>CM061748.1:104821761-105451760 GCA_030979885.1 Lolium multiflorum
TAAATACAAGGAAACCATAGTGGAGTTAGAGTCTCATATTGAAAATAGGAGACTAAGAATAGTCCTCCTCAAGCAAGAGCTAAAAGATGAGAAGCATACTAACTTTATGCTTACACAAAAAATTGAATCCTATATGCTTGAAAAAGAAAAATGTTCTATTGTTGATGCTTGTGCTACTAACTCTACTTCTTGTGAAGCATCTATCTTAAAGGAGAATGTTGAGCTAAGGGCTAAACTTGATTGGCAAACTAGCAATTGTAGGGAATTGGAAGAAAGCAATAAAACGCTCTCACACTCTCTTGAGGATATCCTAACCTCCTATGATGAGCTAAAGATAGCTCATGAGGCTAGTATCACTAAGGTAACATCTTGTGAGCCTCATGTGGACGTTAGCACAACCTCTACTCAAAATGCTATATTGCCATGTGCTAGTCCTTGTAATCCATCTAGTCAAACTAGTGACACACCTTGTGTTGGATTACTTGCTTTGCCTTGTTGCTCTAACAATGAAGCTTCTACTTCCTCTAGTACTTGTATTTCTACTAACCATGTAGAGGAAATCAAAGAGCTCGAGGCCCAAGTCCTTTCTTTGAAGAAAGACTTGGAAAAGTGTCATGAAGGGAATCCGCACTTGACAAGATGCTAAGTGTGCAACAATCCCCCAATGACAAGAGTGGACTTGGATTCAACTCCAATAACAAGAACAAGTGCAAGAGAAAGAGCAACAATAAGAAGGGCCAAAACAAAGTCAAGGATCCGGCCAAGTTGGTTTGCTTCAAGTGCAAGGTTGAAGGGCATCATGTTAGATCATGCCCATTGAAGAAGAAGAAGCACTTGAGTGAGAAACAACAAGGGAAACGGCCACAAGGTCAAGGTCAAGCTCAAGCTCATGCTCGACCTCAAGTTGAAGATAGGCCACTTCCCAAGAAGAATCAAGATATTGTTCCCCAAGAAAAGAAATCAATAAAGAAGAGAAAGGGGAACACTTGCTACTTATGCCGTGAGAAGGGGCACTTTGCTTCTTCATGTTTAAGTGGTACCTTATCCAACCCTATCATTGTTGATGATGATTATTCTCTTAGTAAGGATAAGAATGGCAATGTGTTTGCCAATTTTGTTGGAACTCAAAGTGGTTTCAAGAAAAGAACCATTTGGGTCGCCAAGCCTATTGTGACTAACCTCTTAGGACCCAACTTGGTTGGGAACCAGCAAGCTCAAACTTGATCAATAGGTGCATTCGGAGGTCATTGGGGACTTGGCTACTTCATGAAGAATTAAGGGATCTTCATATATTATATTTCGACCAAGCCAAGTCGTATGGATTATCATCTATATCTTATATCCAATGTTCCTCCTTGCGGTAACTTATACTTCAACTCTTCATATTTATTGTAAGTTACTTGCCCCTTTGCATGTTTGGTTTTGTATCAAATATGTGTTTGTATGTGTTGTGTCTTACTTACCTATCTTGTGTATTCAAGTATGTTTGTTTGACTCATCATATACTTGTGTATTGTTGTGAGCCTAATGCATCTTGATGACATCCTATTTGGCTCTCTTTGAGTGATTAATGGAACATCCCATTTTGGGGGAGTGATATACATTGTGCATATCTCTAAAAATGTGTGTACATGGGTATCACCACTTAGTATTGATATTGCAAGATTATCTAGTCACTATGTGGTATGTCATACTCATGAGAAATTCAAATTCTAAATGTCCATTAATCATCTCTAGTTGAATTTTAATTGCCTCTTGTTTAGAAGAAATGTTTTATCACATTATGGGGGAGTAATATGTTTTGTACATATCACAAGCCTAGAAAATGTGAACATATGAGGTTATGCCACTTAGAGTTGATGCTCTTAATTATCTTGTTCCTAGGTGGCATGTTTGCTCAAACAAGCTCCACTTCTATTAAAAAGCTTTTATTGGCTCATCTTATGGATTCTTGTTTGAGTAAGAAATTCTTGGTACGGTTTTCCTCAAATACATATCTCTATATCTTATTTGGGACACCATTGCTTCAAGTTATTCTAATCATTGTCGTGCGTGATTGTTTGACTAATTGAAACTATCAAGAATCTTCATTTGTGCATAGTGCCTAATTCTATATACTTATCCTATGCCTTTTATTGTGAAGTTGATCCTTTCTATCCTTGTTGAAATATACCACCGGAAGTTAATTCCAATATTCTCATTGTCTTTGACAATTGACAACCTTGTATGTGGTTGAATTTATGGATCATCTTCATCTTGGATTGCTTCTTATTGCCTTATTTTATTTACAAGAAATCTTTGTTGCTCCCATATGTCTTCCTTGTCCCTTTGAAAAATCTTTTGATAAATTCTCTTAATTCATATCAAGTGTTTGTTTTGGAAGACAAACCTTTTCCTTACGGTACGTTGTGCCATTGTGAAAAGTGTAGAGGGTTTGATTTATTTGTTCGAACCTTTCTCTTTTGGGAGCTTGCTATCTCATTCCTTCTTACATGTTTTATTTGTTTGAATGAGATAAATATTTGAGCATGTTTGCTTTATTTCATCCTTTATGCTCAATGGTTTCTCCTTAGTTCATTTGTTGAACTTTGTTGAACAAATCTTTTGTGATTTGCATCTTTGATATAATTTGGACAATAAATTTGTTTGGTCACACCTTTATGCCTTATTCAATTCATTTGGTGTTTTGTCCAAAATATATCTTTCTTGGATCTTTAAAAGTTTTTGTGCATGCTTATATGTAATTTGTTTATACTTGTATCATGCCTGCTTTCTTTGATCCATTATATAGGGTATACTCCATCAAATCCTAAACTAATATGTGCATGAAATTCAAATTTCATCTATAAATATGCACATATTTATATGGAGTGTGTCTTATGTATTGTGGTTATTCTAACCATTTTGGACCCAATAAGTTTGGGGACCAAGATGTACTTGATTGTTGTGTTAGGTACATTGGAGATGCAATGGAGGCTTGTCTCATCTATAAGGAAGGTGTTATCACCATATGATAATTGGAGTCAAGTTAGGATGACGAATGAACTCTTATCTACTACATCATGCCATTGCTATCTCGGTAACAAGTATCTTATTCATGCATACTCCTATAGCATCCAACCTCTTGTAGGTTGCATCTTGGCATGAAATTATTTATTTCGAAAATATTGCGGTTCTTGAAAAATTCTTTTTAAAGAAAACTTCTTATTGAACATTTGAGTAATTTGAGAAGATGCATATGATAGGAATATACATATCATATTTATGATTCACCTATCACAAATATGCCCTCTAGCAATTTATTGCATATCAATTCCTCAAAGAGCTCTTATGTGCAATATTGATGAAATTGTGAAATAAATCCGTATTTGTGATACTTGTTGCCTTTCTCAAAACATTCCAACTAGCTTTACTTCCCTTATTGTTAGTTGTGATGTTTTTGAGATTTTTTTGTTGAAGCTCATTCATATACCATAAGTGAAAATTGGAGCCATAGGCTATATATGCTTCTTAAGCAAACATCCTTTGGTATATTTTATGACTTCATCTTGGATATCTTGTCTTATTTATTTTATTTAACTTCTTGTGTGTGCATGTTTGTTTATGGATCACTTGTCCCCTTTAGAAACTTATATACATGAGAGCGTTAATCCATCACCTTGATATCCTTGTTCTTTGCCGACCATCTTTTGTCCTTTTTAGTTTTAGTGGTGTTGGTAAAGAAGATTCATGAGTGCCTGGTTTACTTGTTTTTCTTCATGCACTCATATCTCGTATTGTTAGACTCAAGTTGTTCTTGATAAGCATATTATCTTTATCTTGGTCATGTTCTAAATGATATAGAGGGAGTAAGGATTCCATGTTTGTGCATATTGTATTCAAATGGAAACATTATAAATTATGCACGAACCTTGGGGAGCTTCCTTATTTTATTTAGAGCATTATATCTCTCTTATCATGATATCTTTGTTTGTCCAATTGGATCTTTGATTGCTTGCTTTATTTGTTGAAGCTTACTTCCTCATGTTATCTTTATGCAATCTTTGATCCTCAATATAGTTTGACTTCCTTCAAATATTCATCATTAGATATGTGCATTTGATTCCACTCAAATTATGAGAAGTGCACACCTTGGGGAGGAACTCACATTATATTGGATTTCTAAATTTTTCACCCATTTTGGCACTCGATGCCAATGGGGGAGAAGTTTAGAGGGTTTAAGGGAATGGTTTTATACTTAAGTTTGGTTTGTGCTTAAGTGTTTTGCCTCTCATGCATTCCATATTTATATGTCTTGCATGGGTGTATATATATAGTGGAAATTGTCCCAAAGGTTAATCTTGACAATGTATGCAATGAATTCATGTTCACCACACGTGCATACATTGTGGGGGAGTTTGCTCTATATATATTGGCTCTACTCACATCTCTTCCATTAGTTGTAGTTGTGTGAGTAGAGTTGGTTTTGATATGGGATAGTAGCTTTGTGTTACTTGACCATATCAAATACAACCTCTTGTATACAACTTATTCTCGGATAAGTTGCGTACTTGTCTCTAATATTCATTATATAAACCCTCTTATTGTGGTTGCCATCAATTACCAAAATGTGGGAGATTGTAAGGGTATATTGCCTATGTGTGGTTTTGGTAATTAATGACAACCCCTATGGACTAATGTTTTCATTGAGTTTATATGAAGGAATATTCCATAGGTACTACTTATACTCCATGTGTTGGATTCAAGTATGGATGCCATGAAGATAAAGATATACCTTGTGTATTGGCATCAAGATCATCGATTTGAAGATACAAGGTTGAGTCGTGCAAGTTCAAGATGAGCATCTCAAGTGGATCACATGCTTGAAGCTTGCCGTCCATTTGGTGATATTGGACATGTGAAGATGTGCATCAATGGAGCTTTCCCATCATGGTGTATGGGGAGCATTTGTGAGTCTTCACGAAGCAACGATGATCAAGTTGAGGCATTCCGGCTTGTGTGGAGCTTGAAGAGCTATCATCAAGATCAAGCAGGATGCGCAAGGCAAATGTATGGCCTTCCTAGGTTTTCCTTTTACCGGTCTCAAGGTGGTTGATGGGAGACCGGATTATAGGATAGATAGCCGCACTATTAAGAGGGGCTTTCGGTTGGGTAACTTGATCACATCGTCTTAGGGAGCTCAATCCTTTGCATACTTTGCATATCCCTGTTGCTTCTTGGTATTTCTCTGTGAGAGGTTCTTGAGCTTGTTGCTAGCTTTACAACAAGCCCAAGTTCATCGAAACGGAATCCGCATGCATCTTCTATTGTTTTCGAGGTTGGGTGATTTTACCGGTTATTCATGATATAAGGTTCTACCGTTTATATTAATGATAAAATCCCCTCCTACAGACTTGTGTGTTTTCACTTTCTATTGGATAGCATTTGTTGCTATCTTCCAAACAAAGTTGGTTTCATTCGAATCGGAGTTTGGGAGCATTTGTTATTAAAGAAAAAGGAAAAAAGAATAAAAGAATAAAAGAAAAAAAGGGAAGGGGCCAGCCGCCCGGACCGGCCCAGCCGCCGGCCCACCCGGCCGTGACCGGCCCGGGCGCCTGTGCCAACCGGAGGCATCCAGTGGGCCTCACGGCCTGGTCCGGCCCAGGAGCCGGCCACCGACCGGCCCTCCCGGCGCTGGCTCCGGCCTGACCGGCCACCCAGCCAGCTGGGCCTCATGCCCCCACGCGGCCCACTCGGCCTGCTCGCCCCGCGCCGCCCCCGTGCGGTCGCTCGCCCCTGCTGGGCCGCTTCTCCCTCCGCGTGGCCCAATTGCCCGCCCCGGCTGGGCTGCTTTTCGCGCTGTGCGGCCAGACTCCCCATCCGGCCAGGGATCCGGTTCGGCCGGGCCTTTGACCGGCCTATCCGGTTTTTGGTCCGGTCGGCCGGCCTGTGGGCTGGCTGGGCCAGTTTTTCCTGTGCAGTTTTTGCTTGTCTTTTCCCCCAACGGGTTTATTGCTCTTGGGCTATAAATAGCCCTTCTTCTACCTTGGGCTAAACTAGTTCTTCTATTCTCTCACCTCCATTGTTGCCTTTGAAGAACTTGCTCTCTCTCTTGTCTCCCCCATGATTCTTGCTCATTCTTGAGGGATCTAAGAGAGGAGATCTAGATCTACACTTCCACCAATCCATTTCTCCTCTAAGTGAGGGGAATTCTTGGGATCTAGATCTTGGAGTCTTTTGTTGACTTTCCCCATTGTTCTTCCTCTCCAATCTCATCTTAGCATTTGTTGCTTGGGTAAGATTTGAGTGTGAAGGACTTGAACACCTCTAGTGTTCTTGCTTTGCATCATTGCATAGTGTTGAGCTCTCCACCACGATTAGTTCGAGTGAGAGACCGTGAGCTTGTTACTCTTGGAGGGAGACCTCCTAGTTGGCTTGGCGGTTGGTGCTCCGTTGATCTCTTCAAGAAGATTGTGAAGAGGCCCGGCTTCTCCTTCGGAGCTTGTGAAGTGGTTGTGCAGCTTGCCATTTCCGGAGCGGAGGAAAAGCTAACCATAAGGAAAGGGTCATTATCCTTCGTGGGTGTGGTTCGGAGAATAGGGTGAGCCTTCGTGGCGCGGGAATCCTTCGTGGACCTCCACTCCTCCAAACGTAACGTACCTTCTTGCAAACGAAGGAAACACGGAATACATCCTCGTCTCCGCGTGCCTCGGTTATTTCTATACCCGAGCTCTCTTTCCTTGTGATAGACATCGTGCTTGAAGTACATATATCTTGCTATCACTTGTGCTACCTATATCTTGTGCCTATCTTGCTTAGCTCTAGTTGCTATTGTTACACTTAGTTGAGCTTAGCATATTTAGGGTTTGTGCTTGTAAACTAAACGTTAGTTTAATTCCGCATTCTTACAAGACAAATCCGCAAGAGTTTTTAATTGCATATTCACCCCCTCTAGGCGACATCTCGATCTTTCAATCACAGATTTGAAATTTTAGTACAATTCAATTCCACGCCAACTTTCTATGAATCCAAACTACAACTGGGCATGGGCAGCCCGGCCCGGACGGCCGGGCCGGGCTTGCATGTCGGGCCTGGTTCGGGCCTAATTTTGGAGCTCGAATGTCGGGCCAGGCGAGCTCACGCTTGCAGAAAGCGGGATTTAAGCCGAGTTCAGGCCGGGCTTGTCGGGTTGGATTTAAGCCGAGTTCAGAGCTTGAGGGTCTCTGGATCCGTCTAGCTCAGTTCCCCTTCTCCGGCGTTGGCGTGGCGGCTGCACTGGATCTTGAAGACGAATAAGGAGGATGTGTTGTGTGGCCTCGCGGTGCCATAGGGTAGGCTCTATGGAGCCGACGACTGACGACTTCCCGTCTGCGGAAGGGGTGCTCCTGATCCAAGCCATCGAGCGCCACCGGCGGCTTTGTGGTCTTCGTCATCGTCATCGGGGTCCAGGTAGGGTTGAAAATGAAACGAAAACTTTCCGACCGTTTCCGAAGGAAAAGGAAATGGAGGGCCAAATACGGAAAAGGAAGTGGCATTTGGAGGAAAAGAAACGGAAACGACAGAATCATAAACGGAAACGGAAAAGAAAACGAGGGAGCCCTTTCCGACGGAAAGGGAAATGGGAGGGGAAATTCCGGAAAATAAATACGGAAAGTTTTCGGAAATATAACCTAGAGAGGCCCGTGCATTTAGTAGGCCTACATTTACACATGAAACTAGGCTTAGCCACGTATCAAGTCCACTAATTACTCTAACCCTAATCACTTTGTATAATTGTATGTGCATGCAGCTGTTAAACTATGTGTGTTACTTTATGTTGAATTGCCGCTTGTCGAAGTTAAGTGATATATCTTGTCTTATTGACTTTTTATTTATGTGTGTCTTTCGGTCTACAATTAAAGGTATTATGCCGCATTGTGTTGTGGCAAATATCCATTTTCGTAACATATCCGCTACGTATCTGTTCTGTATTCATATCCGATGATTTCCGTTTTCATATTCGTTTCCGGGGTTTCAGATTCCATTTTTGATTCCGACAAGATAGAGGGAAACAAAAACGATAAAGCTGTTTCCGTTTCATTTTCAACCCTAGGTCCAGGGTTCGTGGTCCTAGGGACCTGGGTGTAATTTCAATCTTATACTGGACCTTTCTGTAAGATCAAGGCTATAATATTACTTCCTTTTTACCGCAAAAAAATTTACTGGTACATCTTCTATGTTATTTTTGTTAATTAAACTCATCTGAAAATTGATTGTGATATGTATATCACACGCTCAATATCGCGAGTTCTAGTCGTAGCAGGGTCCGTGTCAAGCTCGGTAGTCCAGCGACGCGGACTCCTGGCTCTGCCTCAATCCCAGCCGACCCGAGCCGAGCCGTCCGGAACCGCCTCTTCTAACTCAAGGTAAAAAAAAACTCCCCACACCGAGCCGCTCGCCCGACACCTCCTCCGCTCTATCCCGCCGCCGCAGCTCTTCCACCAGCGACCCACCCCCCGCTGCCGCCTCCCGACCCGGCGGCGCCCCCTCTCGCGGCAGCATCCTCACGCAAGCTACCTCCCTCTCCGGCTCCAACGGCGCCTCGCCACGATGAGCACCGAAGGGAATCTTGACCTGGACGCGACGACGAGTACCCTAGGTCCGGAGGATGACACGGCGCAGGGCCTCATCTTGCCCAACAAGGACAGGGTCATGTACCGCCCGCCGCCCGGGAAGTCTGCCCTAGGTATGGTGCTTCTGCAATCTGCACAGCATATTCTAGAGCTATTTGCTAGTAATTCAATTCGCCGGGATTCGCAAAGAGTGAGCTAATCTTGAGCTGCGTTCTTGGCAGGTTTGGATCTCCTCGCTCACAGGAAGCGTGAAAAGGATGCCAACAATGCATTCAAGCCGCCTCCTCAGAAGGTAGTGGCGGCAGCCTCTTCTATGGATGAAGATGAGAAGCCAGGATCTACGGAGAATGATGCGAGCAGCCTGTCTGGTGGCGACCGTGGTACCGTGTCTCGCCGCTACCGAGGAACCAATTCCAGTGACAAAACGTCATCCAAAGGTACCTCTTCTTCTTCTGTTGATCTGTTGCCCATATACTGATATACACTCCTCTAGGAACCAATTTCAGTCTTCTAGGAACCAATTTCAGTGATGCTGTTTGTCATCAGTTAACTAAAGCTTTATACTCTGTTCAGAATCTACAATAACTGATGAGAACGGAAGGGGGTCTACACCCAGACATCGAGATGAGTCCCATCGGCATCAGGTCAGATAATAACATTTGTCCTGCATTCTCTTGCCTGCTTGTAGACTTCACCTTGTCGAGAATTTTATTACTTTATGTTCTCCTTACTAACCCAGTTATTAACAATATAACAATTCTCTGTTTTTTGCTTATAGACCCACAGCTCTAGATACGATTCCCACGACGACAGAGGATCCCGTGACACGCGTGGTGAGCGCGAGACATCTGCATCCATTGGCTATAGCAGCAGCGGAAAGCGAGGATACCGCGATGACAGAGAATCAAATAGCAGGCGTAATGAACGGGACAGATCTACATCCGTTGACTACACAAACAAAAGAAGTCGGGATGACTATAGCTCCAGAAGCTCAAGAACACCTGGTACTTTGTTGGTATAGTATTCCTTGTCATGTTTCGTTCTGACTAGCTTATAACATGCAAGCTGATACGAGTGTGGTCGCGATTGCAGCAAGATCTGATTGGGATAGTGGCAGATGGGAGTGGGAAGATACACCTCGTCGGGACTACCGTGATGATCGTCCTGGCTCCCAGAGATATCATCCAACACGATCTCCTATGCTGGCTGCTGCATCCCCCGATGCACGATTGGTGTCTCCTTGGCTAGGTGGGAATACACCCCGTTCTACAGGTACAGCTAGATCTTCTGTGATATTTACCCTTTGTTTCTGTGAAAGTAAGTGTACTACTTCATATCTCAGTGAACAGACTAACTTACCCACACTCGTATTATCTATGTTCTTCTAAATGGGCAGCATCCCCTTGGGATCATACTTCTCCCTCGCCTACTCCTGTACGAGCTTCGGGTTCGTCAAAAGGGTCTTCTTATTCAAGTTCTAGTGGAAAATCTCACCAGCTTACCTTCTCAAATGTAAGTCATAATTCTTCTCAAGTCACTGTATTTATAGGTTCATCTAAGTCTGACTATTTTTTTTCTCAATTCCTGGTCATTATGGCCTATAACCGTTACCCTATTATTATTATTCCAGGATGCTGAAGCTGATAGAAGCCCCTCAGCTGCTGATAGGAATTATGAGATTACGGAGGAAATGATGCAAGAGATGGATTATAATGCTGACCGTGCATGGTACTTATCCTTGTAGAAATTCCTTATGTCCTAGTGTTGATAAATGATTCTAGCAATTTATTATTCCTATGTCGTCACAGAAAACCAACTTTAAAGTCATTCGTCTAATCTTCACGAATTCTTTCAGGTATGATTGTGAAGAAAACAACGCCGTGTTCGATGGTGATAATTATGTTGCAGATGATAGTTCCTACAAAAAGAAGGAAGCACAATTACCAAAAAAACTGGTAAATTCTTGTCTTTTTAGATATGCCATACTTCAAAGTACTCCATTCTAACATTCACTAGCTCTTATTCATAGGAATAGGAATATCCCATATTATTGCAACTACAGAGTAATAGAGAACTACAAAAATGCTTGTGTATATGGCAAATTGACTGCATGTAGGGCCTGGTACTTCATCTTCTAGCAAGAATGTTGTCTAGTAAATGTCATGTATTGTGGCTTTCAGATTTGGTGTAACACCTTTTATTATACTCATACATGTTAAAGTGCATTATAAGATGTCAAGTAGGAAGACACTAGATATATGCTTTTATTTGCCTTGTCCATAAATTCTGGTATGTTCCTCTGTTAAGTTCTGGTTCCTGATGCATTGGACATAATGAAAATAAGTGCTTCCTCAGCAGGAAATTATGTTAATCTGATTAAATAATTCACATAACTTTTTAAAGTATGATCAAACTTGTATGGAATAGTGTATAGATAATATGCCAATGCAAGAGTATCATATATTTTAATTACTTTTCAGTGAATGTGGTAGTCTGTCATTCTCGATTTTGATAATATATGTTGTACTCTATTTTTTTGTTAATTATTTTTATTGTCTGCAGACACGTAGAGATGGTAGTCTGATGACCCTCTCTCAGAGCAAGAAATTATCCCAGATGACTGCTGATAATGCTCAGTGGGAGGACAGACAATTGTTGAGATCTGGAGCTGTTAGAGGGACGGAGGTGCAGACAGAATTTGATGATGAGGATGAGCGTAAAGTAATGCTTCTTGTTCATGGTATGTTCTTTCCCTGTCACAAATTCTTATTTGCGATTTTCTGTTAGCAGTGTCATAGTTGCGACTAAAACAAGCATCACACCAAACCTTTTACGAAACCATCCCCCATTTATTGTGCCTTAGGGTTTCATGGAATGTTCCTTCTCTTGAAGTGATGAAAAAATCAAATACTTTTGTAATGTGAATGAACCAGTGCAATGCTATTAAACTAAACAAGTCCTTGCAGCTATTTATTTTCTTTCTCATCTCCATTTGCTAGTATGTGCTGGCTAATTGACTAGTAGATATAGGTGTTCAATCTGAAGTTGTGATCAGAGGATCATTCATATCAAAAGCTTCCTACATCACATAAAGCATCGAACCGCTCACATGTTTCCATCTCTTCCATGTTTACTTTGTTTTAATACAGAGTAGTCAGGTTGAAGCGAATAGTACATGACCTGGCCCTTACATGAACTTAATGTTTTCTCTTGTACAATCTTTCCTACCCTTTTTAGTATATACACACAGTTGAACTTTAACAAGTTGATGGCTATATTTTTGGCAGATACCAAACCTCCGTTCCTGGATGGGCGAGTTGTATACACAAAACAAGCAGAGCCTGTAATGCCACTGAAGGATCCAACATCTGATATGGCTATCATTGCACGAAAAGGTTCTGTTTTGGTTCGGGAAGTTCGTGAAAAGCAGAGCCAAAACAAGTCACGACAGCGTTTCTGGGAGCTTGCTGGATCTAGTCTTGGAAATATATTGGGTGTTGAGAAAACGTCTGAACAGGTAAACTATTGCCACATATTCTGTATATCTCTAAAGGTTTTATCACTTGTCCATATGTTTTACTCGGTGGTCCAATATCAGGTTGATGCAGATACTGCAGTTGTTGGTGATCAAGGTGAAATTGATTTCAAGGAGGAAGCAAAGTTTTCACAACACTTGAAGGAAAAAGCAGAAGCTGTCAGTGATTTTGCAAAATCTAAATCTCTTGCTCAACAGAGACAATATCTTCCCATATATACTGTCCGAGATGACCTGCTACAGGTTTGTACTTGGTTTTGTGGACTTGTTATGACTGTTTAAGTTATGCCATATTGGCATGATCTTCTTACTTTCCTCTACTAATCACACTCATATCCCAAAGCTGTCCGATTACTTCTGTATACTGTGACTTGCGAATCAGGCAGCATCCAAAAGGGTCAGGAATTTGGAATATGTGTTGAGTGGCGATCAGTAGATCACCCATGCTTTATGGAGAAAGGACAAATATAAAAATTCTCACTGTTTGATTGGAATAGTTTTGAAGATATTTCCTTTCGAATACCTTGTATATTTAGGCATCATTTTTTATCTGGATTTTTACCTATTGCTGTATTTAGTTTCTTTCGAATGATCATGGTAGCATCAATGTGGAATAACTGGTGTTATGTTCCTGCAATGGAGCAGGTTGTGCGTGAAAATCAAGTAGTTGTGGTCGTTGGCGAAACTGGCTCTGGGAAGACTACTCAACTTACTCAGTATCTGCATGAGGATGGATATACCACAACTGGTGTTGTTGGATGTACCCAACCGAGACGTGTTGCTGCCATGAGTGTTGCCAAGAGGGTTAGTGAAGAAATGGAAACTGAACTTGGTGATAAAGTCGGATACGCTATTCGATTTGAGGATGTCACTTCTGCTAAAACTGTAATAAAGGTACAATTCTGCTTGTCCTTTAGTTCGCGCCAACATGTGTTATCACTGTTCAAAAAATTGGCCGATTCGGCGATTAATCGTCCGATTAATCGCTACTCGGTGGGCCACCGATTAGCCGATTAACTCATTTATTGTCCGATTAACTGATTAATCGGCCGATTAGCATATTAATCGCTAATCGCTAGCCGACCGAGTCAACACCGATAAGTGATTTCCTCAACATTGGGTTATATCTATTACTTGTGTTAATTGAACTTGATTATACAGGGCCAACACTAGATTACGCATAAGCTAGTCCCCTCATTTTTGTGGTAGCTTAGGATTTCTGGTTCAATATAGTTAGCCACATGCCCAGAAAAGTTCAGTACTCCCTCCGGCCTTAAATACTTGTCCCAGGTACAATGAATCTATACACACTTTAGCCTACATTTTGCCTAAATCTGCGACTAGTATTTAGGGCCGGAGGGAGTAATTAGTTTAGATTCACTTTCGGTTTTTAGCTTGGAATTTCTGACACATTATACTTCCCCTTCCATTTGTTTTGCAGTATATGACAGATGGAGTGCTCCTCCGTGAAACTTTGAAAGATGCCGACCTTGACAAATATCGGTATGCTCTTAACCTGCCCTTGTTCTCTCGTAGTGCTGATAAAGCTTGTGATATTCATACACCTCAGTCTAAAATATTGCTTGCTGTAGTAATGCTTTTCCCCCTCTTTATGTAGTGTCATCGTCATGGATGAAGCACACGAAAGGTCCCTCAATACTGATGTTTTGTTTGGTATATTGAAGAAGGTTGTTGCACGTCGAAGGGATTTTAAGCTAATTGTCACATCTGCAACTCTAAATGCAGACAAATTCTCAAAATTCTTTGGAGGGTAAGCTGTTATTTTTCTTTGTAGTTAAGATTTGAATCCATTGTCTTTCTCTGCAAAGCCTCTAATATCTTCTCTTTGTTTGCAGTGTACCTGTATTTAACATTCCAGGCAGGACATTTCCAGTTAATATCTTGTTCAGCAAATCACCTTGTGAAGATTATGTGGAAGCAGCCGTGAAGCAGGCCATGACAATCCACATAACAAGTGGCCCTGGCGACATCCTCATCTTTATGACAGGGCAGGAAGAAATCGAGACTACCTGCTATGCTCTTGCTGAGCGCATGGAGCAGCTAATATCATCGTCCACCAAAACTGTACCAAAGCTTTCCATCTTGCCAATCTACTCGCAGTTGCCGGCTGACTTGCAGGCCAAGATCTTTCAGAAGGCAGAAGAGGGCACTCGTAAATGCATTGTTGCTACCAATATTGCTGAGACATCCCTCACAGTAGATGGTATCTTCTATGTCATTGATAGCGGGTACGGAAAGATGAAGGTCTACAATCCACGGATGGGCATGGATGCTCTTCAGGTTTTTCCGTGTAGTCGAGCAGCTGCAGACCAGCGTGCAGGACGTGCAGGAAGAACTGGTCCAGGCACATGCTACAGACTGTTCACAGAGTCAGCTTACCAGAATGAGATGCTCCCTAACCCTGTGCCAGAGATTCAAAGGACTAACCTGGGAAATGTGGTTCTGTTACTGAAATCCCTCAAAGTCGAGAACTTGCTTGATTTTGACTTTATGGACCCACCTCCACAGGAGAATATCCTCAACTCCATGTACCAGCTCTGGGTATTGGGCGCCTTGAACAATGTTGGTGGCCTTACAGAAATAGGTTGGAAGATGGTGGAGTTCCCGTTGGACCCGACTCTAGCAAAGATGCTTCTTATGGGGGAGCAGTTGAAGTGCCTTGATGAAGTATTAACCATCGTATCCATGCTCTCAGTGCCCTCAGTTTTTTTCAGGCCAAAAGATCGAGCAGAGGAGAGCGATGCTGCTAGGGAGAAGTTCTTTGTCCCAGAGTCTGACCACCTAACACTCCTTAATGTATACCTGCAATGGAAGTCAAACCAATATCGAGGAGACTGGTGCAATGACCATTTCCTCCATGTCAAGGGTCTCCGTAAGGCTCGGGAAGTGAGATCTCAATTGCTGGACATACTGAAAGCCCTGAAGATCCCACTGACATCATGCCACATGGAATGGGACGTGGTGAGGAAAGCTATCTGCTCTGCGTACTTCCATAACTCGGCAAGATTGAAGGGCATCGGAGAGTATGTCAACTGCCGGAATGGGATGCCATGCCACCTGCACCCAAGCAGTGCGCTCTACGGTCTCGGCTACACCCCTGACTATGTTGTCTACCATGAGCTTGTCCTGACGACCAAGGAGTATATGCAGTGTGTTAGCGCAGTCGACCCGCAATGGCTTGCGGAGCTGGGCCCTATGTTTTTCTCTGTGAAGGACACTGACACCTCCCTGCTTGACCACAAGAAGAGGCAGAAGGAGGAGAAGACGAACATGGAAGAGGAGATGGAGAAGCTGAGGCAGAAACAAGCTGAGGATGCACGCATAGAGAAGGAGAGGGATCAACGGAAGAGAGCCAAGCAGCAGCAGCAAGTTTCTATGCCAGGCCTAAAGAAAGGTTCGACCTATCTGAGGCCCAAGAGGATGGGTTTGTAGATAACAAGCTTGAGGAAACTTTTGCAGTGTATTGTGTTATTTGTAGGCCGAGGGAAATTGTACAATAGCTATGTTGCTGATTCACTAGCTAATGTAAAGTCTGCACTCTGCAGTGCGGACACCACAGATGAATGAATGTAACATATGTAACATTTACAACACTTGAGAGAAAAATAGCAGACACCTGTCACGAGGGCAAAACATTCTAGTGGTGCTTATTTTTATGTATATTTTTGTCTAGTTATGTATACCACAATGATACCCACTTTGCATCCGGAGTCTTGGGCAATAGACCTAATAGACAACTTGAAGGAGGTAGAAGTGAGTATTATCTTTTTTTTTTTTGAGAATGTGAGTATTATCTTATGTGGCTGCTGGTCTATCTGGAATGAGAGAAATTCTCGCAAACATGCAATTCGTACTATATTGGATTTGGCCCAATTAGGAAGAGAAAAGGCAAAGAAGCTTCCTAGAATGAATGAAGGTTGGCCACCTGATCAGGGAACGATCAAAATAAATACTGGTGCTAGTTTCATCCAGTATAGGTCTCGTAGTGAGATACAACTAAGTAATCTTGTAAGAGCCCAAGCGATTTGGTATGAGCATGCTGCTAATGCTCGTATAATGGACACACTAGCGATTAGAGATGGAGCAATCCTTGCAAGAGATAGAGGGTACACCGAGGTTATCATTGAGGGTGACTCCAAAGAGGTAGTTAATCTATGCAATGCTGAAGGTGAAAATCGATCGGAACTGATGCCAATATGGCAGTAGATTAGGGGTTTTAGGAGAGCTTTCTCTAGCTTTTGCATTTCGTTTGTTTGTTGGGCGAGATGATAACAATGCTGCCTATTTGTGTGTAAAACAAGCTAGTGGTCATAGAGGAGATGCCTATGGATGAATTATAACCCAGATTTTCTCGTTGATACTTTTTGGAGTGATTATAATCGTATCGATTAATCTATAAAACTCTCTGATTCGCAAAAAAAAAACCACAATCACTTCACTGACTATTTACCTCAAAATGAGCACTACGATATGAAAGTACTCGGCGGTGTAGTACTGTAGTCAGCAATCCTTTGAGCCTTCTGCTTGTTCTGATCTCTGAAGTTGTCCCGCAGCTACTAAAGCTGTAACATGAAATCAGCAATATACCAATTTACTTGAAAGGATCAGCATAGTATTCATTCATCAGCAATTTTTGGGGAAGTTACTTGTGAGTTGTGAATGACATAACACGGCAGAATTCAGGCCAGAACTTCCAACACCACGTTCTACACCCACAGGATTTGTACAATTGTACTCTATGTTTTATAGGAGTATCAAGGCGTAGTTGATGATACCTAAAAAAAAAGCGTAGTTGATGATGTGTACAGTTATATCATAAGGGGTTTACAAAGATTTGCATCAGCTGGGTGGCAAAAATATTTTTGTTGCTTAGGGATTTAAGAGAGAGCATCAGCGACGTGGCGAAAGTAAATTTCGTGGATTTCGGAGTTTAATGAATAACATGGCAAAAAACAATTTGTGCCACGTTCTACACCCACAGGATTTGTACAATTGTACTCTATGTTTTATAGGAGTATCAAGGCGTAGTTGATGATACCTAAAAAAAAAGCGTAGTTGATGATGTGTACAGTTATATCATAAGGGGTTTACAAAGATTTGCATCAGCTGGGTGGCAAAAATATTTTTGTTGCTTAGGGATTTAAGAGAGAGCATCAGCGACGTGGCGAAAGTAAATTTCGTGGATTTCGGAGTTTAATGAATAACATGGCAAAAAACAATTTGTGGCTGCTGGGATTCGAGCCCAGGTCTCCACGGCCACAACGTGGAATTCTCACCACTAAACTACAGCCACTTTGTTGATGTTTAAAACCTGAAACGTTATAAATTACATTTACATACGGTCGGCCGGGTTGCCCCATCTTAGAACCCTGATACTGGCCCCGCCAGCTTCAGTCTCCTTTTCCAGGACTCCGCCCAAGGGAAGGGAAGGGGGTGCCCTAATCGCCGGCGGCGAAGGCGAGCGGCGCGTACCGACTCCTCGCCGGTGAGAAGGTACTCTTGAACTCCTCGTCTTTCCTCAACATCCCTTTCTAGCTGTGGTGAACTGTGGCCTCGTTCTCAGATCCATCGACGCCACTTCTCGGCAACCTTATTACGGGGGTCAGTGGTAAAGGACTAAAGGGGGCTTCCTGAATCGATAGTGGAATGCTGTGAGGATAAGGCAGTGTGAGGTTATCGCATTGCGTATCCGTGACATGCATGCATGGTCATTGGTGGTGCTTGCGCCGCCTGATTTAGCATTTGCCAAATAGTGGTGATTGCTACATTTCCGTGGCCCGCGGGTCTGACTTGTGGTTTATTCGGATCGTTGAATGTGGTGGCAATAACCGATAATAAGTTTAGGGCGTGGGTTTGTATGGTTTCACTTACTTACCGGATTGTGACTTCTCATGGTAGGTAGAAGAACTGTGTTGCGTTGTGTTCTTGGTCAATTAAATTTGACACTGAATTTTTTTCTAAAATTAAGTTGACACTGAAACTCTAATATTCCCAAAATTTTCTTCTGACTTTCCAACACTCTATTTAGGGCTAGTTTGCAGATGCACTGCTGTACTATACTGTGCAATTTAGTTACTTGGGGGAAGGCCACCAGCTCACCCCAACGCCAATTGATCCTATCTCTCCCAATTCAATAGGAGAAGAGTACATAACCAAAACATGCAACTTGATTTTATTTAATTTTGGTGACGAGATGGTAGTAACTTCTAATGTGCAATAGTTCTGGACCAGTCTTAACTCTTAATTATGACTCCACTCTTTTTTTTAGCACATACAGTAGGGAAGACCCCTACCGTGCCATTTTTCTATTAATAAAGAGGCAAATATTTACATGGAGTCAGAAAAAACAAAGAAAATTACAAACTATCAATCCATCGCTGCATTCCTTCTTTCAAACTAGCTTTAGCTCTGTGCATGATCATGTAGAAATATTCTCTGAACATGCTATAACATTTGTCCTGGTTTATGCTTTCATTCTCAAAGATAATTCTGTTCCTGTGATTCCATATGTTCCAAGACCCAACTATCAAAACATCTTTAAAACATATGCTATTTTTCCTCTTTTTACCTTCTATCAGCATGTCGATTGGAGGTAAATTTGTATTCCATCCATACCCTGATACCCTAGCTTCCACGAGAAGCTTTGAATAAAATCGCATGAAAAAAAAGGTGCATCAGTGATTCATTTGGCTCATCTAGAATTTTTCTTTTCGATGGACATCTCTTGCTGTTTTGCATGTGTCACTTACAATAGCAATTGTGATGGCTGATGCACAAGCACAACACAGTCCTCCTGGCTACATGATTTGTTGACCCCACAGGTTTCATGGGACTTATTTATGTAAAGCCTTTTTTCTAGGAAAACAATCTACTATTTGACAACACATCATCACTCTGTTTATCGTTTGCCCATATCGTGTCCATTTTCTGGATCTAACATGAGAGCATTGAAAAATTCCACGCTATATCACCTTTATTAAAAACTGGATCTGCCTACTGGGTGATAACTTATGCACCAGCAAAGGTTCTATTTTGAGTTTCTCCTTTTGCACATACGCTTAAATTATTATATTGCATCAAATAACATTGTAGTTGAGTCACTTATCCAGATTCAGTGACCTGGTTTCATCGGGCTCACATCCTGCAAGACGAACTACTGCCCCAAGAACAATACCCACTTTGAAACCTTACTCTTAGAGACGCCGTGATCCTCATCTCACGACCCTGTTCTTTCCCCTGGTTGACTCAGGTTCTGGAACTCGTTTGCACAACAATTTGTCATCAGAGGTTGTAGAGCTAACTTGCTTGGACAAAATGAAACCAAAAAATAGGAAAATATGAACTTGGCATGATATTGGTGTCAATTCTCGTAGAACACCTGGAACATCTACTACATAAGGTTTAAAGTCATTGCAAGTGTCCAAATAATTGCCCTCTTATTTTGTTTTGCTAGACAGCCAGTGCAACATTAGTTCAGGCCAAGAGCAATGTTGGTACTCCCTCTGATCTCTTTTAATTGATTTAGATTTACTATAAGGGACCAGTGGGAGTAGAAGAGTTCGTTTGTGGACCTTGAAAAGTTACAAGGTACCAGTGGCATCCAAAGATGTGCCATGCCTGTCCCAACCGCTGATTACTTAAGGGAAAATACAATTGTTACTCAGACCGACCCCGGAAATGGTGTATTTCAATTTGGTGATTGTCGGTCTTCACTTTTAACTTATGGAATTATGATTTCGCTCTTGTTCGTGATTCGTTTGTTTATAAGTCATGGGAAGGTGATGCCTCGTACGCCTGGTGGGGTGCTGCCTATCTGAGTAAAGGGTCGATGTAGAAAATGCCTTCCAATTTATCGTCACCGGTAAGTCGACGACCTAAATAGGTTAGGTTTTTCCTAGGTATAGTTTTCTACCAACGAAGATGTGATGTTAGGAATTCTGTCAACACAAGCAGAGGGTTTCTTCTAAAGCTCAAGGCCCAGCGGCTTATAAGAAACAAAGTGTTTTTCTTGTCAGACATGCACTATTTTAACGTCATGTTCTGCTTCCAGTTTGTTGTTACCTTTTTAGTGCTTAGTGCTTACACATCATTTGCCTCAGCTGGTAACTGCACAAATGACAACATCCCTGTTCGGTCTACCTTTTTTCTAACAATAATTTATGTGGAACAATTACCTTAATTTCATTATCATGTTTTCCAGGATAAGATGGACCTCACATCCCAGGGTCAGAAAATACAGCAACAAAAACCAAATGGCAGAAGAGCGGTTGGTAGCTCGCAAACATGGACAGTATGTCACTCTTTCCTCCATTTTCACTCGGTCGTCGTGAGCAAAATTACATACTGAAAAACTCTTTTTTCTACAGCGATATGGTGTTCTGCTACCAAGTCAGCAGACACGGAAGCTAAAAGAATGGGTTCTAACTGATGAGCAACAACAACTAGTCAATGCTAGTGGTCTTGGTCATCTTGCTCTTACAACAGGATTTACCATTGACCGTTCCTTGCTTACAGCCTTTTGTGAGAGATGGAACAATGAAACAAATACTGCACATTTCATGGGATTTGAAATGGCACCGTCACTCCGTGATGTTTCATACATTCTTGGAATTCCAGTGACTGGTCATGTGGTGACATCAGAGCCCATTGGTGATGAAGCTGTGAATCGCATGTGCTTGCATTACTTAGGAGAGAGCCCTGGAAGCGGAGAGCAACTATGTGGCTTGATCAGATTGACTTGGTTGTGTAGGAAATTCCACCAACTGCCTGAAAACCCCACCATCAATGACATTGCATTTAGCACCCGAGCATACCTTCTATATTTGGTTGGCTCCACCTTGTTTCCTGACACGATGAGGGGCTTTGTATCCCCGAGATATCTACCACTTCTGGGGAATTTTAGGAAGATACATGAGTATGCTTGGGGGGCTGCAGCCCTTGCTCATTTGTACAGAGGATTGTCTGTTGCAGTAACACCAAATGCCACTACCCAGTTTCTTGGCAGTGCAACTTTACTCATGGTACCTTCTCTTGTGTAATTATGTTGTTTTCTCTAATTTTGTACCATCTTATTCACTAATTAGAGCTTTCTCTTGTTTCTCCAAGGCTTGGATTTATGAGTATCTTCCTTTAACTCAACCCCAACAAAAGAATCAGAACACCTTGCTGCCCCGGGCATGCCGATGGAACTTTGGAGGAGCAACACGTGGGCAGAGAAAGAAAGTCATGGAATGGAGAAAGGATTTTGAGCACCTTCAGTTGTCTGATGTAGGTCCAGATCACCTATTTTATAAATTTGTACATACATTTGAATTGTTGTTGAGTTATTTGATCTTAATAATTTTTTCAGGTCAACTGGAATCCTTACAAGGACATAAACCCAGCAATCGTTCCAGGATATTGTGTTGCAGCAGATAACATTTGCTACTCCCGGACATGGCTAATCAGCTTTAACATAAAAGAGGTGTATGTACCTGACCGGTTTTCTAGGCAGTTTGGGAGGGAGCAGGGTCGTCTCCATCAGGTGCCATTGTGGGCAAGAAGAACTTGGAGTAAAGCAAAGGACTGGAGGGTTGAGTATGCTCGTGAGATTGAGGAATTCCATCAATTGGTTGGTTGTCGTTTCATCCCTTCTGTAGAAACTAATATCAACTCCCTCCCGAATGAGTTCATAGCTGGACAGAGTACTACAGGATGCAGCCGGAATGCCTCTCAGAACTTCTCTATGATGGTAAGCCCCCAGTAAGAATCTATTTGTTCCTACATTTTTCTTATGTGGCGATCCTTGATGTGATCATTTGATGTCGGTTGTAGGTTGAAGATTTAAAGAATGATCTTCCTGTAATTAATCGCTATCTGGAGGGACAGGTACTCCCTCCAGAGGTTGCAAGCTTCCTAGAGAAAGTGAGCACGATGATCAAAACTTACTCCCCAGCCCAGAGCAGTCCAAGGGAAGATGAAGCAGCCCAGTGCAAGAATGTAGCTGCCAGAGCAAAGAACTCAAGAAAAAGGGCAAGAAAACCTTCACACCTTGAAGATCCTTCAAGCCCACAGGATTCCGGTGTAAACCAGTATCCAGGTGCGCTGGTACCTTATGAGGCTAGTAGCAGGTTTGCCAATGTGCTGGATGTCACTGTCCCTCCGCCAAACGGAGGGGAATCGTTCAAGGAACATGAGATCATGGAGCCATGGCAAATGTCGCATATGACAACAGAGTCCTCTTTCTCTCCAGACTCGAGCTCGTCGGGATCAAGGGAGCGGAGGCTGCAACACCCTGATGAAGCTCTAACCCGGAGGAGCAATGAGAGCCTCCGAAGGAGCAGAAGGCACTGTGTGCAGCTCAAAATGTTCAAGCACCGGGACGGGGTGGGTGCCGAGGAAACCAACCCGATCTTCCTCTGATGGAGACCGGCATTCCCCGGTCGGTCTTAGTAGTGGACAACCGAACCTGTTCTGAGGCTGCCGTGGACGGTTAGCTGTTTTATGTAGGATTGTAGACATCTGCTCGTAGCGGGTCAAAACCTAGCCTTGCGCAGTTTGCATAGCTTATCTATGCTCGTGTGGCTTTGGATGCCACAACCTTGTTGCGGTATGCATGCACTAGACTAGATGTGATACCCTCTAGTTCATCTAAGCTATTGCAGATACGCGCAAGCGCAGTCACTGTATGTCCGGTGGGAGTGCACCCTCTATTGTAATATCGTGTGTTGTGGTCGCTGAATCCGATCCAAGATCATCCTGAGCGCATCCAATCCAAGCATGAATATCCGCAGGATATACTTCATCTTTGGGAAAAACTAGGGAAATTACCATGATCCAGACGGGACTGCTCTCTAGGTTTAGAGGACACCATTATTTTTTGACATTTGTTAAAACACAACGTACTATTGTGTCTTTGTAATGTATCATTAATTTTATGACACATTTGATAGAACACACTGTGTGGCAAAAAAAGGAAAGTTTGTTACTTTTGCCTCGGATGACCATGCTATGACCGGTTTTGAAAACAATACGCTAAACTTTCCTATTTAGCCAAATGGTGTGTTCTGTTAAACCACGTGCCATAAAATTATAATGGTACCCGGCAAAGAAATGATTCTGCGGTGTGTTTCTTACGCAAAAAAATAACGGTATCATGTAGCAACCAGTAGTAATAGTTCAACATCAATCTTGACGGGACAATGGAGAGGTACGATTGTTTGTTTCTTGTTTGATTTTACGCTACAACAATCCAGTGAGACACCAGTGGGCGAGGATGGTGTCGTGAGGGCATCTCCAACGGGACGACGCATTTCGAACGTCCAAATTTGCGTCGCCCCACGGACGTCGCTAGACGCATTTTGGAGAAACTTGCATGAACCCCTTCCTAAATTGCTTGCACGGCTTCGAAGTAGGATCCATATATTGTTTGATCATGCCATGCGAAGTGGACTCGAACAAGTTCAAACAAATTAAACATACAAACTACGAGAACAAACACACTGCCCGAGAACAATAAAATTTTAAACTAGCTACTTTATGTACTTCTAGTTAGAAGGTCCCGCCTCGTCATCCTCACGGACGCGCTTACTGCTCGTTGGTACGTCTCAAACATATCTATAATTTTTGATGCTCCATACTTATTTTACACCAATTCATATGTGTTTTGTTTACACTTTGTTGCACTTTTACATGATTTCCGACACTAACCTATTAACAAGATGCCACAGTGCCAGTTCCCTATTTTATGTTGTTTTTGTATTTCATAAAAGTTGTACATGAAATATTCTCGGAACTGGACAAAACAAAAACCGAAGTCCATATTTTACCGAAACGAAGACGAAGTCCGGAGGGGGCGAAGAGGCGCACCAAGGCGCCCACACCACCCCTAGGCGCGGCCTAGGGCTGGCCCGCGCCTAGGGAAGGTGTGGGGCCCACATACGCCCCACCGACCTGAATCCTCCGCCTATTTATACATCTTCTCGGGAAAACCGTGGATACCCGAGCCTCCATCCACAAAAAGTTCCGTCGCGGCCGCCATCGCCGAACCCATCTCGGGGGTTCTGAAGCTCTTCCCGGCAACCTGCCGGAGGGGGAAATCATCGCCGGAGGCATCTACATCGCCATGCCCGCTGATACGTGTCAAACGTATCTATAATTTTTGATGCACCATGCTTGTTTTACACCAATTCATATGTGTTTTGTTTACACTTCGTTGCACTTTTACATGATTTCCGCACTAACCTATTAACAAGATACCACAGTGCCAGTTCCTGTTTTCTGCTATTTTTGTATTTCAGAAAAGTTGTACAGGAAATATTCTCGGAATTGGATGAAACAAAAACCGAAGTCAATATTTTACCGAAATGAAGACGAAGTCCGGAGGGGGAAGAAGAGGCGCCACAGGGCGGCCACACCTGCCCTTGGCGCGGCATGGGCCTAGCCCGCGCTAAGGCATGGTGTGGGCCCCCTAGGCACCCCAACGACCTGGATCATCCGCCTATTTATACATCTTCTCGGGAAAACCCTGGACACCTGAGCCTCCATCCACGAAAAGTTTCGTCGCGGCCGCCATCGCTGAACCCATCTCGGGGGTTCTGAAGCTCTTCTCGGCACCCTGCCGGAGGGGGAAATCATCGCCAGAGGCATCTACATCGCGATGCCCGCCTCCGAAGTGATGCGTGAGTAGTTCATCCCTGGACTATGGGTCCATAGCAGTAGCTAGATGGTTGTTTTCTCCACCTTGTGCTTCATGTATCGATCTTGTGAGCTGCCCTACATGATCAAGATCATCTTTATGTAATCCTCTATGTTTGGTTTGCTGGGATCCGATGATTGTTGAATACTATGTTAAGATTGATTATATATTCATGTCATATGTTATTTGTGATCTTGCATCCTCTCCGTTGCTAGTAGAAACTCTGGCCAAGTGGATACTTGTGACTCCAAGAGGGGGTATTTATGCTCGATAGTAGGTTCATGCCTCTAGTTTCCTGAGAGAGTGACTTTATAACTTCTAAGGTTGTAGATGTGCTATTGCTACTAGGGATAACCCAACAATGTTTTATCCAAGGGTAATTCTATTGTTTACTTTACACACATTGCTTAATGCGATAGTCTGTTGCTTGCAACTTTATACTGGAAGGGGTGCAGACGCTAACTTGAAGGTGGATTATTATTCATAGACGCAGTTGGATTACGGTCTATGTATTATGTTGTAATGCCCAATACCAAATTATCATAGTAATCATCTTGTCATGTATTGATCGATATTCTGTCAATTATATTCTGTCAATTGCCCAGCTGTAATTTATTTACCCAACATGCTATTTCTTTATGGAGAGACACCTCTAGTGAACTGTGGACCCCGGTCCTATTTCCTTTACTGATAAATTCAACTGCAATTATGTTCTGTTTACTTTCTGCAAACATCTCCTTGATACGTCCAATCCTTTGTGTTCAGCAAACCGGTGAGATTGACAACCTCACTGTAAGTTGGGGCAAAGTATTTGGGTTGTGTTGTGTGTAGGTTCCACGTTGTTGCTGACGCCGGTAGTGCGCTCTGCCACTAGTCAGCCAGCAACACCTCATAAGTCACGCCTTTCTCCTACTGGTCGATTAAACCTTGGTTTTTTACTGAGGGAAAACTTGTTACTGTGCTCATCATACCTTCCTCTTGGGGTTTCCCAACCTCTTCCACAACAACGCTCAACAAGATTATCTGGCGCCATCACCGGAGCACCATCACTCGTCACCTCCTCCAAAGAGGTACCGCCGGTCGACGCATCCGACGAGTTTGAGTTCCCCTTCGACGAGTGGTCATTGGGGTCTTCCTCGTCGTCGGTGAACGGATGACGAGCCTCCGCCTGCGCCCGCGCATGCGCCCTTGCCTGGGCCCTTGCCTCCCTCCTTGCTGCCGCCACCTCCTCCGCCTCCATCCGTGCCCACCTTGTGTCTGAATCCTCCTCCTCATCCTGGGCGTCGAGGCCAATGGCGTCCCGCTCCTCCTCGCCCTCCGTCGGCGGGAGCTAGAGTTGCTCGGCGTGGCAGTTGTGTCCCACCAATGCCGCCATCCCGGCGGCTTCCCCTCGCTGTCGGTGCCCGATGGCAATGACAGGTTGCTCATGGTGGCTAGCCGATGTTGGATAAGAAGATGAATGGCAGCCGGTTGGAGATGAATTAGAGCAGGTGCAGGGGTCTTATTGAGCGGGGATTAATGGCGACGCATATAACGAAGAGGTATGCATGCAGTTGCTCTTCCGCGGCGGTTCGGCGCTCCATTCCGGCGGTTCGCGCGTCGATTGGCGCGGTTGCCCTCCCCGGCAGTTGTTCTGCTTTAATTCGCGCTGGCTCGAGCCATGGTCGCTGCTAGGCGGGCCCGTGGGAGAAGCGAGCGGACGCTCGGCGCGACTGCGCAACATCCGTGGAGACGCAAACGTGCCACCTATTTGAGCCGCGTTTGCGTCTCCGCGGACGGCCTGAACACTTTGCGTTGCCCCGCTGGAGAAGAGTGCAGGCGCATTTCTGGTCCGCGCGAACGCAAACAGTCGCGCAACGTCTGTTTGCGTCGAAATGCCCTCAAGCAGTGCTAGCAGCCTAGCACCATTCAGGAATGGTATAAGGCTGGTCATAGTGGGAAGTAACTTAGACTAGTAACATATACCATGTTACTAGTCTAAGTTACTACCTTTATAGTGGATAATAACTTATATATGGTGTCATGCATTGTGTCATTAGTATGGTGTAAACTTATCTTGCATTGGGGTGTGTGATGTTATGGTAACATTGCTAGTTACCACCTCACTCTTTTTCTTCATTTTTGACATACCATGTCACGAAAATGTCTTGAGATGTGTGATGTTACTAGCTATGTTACTCCCACTATGAGTAGTCTAAGTTTCTCTATGAAAAAAATAAAAAAATAAATTGCATTGCATGTTGTCATCGGTGCCACGTTTCGGCTTCACAAGACGTCTTACAAATAAAACTAACATTGAAACAAAAAAACAATGAAAAAATTTAAAGATAATAAAATTTCCCTCACCTTGCCGGCCGGCCCGGAGTGGAGGAGCGTGCGACGGGGATAGCGGGGACGGCGGCGGGCGCGGCGGGCGCGGGACGTTGAGGTGGAGGTGTCCGGGCGCGGCGGCCGAGCGTTGCGGCCGACGCGGAGAAGTGCGGCGCCCGAACACGGCGCGGACGGTGGCGGGCGGCAGCACGAGCGACGGAGGCGGCGGCTCCAAAATTTGGCAGCCTGCCGATGTCTCTCTTCTCCTCGCGTAGGTGTAGTCCTTAGCAGTTTCGTTTGGTCAATCTGGGGAAGAAGAGGAGGCCGCGGGAAATAAACGGCCCACCTCTGGGTGGCGCCAAGGGCACCCTTTAGCACCGGTTCCAACCACGAACCGGTGCTATAGGGTAAATTTTCAAATAAAATTTTAAATTCCAATCTTTCCCGCATTTTTAAACTAATAAAATTATAGCTAATAAACTATAACTAATAAATAAATATAAATTCTAAATTATAACTAATAAAATACTATAAATTATAACTATAACAAATCATAAAAACTATACCTAAAAACCAATAAAATTATAACTATAACTAATAAATCACTACAAATTATAAGTAATAATAAAGTATTATAAATTATAACTATAAATAATAAATAATTATAAATTCTAAATAATTCTAAGTTTCCCGCTGCCGCCACGACGCCGGCCGCGGGGGATAGGTTCCTGCCACGACGCCGCGTGGGAAAGTTTCCCGCCACGACGCCGCGCGGGATAGTTTCCCGCCATGGCGCCGCACGGAGATTTCCCGCCTACACGCCTCTATAAATAGCTTCTACGTCCCCGTCTCCCACTTCACTCACCGAACCCTAGCCCATTGCACAATGCCCACGCCGCCGCACCCGCCGCCGGTGGAGGTGGACCTGCAGCTCGTGGAGATAGAGGAGTGGGAGGCGGCAGCGCTAGCGGCTACCATAGAAGCATTTGAGAGGCAGAGTCTTCAGGAGCTGCATAAGCGGCGGCGTGTGGCGGAGCTGGACAGTGAGAAGATGCATAAGCGTCGTCGTGAGGAGCTGCAGCAGCAGGAAATGGATGCGCGGAAGAACTAGTCGAAGTCGTTATTTTAGTTTAAATTTAGTTAACGTATCTAGTTAAATTTCAATAAAGTCGTTGTCATTGTTTTAGTTTAAATTTAGTTAAAGTAATCTGAGGGAGCATTATCTGGGGTGGTGGCTTCGACCGAGATGGTGGGTCAGTTTATATACCCCTTTTATCCCGGGTGGGGGCTCAAACCGGGGCAAAAGATTGGGGGGCTTAATCTGGGGGAGGCTTATTTGGTGTTTGCCTTATCTGGGGGGCGCTTATCTAGGGAGGGGGAGGGGGGGAGAGGATTATCTAGGGGCACACCGCTATATATATCCCCTCCGGGGAGAGCAGAGAGAGCATACCGGGAGCAGAGAGAGGAGGCAACGACTAGGAAGGAAAGAGCCTCTCCGGTGGAGCTTCTCGAAGATGTCTTAGATGGTCGGCCGTCTTAGACATCTTCGGAAGCTTCGCCCAAGGGAACTCCCCACAAGCAGGACTCCCGCTCAGAAGGTGCTAGTATACACCCAACAACCAGTAGCTCAGGGTACAAAAGGAGGGGAGAGCAGAGAGAGCTTCCCGGGAGCTGGTATACACCCGCGACGGCGACCAAGAAAGAGCCTCTCCGGGATTCGAAGATGTCTTAGATGGCCGGCCGTCTTAGACATCTTCGGAAGCTCCGCCCGAGGGAACTCTTCCCGCAAGCAAGACTCCTACCCGGAAGCTGGTAGTATACACCCAACAACCAGTAGCTCAGGGTACAAAAGGAGGGGAGAGAGAGAGCTTCCCGGGAGCTGGTATACACCCGGCGACGGTGACCAGGAAGGAAAGAGCCTCTCCGACCAGGTACATGATATAATGCTCAAGATTTTTTTGTAAAAATATTTCTTGGGTTCACAACATGCTATTTCATCAGAGCATCCAGTGCAAGTTTAGCGAAACTCCGCCCCGAGCAAAGGATCTTCTTGCCTGCCATTTTGAATATAGTTTTAAACGAGCATAAAAAATTAAAAAATGATCCAAATAATTCGAAACCTTCGCGTGGTGTCATATTATGTGTCATAGTTGCAAGGAAAAATATTAAACTTGGAGAATTGCAGACATCACAAAAATTCTTCACAATATGAGCTATCACGTTCGAGGTTTCATGACATTTAGGTCAAACGACCAATGTTATTGATAGAATCGCGGCATAGTTTGTGATAATGTGCCAATATTATACACAGATGTGCATCTTGGGATTTCTTACGATGTTGCAGGAGGAAGTTTTCCTTCTCATCGCACGGAAAAGCCATTTTCCATTTTTGAGGTGCCGAAAATGGGGTGTTTTGTGAAGCAACCACCAAATTAAAGTTTCACATTGGTACCAACACATTTTTCAAAAATACTAGACCACCTAAGATGGATAATTTCCCAACCGGTGTATCAGGAACCTTTCCATCCACCCCTCATAAAAAGACAAATTCCTGCCGAATCGGTTGGAGGCCGACCAGATTTGAACTGCAGGTACATGATATAATGCTCTTTTTTTTTTGTAAAAACTTTCTTGGGTTCACAACATGCTATTTTATCTGAGATCCAGTGCAACTTTAGTAAAACTCCTCCCCGAGCAAAGGATCTTCATGCCCGCTGTTTTGAATATAGTTTGAAACGAGCACAACAAATTCAAAAACTATCCAAACAATGTGAAATCTTTGCGTGGTGTCATATTATGTGTCATAGTTGCAAGGAAAAATATTAAACTTGGAGAATTGCATACATCACAAAAAAATCCTTCACAATATGAGCTATCACGTTCGATGTTTCATGGCATTTAGGTCAAACGACCAATGTGCCCATGGTACATGATAATAATACATTATGAGCTCAAGGTACAGGATAATAATACATTATGATCGCTTCGACCGTAACCATGGAGCATCTTCAGCATTTAACGCGATGGTTTGGTCAATGTTCACTGTGAAGGGCGGAATTTCACCAAACTTATTATAATCTTCTAACTTGTCTGTCTTGTCCTCGACCCCCACGATGTTTCTTTTCCCTAAAAGAACTATGTGACGCTTTGGCTCATCGGATGAGCTCGTTTGCTTATGTTTTCTTTTCTTCGGTCTGGAGGACATGTCCTTCACATAGAAAACCCAAGCCACATCATTGGATAGGACGAATGGTTCATCTCTGTAACCAAGAATATTGAGATCCACTATTGTCATTCTGTACAGCTGGTCTACCTTTACCCCTACTCCGTCCAGCTTGACCCATTTGCACCGAAACAAAGGGATCTTAAAAAAAGGTCCATAGTCAAGTTCACATGTCTGCTCTATGTAACCATACTATGTGTCCTTTTCCCTATTGTTGTGTGTTGGATCTTAAAAAAAGGTCCATAGTCAAGTTCACATGTCTGCTCTATGTAACCATACTATGTGTCCTTTTTCCCATTGTTGTGTGTTGCATAAATGCGGACACCACTGTTTTGGTTGGTGCTATTTTTATCTTGAGCGATCGTGTAGAAGGTATTTCCATTTATCTTCTTCAGGTGGGAGTGAAGGACTTTTCATTGACGGTATTGCTTTAAGTTCCGGCAATCAACACCTAGACAACACATAAAACCATCCTCCTGTGGGTTTTCCTCAGCCACACAGAGAAAATCTTTCAGGCCTGCAGTGAACTCGGGTAGGCGTCGGTCAACGTACATCCATTGCCACCGGTTCATCTACATCATATAATTAAGTTTATCAAAAAACCATTACAAAACATCATAATATAAATAGTGAAATGACCACTGTACAAATGAAAGGGTAAAGTTTCTTACCTTGATCGAGGAGGAAAGAAAGAGAAGAAATCTTAAGTGTCGCTCCGGCACCTCATATCATTTTGTTTTGTGTGAAACCAAGCGACATCATTCTCTCAGACATTTCATTGAGCAACTCATGTGCATGGGAAAGAAAAGCAAACAAGCACACAACCTTCACACCTTCCACCAAGAAAAATTAGAGTGAGCGTTGGCTGGGGGTGAGCTGAATATATAGGCAAAGGGGGCTTTAGCACCGGTTTGTGTCACGAACCGGTGCTTATGTTTATCTTTAACACCGGTTCGTATCACGAACCGGTGCTAAAGTTTCGCGTCTGCCACGTGCCTAGTGACAAACCTTTAGCACCGGTTCGTGTCACGAACCGGTGCTAAAGATCTCGCACGAACCGGTGCTAATGCTCTGCTGGTCCCCTGCGATGTCCTAGCCGCATGAACCGGCGCTAATGCAATCTTTAGTCTGGGTTCGTACCACAACCGGTGCTAATGCTCTTTGGAGAAAAAACCAAAACCCTATTTTCTAGTAGTGCGTTAGGTTTGCCACTGACCATTGGCAGCGAATTAGTAGATGAGAAGCACCTCGTCAGGGCCTAGTAGAAAACTCAAAACACAGGATGTTGTCGTGGCGGCGCTTGGCCTCTCCAACCGAACCGCTTGCGGTAGACGATTGCAATCACAGTCTACCTCTATCATGTACCCACACGTGAAATCACTATCTATGATGTACTTACCTATGCACGCATGCATCTGCTTCCTTGGATGGTTCGGTGGAGATGACGATGAGCATCACCAACACGTGGCGCAGCCGCCGACGGCCAGGATGTCGCCAGGCCGCGGCGACACCTTGGTGCTCATTAACGCTCGTGGCCCAACACCCATGCACCTCGGCCTCAAGGGTCAGCCGCTCACCTGATGATTTACTACCGTCGCCACAGCTGATGCTCATAGCGTGGAGGTGATGGCCTGAATTGGAGAGCCGTCGATCTCGGATGCGTGCAACGCGAAGGTTCCGCCCAGAAGGACCCGTGGTGAGTGAGCACGCAGTCAATGGCATAGAAGCGAGACGGGTGCCGAGTGAGGACCAGGATAGGCAGGATGTGGATGGCGGCGTTCTCCCATTTTCAGCTTGCAGCAACCGTAACATGTAAGATGACCGGGGTAGGGAAGCGATCAACTTCACACTGAAGTATTGTGCCGAGAAGAATATACGCAGGCGCAGCAGTGGATGCTTGTTCGCCTGCCTCGGACGTTACATGCTTACATTGCTCCGTTTGTAAATGCAGCAGGGGGAGTTCAAGAGACAAAGAGACAGAGGGTAACGTGGAGGAAAAATATGCGTCGTAGGCCGATCTTGGGAAGAAAACATCATTATCCGGCTGATAACTAATGACCATAGATTTGAAATCTAATGGATAGAAGTAATTGAGATGATGTGGCTGCACCATTTTTTAGCTTGCAAACATTAAATACATGTTAGTGGGAATGAACTTTATAGATATTATAGATATATTCAAGATTTAGCCTATTAATTTCAAATTACATAAAAAAATCATAATGTTTTAGAAAACTACTTGGAGTGAGGTAACTCAAACAATAACCAAACATGGCTATATGTCCACCTAGTACATAAACGACATCTAAAAAGATCGTAAAAAATACCTCGAGTATGGTACCCACAAATTAACAATGCCCAAACATGGATTTTCAGCCACCTAGTATGACAAATGGCGTAAACCCGACAAGTTTGAGCCAAATTTGAAACCAACCAAATGATGTAAAAAAACAGAAAAAGTGAAACCTACACGCATGGAGTCATGTGGTTCATTGTAAAAGTACCAAACGAGTCATAGCCAACACTTCAATTTTCATAGGCGGTAGACCTTTAAAGATGGCCAAATCCAAGGTGTGCAGATTATTTATCTCGATATGCATACATATATGTGGATTTATTTTCGATCTTTAGCCGATTAGTTTCAAATTTAAAATGTATGTAAATAAATTACTCCTACAATTCATAAATTTTTGGGCGACAAAAAACTTGAGTGTGGCATCCCCAAACAAAGCCCAAACTGCTTAGGAGTAGTACAAATGCCGTAGACGAGAAGTTTGAGCCAAATTTATAACTTAACCAACCAAAACTGAGGTTTCGGAGAAGAAGCATTAACAAATTTTGGGGCCAAGTATGCATTTGCTTGGCTTTCTACCCATTTGAGCTTGGCTCACGCAAGATCCAAATCAAACTCCATCGCACTCTATAATTTTTTTTTTTTACAAATCCATCTCTCTCTAGAAAAGACTCATATTTAGCTCGCACATTGCACCCGTGAAACAGAGTTTGGGGGGGCAGCTTGGCACTTTTTTGTCCCTGCAACGAAGATGAAATAGAGAAGAGAAACACAAGGGAGAGAGAATAAGACTGGAGGGAACAAGACAGGATTGGAAGACGTGTGCTGACAAAACAGTATAGCGGGCCCACGTTAGTGGAGGTGGTGCAAGGGAAATCTTTTCTTTTACTCCGTATCTCACGCGCTTCACTGATGGGACATGACGGGTGTGAGCCCATGGGCTTCACTCGAGGACGCAATGTTTTCTTGATTTATCGGCGACGTCTGATTTATCTGCGCCATTTTTCTTTTGTTTTTTGAGATGGCACCGAGTCACTGGTTAACTCTTTGTTACTACTCCACCTCAAAAAAACCTCTGTGTTACTACTCCTATTTAAATGGCTACTCACGAGGAGACGAGGAAGGAGAGGCCCCTTGACCTTGCCGTGCTCCACAACCTTGTTTCGAGCTTCTTCTTTCTCCGAAGTACACTGGGGACCTTCTACTACCTCGGCGCGGCACATTGCGTATTTGCTGACCCAAGTTGCCTGGTCCTCGTCATTTGCACAGGCGGCCGTCTACGGTGTTCAGAGGTTGAGCTCCGCCGACAGCGATCTCAAAGCGCTTGATTGCTTTTCTGCGACCAACTACATGGTCTTTCTGTTCAGAGGTTGATCTCGGCCAGCACCCGACATGGAGATGTGAAAGGGCTTGATTGCTTTTTCACGACCAACTGAGGGTGCTTTCTGTTAGAATTAAGGGTCTAGTTGTAATTTTGCGTTTTATTGGGGCCCTTTTTGTAAAATTGTACCATCAGCCTATTTATCGCAGAAACTAGGTCCTTCTAGACCATACTCCCAGTTCAAAAACAACAAAAACAAGAGACGAGGAGGCCACATTTATTAAGTACTCGATATTGGCCTTCTTTGTCGCGGTCATTTTTGTCCACATGGTAGTACAAATGCCACGAACACTAGAAGTTTGAGTTAAATTTGAAACCTAACCAACCAAATGTGGTTCAAACAAAATCAAAATATTTTTAAACGCGAGCATGGAGCCATCACATGCGATGTAGATTCCTAGTCAAAATACCAAACAAGTCATGCATGCACATGTTTTGGTGTTCAAGAGTCATTCACAAAGTTTCATACCATGCATGTACGACTTTGCTTGGCTTTGTGCTCCTTTGAGCATGCTTCATACAAGATCCATAGCAAACTTGCTTCACATGAGCCCATCTTTGGAACATATCCATGTGCATCTTCCACAGGCCACCTACAACTTTACTAACTATATAGTTTCTTTCTTCTCTGCACTCAAAAAAGTGACATTTTATTTTTTTTTAATTTTCGCAGGTAGATGGCAAAAAATGTGTGATTTCATGTAAGTGGCTACCAAAAAACACGGTATTAATCTTAGACTGACAGCATTATATGGTTTTTACATGAGATAAACCTTTAGGATGGCCAAATCAAAAGGTGCGGGGATAAATTTAATTATCTCGACATGCAACTATACATGGATCTAATTTGGAGCCTTCAACTACTAAATTCAAATTTGAACTTTATGTACATAATTAAACTACAATTCATATGTTTTTAGAAATAGCATTTGAGCGAAGTACCCTGCAAGTGTGGCACTCCAAAATTAGCAATACCCAAACATTGGGTTATGGTCCACCTAGTACGTGCGAATGTTGCAGAAGTTCGAGCCAATTCTAAATCCAACCAAATAATGAGGCCCGAATGAAAATCAAAATATTGTGAAGCCTACGCATTGAGAGCCACCACATGGCATATATATCACATTTTCATGTAAAATACTAAACCTTTTGTAGAAAGCTGATGAGTGAAGATCGAGCCATACAAAAAATGAATTGTATTTGTAACTTTGTTGGCTTGCCTTTCTGACCATGCGCCCATGCATATATGCATTCTTCATGCAAAATCCACAACAAACTTACTACTCATGCTTGAGCCTATTTATGGTACCTGAGAAATGTATATTCCCGTGACCAACGACAACTTTGCCATGCTATAGCTAGCACTACCTTCTCGATCTAGACACACACAAAAATGAAATTTCTTCTTTATCCGCGCACATATAAATCGAGATGGGCAAAATGTGAGTAATTTTTTGTGTTGTGGCTGCAAAAAATAAGGTGCAAACTCCAAAGTCTTCATTTTGCAAAGGTGATTAATTGACCTTGAAGGAGGCCAAATTCAAAGTGTGAAGATTTCCGTCCCAAAATATAAGGCGCCTAAGTTTTAGTCAAAACTCAACATCTTCTAACTTTGATGAACTTTATACAATAAATATCGATATCTACAATACCAAAATGGAAATTTTGAGAAATTATACTTTTTAGTGAATCTTTTGATATCGATTTGGCATTTGTGAATATTTCTATATTTACACATAAATTTGGTCAAACTTAAAATATGTTGACTTTTGGCTTAAGCTTAGGCGCCTTACATTTTGGGACGGGGGGCAGGAGTATGTTTTTATAAATAGTACTTGGGGCGAGGTACCTCCTACGAAGTGTGGCACCCCAAAATTAGCAATACGTGCCCAAACGTGTGGGTTCTGTGGCCTCCTAGCTAGCTAGTAGGATGAATTACACAAAACCCGAGAAGTTAATTAATTTTTAAGCCAATTTTAAAACCAAAACCAAACAAGGTTAAAAAAATTCTAAAATAAAAAATAAAACCTACGTATGCGGCCACCCAGTACGAATGCCGCAAACCGAAAGTTCAAAACAAATTTGAAACCAACCAAATAAAGTTAAAAAATGTAAAATTGTGAAACATGGGCATGGAGCCATCACATGCCATTTGTAAAAACACCAAAACGTACATAGAGAGTTTGAATTATCATTCAAAAAATTGGTACCATTCGGATCGGAGGGAGTATATTTGGAGATGCATGGTCCACCAAGTCTCTGCCTTGAATTTTGCTCCTTGACCAGATGAGTATTACTACTCACGAGGAGCAGAGGAGGACTGACCTTTGACATTCTCTCTTGTCGTCTTCCTCGGTTCACCACTTTGTTTACCTCTAGGAATACTACTTCTCCACCATGATCGGGAACAAGTCTCGCCACATAAGGGCTCGTATGGCTGCGGCGAAGCTGAGGGAATCTCAGGAATGGCGTCCATGTGCTGCTGTCGAGGTGCCTTCAGTGCAAGAGTCTTCAAGGGCGCCGCAACCCGCGACTGCTACCTTGAGGCAATCCTCCGTTCTTGCACATCTTTCTATGTCTTTCACAACTGATCATTCCCTCCTTATCCTACCTTCTCTCTCAATCGTATTTTCAGGTCGGGCGGCCTTAGTTTTCCTGCAACCCTCCTGCCTACGGAAACATCTTCCTCAGAGCCCACTTCTTAATGCAGCGAGGTATAGACATTCATACAAATTGGGATTCCCATTCTCTCTTTCTTGGTAATTCTCTGGGTACACTTCTGATTTTGCGCTCCATCCCCATCCGATAGAAGCCACGCTACAAGATCGGGACCATTTTAGAAATGGTTATGGGCGGTTTCTACGTCGAGATGGCGGACAGAAGCACCCTCACCGAGGAGTGCATGAGACTTTATTCCGAGCTTGCCACCGAGAAGATCCGGATTTGCATTCTCGGCGATATCGCCATAAAATTATTCACTGGGAGTGAGGAGATTCAGCGGCGGAGCCTTGGCCAGGCGGAGACCATGGACAATCTCGCCGGACTGATCCTGAACCTCACGGTTTGGAAGGACAAACTAGAGGCCGAGGTGTCATGGGAGAAGGCTCTCAACACTAAGCTGAAGTGTCAAGCAGGCTCAAGGTAGATCTTGACCAGGTCACTGTGTACCACTAGCTGCAATCCTTGATGACTGCTATCACCCCTGGCTTTCGAATTTCTGAATGTTAAGTTTTGAACATAATTTTCGAAATTTGGTTCGTAAAACTGGCATGTGGAAATGTAAAAAACTAGCACTATTACTTTATTACTTGTGTTCATGTAGTAGTATTATTATGGTGGTGTAATTGTGTTTATGTACTTGCTTCAGACAGGTACTGATGTTTAGGTGAAGGAGACATGCATCACCTTTTTTGGTGATGTAACTAGTCGTCCTGTAGCGCTTGTCAAATTCCTTTGATAATGATGGGATGGCTTGCTCACCCACACGCTAGTAGTAGAATTTTTAGGGCCGGCGTGGTTTTTGGGCTCACACCGGCGAGCCCCAAAAAGCGCCGGTGCGGTTTCGAGCCCAATAGAAGCGCCGGCCACCCCGTGCTGGCCCCTTCGCGAAGGGCGCGAATCGGGTTCGTCGGCTCCTTGCGGCACGTCGGTTTTCGTGGGTGGGGCCGCCTTAGCAGCGACTCAAAGTGACCGGTGCATCATAAATGCGATGCCGACCGCCGATGAAACCACCGGTCCACTCGCAGACGCCACCGTAAATGCGACGCCTCGGCTACTGTGCGGCTAGTTGGCACCCCTATTTAGTACGCCCTCCACGGCCGCGGCTCTATCGTCTACTCTTCACCGCCACCACGCTATCCTCTCTCATCTCCACCACCGCCGCTGCGCTATCCTCTCCTCTCCTCCACAACAATGTCGCGGCGGCTCCATACGACGTATTCGATGCTTGGACTTAATGGCCGCACGCCGCCTACGGCGCCGCAACCACCACCGCAGCCGATGCCCGACGCCGACTCCGACTCCGATGACTCTGTCGACCCACAGTTCGACGAGTGGCACGAGGCGTACAGAGTAGATGCAGAAGCTGAGGCGGCGGAGGAGGCGGCGCAGTGGGGCCAACAGCAGCAGGTCCCCGGTGACCCGGAGCAGGCGGCGATCCTGGCCTCCTTGAACGTGTAGCGCTTCCGGAGGCTGAAGGAGGAACAACGCGAGTTCATCAACAACGCCAACTTTGAGCACGCTGTCGAGATTTCGCGCCAGCGGGCGGCCATGGAGGAGGCGGGACGTCTCCTCGTGGCGGCGGAGCGACAAAAGCTTCTTGAGCTGAATGCTGAGCGCCAGGCCGAGGCGGACGCCCGCGAGCAAGCGAGGCTCGCCGGGAGCGAGGAGTCTCGCCAACGGCTGGCAACTCTGATGGGATAGCGCGGGCGGCAAGCTCCAGCGTCGCCGGCGGCCATGCTCCATCGCCAGATGCGCGAAGTAAGGGCAGAGAGGTAGACACGGACGTAGGCGCCAAAGGGGTAGACGGACGACGAGGCAGCCCGTCATGCGCCCCAACCGACGGCCAGTACATGGAGTCGGGGACGGAGCCAACACGGGGCTAGCTGGGGGCCATGGCCCCTCTCATGGAGAAAAATTTGGTTCGTAAAATTAGCCTGTGTAAATGGAAAAAACTAGTACTCCTACTAATTTATCACTTGTGTTCATGTAGTATTATTATGGTGGTGTACTTGTGTTCATGTACTTGCTTCAGACATGTACTATTGTTTTAGTGAAGGAGACATGCATCACTTTTTTGGTGATGTCGTCCTGTAGCTCTTGTTAAATTAAATTCCTATGATACTGATGGGAAGGCTTGCTCACCCCACACGCCAGGAAGAAGTGGAGAGAAACTACTCGTCCCTTCTTTGGACGCGCCCTTCCAGTTCCACCCTTCCATCATGAAATATAAATGAGCTCTTAGACTAGTTTTTCTATTCTCTTTGTTCATAAGAGAGGGCGAAAGGAGCAGTTTTTATTGAACAGTCTACCCCAAAATAGGTGCATATTGCCACCACTTCAAATTTTTTCAGGTAGTAGACCTTCATGAATGGACAAATCTACATGGGTTTGTTTTTAATATTTGACATCTAAATTCAGATTTGAACAATGTGTTCATTAATTGCAGTTAATTTTTTGAGAGAAGTACTTGGAGACCCCAGGTTGTATGGTACCCGGGGACAATTCCAATCAAGGAATGTGCATCCACCTAGTACAAATGCCCGAGACAGAAATTTAGGCCAGCTTTTAAGGTAGGTTAAAAAATGAAATTAAAAACGTGTGCATCGAGCCATGAAATGTGATGAAGATCCTAGGAATAATGCTAGACTAGGCATAGAAGGGTTTATGATAAGAATCATTCAAATAATTTGGTGCCATGCATGACTTCGCATGGCATTTGACAAAGGGTTAAACTTGTCAATGCCCATGATGATGGACTCGGGTTTCTAGGAAGGAGGACACTAGTGAATCAACAAACCGGTCAGCCAAACTAGGTACCCAATGAAAAGTATGATCAAGGATGACTCGTAGAAATTGCAATAAATTATTTTTCAGGGAAATCATTGGAGATGTGAACTTGCAAGTGTGGGGTACCCACAAACTATTTGCAAACATGGGCTATGCATCCACCAAATCCAAGGTGTTAGCATTTATTTTGATATGCAGCTACATATGTGTTTATTTTGAGCTTTAGTTCAATTTGAACTATGCGTTCACTAATTACAATTCAAAAAATATATGAGAAAATTATTGGAGAGGTACCATGTAATTAAGTGTGGTACGACAAAAAATGCTCAAACGTGGGTTACGCTTCCACCTAATACAAATTAATGCTCCACACTGGAAGTTTGTGCAAATTTGAAAAAAACCCAACAAACGGAGGTTAAAATAATTAGGAACTAGCTGAGACCGCAAATGATGAGGACATCCCTGCTACACTACTACCGCCGTTATTGCAAGATGAAGACCATGCTGTTGTGAAGCTCAAGCCCAATGAAGTCAGGATTGGACCAATTACAAGGGCTCATGCGAAGATACTCAAACAACAGGTGAACTTGTTCCTAAGTGATACTTTGATCGACGAGAACTTTATACGGCCTAAGTCCTTTTACTTATGTATGATTAGGTATGAATAAGGAGCAAGCATCACACGAGGAGGAGAGGAGCAGCTGGACATGGAGCTGGCCATGAAGCTGGACATGAAGACATCACATGGAAGCGCGAGGGAGGAGCGGGAGGCATGCGCGAGGGAAGAAGACGAAGTCCAGGCCGGCGCCAGGCCCAGTCTGACCGGCCGCCACGCCGACACACCCGGTCCCAGGCCCGGTCCAACCGGGCGCCACGCCGGGTTAGCCCGGCGCCGACCGGATCCCTGACCGGTGCACACCGGAAACATCCAGGGGCTCGGAGCCCTTGCCTGGTTGCCACCCGGCCGGTTCGACCGGCCTGCCGGTCCACCCGGTCGACCGCCTGACCGGCCGTGTCCGAGTCTGTCTCGACCAGATCTCAATCTGGGTCGGTTTTCTATGTGTTTTCTCGAACCCTGGTCATCCTGAACCCCTATATAAGTACCCAGGATGCCCCCATATTAGGTTTAGACCACGTTTAAGATAAACTCTAGTTCATAGTTGATTGCTTTGCAACTCTATCGAATCTATACACCGATCTGCATCGATTTGGTGTTTGTTACTGAAAGTCTTGTGTGATTTGCTGTTCCATTGGGAATTAGACGGTTGCAACTTACCGCTTCGTGGTCGGCGGCTACGTGCGCAAGTGTGTGAAGTTGCGAATATCTTGCAGGGTTGAGAGCTGTTGCATTGGCGACAAGGATTAATCGAGAGACTTCGTCGGTGTCATACAAGTTATCTCCGCTGTGTTCATCGTGCGTTCACCACCACCACCGTCGCTTACTAAGAAGATCGGGATACTTCTTATCATCTTGGTATCAGATTTCAGTGTTTCCTCGGTAAGCCATCCACAATCCACCCCATAGTTGAGTTGTGGGTGTTTTTCTATCCAGAAAAAGCCAAAAATATTAGGGTTAGGGTTTGCCATAGCCTTAGATAGCACTAATTTCGAGTTTTAGTTGCTTTTCGTAGTTGTTTTTGCGTATATTTTTCTTTCATCTAGTAGATTGTTAGGGTTTGTGTTTCCGCTATCATCTAGTGTTAGTTCTTGTTACTCCGAGTCCACATAGCGTACAGTGTACTTGTCCCACCATAGACACAACCTTTCGATATAAGTGACTAGGAACTTCCCCAGAAGAGACTAGTTTTACCGCTCGATAGGCTGCTCATTAGGGTTTTGGTGCTTTGCAATTTGTGTCGGCCGTGTTATCAAGGATATGCTTATGCAGCGTAGCCATGTCCGTGTGTCACTTCAGACGATGATGCAACGTTTCCTACATGGTTTGAAGTATGATATTAAAGGCATTGTTCGTCATCACAGTTACACTACTATGAATGAGCTGCTACATCATGCAAGACAAGCGGAAGCACACTTAGCTGAAGAAGCGCAAATCAAAGGTCGTGCTACGGGAGCTGGGCGCTACACGCCTAGGGCGCCCCTATCTATGGCGTCGGCGCCATCTTCGCGCTCCGATCCTTTTTCTACTTCGTCTAGCAAGCCAGACTCCAATGTGTCCAACACAAAGAAGCCCAAAACTACTGCAAGTACGAGTGGTTCTAGCATGTAAAATGTGCGCAACCGCGATATGAATTTCCATACATGTGGTGGAAAGGGTCACTTCAAGAGGAGATTGTCCGAACCGCAAAGTCATGTTCGTTAATGACAATGATGAGTATGAAACTGGAGATGATGTTGATCCATATGCTCCAGAAGAAGATGATTATGACAGTGATGGTGTAGATGATTTTCCGTCTGAAGCTCGCACTATTGTTGTGTCACAACTTGCTCTTAATGTACAGTCGAGTGCATCTACTCAACGCTACAATTTGCTCCAAACAAAGGCACTAGTTGGTCATGATAAAGCTTGCAAGGTCATTATTGATGGCAGGAGTTGGCAATCTAGCAAGCAAGGAGTTGTGTGCCAAGCTGAAATTGAAGTATCTACCGCACCCGCATCCATACTATATTCAGTGGTTGAGTGATAATGGTGAGATGAAGGTAAACCACTTAGTGCGTGTTGATTTTGAGATTGGACCGTATAAGGATTCCATTGATTTTGATGTGGTTACGATGATGGTATGTCACCTACTATTGGGTCGGCCATGGCTCTATGACCGTTCTGTGCAACACAATGGCCGTGCCAATACATATCACTTGGAGTTCAAGGGCAAGAAAATCAACTTGCAGCCTATGTCACCACAACAAATTGTCAATGAATCTCATCATAAAACTGAAGTACACTTGGAGGATGCACCTATAGATAGGCGGGAGAATTGTAATGCCGTGAGTGATATAACGAAAAGTGAGAGAGTGAATTCCTTAGTTACATTAGACACCAAAGAAGATATGAGACAATTTAGTGAGGATCCTACAACTAGGCCTCTTGTGCTTATGTGCAAGGGTGAGGTTTTGGTTTCTAACGACATGACCCCTATTTCTCTTGGTGTTTCTAGTGTTTTGCAGGAATTCAGCGACGTGTTTCCGGAGGAGGTGCCCGCAGGATTGCCACAATTGCGTGGTATTGAGCATCAAATTTACTTGATCCCCGGTGCCTCGCTGCCCAACAGGGCGCCATATAAAATGAACCCCGAAGAGACGAAGGAGATACAGAAGCAAGTACAAGCGCTACTCGACAAAGGTTATATCCGCATAAGCCTTAGTCCTTGTGATGTTCCTGTTATTCTAGTTCCTAAAAAAGATGGTACATGGCGCATATGTGTAGATTGTAGAGCGATAAACAACATTACTATTCGATATCGTCATCATATTCCCCGTTTAGAGGATATGCTAGATGAATTGAGTGGTGCTGCTGTTTTCTCTAAAATTGATTTGCGTAGTGGTTATCATCAAATTAGGATGAAAGAGGGGGATGAATGGAAAACAACCTTTAAAACAAAATTTGGTTTATATGAGTGGTTAGTAATGCCTTTTGGTTTAACTAATGCACCTAGCACTTTCATGAGATTGATGAACCATGTTTTGCGTGATTTTATTGGCAAGTTTGTGGTTGTATACTTTGATGACATATTAATCTACAGCCGCAATGAATCTGATCATACTATACATATTCGACATGTTTAGCAAGTGTTGCGTGATAGTAAACTCTAGAGAAGTGCACATTTTGCAAAGATAAGGTCATATTTCTGGGTTATGTTGTCTCTAAGCATGGAGTAGAAGTAGATGTGTCTAAAATTGAAGCAATTCAAAATTGGCCTACTCCCATGAATGTGAGTCAAGTAAGAAGTTTTCATGGTCTTGCTGGGTTTTATAGAAGATTTGTGCCCAATTTTAGTACTATTGCTGTACCTTTGAATGAATTGACTAAAAAGAGTGTTGTCTTTGACTGGGGTGCAGCCCAAGATCATGCTTTTGATGAACTGAAAAGATTGCTAACTTCTGCACCGTTGCTTGCACTTCTTGATTTCAATAAGCAATTTGAGATTGAATGTGATGCTAGTGGCATTGGAATTGGTGGTGTGTTGATGCAAGAGGGTCGCCCAATTGCATATTTTTCTGAGAAACTTTCTGGTGCTAAGTTGAACTATCCTATATATGATAAAGAATTGTATGCCTTAATTAGAGTTCTTGAGGTTTGGCAACATTACTTGTGGCCAAAAGAATTTATCATACATTCTGATCATTAAGCTTTAAAATATCTGAAAGCTCAATCTACATTGCATATGTGTCTTGCTAAGTGGGTTCAAATCATTGAGTCTTTTTCATACATTATTAAGCATAAGAAGGGAAAATATTGTTGATGATGTGCTATCTAGGAAAAATATGTTGTTAACTCAACTTGATGTTAAAATTCCTAGATTAGAAGTACTATGTGATTTGTATGCCACTGATCATGATTTTGCTGAACCATATCGCTTGTGTGCTATTGGTAACACATGTGAAAAATATCAAATACATGATGGGTTCTTGTTTAGAGCTAACAAACTATGTGTTACAGAATCGTCTGTGCGTTTGCTCTTATTGCAGGAATCACATGCTGGAGGTTTGATGGGTCACTTTGGGCGTGAGAAGACGCTACTCATGCTAGCTGACCATTTTTATTGGCCAAAGATGAGGCGGGATGTGGATAGGTATGTGAAGAGATGCATTACTTGCAACAAGCCCAAGTCCAAGCTGAAGCCTCGCGGTTTGTATACTCCTTTACCGGCACCTACTACACCATGGGAAGACATTAGTATGGATTTTGTGTTGGATTTACCGTGTACTAAGAGAGGCCATGATTCTATATTTGTGGTAGTAGATAGATTCTCTAAGATGTCACATTTTATTGCCTGCCACAAGAGCGACGATGCGTCACATATTGCTAACCTGTTTTTCAGGGAGATTGTACGTCTACATGGAGTCCCGAAGACTATTATTTCTGATCGTGACGTGAAGTTTATGAGCTACTTCTGGAAGACACTTTGGGGACTGGCACTGTGGCACTTGTTAATAGGTTAGTCCAATTAATGTCATAAAATGATGCAAAGTGCACATAAAACATAGAGGAATTGGTGTAAAACAAGCATGGAGCATCAAAAATTATAGATACGTTTGCAACGTATCAACATCCCCAAGCTTAACTCCTGCTCGTCCTCGAGTAGGTAAGTGATAACAAACAAATAATTTTTGAAGTGACATGCACCTTCAAAGTTCAAAGGATGACTAAATACAAATAATTTAAAAACAAGTAATAACACATTCATGATTCAATCAATAATAATTTTGGGTCCATGCACATAAAACTAAGAATGACAACTATGTTCTCTTAATGGTGCATGAACATAGAAGATGAAGACTCAACATAAAAGTAAAAGAAAGGCCATTCGTAGAGGGAAGCAGGGATTACTCATGTGCTAGAGCTTTTTATTTTGAAAGCATGGAAACAATTGTGTCAACGGTAGTAATAATTCATATGGGTTATGTATAAAACTTCCAATAAGTTGCAAGCCTCATGCATCGAATACTAATAGTGCCCGGACCTTATCCTAATTAGTTCGGATTTCCATGGATTATCATCGCATTATATATGTTTCAACCAAGTGTCACAAAGGGGTACCTCTATGCCACCTGTACAAAGGTCCAAGGAGATAAACCGCATTTGATTTCTCGATTTTGATAGATCTCAACTTAAGGACATCCATACCGGGACAACATAGAAAACAGATAATGGACTCCTCTTTTTAATGCTTTAAGCATTCAACAATAATAATATTGTCATAAGAGATTTTGAGGATTTGAGTGTCCAAGCTGAAACTTCCACCATGATATATGGCTTTGGTTGGCGGCCCAATGTTCTTCTCTAACAATATGCATACTCGAACCATTTCAACTCATGGCAAATCTCCCTTACTTCAGACAAGACGAACATGCATAGCAACTCACATGATATTCAACAAAGGTGTGACAGGTTGATGGCGTCCCCAGATAACATGGTTACCGCTCAACAAGCAACTTATAAGAACTAAGATACATAAGTGACATATTCCTTACGACAATAGTTTTTATGCTACTTTCCCATGAGCTATATATTGCAAAAACAAGGAATAAATTTTTGAAAGGTTTTAAAGGTAGCACACAAGCAATTTACTTTGGAGTGGCGATAAAATACCACATATAGGTAGATATGGTGGACACGATTGGCATTTTGGTTTTTGGGAGTTGGATGCACGAGTAGAGCTCATACTCAGTACAAATGAAGGCTAGCAAAAGAAAGGGGCGACCGACTAAGAGAGCAATAATGGCCATAATCATGCATAGCGACAAAACTTATTAATCAAAGCATATGGTGATATTAAAAATCAAAAACTAAATGATCATCAAGTCAACTCAATTGAAACATCAAAGGAGATCTTTCATTTGCATCACTATTAATATGAGACTTCTTACTCGTATCCAACACCAATTAACTTATTTGAAACAACTCTCGTAGATAATATTCAGTAGATATCAGAGAGATAAATTCACTTGCATATAGAAAACCAATAAGCTCTAAACATAATATGAATGAAAAACTAGAGCTTAAACGCAGTACTCGCAAAAATAGAACGCTCGTTGAACATATGAGTAAAAACTGGAGCGTTCATGCAATTAAAGCGGACGTGTCTCTCTCCAAAACAAATATGATGGGTCCAACTTTATTGAACAACAAACAAAACAAAACAAAACACACACAAAAAAGACGCTCCAAGAATAACACATAATGCATGAAGCAATAAAAATATAGCGCACTGAAAAATGACCTGGTGCTTTTTACTGATGAAGAGGGGGTGCCCCCAAGCTTTGACGCTTGAACCTCTTGGATATTTCTTGGGGTGTCCAGGGGACATCCCCAAGCTTGAGCTTTTTTCCATTCTTCATCCTATGGCATCATTCTTCTCTCCCTACACTTGGAAACTTCCTTCACCCAAAACTCAACATAATTCATTAGCAATATTAGTGTAATCAAATAAGCAATCCACTTGGTTCTGGTATGACATATCTAAAGCTTATATTAAAACATTAGCTACTGCATAAACTTCTTCGGAAAGCTCCTTCTTTCAAAAGAACTCAAAAGGAAAAAGATTAATAGGCAAATGCACTAATGACAGAAATCTGTCAAAACAGAACAACAGTTAAAGATCGATTTTTTTGAGACTTCTCCATCGCTCAGATCGAAAAATGTTGAACCAATGAAAGTTAGATAATAACCTGGGGAATATGCTCGTAAATTTCAGCTCATGGTGACGTCCAGAAACAGAAACAGAATTGCAAATTCCCCAAATACTACTTTCTTACCATTAGAGGGTACTCTTGGCACAAAAATGGAAATAAAAAATGATAAGGAGAGGACATTACAGTAGCAATGACTTCCAAGACTCAACAAAACAGTAAAATAATAGAAATAAAAACATAATGGGTTGTCTCACAAAAAGCTCTTTCTTTATAGCCATTAAGATATGCTCAGTAATTTGAGAAGATGCTCACACACTACAAGAAAAGTTGCCATGGCCGACGAAGTTGAAGTCGCGCCGTGGTTGCTGGTGTACCATGGCCGACGATTTTGGTCCCTCCGTGGTGCATGTCAAAACTTTTTTTCTCGTTTTTGAGGCCACCTAGCACGGCCAAAACGTGGCGTATGGTGGCCCGGGACGTGGTGCATCTCGAAATCTCGGGTTCGCCGGCCGAGTCAACGCAAATCCGCACCGCCGAGGGATGTAGGGCCCAGATGGCAGCCTCTCTGGCATTGTTTTTTCTAGATCGCGCCATCTCGTTCAACGTTCTCCGATCGAGCCGTTTACGATGCAGGATCATGGGTCCCGCATGTCATCCTCTATGAACCAAAATTCTTTCTATTCTTGGATTTTTTTGACCCCCTGATTTCTGGCTACTTCCTTTTTCTTTTGATCCCTTGCCGCCTTGGAAACGTTGAGACCGCTGCTGCTAAATGGGACCCGCATGTCATCCTCTATGTGCAATCAACTTTCTTTTCTTGGAGTTTTTTTTGGCACCTCAAATTTGGTCACTTGCCTTTTCTTTCGATCCCTGCCGCCTCTCAAACGGTGATACCGCTGCTGCTAACTGGGACCCGCATGTCATCCTCTATGTACTATAAAACTTACTTTTCTTGAATTATTTTTGGCACCTCATATTTGGTCACTTACCTTTTTCTTTCGATCCCCGCCGCCTCTCAAACGGTGATACCGCTTAAATGGGACCCGCATGTCATCCTCTATGTACTATAAAACTTTCTTTTCTTGGATTTTTTTGGCACCTCATATTTGGTCACTTGACTTTTTCTTTCGATCACCTGCCTCTCAACGGTGATACCGCTGCTGCTAAATGGGACCCGCATGTCATCCTCTATGTACTATAAAACTTTCTTTTCTTGGATTTTTTGGCACCTCATATTTGGTCACTTGACTTTTTCTTTCGATCACCCGCCTCTCAAACGGTGATACCGCTGCTGCTAAATGGGACCCGCATGTCATCCTCTATGTACTATAAAACTTTCTTTTCTTGGATTTTTTGGCACCTCATATTTGGTCACTTGACTTTTTCTTTCGATCACCTGCCGCCTCTCAAACAGTGATACCGCTGCTGCTAAATGGGACCCGCATGTCATCCTCTATGTACTATAAAACTTTCTTTTCTTGGATTTTTTTTGCACCTCATATTTGGTCACTTGACTTTTCTTTCGATCCTCTGCTGCCTCTCAAATGTGTGATACCGCTGCTGCTAAATGGGACCCGATGTCATCCACTATGTACTATAAGACTTTCTTTTCTTGGATTTTTTTGGCACCTCATATTTGGTAACTTGACTTTTTCTTTCGATCCCTGCTGCCTCTCAAACGGTGATACCGCTGCTAAATGGGACCCGCATGTCATCCTCTATGTACTATAAAACTTTCTTTTCTTGAATTATTTTTGGCTCCTCATATTTTTTCACTTGCCTTTTTCTTTCGATCCCCCGCCTCTCAAACGGTGATACCGCTGCTGCTAAATGGGACCCGCATGTCATCCTCTATGTACTATAAAACTTTCTTTTCTTGAATTATTTTTGGCTCCTCATATTTGGTCACTTGCCTTCTTCTTTCGATCTCATGCCACGTTTGAAACGTTGAGGAACCTGCTGGCTCATGGGACCCGCATGTCATCCTCTATGTACTATAAAAGTTCATTTTCTTGGTTTTTTTTCACCTCTGATTTTTGGCAATTTCTTTTTCTTTTGATCCCCTGCGCCTCTCAAACGGTGATACCGCTGCTGCTAAATGGGACCCGCATGTCATCCTCTATGTACTATAAAACTTTCTTTTCTTGAATTATTTTTGGCTCCTCATATTTGGTCACTTGCCTTTTTCTTTCGATCTCATGCCACGTTTGAAACGTTGAGGAACCTGCTGGCTCATGGGACCCGCATGTCATCCTCTATGAGCAATCAACTTTCTTTTCTTGGAGTTTTTTTTGGCACCTCATATTTGGGTACTTGCCTTTTTCTTTCGATCTCATGCCACGTTTGAAACGTTGAGGAACCCGCGGCTCATGGGACCCGCATGTCATCCTCTATGAGCAATCAACTTTCTTTTCTTGGAGTTTTTTGGCACCTCATATTTGGGCACTTGCCTTTTTCTTTCGATCTCATGCCACGTTTGAAACGTTGAGGAACCTGCTGGCTCATGGGACCCGCATGTCATCCTCTATGTGCTATAAAAGTTTCCTTTGTTGGATTTTTTTTCACCCTCTGATTTTTGGCTTGCCTTTTTCTTTTGATCCCCTGCCCCCTTTGAAACGTTGAGTAAGCGTTGGCTCAAGGGACCCGCATGTCATCCTCTATGTCCATCAACTTTCTTTTCTTGGATTTTTTTTCACCCCTAATTACTAGCTACTTTCTTTTCTTTTGATCTCAAGCCGCATTACAAACATTGAGACCGCTGCTGCAAAATGGGACCCACATGTCATCCTCTATGTACAATAAAGTTTCTTTTCTTGGATTATCTTTTGCTGATATTTTGTCACTTGCCTTTTTCTTTCGATCTCATGCCGCCTTTGAAACGTTGAGTAAGCTGCTGGCTCATGGGTCCCGATGTCATCCTCTACGAACAATAAAAGTTTCCTTTCTTGGAGTTATTTTTGACCCCTAATTTCTGCTATTTGCCTTTTTCTTTGGATCTCCTACCCCTTTGAAACGATGAGGACGCTGTTGGCAGGTCGGTCCCACAAGTCATCCTCTATGAACAATAAAAGTTTCCTTTGATGGATTTTTTTGAACCCCTAATTAATTTCTGGATATTTCCTTTTTTTTTCTTTGATCCCCTGCCGCCTTGGAATCGTTGAGGATGCTGCTGCCTCATGGGTCCCGCATGTCATCCTCTCAGAACGGTAAATGTTTCTTTTCTTGGATATTGTTTACCAAATGATTTTTGGCTTATTTTTTCTTTCGATATCCTGCCGCCTTTAAAACGTTGAGGACGCTGCTGGCTCACGGGTCCCACATGTCAGCCTCTATGAACAATAAACGCTGAGGATGCTGCTGCCTCATGGGTCCCGCATGTCATCCTCTACGAACAAAAATGTTTCTTTTCTTGGATTTTTTACAACAGATTTTTGGTTTATTTTTTCTTTCCATCCCCTGCCGCCTTTAAAACGACGCTGCTGGCTCATGGGTCCCCGATGTCAGCCTCCCCGTACAAGAAACATGTGATATCTTGATTATTTTGCAGACAATAAACAGTGTATTGCGCTCTGAGCTATTTCAACGGATAAATTAAATCTTTATTTTTACATAAACAAATTTATATGCTGAATCTCCTTGTTTTTTGTTTTTGCGAAGCATAGGACTTTCCTGTTTTTTTAGAAAAATTCGAACTATCCTGCTTTGGAGTGGGCTGAAATTGTACGAGTCAAAAGGCCCAGCAGGATAGTTCGAATGCCCAGATGTCCACATGCAGCCCAATTGAAATCGTTCTTTTTTGGGATTTTTTTCACCCCTGATTTCTGGCTACTTCATTTTTCTTTTGGTCTTGTGCCTTGGAAACGTTGAGACCGCTGCAAAATGGGACCCGCATGTCATCCTCTATGTACAGTAAAATTTCTTTTCTTAGATTATTTTTGGCTCCGATATTTGGTCACTTGCCTTTTTCTTTCGATCCCGTGCAGCCTCTCAAACGGTGATACCGTGCTAAATGGGACCCGCATGCCATCCTCTATGTACAATCAAGTTTCTTTTCTTGAATTATTTTGGCTCCCGATATTTGGTCACTTGCCTTTTTCTTTCGATCTCATGCCACGTTTGAAACGTTGAAAAACCTGGCTCATGGGACCCGCATGTCATCCTCTATGTACTATAAAAGTTCATTTTCTTGGTTTTTTTTTCACCCTCTGATTTTCGGCTATTTCCTTTTTCTTTTGATCCCCTGCCGCCTTTGAAACGTTGAGGACTCTGCTGGCTCATCGATAAAACTTTCCTTTATTGGAGTTTTTTTACCCCCGATACTTTCTTTTTCTTTTGATCTCAAGCCGCATTTGAAACGTTGAGACCGCTGCTGCTAATGGGGACCCGCATGTCATCCTCTATGTACAATAAAGTTTTCTTTTCTTGGATTATCTTTGTCTCCTGATATTTTGTCACTTGCCTTTTCTTTCGATCTCATGCCGCCTTTGAAACGTTGAGTAAGCTGTGGCTCATGGGTCCCGCATGTCATCCTCTACGAACAATAAAAGTTTCCTTTCTTGGAGTTATTTTTGAACCCTAATTTCTGGCTACTTCCTTTTTCTTTTGATCCCGTGCCGCCTTGAAACTTGAGACCGCTGGCTAAATGGGTCCCGCATGTCATCCTCTATGTACAATAAAATTTCTTTCTTCGATTATTTTCGGGTCCCGATATTTGGTCACTTGCCTTTTTCTTTCGATCTCATGCCGCCTTTGAAACGTTGAGGAAGCTGCTGGAGCATGGGTCCCGCATGTCATCCTCTATGAACAATAAAAGTTTCCTTTCTTGGAGTTATTTTTTACCCCTAATTTCTGGCTACTTCCTTTTTCTTTTGATCCCCCGCCGCCTTTGAAACGTTGAAGACTTTGCTGGCTCATGGGTCCCACATGTCAGCCTCTATGAACAATAAACACTTCCTTTCTTGGAGTTATTTTGTACCCCTAATTTTGGCTATTTGCCTTTTTTCTTTCGATCCCGCGCCTTCTAAACGTAGAGGACGCTGCTGGCTCGTGGGTCCCAGATGTCAGCCTCCATGGACAATAAACCTCTCCTTTGTTGGATTTATTCTTCACCCTCTGATTTTGGCTATTTCCTTTTTCTTTTGATCCACTGCCGCCTTGGAAACATTGAGTAAGCTCTGACACATGGGGCCCGCATGTCATCCTCTATGTACAATCAACTTGCAAGATCTTCGAGCGAAAGAGCTTGTATTAGTGGGACCCATATGTCAACCTCTATGTACAATAAAAGTTTCCTTTCTTGGATTATTTTTAGCTCATGATATTCGGTCACTTTCCTTTTTCTTTCGATCTCAAGCCGCCTCTGAAACGTTGAGTAAGGTGCTGGCTCATGGGACCCACATGTCATCCTCTATGTACAATAAAGTTTCTGTTCTTGGATTTTTTTACCCCTGATTTTTGGTCACTTGCCTTGACGCTGCTGGCTCATGGGTCCCACATGTCAGCATCTATGAACAATAAACCTTTCCTTTGTTGGATTTATTGTTTACCCCTAATTTCTGGCTATTTGCCTTTTTCTTTTGATCCCCACCGCCTTTGAAAACGTTGAGGAACCTGCTGGCTCATGGGACCCGCATGTCATCCTCTATGTACTATAAAATTTCTTTTCTTGGTTTTTTTTCACCTCTGATTTTTGGCTATTTCCTTTTTCTTTTGATCCTTGCCGCCTTGGAAAGGTCTGCTGACTCATGGGACCCGCATGTCATCCTCTATGTACAATCAACTTTCTTTTTTTGGAGTTTTTTACCCCTAATTTCTGGCTACTTTCTTTTTCTTTTGATCTCAAACCGCATTTGAAACGCTGAAACCGCTGCTGCAAAATGGGACCCGCATGTCATCCTCTATGTACAATAAGTTTCATTTCTTGGATTATTTTTGGCACCTGATATTTGGTCACTTGCATTTTTCTTCCGATCTCATGCCGCCTTTGAAACGTTGAGTAAGCTGGCTCATGGGTCCCGCATGTCATCCTCTACGAACAATAAAAGTTTCATTTCTTGGAGTTATTTTTGACCCCTAATTTCTGGCTACTTCCTTTTTTCCTTTTGATCCACTTTTGAAACGGTGCGGATTCTGCAGACTAATACAAGCTTTTTCTCTCCAAGATCTTGCAAGTTGATAGATTAAATCATGGAATTATTAGGATATGTTTTAAATTTCAAATCCACTTTATGAATTATTAAAAATACCGTTATCCATGTGGGTATGGAGCGAACAAGGATTTTCATATTGGGCATGAGCAGTTTCAAAAATTGGAACCCAATAATTCAAAATAACTAAAAACAACTTTTATGTAGAATCTCCGCGTTTTTTTCTTTTGCCATTCATAGGATCTGTGTTTCATTAGAAAAGGGCCGAAATTGCATGAGCAGAAAGGCCCATTTGTAGTTATTGGGCTTCGACGGCCGGAGCAAGTAGGCCGAGAGCAATTACCATGTAGATGGCCGTTGGCAACCCAAAGTGAAATATTGGGCCCAACAGGGGAAGGCTGAACAGTACTATTTTCTAATTGGAAGGTGGTACATGGCGTAATCCTGCCAAAAAAAAAGATGGACACGGGTTGCTGAAATTTGCCCATCTGCGCCTAATATCGCCGCCGCGGCTCCGCTTCCGCCGCCGCCGCCATGCCTCGTCTCGCGTCGAGCTCGCGGTACTGCCGCGTCTCGGGCACGGGGTACCGCGGCGTCCGCGCGCGCCCCAAAGGTACGTATTACGCGGAGATACGTGACGGCGGCGAGCGCATCGGCCTCGGCACCTACGAGACCGCGCACGAGGCCGCGCGCGCGTACGACGCCGTGGCGTGGCGGCTCGGGCGCCCGCGATCGTCGATGAATTTCCATGACGTGTGGACGCGCCAGCAGGCCGAGGATCTCGCGCCGCCGCCGTACATCGTTAGACAGGAGGAACAGCGCCGCCGCCGCGAGACGGAGCGCCGTTTGCGCATTGCCGAGCGGGACGAGCGCGCGGCGCGCGAGTGGGCGGCCCGCTTCCCCGAGGACGTAGCCGCCGAGAACGAGCACTTCCGCAGACGGAGGGCGGAGAAGGCTACGAGGCGGGCTGCGAAGAAGGAGGACCGCGCACAACGGAGGGCGGAGAAGGCGACGAAGCGGGCCTTCATCGAAGCGCAGCTCGCCGGGCCGACCACCATTGGCGAGGACGACCCCCGTTGGATTGACCTCTTCTCGTCGGATCCGGTGTCGGGCACGACACCGGACTCGTCAGATGTCGAGTTTTAGTTTAGTTTTATCGCACTACTTTGTACAAATATGAACTACGGAGTATCTATCAAGCTAATTTTATCCTATTTTATGTCTATTTCTAGTCTTTATTTGATCTTCTGTTTTACTGCACTCTATTTTTCATTATATTCTGTTTTTGGCGCTGCATTATAGCGCCTCTGAAAATACGCTGTTTCAGCCCTGCATTTGGCCGCCACAGTTTGCAGCTTCCGGTGAAGCTATTGCCGGCTCCATGCGCAGCATCAGCCCACAGCGCCAAAATATAGAGCCACTGCTGGAGTTGCTGTAATATGTTTGTCAGCAGGAGCTTACCTAATTAGTGAAAAAGATGTTCAGCGTGGGATTCGATAAAAGGATCTTCATGTTTTTTTTCCTAGCGATCCTAGTTCGGACTTTTGATTGTGTTGGCTAGTGCATGAAGCTTGACACCTGTATTATGTGATCCTGATATGAGGATAAGAACACCTTCAGGTTGCATTGCTAATGGTGTCTACTGCAGCAGTGGCGTACCTTCAATGGAGACTGATGCAAGAGAGTTGGTACTGGTGAACCTGCACCTGACATCATCGTGCCACCTGAAGTAGGTTGTGTATTGGGATTAGACTGATAAGCATAGCACCTTGCAAAGAACAAGATGCTGCTAGTGTTGGTTAACGTGATTTTACGACAAAAGTCATGTATGCTCAACAGGTGCCGTACCTAGTTTGGATATTGTGTTGTTACCCTTTTGTGGTTTGGTGTTTGTCCAACATAGAAAGCTACTCTTTTCCCGTGTAAGTGTTATTATGTGAACAAAAGTTGTATGTACATATATATCGGTCAGAGAACCAAGATTGCATATTCTTGCCTGGTTATAACACATAAGTCATAATAACAATTAAAGAGAAAAGGAACATTTGCCTTTGCAATGTGATTGTGCCAAGTAGATTAGACAACCAACCACAAACATTACAGGTCAACAGCCAAACGCATGCGAAAGTCCTAAGGTAAGCTCCATAATACATGTTGAAACCAAAAGCCTAGAAACCATAAGAAAGGTAGCTCCACATCACAGTTCCACGACAGCAGCATACTGATCATAAAACATATATCAAGTCAGGACAGCTGCACCACTGGGTAAGCATCCATGGGGTCTGGCTCAAGAGCGAAGACTGTGTGAATGCTGCAAAATGTGGCTCTTGCCTCACCCCACCCATACATCTTATCATGGAACCTTACCAAATCAGCATGAATCATCTTGACATAAACATAGCTCCTCTCTCCATGCTGATGGGATTGAACAATGCGCCAGTTGCAGTGCTTCAGCTTGTCAAACAGTATGCAGGAGATAACGAAGCATGCTGGCTGGTCTTTTGTAGTGACAATGGCTTGGAGTAGCTGGTCCTGTGAACCACCCAACTGGATCTTTAGAGCTTGAAGGACAGTCCGTGCCATATAAGCTACCGTTGCTGACTTCAGCTCGGGTTCAGGTGAATGACAGCTGACATCTTGTCCTCGAGATGCAGATCCTTCTTGATCAGATTCAGCGGAATCATCACCACTACTTACAGGTGCATCAGGTTCTACAGAAGGCACATCAGGTACATGCTCCAGTTCATAGGAGTTGGGTGGGACAGCACTGTTTGCTGAAATCTCTACAATACCAGCTCCAGGTAGACCACCAGTATCTACAGAGGGTAAACCACCAATATCCACTTCAGAGGATTCTCGTGGCACGACACCTTTCGCTAGAGGCTCTACCCTACCAGCTCCAGGTCCACCACCAGTCAGTACTGTGGGCATAGTCATGACGGGTTCTACCAATACAAAACCTCCTTCGGGTGGCGTGGCAACTTCGGGTGCAGGAGCATCAGTAGCAACTCCAGCATCAGCACCAGTTACATCGGTCTTGACAATAGGTAAACCGTCTTGCTCTAGTTCAGAGAATTCCCGTGGCACGACACCGTTCACTAGAGGCTCTACACTAGCAGCTCCAGCTGCACCACCAGTTTCTTCAGCAGGGGGTAAACCCAATCCACAACCTTCTTCATGTGGCACGATGATGCCACGTATAGGCTCATCAGTACCAGGTCCAGCTGCATCAGTCTCCATAGACAGTAAACAAGGTGGCGTCGGAGGTTTAAAAGACTGGCATGCCATTTCACCTTTGTCATCAGACAATATAGAGTTTTCTTCAACTCTATGTTTCTGCAATAATAAGCACATGAACAGAAATTAGACCAGAGCATCTAGCCATCTAACGGGGGCAGCAGCAAAACAAGCGTCGGTCCATATGTTTACCTTGTCATCTGGGATATCAGAACACACAGATTTAGAAGTCATTTCACATAGCATCCGCTTTTTCGTTCCTTCCCCTACGTCCATCTGGAATAAGTAATACTATTGATCACATAAAACTAATTAATCAAATATATGCATATGTTGAGAAGTTTGCACGGCAAATTGTGGATTCTGCTTTCATCACCTACGAATCATCGTTCTATATATTTACCTTGTTATCTGGGATATCAGAAGTCAAAGAATGAGAAGTCATCTCACTAAGTATCGGTTTTTTCGCTCTTTCCCCTCCATCCATCTGCAATAAGAAGTACTATTGATCACATAAAGCCAATTCATTGAATATATGCATATGTTGAGAAGTTTGCACAACAAATTGTGGATTCTACTTCCAATCACCAAGTAATCTCGTGAGAAATGCATGATCAAGATATGTTTCTCCCTCTTGATCGACATCTGCATCTCCATTAAGACTAATCATCGTGCGATGGTGCTAGCGCATACACTTCCAATCACCAGACAAGCAAAAAATTGTTGATTCTAGTAATGCTTAATCAGCAGTGGCCATGGAACGACCACAGATCGACCAAGCAAAAAAATAAATCATCAGCCTACTGACCACCAGGCAAAACAAACTAGGCCCATACATGGCCTCACAAATCATCATCAAACGTCGATCAAACTAGCAAGTTTGAACATGGATTACTAATTTATTTTCTGATAAAGTGAGTATATTAATATCGAAAGATATTGATTACACTGAGCCTCTGCAACAACGCAATACCTTACTGGTAGTACGGATGCACATGGATTCCTAATACTCCCTCTGTTCGGTTTTAATTAGTCGACGCGAGGGAGAGAAGAAAATGAACTGTCGATGCTTTCAACTAGAGTCAATTAAATACGAACGGAAGAAGTACGTAGTAGTATTGACAAATATCCGGATCTAGTCTAAAAACAAATTGGCATGTAAATCCTAGTAGTCTACTAAACTAGGATCAATACCCTAGATTAGGGTTGCAAGCGGCGTCCGCGAATCGTCCCGCAAAGCAGAAAATTAGAGCAAATAGTGGTTGAGATTAGAGCAGATTTAAAGCACTCGCACTGAAACTAGCTAGCCCGCTACCCACCCCGCTTGACACCCTGCCCTAGATGTGAATCTACACCAAATATTCAAACAAGGATGAGCAACCGCCAATAAAATTTTATCCGCACATCATCATCTCTACCATACAAAAGGGTATGGTGATTTCACATACAGCCATTGTTGCCGCGGGACGAGGATGAGTGATGCGCCGCGGAGAAGGTGCCTCACGCCTCTGTCGCCGCCGCCGTCGAAGAGGAAGTCGAAGCCGCGCGATTGTGGTCCGTCGCCGATATGGAGGTGGAGCTACTAGGGAAGAGATGGAGGTGGAGGTGGAGAGGGAGTGATGGTTTGTACTAGTGGCGGCCGGTGAGATAGTTATAAATACAGCCTCTCTCTCTTTTTTGGCAAGGAATGCAGCTTCTCTTGGAAGGCAACGAGGCAACGCACTCCAGATTATAATAATATGGACGGAGAAATTTGGACGCATCTGTGTTGTCTTGTCAAATGAATCACCAGGATTTGCTTTTAGTACTCCAGATTTGGGCGACCCAAGGAAGTAGAGATAGTAATGTACGCCATCTAGCTGCACGCTATCAAATCAAATAAATGGTCATGCCATTTACTTTTAAGATGGTGCAGCAGTTATTCTGACCAAAGAAACATGCACGTCTGCTGATTATTTCTGATGGGTATACATTTACCGTCCGCTAGCAAAGATTGTTTGGCACATTGTTCTTATGGCTTTCAACATCACACCCCTTAATAATATTATTAATCAATGTTTGGGCAATCAATTGAGTGTGTTAATAAAAAATTAAAACCCACAAATCCAACTGTACTATTTTTAGGGCCATATGAAGGACAAGGAATGATTTTAAATGCCATATGGAGTACCTCCAACCATGTGAAATATGGTTCTGTCATGCAGGTGATACCCATGGCTTCGCATTGGATCTGTATGTTGTCCTACATACAGTCAACTATGAAGTACCACGATTTGGTTTTTGGGTGCAACCGGCTAGAGAATGATGCACGGGTTTGTACAGCCAGTACAATTCACATTAAGATTTTCTGATAGGATGTTGATGTGTATATGTAAGAATCATACACTAGAATGTCTACTATGTTTAGATGGTTGATCTACGTTTATACTTTCTGTGAACCATGAGGTTAAGACCTTTGTACTGTAATAAAGATTGCTAAATAACAGTATATATGTATGCCTCTAGGGACACTGAAACAGCCAAACAACCATGCATGTGTATAGACCGTATTTGATCAAATTAAAAGAAGCGCCTGGGTTCATGCAAATAGCATAAATTTATCACCTAAGTACATTAGCTATAAATAGTTAAATAGGAGTCAAGACCAACTGAGCTAGCTAGTAGTATGATCCTACTATTACATAAATATCCCTAACTCTGATTGTCTTTGTTCCAGTCCAGCGCGTTGGTGTAGCTTGGGATGAACCAAAACCCCGTATGCCAGTTGGCCCCTGGACCGCTGCTTGAGAAAGATATGCTTTGGTGGTCTTCGCCATTTAGACTGAAGCGGAAAATTTCTTGATGTGATGTGTCAAACTGAGAGCCAATGGCCTGAGGCGTGGTGTAGATGCAGTTTCTTCTTGTCAAATATCCTGGGGGAAATGTTGCACCACCCACTGGCATGAAAATCGGATAGTTCAACCCAAGGAACATAGAATAGTCTCCAAGATTAGTAACCCTTTCCCACGGGTTGGCTGGAAGTAACCGACTAGTGTCATTCGAGAATACAATGCAGGTATACCCCGAATAGCTGTGAACAGCGCGACCGCAATGGACAGAAGGGGTACTATCATAATGAGTTGGAGCACCGTCAGCGTTAAAATCCATTACGCCACGTGCATAGACCAGGAGAAGTCTAGAACGATCTTGAGATCTTGCCAGCCACCACGTACGACTATTAGAGTCAAAATCATCATCGTCATCAAATCCAGCCGTCCACGGAATGAATGGAGCAGGGAGCACTATAGGACCTTGAAAAAGGAAAGAACACGTCACATGAAAATATATTTCATGATTTATCTACTAGTGATATTGATTTGATATTGGGATGCCAATACTAGTACTTTATAAAATCATGGTCGAACATAAGATGGTTTGAAATATATTTCGAACATCTTGGTAAAACTTCATATGGATTTAAAACATGTTCCCGAAAATATTGGTCCAAATTTTAGATGGTTTGAATATAGTACTCCTTATTCTCTAGAACCGGGGGAATATAAACAAATGAAAGTCTTTATCAATATTGCATGGCACCTTTATTGATTCTATTTCTACTCTACCTTAAATTTTCTAGGGAGTAATAATAAAGAAACTTAATTACTAAGGGGCCTTTTTCCTAAGGAACAACATGCACATTAGACCATACTAAAATTCCTATAGATGTTAAATTCTATATATGTCCATACCACAAGAGGGTTATGGTGTGCGCCTATGGAATTCCTTTAAGCCAAAAGATGCCAAGACAGTTCAACAAATAAGAGGTGAAATACTATATAAGTTACGTATATAAAAAAGATAGGGAGGAAATGTTACCAAATTGATTAGGATCCCATGCATAAACATTTCCAAGCTCAGTAACGGCGAACACAAGTCCGTTATGTATAATTGCATCGCAGTATATGGCGCCGTACTGAAACTGGTTTTCAAGAAATATCCATTCACGAGGATATTCGCCATGGAGGTAGGCAATTGCAAAGTCGAAGATTGCGACAAGGGAGAAATCTTGATACCCCCTAGCAGCTGTAGGAACTTGGCAAATAGCTATCTTCTGCAGTTGAATAGCAGAACGCTGATACTCGAATATAAGTGGATTGCGTGTGGTTTCCAACTTGTTCCTCAAAGATGGAAGCTTAATCTTGCGATGAGTGTAGACATTGAGGAGGTTCCACTTGCCTTCGGGGCCAACCATGGCGATCCAATCTCCATTGGCGCCTGCCCGCTCCTCATCCTTACCGTGTGGCATTAGGCCATCATAGGAGAACCTGTCCAGCGGCAGTAGTTTGCACTTGCTGTGCACCGGCAAATCCTCCTTGAACACCGCCCATGGTTTATCCGCCGGGTCACAACAGAGAACACACGGAAGGCCAAACGGCTGAGAAGCAGGCAGAGTGGCACTGTATTTGGCTGACTGAAGAATACTTTTGGAGGAACCGACTAGGGACGCGGCGGTGATGGCGTCGCACTGGCTGATGAGCACTTCAAGGGGGCCTTCCGTAAACACCTTGTGAAACAGCCCAGATCCACAGACCCTGCTCGATTTCGCCATCGCAATGAGGCAGGTGGTACAATGGGGTTGGTATTTTCTTGGGAGATCTACTGATTCGAACTTTGGGAGAGAGATGGCGATCAATGGCGGCAGGTGGGGGTTTGAGTTGGAGAACAGAGGCTCTCAAACTGGGCACTGCTGGATAGGATGCGAAAGCGCCATGGCGGAGACGCAGGCGCGTGCTATGGAAGATGGGCGGAGTGGGGATAGACGACGGAGGTGAACCGAGACGCTCATATACTGCCTACTGCAGTTTCGAGGAGAGTGTGAATGTGTTCAAAAAAAGAGGAGAGTGTGAATGTGTTCAAAAAAAGAGGAGAGTGTGAATGTGTTCAAAAAAAGAGGAGAGTGTGACTGTGACCCGACACCCGAGTAGGAGCCGAGCAGACGGACTATAGGAGTAGCCCCATCATTACAGAACATTAATCGTGCTTCCTACAATAAATAAGTGAAACACCCCAGGCTTGTGTTGTCTAATCAAATCGATGGCCATGTCAGTATTATGGTGAACAAATAAAACAAATACACACCAACCTTGTTCTTTTTGCAACGTACACCAACATAGCAAGGCATCAACCTTCTCGCCATCAACTACGACTCCGTGGCTCCGTCCCACCAAAGTTGTCTCAACTTTGTAAAAAAAATACATCTATCCATCTAAATTTTAACAAAGGTGAGACACTTTTGGTGGGACCGAGGGAGTACAAAAAAACTTCACTACTCCATGCTAGTATCGGCCACTAATTCAAATTTCAACTGAAGGCGTGCTATTTTATGGTCCTGAAAATTGCCAAAAAAAATACAACCCAAAAATGCAACAGATCCATGTTAAGGGGGTACACCCTACGCAATATACATTAAGAAACTTTGAAACTTCAGCGACCTTGTAAGAATGCCCATGACAGTGCAGTTTTGCCAAATTAGGAAGAGACGAAATATGAATTCAACCAAAGAAATCTAAACGAATCCTTAGACAATAGCATAGTTAACACGTTCAGAAAAAAATGATGACTCCAAAAGAACAACATTAGCAAGAAATACTCCATTTTAGTTTGAATTTGCAGTCACATACATAACTAGTAGTACTGCCAAAATACTATAATACTCCGAGCTGCATTCTAGCACTCCAACTAGCTAGCTAATAGTTCTGGAGTAGTTGTAACATCCCAAAAATTTCAAAACAAAACAAATGAGTTTCCCTAGTTCCAAATTTTGGAACCAACAAAAACTTTTAATAAATTAAGATTGATACCTAATAACCTTGCTTAATTCTTGTGCTATTGCCATGATTGCTTGTTATTAGTATATGAAATAATCTTAAACCTCAAACCTCACTCCTCTTCTCACCATATATATTTCAACATTCAACAAAACCAATTGGGCCAAACCAAGTCAAAGTAAAAATAAAATACCACATATGCATAAAAGCATATGTGACACACGGGCATTTCACCAAACATTGACCTATGTCTTCAAACCTTGACCAAATGGTGTGAAACCCTCTCTAAACCTAATATAACCCTAAATGGACCCTAACCCATGCCCAAGTGAAGCAAGATACAACCCTAGTACAAGTTATGAAAATTGGACACCTCATTCCTTATGTGTTAAGGCCAAATTTGCAAATCTTTGAACAAGACCATTTGATTTAGTTTCAATGCTCTTAAAATGTTTCTAAACTCATAAGAACCACATTAGAGTCAACCAAAGTCAAATCAAATGGATAGAAATCAAATAGGGAGAGAATTCCCAAAATTCACTCACATACACATATGCCAAAATGCAAATCCTCCACCAAGGCCAAATTTGCTTGCCCCATTGCTTCTAAAATACTTCAATATGATAAACTAACACAATTGCATCATTGGATCAAGAATTAAATCAAAGCAAAACTCAAATTCAACATACATGTGATAATGGTCATTTTGTCACTTTATAAAATGTTCCCCTCTTTACCCCTCTGGCTTTGACTTTTCTTCAACTAAACTTGGTCAACTATGACCATGTCATCCAAGACCACATGAAGGTCAACAACTTTCATGTTGACCATCATGGATAATATTGACTAGGTTGACCAGAATAAGATTGACAAGTGGAGACTTTGAATCTATGTGAAGATGACCCCATTTTGGAATTCTTGTAAATCTCCACCAAAATGACCACCAACCCCACCAATACTTCACTCTAATTATATAAAAGAGATGCACCAAAAAGAATTGCAAAATTCCAATTTTTTCTTCATGCGGCCATTTCATCGAACACTTGGCAGGCATGATTCAGATATGAGCACACATGCTATTATCCTCTGGATTTTTGCCTAAACCTCTTTCTCTTTTGATCATTGCTGCTTTGGTACCCTCCCTGCATCAACCTATGCACTGCATACCTACACCAAGTGGTGCCATGATCAAATTTGGCCATGCCAAGTACCCATGCCGGCCACCATGGCACTCAAGCAACCTAGCCCCTCTCTCTCACTCACACCATGTCACATAGCTTCCCTAGCACACAAGGACGACGCCTGTACCCTCCCTGGATCGAAACGGGCACGACACTGGCCAGACAAACAGCGCCCAGACGCGCCCGAACCGTGCCAGTGCACGCGGTGACCGCGCGGTGACCACGCTCTGGAACGCGCCAGAGCACTTGATCGACGCCCTTCCTTCTCTCCTCGTGCACACACACACACCGCACCCACCCCTGCTAGACAACCACATCCTCGAACCCTCTCGCCATCGATCGCGCCGATGGTGCGCCACACACCACCGTCGCCGGCGCCAGGCCATCTTTTGAAGCGCCATCAAGCACGCTAGCTTCGCCTAGCCGTCGCCTACACGGCGAGCATCCTAGCCTGCCCTTCGCGCCTCGGAAACGTCGAGTCCATGGTCGACCTCGCCAGCACCCACGGCCCCTTCTCGAATCTATAAAAGGAGAGCTCCTCCTCCTCAATTCGACGCACCACTCGACTTCCCTCCTCACTCTGACCCTCCTCAGCCCCTAGCTCCTTGACATTGCCCAGTCACACCGCTTAATTTCATCCTCACTGCCCGTGCTCCTCCGCAGAAGCTCGCCGGAGCTAGAAGCCACCCCAGGAGCTGCGGTTTGTTCGAGGAGCTCCGCCATCATCTGCAACGTCGTCCCCATCTATTTCTTGTAGACAGTGTTGGGCCTCCAAGAGCAGAGGTTTGTAGAACAGCAGCAAGTTTCCCTTAAGTGGATTACCCAAGGTTTATCGAACTCAGGGAGGAAGAGGTCAAAGATATCCCTCTCATGCAACCCTGCAACCACAAAGCAAGAAGTCTCTTGTGTCCCCAACACACCTAATAGGTGCACTAGTTCGGCGAAGAGATAGTGAAATACAGGTGGTATGAATATGTATGAGCAGTAGCAACGGTGCCAGAAAATAGCTTGCTGGCGTGTAGTTGATGGTGGTAGTATTGCAGCAGTAGTAACACAGTAAAACAGTAAACAAGCAGTAGTAACTCAGCAGTATTTAGGAACAAGGCCTAGGGATTACACTTTCACTAGTGGACACTCTCAACATTGATCACATAACAGAATAGATAAATACATACTCTACACTTTTGTTGGATGATGAACACATTGCGTAGGATTACACGAACCCTCAATGCCGGAGTTAACAAGCTCCACAATAATGCTCATGTTTAAGTAACCTTAAGTGTAAGATAGATCAAAACGACTAAACCAAGTACTAGCATAGCATGCACACTGTCACCTTCATGCATATGTAGGAGGAATAGATCACATCAATATTATCATAGCAATAGTTAACTTCGCAATCTACAAGAGATCATGATCATAGCATAAACCAAGTACTAACACGGTGCACGCACTGTCACCTTTGCACACATGCAGGAGGAATAAAACTACTTTAATAACACATCACTAGAGTAGCACATAGATAGTAGTGATACAAAACTCATATGAATCTCAATCATGTAAAGCAGCTCATGAGATCATTGTATTGAGGTACATAGGAGAGAGATTAACCACATAGCTACCGGTACAGCCCCGAGCCTCAATGGAGAACTACTCCCTCCTCATGGGAGCAGCAGCGGTGATGAAGATGGCGGTGGAGATGGCAGCGGTGTCGATGGAGAAGCCTTCCGGGGGCACTTCCCGCTCCGGCAGGGTGCCGGAACAGAGACTCCTGTCCCCCAGATCTTGGCTTCGCGACGGCGGCGGCTCTGGAACTTTTCTCGTATCGTGGCTTCCTCCGTAAGGGTTTTCGATGCAGGGGCTTTATATAGGCGAAGAGGCGGCGCAGGAGGGCTGACGAGGCGATGACACCATAGGGTGGCGCGGCCAGGGCCTGGCCGCGCCACCATGTCATCTGGGCCCACCAGGCCCCCTCGCGGCTCTCGGGTGTTGGATGCTTCCGGGCAAAATAGGAACCGGGAGGTGATTTCGTCCAATTCCGAGAATATTTCGTTACTAGGATTTCTGAAACCAAAAACAGCAGAAAACAGGAACTGGCACTTCTGCATCTTGTTAATAGGTTAGTTCCAGAAAATGCGTAAATACGACATATAATGTGCATAAAACATGTAGATATCATCAATAAAGTGGCATGGAACATAAGAAATTATCGATACGTCGGAGACGTATCGCATCCCCAAGCTTAGTTCTGCTCGTCCCGAGCAGGTAAAACGATAACAAAGATAATTTCTTAAGTGACATGCCATCATAAACTTGATCATATTGTAAACATATGTAATGAATGCAGCGATCAAAACAATGGTAATGTCATGAGTAAACAACTGAATCATAAAGCAAGGACTTTTCATGAATAGTACTTAAAGACAAGCATCAATAAGTCTTGCATAAGAGTTAACTCATAAAGCAATAATTCAAAGTAGAGGCATTGAAGCAACACAAAGGAAGATTAAGTTTCAGCGGTTGCTTTCAACTTATAACATGTATATCTCATGGATATTGTCAACATAGAGTAATATAACAAATGCAATATGCAAGTATGTAGGAATCAATGCACAGTTCACACAAGTGTTTGCTTCTTGAGGTGGAAGGAGATAGGTAAACTGACTCAACAATAAAAGTAAAAGAAAGGTCCTTCAAAGAGGAAAGCATCGATTGCTGTATTTGTGCTAGAGCTTTGGTTTTGAAAACATAAAGAGAGCATAAAAGTAAAATTTTGAGAGGTGTTTGTTGTTGTCAACGAATGGTAGTGGGCACTCTAACTACCTCATCAACCAGACTTTCAAGAGCGGCTCCCATGAAGGACGTTATCTCTACCAACAAGGTAGATCATCCCTCTTCTCTTTTGTTTACACATGTACTTTAGTTTAGTTTTTCTTTATTTATGGATGACACTCCTCCCAACCTTTTGCTTACACAAGCCATGGCTAACCGAATCCTCGGGTGCCTTCCAACATTCACATACCATGGAGGAGTGTCTATTTGCAAATTTAAGTTGCTTACTGATAAATCAGAGCAAAACATGTGAAGAGAATTATTAATGCAAGTTAATTAATTGAGGCTGGGAACCTCATTGCCAGCTCTTTTTGCAAAATTATTGGATAAGCGGATGAAGCCACTAGTCCATTGTGAAAGTCTGTCAAAAGTAAATGACAAGATCGAAAGATAAAACACCACATACTTCCTCATGAGCTATAAAACATTGACACAAATAAGAGGTGATAAATTTTGAATTGTTTAAAGGTAGCACTCAAGCAATTTACTTTGGAATGGCGGAGAAATACCATGTAGTAGGTAGGTATGGTGGACACAAATGGCATAGTGGTTGGCTCAAGGATTTGGATGCATGAGAAGTATTCCCTCTCGATACAAGGCTTAGGCTAGCAAGGTTATTTGAAGCAAACTCAAGGATGAACCGGTGCAGCAAAACTCACATAAAAGACATATTGTAAACATTATAAGACTCTACACCGTCTTCCTTGTTGTTCAAACTCAATACTAGAAATTATCTAGACCTTAGAGAGACCAAATATGCAAATCAAATTTTAGCAAGCTCTATGTATTTCTTCATTAATGGGTGCAAAGCATATGATGCAAGAGCTTAAACATGAGCACAACAATTGCCAAGTATCACATTATCCAAGACATTTTAGAATTACTACATGTAGCATTTTCCAATTCCAACCATATAACAATTTAACGAAGAAGAAACTTCGCCATGAATATTATGAGCTAAGAACACATGTGTTCATACGAACCAGCGGAGCGTGTCTCTCTCCCACACAAGGATGAACTTATTCAGAGAATGAAAATAACAAAACAAAAACAAAAATAAAAGCACACAGACGCTCCAAGTAAAATACATAGGATGTGATGGAATAAAAATATAGTTTCACTAGAAGAAACCTGATAAGTTGTCGATGAAGAAGGGGATGCCTTGGGCATCCCCAAGCTTAGATGCTTGAGTCTTCTTAAAATATGCAGGGATGAACCACGGGGGCATCCCCAAGCTTAGAGCTTTCACTCCTCTTGATCTTAGTATATCATTCTCCTCTCTTGACCCTTGAAAACTTCCTTCACACCAAACTTCAAGCAAACTCATTAGAGGGTTAGTGCATCATTAATAATTCACACATTCAGAGGTGACACAATCATTCTTTTCACTTCTGGACATTGCATAATGCTACTGGACATTAATGGATCAAAGAAATAAATCCAACATAGCAAAAGAGGCAATGCGAAATAAAAGGCAGAATCTGTCAAAAACAGAACAGTCCGTAAAGACGAATTTATAAATGGCACCAGACTTGCTCAAATGGAAAAACTCAAAACTAATGAAAGTTGCGTACATATCTGAGGATCACGCTCGTAAATTGGCAGATTTTTTCGAATTTTCTACAGAGAATTATGCCCAGATTCGTGACAGACAGCAATGCTGTTTCTGTGCAGCGATCCCAAATATAACATCAACTTTGACATAGAAACTTTACTTGGCACAAAAACTTGATAAGGAGAGGTTGCTACAGTAGTAAACAACTTCCAAGACACAAATATAAAATAAAGTACTGTAGCAAAATAACACATGGGTTATCTCCCAAGAAGTTCTTTCTTTATAGCCATTAAGATGGGCTCAGCAGTTTTAATGATGCACTCGCAAGAAATAGAAGTTGAAGCAAAAGAGAGCATCAAGAGGCAAATTCAAAACACATTTAAGTCTAACATGCTTCCTATGCATAGGAATATTGTAAATAAACAAGTTCATGAAGAGCAAAGTAACAAGCATAGGAAGATAAAACAAGTGTAGCTTCAAAAATTTCAGCACATAGAGAGGTGTTTTAGTAACATGAAAATTTTTACAACCATATTTTCCTCTCTCATAATAACTTTCAGTAGCAACATGAGCAAACTCAACAATATAACTATCACATAAAGCATTCTTATCATGAGTCTCATGCATAAAATAATTACTACTCCCAACATAAGCATAATCAATTTTATTAGTTGTAGTGGGAGCAAATTCAACAAAGTAGCTATCAAATATAGGAGGTATATTGTAATCATAATCAAATTTATCCTCCATAACAGGTGGTAACAAAAGACTACTATCATTATAATCATCATAAATAGGAGGCAAAGTATCATCAAAGTAAATTTTCTCCTCAATGCTTGGGGGACTAAAAATATCATGCTCATCAAAGCCAGCTTCCCCAAGCTTAGAATTTTCCATAGCATTAGCAACAATGGTGTTCAAAGCATTCATACTAATAACATTCCCATTATCATGCATATAAAGTTCCATGGGTTTTTTAATTCTTTCTTCAAACACATCATGTCCTAATTCAAGATAAAGTTCATAAAGATCTCTCATTTTATTGTTGTCTTCCATTAAGCCTAACTAGTGTAAACAAGAAACCAAATGTCGCAATTGCAGAGTCTAAAGGAAATAGCTTCGAGTACTTACAATGGCGCCGGAAAATAGCTTAGTAGCCGAGATCCGGAGTGTGAGTACCTTTTACCTTTCCTCCCGGCAACGGCGCCAGAAAAGTGCTTGATGTCTACGGGTGCTTCTATTCTTGTAGACAGTGTTGGGCCTCCAAGAGCAGAGGTTTGTAGAACAGCAGCAAGTTTCCTTAAGTGGATTACCCAAGGTTTATCGAACTCAGGGAGGAAGAGGTCAAAGATATCCCTCTCATGCAACCCTGCAACCACAAAGCAAGAAGTCTCTTGTGTCCCCAACACACCTAATAGGTGCACTAGTTCGGCGAAGAGATAGTGAAATACAGTGGTATGAATATGAGCAGTAGCAACGGTGCCAGAAAATAGCTTGCTGGCGTGTAGTTGATGGTGGTAGTATTGCAGCAGTAGTAACACAGTAAAGTAAACAAGCAGTAGTAACTCAGCAGTATTTAGGAACAAGGCCTAGGGATTACACTTTCACTAGTGGACACTCTCAACATTGATCACATAACAGAATAGATAAATACATACTCTACACTTTTGTTGGATGATGAACACATTGCGTAGGATTACACGAACCCTCAATGCCGGAGTTAACAAGCTCCACAATAATGCTCATGTTTAAGTAACCTTAAGTGTAAGATAGATCAAAACGACTAAACCAAGTACTAGCATAGCATGCACACTGTCACCTTCATGCATATGTAGGAGGAATAGATCACATCAATATTATCATAGCAATAGTTAACTTCGCAATCTACAAGAGATCATGATCATAGCATAAACCAAGTACTAACACGGTGCACGCACTGTCACCTTTGCACACATGCAGGAGGAATAAAACTACTTTAATAACACATCACTAGAGTAGCACATAGATAGTAGTGATACAAAACTCATATGAATCTCAATCATGTAAAGCAGCTCATGAGATCATTGTATTGAGGTACATAGGAGAGAGATTAACCACATAGCTACCGGTACAGCCCCGAGCCTCAATGGAGAACTACTCCCTCCTCATGGGAGCAGCAGCGGTGATGAAGATGGCGGTGGAGATGGCAGCGGTGTCGATGGAGAAGCCTTCCGGGGCACTTCCCCGCTCCGGCAGGGTGCCGGAACAGAGACTCCTGTCCCCCAGATCTTGGCTTCGCGACGCGGCGGCTCGGAACTTTTCGTATCGTGGCTTCCTCCGTAAGGGTTTTCGATGCAGGGGCTTTATATAGGCGAAGAGGCGGCGCAGAGGGCTGACGAGGCGATGACACCATAGGGTGGCGCGGCCAGGGCCCAGGCCGCGCCACCATGTCATCTGGCCCACCAGGGCCCCCTCTCGCGGCTCTCGGGTGTTCTGGATGCTTCCGGGCAAAATAGGAACCGGGAGGTGATTTCGTCCAATTCCGAGAATATTTCGTTACTAGGATTTCTGAAACCAAAAACAGCAGAAAACAGAACGGCACTTCGGCATCTTGTTAATAGGTTAGTTCCAGAAAATGCGTAAATACGACATATAATGTGCATAAAACATGTAGATATCATCAATAAAGTGGCATGGAACATAAGAAATTATCGATACGTCGGAGACGTATCAATCAACGCCGTTGATCGCCGGAGCCCCTGGTCGCCGTCGACCCCCTAGCCTCGCCGCGCCCGTAAGTTCCTCTCGCCGGAGAAGACGACGCACCTCGCTCGTCCGATCTGCTTGTGATCCACGGTCCACATCATCCCTTACCGATTCGCTGTTTAATAGTCGCTGACGGGTGGCCCCTCACATGTCAGCTGGCCCGCGGCGTGGTCCGTGTTAGTTGGCCGGCCCATTTTCGTTTAAATTAGCCCGTTTATTTTCCCGCGTGGCCCATCAATTCAAATTCGATTTAATCTATTAGTTCAAATTCAATACTGGTGCCAACTTCAAATTTAAATAGTTTAAATTCTACTAAACCAAATTTAGCAAATTTTATATATTTAGAAAGCTCATGAAATTATCTAAACAATGGCACTGGCCTCATGTCCAAATTCGAAATTAAATTTAAATGATAAAAATAACAAGGCAGGGACTTTTCTGACTTCAAATAAATATTAGAAATTATCTATAAATGATTTTAAGTTGATTCCAACTCTAATAAATCACATTTGACATAATCTAATTATTTATGCAAAAATATATCATAGTTGTTTTGCATGATCATGAACTAGAGTTAAAATAATGGCTATGGAACCATTTCTAGAATATTTAATAAATACACATAGAATTATTTAAATAGTATGAGGGCTTCTCTCTCATTTAAATTGTGATCTTAAGTATTTCAAATAGAGGTACTGACCTAGATCAAATAAGTCTCATGCTTGGTTAATTAGAGAGGTTAATCATTTAGAGGATAGTTTAACTTATATGAGGTATAGTTTCTCACATAAACCATTTGTCCAAATAATTCAATAAGAATTAATAACACATAATTAATGACCCATAGGTTTATATTTGAAAATATTTAATCATTCTCATAAGTAGTATTTAAATAATTCAAACCTATTAGTTAAATCATATAATAGACTTTGGTCTCATTTAAATCTTACCTCAACCAAATTAATATGAAGTAGATCCCATGGTCAAGTAAAATTCACTTTTAATTAATTAATAATAGTAAACCATTACAAGGTGTTACTAAAATAGTATGAGGTGCTCACCTCATTTAAATTATCTTTCTCAAATAATAGGAAGTAATGTGTTGACCTTTAATTCCCTAAGCTCATACTTGCTCCCTTATAAATCTTAAAGCTAAATAATAATTAAATTAATTAAATCACATGAGATGATGAATCTCATATAACTCACTTTCTCAAAATACTAAGTGTGAAGTGTTGACCCTGGTCAACATGGGATCATTCCTGATTATTTGAGAATATTAAAACACCTCAATAATAGTCCTTTAAATTAGTTACAAATATGTGTTAAATCATATGAGAGATACTCCTCTCATTTAAATCTTGTTCTCAAGTAATACAATATGAGGTAGTAATCATAATCCAAGTAACCTCACCTTAAATTATTTGGTGGCATTAAAACACTACCATGTTAGTATTAAATTACATGAGGTATGGAACCTCATTTAAATCATTTTCTCAAATGATAAGTATGAAGAGGTTGACTTTGGTCAACCTAGGTCATATAGTATTCATAAGAGAAATTAAATCTTAAGAAGATTCAATGAGAGGAAATTATTTTCCTATTATTAAATAAGGAAACCCTAGCATAATCTTGTAATAAATGTTAAGTAGTGATGCTAGATCATTGTGTGAGCCACTAAGGCTAATTAAGAGTACTTAAGTATTGTTTGGTGATTGTATCCTCGTATTCGTTTATAGACGCTAGTACCGGAGACTATCAAGAGGAGGAAGTATTCTACCAAGAGGAAGAAGAAGAATACTTTGATCACCTCACCAATCAAGGCAAGCTAACACTCTTGCAAGCTGATATTAGCCTTACCCCCACAAGCAAGATAATACTCTTGCAAGCTAGTATTAATGCAAGCTAACCCTTGCTAAACACAAATGCTTAGCTCTACAAGAGCAAAGGCACCATCACACTTTACTACTATGTATTGCCTATCCCATGTTTTGAACTACTTTCACTTTGGCTTATTTATTTCAAAGTACTTTTGGATTTATGATTCAATTGGTCTAGAGTAGAACAATACTTGATTTAGATTGACACTCCTCAAAGCTAGATAGCACCCCTCATATAGTTGCTATTGCTAATCAATAAAAATTGGATTACTCTAGATGGGAACAGGTGACTTTGAAATGAAGTTGAAACCTTGGAATGATGGTTCATTCCATTGAATGACTTTGAAGGTAAATATGACCATGAGAAGATGGTGATTTTTGATATAAAACTGATGGTTGGGTTCGGATGCGATACCATTCCAATTTTGAAAGTACCCCCACAATACCCAAAATGGGTACGGGCTTAACTAGAAATTTATGTGCTTTAGTATGGGTTCCCTCTAAACAAGCGTCATAGGGGTTATGCCAAGGGCTGCCTCCGAAGCAATATGAGATATTGCGAATGACGTGAATGAGGTGAATTGTCCGGCCCAAGCCCTGTGCAGTTCCCGGGTTAACAGGTTGGTTTTCACCGGGAGGCCAAGCTCATGGGGAGAGGTGCCTGTACTAGAGTATATAAGTGAAAGGTTATGGTTGGTAGTCCGCATACGGAGTATGATAAATCAGGGCCAGTTAACCCTGACGGATTATTGCAAATATTGTGGCACAAGTGTACGACCTCTGCAGAGTGTAGAACTATTCGAATAGCCGTGTCCACGGTTACGGACGATTGGAAAGGCCATACTGTTCCGTCATCAGACCATTTTCAAAAATGTGACATATGACTGGTGACTTGCTGTTGCAAGTTGAATGGTGATTGAATGGTGATTGGGGATTGAATCACAACTGAGTTGTGGGAATGACACTAATGTTCCCACTTGAGATAGTCTATTTGATTCAAGCATCTTTACTAAATGTTTATGAAATAAACTTGGCTTTATGCAAATAAACCTAGAGCTTAGTACCCCCTTACCACAATTAATAGTGCTTACACTAGTATTAGTTTGCGAGTACTTTAAAAGTACTCATGGCTTTGTCCCTGGCTATTCAAATGGCCAGACTATGAAGGTGAACAGTTGTACGAGGAAGATGGACAGCAGAACGTCTACGACAACTAGGACCGCTCCTGACGTCAACAGTTGCCTGTGGAACAGATGGACCGCGACCGTTACTTCGCTTCCGCTATGTGTTTTGTAATAGGATCTCTAGATCCACTATGATGTATTAAGACTGGATCATGTGATCCTTTGTTGTAAGACGATTATGTGTTGTAATAAATGATGTGTTGTGATATCAAGCTATTATGTCTCGCAAAAACAATATTCCTGGGATTGCGAGGAATGGCATAATAGGCATCTGGACTTAAAAATCCGGGTGTTGACAAGTTGGTATCAGAGCCATTGTTTGACCTTAGGAGACCCTAGTTAGAATGGACGTTCAGAAAAATGTTAGTTTCAAAAACAAATAAAGTGAGTATTTATGAAAACTTATTCATTTTCTTCTCTACCAGATCTTCTTAAAAATAAGCTATGCATCTCCTTATAAATCCAGTAAAATTTTGCAACACTTGTTCACATCTCTAACTTACTCATCCATTTCACTTTCAGATGGAGCCCTACGTCCAGACGGAGACCTACGATCTGGAAAACGGAGGAAGTCTGGTGTTTGAGCGCGACTTGTACCTAGTGTCCGAGAAGCTCGAACGCCCACCTCCCAAGTTCCACGGAGTCCGGATCCACAACACCCCCGCTGGGGAACAGCAGTGGATGATCACCGCTGACTTGAAGGGAAGCTCGGAACCTCCCATCTCGGAGAGGATCCTTTTCTCCTTCAAGGCCTACAGCTGGGTGGACGGTCTTGCTCACGCCCTTCAGGAGGGACTTGCTCGGGTGTGCGGACAGAACATCGCCGCACTCCGGGGAAGCCGCTTCGCCCACTTCGCGAGGCACGACACCATGGGGGAACCCATGGCACTCTCTTCGCACCCGGTGCTCAAGATCCATGTGCAGCATTTGGACTTTATGCTTCATGAGACCCGGAAGGATCTGGAGCTGACACGTGTTCACTCCCACCGTGCCCAGATGGCTTTGGCTCATCATGCTGACGCCATCAGGCTACTCGCCAAGGACCGCCGGTCACTCCGCCTGCAGCGCGCCAAGAATGTCGCTACTATCACCCGTCTTCGCGAGAAGATTCGCACCTTAGAGGTGACTGTCCGGACACAGCAGGACCAGATCCAGGAGATGGAGGAGGATGGAGAAGACATCCAAGGAGGCGATGACTTCCTGAGTGACGACAACGACTTTGAGGATGACGAGTTCACTGATGAGGAAGACTACGAGTTTCTGGAGGCTGCAGAGGATGGGATCATTCCCATCGATGTGGATGAAGACAATGAGGAATAGTTGCACTAGCTTCACTTACGTAGGTGTGAGTTGTACCCCACCATGTATCGTAGTTTGTGGAAAAAGGGTTCTTAAAACCCTTAGTGCTTTAGCTTGTAATGTGTGATGTTTGTGTGAATAAATAAAATATGTGTTATGTTCATCCTGAAAATATCTTAAGTTTAAGTTTAAACTTAACTCAAAATAAGCCATAGAAAAATTCCCTCTTACCTCATGATATCTCTACATAATCAGATGGCCCCACCAAACCGCAACGCAAATCAGGATGCCATGATGCAACTACTGCAAACAATGATGGCAGACCGGGAAGCCGAAAGAGCTGAACGCCAAGCAAACCTTGCTGCACTGCAACAGATAGCTCAGAATAAGGCCATGGAAACCACGATCACCTTGGGTCAAAACTGAAGAATTTCCAGAACACCAACCCTCCAATGTTTAGCAAAACCAAAGAACCCCTCGATGCTGATGACTGGCTCCAGACCATAGAGAACAACCTTGAAGTTGCGGGAGTTGAAGCCGCAGAAAAAGTACTGTTTGCCACCCACTACCTGTCAGGACCTGCAAGAGCCTGGTGGACTAGTGCCCGTGCAATGAATGCAGGACAGATGATGACATGGGAAGACTTCAAACTGAAGTTCAGCAAGTACCATGTGCCCCAAGGATTAATCAAGAAAATGAGAGACGAGTTCCGCGAACTCAAGCAAGGAAGAATGTCCGTGGTGGAATACCGCGACAGGTTTCTCACTCTGTCAAGGTACGCCCCGGATGAGACCGACACAAATGAGAAAAGAAAGGAAAGATTTCTGAACGGACTGCACGACGAGATGCAAACTGTGTTAGTGAATATCCGTTCGCTGACCTCGAAGCCCTCGTAGACTCAGCCATACAGATGGAAGGAAAGCTGCATCAGGCCAATGAGAACCGCAAGCGCAGAATGATGAACCAGAGTGGACCCCACCATACCCAGAAGCACCGCAATAACTCCTCTGAGGATTCACCCCCAGAAACAACAGGCCACCTGCTCAGACTTATCGCCCCAACTACAGCAACAACAACGGAGGACCCCCGAAGCCCGGAGGCAACAACAATAACAACCGCAACCCCAACAGCCACAACAACAATGGGAACAACACCAACACCAACACTGGCCCGAGAACTGGAAGTAATGCCATCCCCGTCACCCCGAAGGACAAATCAACGGTAAACTGCTATGAATGTGGAGTTGTGGGCCACTTTTCCAAAGAATGCCCCAAGAAGCTTGCCAAGATCGCCGCCAACACCGCTGCACTGTCCAGAACAGCTTGCAGTAGAAGAAACCAACAACAATAACGGCCGTTTCTACCACATGACTACCACTGAAGCCCAGGAAGCACCCCAGACCCTGACAAGTATGCCTTCCTGTTAATCAAAATGCTCAATCTCTCTTAGGAACCTAACTCCTCTTAAAATCTCGGGACGAGATTTGTTTAAGGGGGAAGGGTTTGTAACATCCCAAAAATTTCAAAACAAAACAAATGAGTTTCCCTAGTTCCAAATTTTGGAACCAACAAAAACTTTTATTAAATTAAGATTGATACCTAATAACCTTGCTTAATTCTTGTGCTATTGCCATGATTGCTTGTTATTAGTATATGAAATAATCTTAAACCTCAAACCTCACTCCTCTTCTCACCATACTAGTTAAACTAAAATAACAGGAAATTAAATAGGAAAAAGGCATATGTGCCTATGGCTACAATTATAAATATTTATCCTAGACCTTTTCACTTTACTTAAAGGATTGGAAAAGCTTTATAAACCTTATATAGTACTTCTTAAATCATCTCTAGGTTGAAACCAAAAAGAATAAAAAGAAAACTAAAAATGCCATAGAGGCATATGAGAGCTAAATAGCAAATATGTGAATTTAAGAAAACTAACCCTAGGACTTGTGTGAATGGTTGGATCACCTCCATATATCATTTCAACATTCAACAAAACCAATTGGGCCAAACCAAGTCAAAGTAAAAATAAAATACCACATATGCATAAAAGCATATGTGACACATAGGCATTTCACCAAACATTGACCTATGTCTTCAAACCTTGACCAAATGGTGTGAAACCCTCTCTAAACCTAATATAACCCTAAATGGACCCTAACCCATGCCCAAGTGAAGAACAACCCTAGTACAAGTTATGAAAATTGGACACCTCATTCCTTATGTGTTAAGGCCAAATTTGCAAATCTTTGAACAAGACCATTTGATTTAGTTTCAATGCTCTTAAAATGTTTCTAAACTCATAAGAACCACATTAGAGTCAACCAAAGTCAAATCAAATGGATAGAAATCAAATAGGGAGAGAATTCCCAAAATTCACTCACATACACATATGCCAAAATGCAAATCCTCCACCAAGGCCAAATTTGCTTGCCCCATTGCTTCTAAAATACTTCAATATGATAAACTAACACAATTGCATCATTGGATCAAGAATTAAATCAAAGCAAAACTCAAATTCAACATACATGTGATAATGGTCATTTTGTCACTTTATAAAATGTTCCCCTCTTTACCCCTCTGGCTTTGACTTTTCTTCAACTAAACTTGGTCAACTATGACCATGTCATCCAAGACCACATGAAAGTCAACAACTTTCATGTTGACCATCATGGATAATATTGACTAGGTTGACCAGAATAAGATTGACAAGTGGAGACTTTGAATCTATGTGAAGATGACCCCATTTTGGAATTCTTGTAAATCTCCACCAAAATGACCACCAACCCCACCAATACTTCACTCTAATTATATAAAAGAGATGCACCAAAAAGAATTGCAAAATTCCAATTTTTCTTCATGCGGCCATTTCATCGAACACTTGGCATGATTCAGATATGAGCACACATGCTATTATCCTCTGGATTTTTGCCTAAACCTCTTTCTCTCTTTGATCATTGCTGCTTTGGTACCCTCCCTGCATCAACCTATGCACTGCATACCTACACCAAGTGGTGCCATGATCAAATTTGGCCATGCCAAGTACCCATGCCGGCCACCATGGCACTCAAGCAACCTAGCCCCTCTCTCTCACTCACACCATGTCACATAGCTTCCCTAGCACACAAGGACGATGCCTGTACCCTCCCTGGATCGAAACGGGCACGACACTGGCCAGACAAACAGCGCCCAGACGCGCCCGAACCGTGCCAGTGCACGCGGTGACCGCGCGGTGACCACGCTCTGGAACGCGCCAGTACACCGAGCACTTGATCGACGCCGTCCTTCCCTCCCTCTCTCCTCGTGCACACACACACTACACCGCACCCGAACCCTGCTAGACAACCACATAGCCTCGCGGGAACCCTCTAGCCATCGCCATGATCGCAGACCTGCCGCGCCGTGCGACACCACCGTCGCCAGGGCGCCACAGCCATCTTTTGAAGCGCCATCAAGCACGCTAGCTTCGCCTAGTCGCCTACACGGCGAGCATCCTAGCCTGCCCTTCGCGCCGGAAACGTCGAGTCCATGGTCGACCTCGCCGCACCCACGGCCCCTTCTCGAATCTATAAAAGGAGAGCTCCTCCTCCTCAATTCGACGCACCACTCGACTTCCCTCCTCACTCTGACCCTCCTCAGCCCCTAGCTCCTTGACATTGCCCGGTCACACCGCTTAATTTCATCCTCACTGCCCGTGCTCCTCCGCGAAGCTCGCCGGAGCTAGAAGCCACCCCAGGAGCTGCGGTTTGTTCGAGGAGCTCCGCCATCATCTGCAACGTCGTCCTGCATCAACGCCGTTGATCGCCGGAGCCCCTGGTCGCCGTCGACCCCTAGCCTCGCCGCGCCGTAAGTTCCTCTCGCCGGAGAAGACGACGCACCTCGCTCGTCCGATCTGTGATCCACGGTCCACATCATCCCTTACCGATTCGCTGTTTAATAGTCGCGACGGGTGGCCCCTCACATGTCAGCTGGCCGCGGCGTGGTCCGTGTTAGTTGGGCCGGCCCAGTTTCGTTTAAATTGGTTAGCCCGTTTATTTTCCCGCGTGGCCCATCAATTCAAATTCGATTTAATCTATTAGTTCAAATTCAATACTGGTGCTAACTTCAAATTTAAATAGTTTAAATTCTACTAAACCAAATTTAGCAAATTTTATATATTTAGAAAGCTCATGAAATTATCTAAACAATGGCACTGGCCTCATGTCCAAATTCGAAATAAATTTTAAATGATAAAAATAACAAGGCAGGGACTTTTCTGACTTCAAATAAATATTAGAAATTATCTATAAATGATTTTAAGTTGATTCCAACTCTAATAAATCACATTTGACATAATCTAATTATTTATGCAAAAATATATCATAGTTGTTTTGCATGATCATGAACTAGAGTTAAAATAATGGCTATGGAACCATTTCTAGAATATTTAATACATACACATAGAATTATTTAAATAGTATGAGGGCTTCTCTCTCATTTAAATTGTGATCTTAAGTATTTCAAATAGAGGTACTGACCTAGATCAAATAAGTCTCATGCTTGGTTAATTAGAGAGGTTAATCATTTAGAGGATAGTTTAACTTATATGAGGTATAGTTTCTCACATAAACCATTTGTCCAAATAATTCAATAAGAATTAATAACACATAATTAATGACCCATAGGTTTATATTTGAAAATATTTAATCATTCTCATAAGTAGTATTTAAATAATTCAAACCTATTTATTAAATCATATAATAGACTTTGGTCTCATTTAAATCTTACCTCAACCAAATTAATATGAAGTAGATCCCCTGGTCAATTAAAATTCGCTTTTAATTAATTAATAATAGTAAACCACTACAAGGTGTTACTAAAATAGTAGGAGGTGCTCACCTCGTTTAAATTATCTTTCTCAAATAATAGGAAGTAATGTGTTGACCTTTAATTCAAGCTCATACTTGCTCCCTTATAAATCTTAAAGCTAAATAATAATTAAATTAATTAAATCACATGAGATGATGAATCTCATATAACTCACTTTCTCAAAATACTAAGTGTGAAGTGTTGACCTTGGTCAACATGGGATCATCCCTGGTTATTTGAGAATATTAAAACACCTCAATAATAGTCCTTTAAATTAGTTACAAATATGTGTTAAATCATATGAGAGATACTCCTCTCATTTAAATCTTGTTCTCAAGTAATACAATATGAGGTAGTAATCATAATCCAAGTAACCTCACCTTAAATTATTTGGTGGCATTAAAACACTACCATGTTAGTATTAAATTACATGAGGTATGGAACCTCATTTAAATCATTTTCTCAAATGATAAGTATGAAGAGGTTGACTTTGGTCAACCTAGGTCATATAGTATTCATAAGAGAAATTAAATCTTAAGAAGATTCAATGAGAGGAAATTATTTTCCTATTATTAAATAAGGAAACCCTAGCATAATCTTGTAATAAATGTTAAGTAGTGATGCTAGATCATTGTGTGAGCCACTAAGGCTAATTAAGAGTACTTAAGTATTGTTTGGTGATTGTATCCTCGTATTCGTTTATAGACGCTAGTACCGGAGACTATCAAGAGGAGGAAGTATTCTACCAAGAGGAAGAAGAAGAATACTTTGATCACCTCACCAATCAAGGCAAGCTAACATTCTTGCAAGCTGATATTAGCCTTACCCCCACAAGCAAGATAATACTCTTGCAAGCTAGTATTAATGCAAGCTAACCCTTGCTAAACACAAATGCTTAGCTCTACCAGAGCAAAGGCACCATCACACTTTACTACTATGTATTGCCTATCCCATGTTTTGAACTACTTTCACTTTGGCTTATTTATTTCAAAGTACTTTTGGATTTATGATTCAATTGGTCTAGAGTAGAACAATACTTGATTTAGATTGACACTCCTCAAAGCTAGATAGCACCCCTCATATAGTTGCTATTGCTAATCAATAAAAATTGGATTACTCTAGATGGGAACAGGTGACTTTGAAATGAAGTTGAAACCTTGGAATGATGGTTCATTCCATTGAATGACTTTGAAGGTAAATATGACCATGAGAAGATGGTGATTTTTGATATAAAACTGATGGTTGGGTTCGGATGCGATACCATTCCAATTTTGAAAGTACCCCCACAATACCCAAAATGGGTACGGGCTTAACTAGAAATTTATGTGCTTTAGTATGGGTTCCCTCTAAACAAGCGTCATAGGGGTTATGCCAAGGGCTGCCTCCGAAGCAATATGAGATATTGCGAAATGACGTGAATGAGGTGAATTGTCCGGCCCAAGCCCTGTGCAGTTCCCGGGTTAACAGGTTGGTTTTCACCGGGAGGCCAAGCTCATGGGGAGAGGTGCCTGTACTAGAGTATATAAGTGAAAGGTTATGGTTGGTAGTCCGCATACGGAGTATGATAAATCAGGGCCAGTTAACCCTGACGGATTATTGCAAATATTGTGGCACAAGTGTACGACCTCTGCAGAGTGTAGAACTATTCGAATAGCCGTGTCCACGGTTACGGACGATTGGAAAGGCCATACTGTTCCGTCATCAGACCATTTTCAAAAATGTGACATATGACTGGTGACTTGCTGTTGGTGACAAGTTGAATGGTGATTTGGGATTGAATCACAACTGAGTTGTGGGAATGACACTAATGTTCCCACTTGAGATAGTCTATTTGATTCAAGCATCTTTACTAAATGTTTATGAAATAAACTTGGCTTTATGCAAATAAACCTAGAGCTTAGTACCCCCTTACCACAATTAATAGTGCTTACACTAGTATTAGTTTGCGAGTACTTTAAAAGTACTCATGGCTTTGTCCCTGGCTATTCAAATGGCCAGACTATGAAGGTGAACAGTTGTACGAGGAAGATGGACAGCAGAACGTCTACGACAACTAGGACCGCTCCTGACGTCAACAGTTGCCTGTGGAACAGATGGACCGCGACCGTTACTTCGCTTCCGCTATGTGTTTTGTAATAGGATCTCTAGATCCACTATGATGTATTAAGACTGGATCATGTGATCCTTTGTTGTAAGACGATTATGTGTTGTAATAAATGATGTGTTGTGATATCAAGCTATTATGTCTCGCAAAAACAATATTCCTGGGATTGCGAGGAATGGCATAATAGGCATCTGGACTTAAAAATCTGGAGTAGTAGTACTACTATACAAGTCCAAAATACATCCGAACGAACCCTACTTCGAACTAAACTACTCCCTCCGATCTTCGAGTAACTACATTGCAGTATGACTAAACGAAGATTATTGTATAACCTTCTTGTTGATGCAAACGCAGATAGGCAACACACGCTGCCCTCCATTCTGCTTCGCGTAACGGGGCGGCACCGCCAGGAAAGAAGTGAGCTGCTGCAACATGATCGAGCTAGGCGTCGGGGAGCTCGTCGGCTCGATTACCGCCATCAAGGTGTCCGTCGAGAGGTCACTGGTCCCAGCCGTCGCCGGCGCCGGCGGACCAATCACCAACAGCTGCGCCTTGTACATCGGAAACAAGCACGCGGCCGACCTGATGCACACACAGGACACAATGGTGGTCGGGCCGAGCGCTCCAACGGTGATGGCGAACACGCTACCGTCTTCTTCCCCACTGCCGATGAACAGGTGTCCCCGCGGTTGTACCGGAACACGAACTATGCACCAGGCGGGTATGCCATACTGGAACGTAAACACTGGGATGGAGTGGGATGCTTGGAGGTGTACCAGGAGCTCCCGCGGCGGGCCGGTGAAGCTGCAGCCGGTATTGATGGCCTCTGTGCAGCCGCACGGACCATGCGGGCACGCGATATAGTGCTTGTAGGACTCCGTGGAGGCGACCAAGCTCTGGCAGCCGACGCACTTGACCATTGCCCCAGATCGATTCGACGGCGGCAATCTTGGCCCAGATCGATTCGACGGCGGCAACCACGCCGGCTGCTCGCACTTCTTGCACGGGTTCGGCGCAAGCTCGCCGACGCAGCGCCGACAGCCCATATGACCGCCCTTGCACTGCACGGAACAACGTACGTGGCATCAGTTGTCATTGACATTTCTCACAGGTGAACCTAAGAATGAAATCGGAAGGGAGCGACCTTGGATATGGGGGGTTTGAAGGGCAGCAGGCAGAGGGGGCACAAGAAGAGGGCCTCCTCCATCTTCAGAGAAGAGTGATCGGGAAAACGAGAACGGGATGGGTTCTTTTTTTTATACATGCCTTGGAGTGGAGTATGGATACTACTACTTATAGGAAGAACTTCCTTGCTAAGAATCGGCGTCGGCCGTACGCAAGCATAGATGCACCAGCGGCTCTGCAGTTTGTCAAAATAAAAGGACAGAGCTGCAGTGACTTGAAGTCTCCAAATCTCATTGTGACTTGGTGCCACCATCTACCAACCATTTGAGATCCAACGTTCCAAACTAATCTCTTATTTCGAACCTAAAAACAAAAATTATGAAAAAAATCCAGTAAAATGTAGATGCCTTGTTCTAAAATCTGTGAATATTTCATCCCACTCGGACGATTAGCTTGTGATTAAAGAGCTTTTTACGTATACGAGCACTAGTTTAAACTAAATACTCCCTCTGATTCATATTAATTGACTTCAATATGGATGTATCTAGAACTAAAATGTGTCTAGTACATCCATATTAGAGTCAATTAATATGAACCGGAGGGAGTATATATTTGCTCACAAACCTTTGATTCAAATCGAATGAAACTTCACCAAAATATAAATCGAAATATGCACGATTAACTGGAAGTTCTTGAAATATTTCTGAGCAATTATAATAATTATTTAGGTTAAAATCCTAAGTCGATCGCATACATTGGATCTGAGATGGATGGTGGATGGTGGCACCAAGTCACTGTGAAACTTGGAAGTATCAAGTCAGTGAAGCTCTATCCCAAAATAAAAGCTTCGTGAAGGGGGCAGTTTGGTTCAAAAAAGAAGACAGTGCCAAGCAGTTGTCAAACAATACCCATATAGTCAAATGTACTCCCTCTGATTCAAATGAATTGACTCAACTTTGTCTAGATATATGGATGTATCAAGTCACTGAAGCTAAAATAAAAGCTTCATGAAGGGGGAAGTTTGGTTCGAAAAAAATACAGTGCCAAGCAGCTGTCAAATAGTACCATAACGTCAAATGTACTCCCTCCGATTCAAACGAAATGACTCAACTTTGTATTTTGCATGTTAAAGGTTTTTCGTAAAACTTGGCCAATCTTAACATAGTTTGCCTTTCTAAAAAAAGATATAAGCCCTAAGGCTCCTTTGATTCATAGGATGGGAAAACCATAGAAATATGGAAAACATAGGATTGAGATTTAATGGCTAGTTGAATCATATAGGAAGATGAGTTGTGTTTGATTGTGCCAAAGGAAATTTTCCATGAGGTATGACCTAATGTTTTATTCTTATAGGATTTGCACTGCAAGATTCCTATAGGATATGTTCCTATGAATCAAACAACTAGTGTGGGGAAAATTCACATGTGATCTAAATCCTACATAATTCCTATACAAATCCTATATATGAATTTTAGTTGTTAGGTCACTTAAAATGACTTCACTTGAAGAGTTACATTTTTGTTTTTTTCTGAATTAGTAGTGATGCCTAACCATATATATACCTAAACCAAGAGAATCAGCATAAACTTATGTATATTAATAGTAAGCGCATATATGAATGTTTTTTATCTACAAACCCAGGGTCATATATATGTACATAGAAACATGCATATATGCTAGTTTTTGTACCTTGGTGTGTTCCTCTTTTGGGCTATCTCTTTTTTGTTCACCGATTCACAACCAACGCCCTAGATTAATTTGGCACTTAAAAAATAACATTTTGTTTTTGGCGCACTAACACAAATAGTAGTAGCACGGTCAACACTGTAGAGAAGTACAAAATAAATGTGTGTGGGAAAAAATGACTTAAAGTGACCATTACATTGAGAAAAAGGGTAGAACCAAGCATTGCACAGGGAAAAAGCAGTGTAGTGCCCAGAAGAAAAAAACAAGTTGGGTTATACTCCCTCCATCCTGAAATAATGGGTGTAGAGTTAAAATTTGTCCATAAAAGAGTGTACTTCTCGTTTTGCAATGCACTTCAAAATTTGTCCACAAAAGAGTGGTAGTAAAAAATATTTCTTTCTCATCACGAGGGATATAGTTTCTTCACGACTAGTACGTACTACCTCCATCACAAAGCTTAAGTCTTTTTTTAAGAGTCAAAGCAAGTAAAGGTTGACGAAAATTTAGAACAATCTATCAACTAATATAATATTTTGTAGATACCATACCAAAAAAATCGTTGTCTATGTATTGATATTAATTTTGTATTTTGCATGATAATGATTTTTGGTAAAATCTTAGTTTACCTTGACATAGTTTGAGCTTCTAAAAATAATATAAGCCTTACGCTTTGGGATGGAGGTAGTAGTATTTAGCATAATATGGTTTTCTTATTTACTACATGCATTTAGATCATTGGAGGTGGAAAAGTTGAAGAGGAAAGTGATGGTCGATGACAGTTTCCCAATGTAATAATAAAATCCTTAATATGACTTGAAAACCCACACGTACGCTCTTTCTAGGACAGAGGCAGTATGAGGTAATGCACCCACGCGCTGTCATCTGCCGGTTCGTGCTATGTCTCCCAAATCTTGAAATATCGTCAGTTATCCATTTCACGTCCACACTTCTCCCTCTCTCCACGGACTAGGAAAAAACCCTCTCTTCACTTCCCCTTCCCATTCCACCGATGGAGAGCCCAACCGACGCCGTCAACGCAGCGAAAGCGAAAGCCGCGCGGCTGGCCTTAGCCGCAGAGGAGGCGTGCAGAGCCGCGACCGCAGCACGCATGGCCGCAACGGCGGCGATCATTGCCGCAGCGGATGCCAAAGACGAAGCGGAGGCCATTGCCGAAGGTCGGGCCATCGGTCGCTCATCGGCATCTGATGCTGTTGGTAGATGGGTCCACTCTCTTGGGAAGCATCCCCTAGATGACGAGGAGGAGGTTGAACTCATCTTTGAACCGCCGCCGCCGACCTTCGACGAGAATATCGTCGACGAGGGGGAGGAAGTATGTTCCGATTCACCTCTCTCCCTTATTCAACATAGCCCTGTATCGATTTGCGCTATGGTCTCTCCCTCTTTTTTTTGCGCTATAGCGTTTTGAATTAGCGTCAGAATCTTTTTAGATTCATATTCAGTATTAGTTGCAACTGCTACATATTTGCTTCACATCCGATTCACCTCTCTCCCTTATTTAACATAGCCCTGTATCGATTTGCTCTATGGTCTCTCCCTCTTTTTTTTGCGCTATAGGGTTTTGAATTAGCGTCAGAATCTTTTTAGATTCATATTCATTATTAGTTGCAACTGCTACATATTTGCTTCACCTGTTTATTTGGCATGTATCAGGTTGCTACTGATGAGGTTGACAGCGATGTCGAGTCGCGTCATAGGAAGGCCAGGGCCACTCTCAACAAGCTTAAGGCGGGGAAGTTCGACAAGTATTGGAGTGAACCCTGGACTGGTGCCAGGAACAGCTGCCCCTTCTGCACAAAGAGCATAAAGGTTGACTTTCGAAGCGTCCTGCAGCATGCCGAAGCCGGTGGGTCCGGCTGTCTCAAAGTTGGGGAAACTGTTAACCGATCCGGCTTCATAGCCAACCACATGGCCTATGGGCTATTCCTAAGGAAGAAATTGAACCAAGCTATCGAGACCGGTCGTGTGCCTCCTCCCAAGCCCAAGCCACCAAAGATTAAAGGTATGGGCAGCAAGAAGCAGAAGAAGCGGGACCGGGAGGAGGCGACAGGAAGAAGATGGTAAATATACTCCGTAACTGTTGTGCATGTTTGTCTCTCCTACTGCTTCAAAAGCAGCATCTTTTGTTGAACTCTGTTTATGTTTGCTGCTCAGCAGCGTTTGTGGTGAACCTATTAGCTTAATTAGGGGTTGTTGAACTATGTCTGTGTTGAACCTTGCTTAATTAGGTTGTGTTGAACTCTGTTTGTGTTGGCGTGGGCAGGGGGGCATGATGCTACCCTGAATTTGCGGGACCCCCAAAAAACTTGCAAATACGAGTGATGCATCCAAAAGGAACAAACTTCTTACATGGTAGACCCCAGTCTGAAAGCAAGAAATGCGATCGGGTCCTTAACAGCCACCGCCCGGATTGATCGGGTATTTTGCCTGCCTACCGCATGTGACTTGTGCTCACTGAAGTTTGGGACCTCACGCATGGGCACCACACGTAAGTGACAGACCTGTTGGTGTAAAAACTCGGGTGATTATTATACTGCATTAGTACAAAGTTTCCTATGGATTCAAGGGTTGGAAAGCCAAGTTAACTCATTTTCATGACTAAGAAGGAGCCAGGCTTACTTTTTCATTTTCATGTTTTAACTTGTTTAAATCTTGGTCAAACAAAGGATTTGACCAGGATTCAAGTGGGCATAAAAATTCAAAAAAGAAATCAAAAAAAAAACCAAAGCACATAAGCTTCTTATGTCATATAGTAAGCATTACAGTTGATCAACGAAGTCTAGACATATTCAAACCAGAAAAATATTGTATATACCCCCTAACCCTAAACTCTGTCTTATGAAGTCAAGCATGAAGAAAAGTGGTTTTGGGTTTCAAACATTGGAAATTGAAAAAACTCCCAAAAGCTTCATTTTGGAGTGACTAAGAAGAATCCAGGCTTTCATTTTCATTTTCATGTTTTAAATTGGTTTAAATCTTGGTCAAACCTAGGATTTGACCAAGATTCAAATGGACATAACAAATTCAAAAAAATCAAAACCAAACACATAGTCTTTTGATGTCATATAGTAAGCATTCAAGTTGATAAACAAAGTCTAGACATATTTAAACAAGAAAAATCATGTATATACTTGGCCCCTAACCCTAAACTCTGTCTTATGAAGTCAAGCATTAAGAGGAGTGGTTTTGGGTTTCAAACATGGAAATTTAAAAAACCTCCCAAAAGCTTCATTTTGGAGTGACTAAGAAGAATCCAGGCTTACTTTTCATTTTCATGTTTTAAACTGGTTTAAATCTTGGTCAAACCTAGGATTTGACCAAGATTCAAATGGGCATAACAAATTCAAAAAAAAACTAAACACATAGTCTTTTGATGTCACATAATAAGCATTCAAGTTGATAAACAAGGTCTAGACATATTCAAACCAGAAAAATCATGTATCTACCCCCTACCCCTAAACTTTGTCTTATGAAGTAAAGCACGGAGAGATATCATTTTGGGTTTCGAACATGGAAAATTTAAAAAAACCTCCCAAAAGCTTCATTTTGGAGTGAATAAGAAGGATCCACACTTACTTTTCATTTTCATGTTTTAAACTTGTTTAAATATTGGTCAAACCTGCAAGGATTTGACCAAGATTCAAATGGGCATAAAAATTCAAAAAAAAAACGAAAACCACTTCTCTTCGTCCTTGACTTCATTAGACAGAGTTTAGGGTTGGGGTATATACATGATTTTTAATGTTTAAATATGTATAGACTCCGTTGATCAACATGAATGCTTACTATAACTTAAGAAGCTTAATTATGTGCTTTGGTTTTTCATTTTTTGAATTCTTTATTGAATTTTTATGCCTATTTGAATCTTGGTCAAATCCTAGGTTTGACCAAGAATTAAACAAGTCAGTAACATGAAAATGAAAAAGTAAGCCTGGATCCTTCTTATTCACTCAAAAAATGAAGCTTTTGGGAGGGTTTTTGAATTTTCCATGTTTGAAACCCAAAACCATTCCTCTTATATGCTTGACTTCATATATATCACAGAGTTTAGCCTTAGGGGGTATATACATGATTTTTCTAGTTTGAATATGTCTAAACCTTGTTTATCAACTTGAATGCTTACTATAAACCAAAAATTCATGTATCTACACCTAACCCTAAACTATGCATGAAGAGAAGTGGTTTTGGGTTTCAAACCTGGATATCTCAAAAACCCTCCCAAAAGCTTCATTTTGGAGTGAATAAGAAGGATCAAGGCTTAATTTTTCATTTTCATGTTTTAATCTTGTTTAAATCTTGGTCAAACCTAGGATTTGACCAAGATTCAAATGGGCATAATTTAAAAAAATGAAAAATCAAAGCACATAGTCTTCTTATGTCATATAGTAAGCATTCAATTAAGTTGATAAACAAGCTCTGGACATATTCAAACCAGAAAAATCATGATGAATCTACCCCCTATATATCCCTAAACCCTAACTTATGAAGTCAAGCATGAAGAGAAGTGGTTTTTGGTATAAATCATGGAAATTTCATATTCATGTTTATTAAACTTGTTTAAATCATGGAAAAAACAAAAAATGGAAAATCAAGGCACATAGTCTTCTTATGTCATATATATAGTAAGCATTCAATTAAGTTGATAACAAGGTCTAGACATATTCAAACGAGAAAAATCATGTATCAAGCTACCCCTAACCCCAAACTCTGTCTTATGAAGTCAAGCATGAAGAGAAGTACGTGGTTTTTTGGTTTCAAACATGGAAATTTCAAAAACCCTCCCAAGAGCTTCATTTTGAAGTGACTAAGAAGCATACATGCTTACTTTTTCATATTCATGTTTTTAACTTATTCAAATCTTGGTGGAACCAAGGATTTGACAAAGATTCAAATGGGTATAAAAATTCAAAAAAAACAAGGTCTTCTCTTATGTTATATAGTAAGCATTCAATTAATTTGATAAACAAGGTCTACACATATTCAAACCAGGAAAATCATGTATCTACCACCTAACCCTAAACTCTGTCTTATGAAGTCAAGCATGCATGAAGAGAAGTGGTTTTTGGTTTCAAGCATGGAAATTTCCATGTTTGAAACCCAAAACCACTTCTCTTCATATGCTTGACTTCATATGACAGAGTTTAGCGTTAGGGGGTAGATACATGATTTTTTGGTTTGAATATGTCCAAACCTTGTTTATCAACTTGAATGTGTCGTAATATATATATGACATATATAAGAAGACTGCATGCTTTGGTTTTTCATTTTTTGATTTTTTTGAAATTTTAAGCCCATCTGATTCTTTGTCAAATAATAGGTTTGACCAAGATTTAAACATGTTTAAAACATGAAAATGAAAAAGGTAAGCCTCCATCCTTCTTAGTCACTCCAAAATGAAGCTTTTTGGAGGGTTTTTGAAAATTCCATGTTTGAAACCCAAAACGACTTCTCTTCGTGATTGACTTGGGTAGAGATACATGATTTTTCCGGTTTGAATATGTCTAGACCTTGTTTATCAACTTAAATGCTAACTATATGACATCAGAATGGGCATAAAAATTTAAAAAATTTAAAAATGTAAAACCAAAATTTAATTGGGAGGAAAGGGTACATGAATTACAATTAAAAAACAAGGTAACTTAAATACTTGGATGCCCCAAGATGTGTGGAAGCCCAAAACAATGGCAAAACATATCATGTGCGCATGCTGCATCCAATTCAAGTAGAACACATAGTAGGCACCGATAGTTTGACCTAAATTTGAAATCAAAGAGAAGGTGGTTAGAAAAAATCAAAATTGGCAAAGCAAAGCATGAAATCAAAAAATTGTGATGCACTCTAGCTATGAAAAGTATCAAACAATGCAAACCAAAATGATTTTTTAGAGGAATACTAGTTCAACTTATTTAATTTTTTATTTGTAGGCCAAAATCAAACCCCGTAGTTGGATTTTTTTTTCAACTTGATCTGTAGTACTGGGGAAAACCCTAGTTTATAACCTATTTAATAATAGATTCGTAGTCGATTCTTTTACTTTTTTATTATTACTATGCAGCACATGTGTGTTTGCCCGTCGAGTGAAACTCGGAGGAAGAGGAATCACTCGGAAGGAGAAGAAGGGAGAGCAGTCACGGGGCCCCTCTTATTGATGGTGTATATTCTTTTTCTGGTGATGTTGACTGTTGTGCAGGGTTTGTCAGTGCGCAGGAGGTGCGAGCGAGCGAGCGAGTCGAGCGAGGCCGAGAATGAGAGAGATTTGTTTTTTTTTGTGAGAGGGACAACCGAAGGATCCAGAAGGACCCACAGACTTCCAATACGCATCCTGATGCGTCTTCTCTTGACAAAGAAGATGGCTGGGAGTTGGCGTACCTGTTGCACGTGACTTGTGCTCACTCAAGTGTGGGACCACACGCGTGGGCACCACACGTAAGTGACAGACCTGTTGGTGTAAAAACTCGGTTGATTATTATAGTGCATTAGAACAAAGTTTCCTATGGATTCAAGGGTAGGAAATCCAAGTTAACTCATTTACATGACATTATTTTTTCCATGAAGCAAAGTTAACACTATCAATTGGTACATTTTGGAGTGACTAAGAAGGATCAATGCTTACTTATTCGTTTAATTTCACGTGTTAAACTTGTCTAAATCTTGTTCAAACCTAGGATTTGACCAAGATTCAAATGGGCAGAAAAATAATTAAAAAACAGAAAAATGAAAAACCAAATCACATAGTAAGCATTCAAGTTGATAAACAAGGTCTAGACATATTCAAACCAGACAAATCATGTATTTATACCCCTAACCCCTAAACTCTGTCTTATGAAGTCAAGCATGTGAAGAGAAGTGGTTTTGGGTTTGGGGGTATATATACATGATTTTTATTGTTTAAATATATATAGACTTTGTTGATGAATGCTTCTATTTTTTTGATTTCTTTTTTGAATTTTTATGCCCATTTGAATCTTGGTCAAATCCTAGGTTTGACAAAGATTTAAACAAGTTTGAAACATGAAAATGAAAAAGTAAGCTTGGATCCTTCTTAGTCACTCCAAAATGAAGCTTTTGGGTGGGTTTTTGAATTTTCCATGTTTGAAACCCAAAACCACTTCTTCTCTTCATGCTTGACTTCATAAGACAACGTTTAGGGTTAGGGGGTAGATACATGATTTTTCTGGTTTGAATATGTCTAGACTTCGTTGATCAACTTGAATGCTTAGTATATTACATAAGAAGACTATGTGGTTTGGTTTTTGATTTTCTTGATTTTGTTTGATTTTTTATGACCATTTGAATCTTGGTCAAATCCTAGGTTTGACCAAGATTTAAACAAGTTTAAAACATGAAAATGAAAAAGTAAGCATGGATCCTTCTTAGTCATGACAATGAGTTAACTTGGCTTTACTACCCTTGATGAATCCATAGGAAACTTTTTGTACTAATGCAGTATAATATTCTGGTTTGAATATGTCTAGACCTTGTTTATCAACTTAATTTGAAAGACATACAAGTTATAGCACACATAGTGCATACATTTTCACACATACTGCACTAGATGCTAACCCTATAGTTTGAGGCCATTTGGATGAGGTCGAAAAAATTCTTGGATTAGAATCGTGTTGTTCGAACCCCGTAGTTGGATTTTTTTGAACCCTTGATCTTTAGAACTGGGCAAAACCCAAGTTTAACCATGCAAGATTCAAATGGCCCTAAAAATTCAGAAAAAAATCAAAAGAATGAAAAACCAAAGCACATATATAGCATTCTTATGTCATATGTATAGTAAGCATTCAAGTTGATAAACAAGGTCTAGACATATATATTCAAACCAGAAAAATCATGTATATATCTACCCCTAAAACTCTAATTAAACTATGTCTTATGAAGTCAATCATGTAGAGAAGTGGTTTTGGGTTTCAAATATGGAAATTTCAAGAACCTCCCAAAAGCTTCATTTTAGAGTGACTAAGAAGGATCCAGGCTTATCTTTTCATTTCATGTTTTAAACTTGTTTAAATCCTGGTCAAACCTAGGATTTGACCAAGATTTATGGGCATAAAATTCAAAAAAATCAGAAAAATAAAAAACCAAAGCACATAAGCATATTCAAGTTGATAAACAAGGTTTGGACATATTCAAACCATACAAATCATGTATCTACCCCTAACCCTAAACTCTGTCTTATGAAGTCACGCATGAAGAGAAGTGGTTTCGGGTTTCAAACATGGAAATATCAAAAACCTCCCAAAAACTTCATTTTAGAGTGACTGAGAAGGTTACATGCTTCCCTTTTCATTTTCATGTTTTAAACTTGTTTAAATCTTGGTCAAACCTAGAATTTGACAAGATTCAAATGGGCATCAAAATTCAAAAAAATCAGAAAAAGAAAAACCAAAGCAATTGTTTTCTTATGTCATATAGTAAGCATTAAAGTTGATAAACAAGGTCTAGACATATTCAACCAGACAAATCATGTATCTATACCCCTAACCCCTAAACTCTGTCTTATGAAGTCAAGCATGTGAAGAGAAGTGGTTTTGGGTTTCAAACATGGAAATTTCAAAAACCTCCCAAAAGCTTCATTTTAGAGTGACTAAGAAGGATACATGCTTCCCTTTTCATTTTCATGTTTTAAACTTGTTTAAATTATCTTGGTCAAACCTAGGATTCGACATGATTCAAATGGGCATCAAAATTAAAAAAAACAGAAAAAGGAAAAACCAAAGCAATAGTTTTCTTATATATGTCATATAGTAAGCATTAAAGTTGATAAACAAGGTCTAGATATATCCAAACCAGACAAATCATGTATCTACCCCCGGCCTGTCGATCTTATGAAGCTAGTCTACTAGCATGAAGGGAACTCGTTTTCGGTTTCAAACATAGAAATTACAAGAACATCCCAAAAGCTTCTCCATTTTAGAGTGACTACGAAGGATACTGACTTCCCTTTTCATTTTCATGTTTTAAACTTGTTTAAATCTTGGTCAAACCAAGGATTTGACCAAGATTCAAATGGGCCTAAAAATTTAGAAAAAATTCAAAAGAGAATGAAAAACCAAAGCACATAGCATTCTTATGTCATATGTATAGTAAGCATTCAAGTTGATAAACAAGGTCTAGACATATTCAAACCAAAAAATCATGTATATATCTACCCCTAACCCTAAACTGATCTGTCGATCTTATGGAAGTCAATCATGAAGAGAAGTGGTTTTGGGTTTCAAACATGGAAATTTCAAGAACATCCCAAAAGCTTCATTTTAGAGTGACTAAGAAGGATCCATGCTTACTTACTCATTTTCACGTGTTAAACTTGTCTAAATCTTGGTGAAACCTAGGATTTGACCAAGATATGATTCAAATGCGCAGAAAATTAAAAAAATCAGAAAAATTAAAAACCAAAGTACATAGTCTTCTTATGTCATATAGTAAGCATATTCAAGTTGATAAACAAGGTTTGGACATATTCAAACCATACAAATCATGTATCTATACCCCCTAACCCTAAACTTTTTCTTATGAAGTCAAGCATGAAGAGAAGTGGTTTTGGGTTTCAAAGATGGAAATTTCAAAAACCTCCAAAAACTTCATTTTAGAGTGACTGAGAAGTTAGCATTAAAGTTGATAAACAAGGTTTAGACATATTCAAACCAGACAAATCATGTATCTACCCCTAACCCTAAACTCGGTCTTATGAAGTCTAGCATGAAGAGAATCGTTTTGAGTTTCAAACGTTTAAGCCAAAAGCCCCATTTCAAATATTTCAAACTTATTCAAAGTTGGTTCAAATTTGAAAGACATACAAGTTATAGCACACATAGTGCATACATTTTCACACATACTGCACTAGATGCTAACCCTATAGTTTGAGGCCACTTGGATGAGGTCGAAAAAGTTCCCCATTTCAAATATTTCAAACTTATTCAAAGTTGGTTCAAATTTGAAAGACATACAAGTTATAGCACACATAGTGCATACATTTTCACACATACTGCACTAGATGCTAACCCTATAGTTTGAGGCCACTTGGATGAGGTCGAAAAAGTTCTTGGATTAGAATCGTGTTGTTCGAATAGTTGGATTTTTTTGAACCTTGATCTGTAGTACAGGGCAAAACCCTAGTTTAACCTATTTAATTATAGATTCGTATATCGATTTTTCTACCTTTTTATTATTACTATGCTGCAGATGTGCGTTTGCCCGTCGAGTGAAACTCGGAGGAAGAGGGATCACTCGGAAGGAGAGAAAAAAGGCAGAGCATTATGGTGTCTCCCTTTTTCGGGTGATGATGATGATGTTGACTGTTGTGCAGGGTTTGTCAGTGCGCAGCGAGCGAGCGAGCGAGTCGAGCGAGGCCGAGAATGAGATAGATTTTTTTTGTGAGGGGGACAACCGAAGGATCCAGAAGGACCCACGGACTTCCAATACGCATCCTGATGCGTCTCTTGACAAAGAAGATGGCTGGGAGTTGGCGTACCTATTGCACGTGACTTGTGCTCACTGAAGTGTGGGACCTCACGCGTGGGCACCACACGTAAGTGACAGACCTGTTGGTGTAAAAACTCGGTTGATTATAATAGTGCATTAGAACAAAGTTTCCTATGGATTCAAGGGTAGGAAATCCAAGTTAACTCATTTACATGACATTATTTTTTCCATGAAGCAAAGTTAACACTATCAATTGGTACATTTTGGAGTGACTAAGAAGGATCAATGCTTACTTATTCGTTTAATTTCACGTGTTAAACTTGTCTAAATCTTGTTCAAACCTAGGATTTGACCAAGATTCAAATGGGCAGAAAAATAATTAAAAAACAGAAAAATTAAAAACCAAATCACATAGTCTTCTTATGTCATATAGTAAGCATTCAAGTTGATAAACAAGGTCTAGACATATTCAAACCAGAAAAATCATGTATCTATACCCCTAACCCCTAAACTCTGTCTTATGAAGTCAAGCATGTGAAGAGAAGTGGTTTTGGGTTTCAAACATCGAAATTTCAAAAACCTCCCAAAAGCTTCATTTTAGAGTGACTAAGAAGGATACATGCTTCCCTTTACATTTTCATGTTTTAAACTTGTTTAAATTATCTTGGTCAAACCTAGGATTTGACGAAGATACAAATGGGTGGGCACAAAATTCAAAAAAATCAGAAAAATGAAAAACCAAATCACATAGTCTTCTTATGTCATATCGTAAGCAATCAAGTTGATAAACAAGGTCTAGATATATCCAAACCAGACAAATCATGTATCTACCCCCTGTCGATCTTATGAAGTCTAGCATGAAGGGAAGTCGTTTTGGGTTTCAAACATTGAAATTTAAAGAACATCCCAAAAGCTTCATTTTAGAGTGACTAAGAAGGATACAGACTTCCCTTTTCATTTTCATGTTTTAAATTTGTTTAAATCTTGGTCAAACCAAGGATTTGACCAAGATTCAAATGGCCCTAAAAATTCAGAAAAAATGAAAAGAATGAAAAACCAAAGCACATAACATTCTTATGTCATATGTATAGTAAGGCATTCAAGTTGATATACAAGGTCTAGACATATATATTCAAACCTAGGATTTGACTAAGATTCAAATGGGCATAACAAATTCAAAAAACAAAAACCAAACACATAGTCTTCTGATGTCATATAGCAAGCATTCAATTTGATAAACAAGGTCTAGACATATTCAAACCAGAAAAATCCGGTATCTACCCCTAACCCTAAACTCTGTCTTATGAAGTCAATCACGAAGAGAAGTCGTTTTGGGTTTCAAACATGGAAATTTCAAAAACCCTCCCAAAAGCTTCATTTTGGAGTGAATAAGAAGGATCCAGGCTTACTTTTCATTTTCATGTTTTATACTTGTTTAAATCTTGGTCAAACCTAGGATTTGACCAGGATTCAAATGGGCATAACAAATTCAAAAAAATAAAAACCAAACACATAGTCTTCTGATGTCATATAGCAAGCATTCAAGTTGATAAACAAGCTAGGTCTAGACATATTCAAACCAGAAAATTCATGTATCTACCCCCTAACCCTAAACTCTATCTTATGAAGTCAAGCACGAAGAGATGTCGTTTTGGGTTTCAAACATGGAAATGTCAAAAACCCTTCCAAAAGCTTCATTTTGGAGTGAATAAGAAGTCAAGCACGAAGAGAAGTCGTTTTCATGTTTTAAACTTGCTTAAATCCTGGTCAAACCTGTAGGATAACGTAGCATAGAAAACAAAAATTTTCCTACGGCGAACACGCAATCCAAGCCAAGATGCAATCTAGAAGACGGTAGCAACGAGGGGATTATCGAGACTCACCCTTGAAGAGATTCCAAAGCCTACAAGAGGAGGCTCTTGTTGCTGCGGTAGACGTTCACTTGCCGCTTGCAAAAGCGCGTAGAAGATCTTGATCACGATCGGTTCCGGCGCCACGAACGGGCAGCACCTCCGTACTCGGTCACACGTTCGGTTGTTGATGAAGACGACGTCCACCTCCCCGTTCCAGCGGGCAGCGGAAGTAGTAGCTCCTCTTGAATCCGACAGCACGACGGCGTGGTGTCGGTGGCGGTGGAGAAATCCGGCGGAGCTTCGCTAAGCGTGCGGGATATGGTGGAGGAGCGGGGCGCTAGGGTTTGGGGAGAGGGGGTGGCCGGCCACTATAGGGGGCGGCCAAGCTTGAGGCTTTGGTGTGGCCGGCCCCCTCCCCTTGGCCCTCATTATATAGGTGGAACCCCAAGAGGTGGTGTCCAAGTCTTCGAATAAGACCCGAACCAAAAACCTTCCATAGGAGGGGGAAACCTAGCCCAACTAGGACTCCCACCCAAAGGTGGGATTTCCACCTCCCATGTGGGGGGTGGCCGGCCCCCTATGGTGGAGTCCACTTGGGACTCCACCCCATCTAGGGCTGGCCGGCCATGGAGGTGGAGTCCCTTGTGGACTCCACCTTCCTTGGTGGTTTCTTCCGGACTTTTCTAGAACCTTCTAGAACCTTCCATAGAACCTTCCGCGACATTTTATTCACATAAAATGACATCCTATATATGAATCTTATTCTCCGGACCATTCCGGAACTCCTCGTGATGTCCGGGATCACATCCGGGACTCCGAACAAATATTCGAACTCCATTCCATATTCAAGTTCTACCATTTCAACATCCAACTTTAAGTGTGTCACCCTACGGTTCGCGAACTATGCGGACATGGTTGAGTACTCACTCCGACCAATAACCAATAGCGGGATCTGGAGATCCATAATGGCTCCCACATATTCAACGATGACTTTAGTGATCGAATGAACCATTCACATACGATACCAATTCCCTTTGTCACGCGATATTTTACTTGTCCGAGGTTTGATCATCGGTATCACACTATACCTTGTTCAACCTCGTCTCCTGACAAGTACTCTTTACTCGTACCGTGGTATGTGGTCTCTTATGAACTTATTCATATGCTTGCAAGACATTAGACGACATTCCACCGAGAGGGCCCAGAGTATATCTATCCGTCATCGGGATGGACAAATCCCACTATTGATCCATATGCCTCAACTCATACTTTCCGGATACTTAATCCCACCTTTATAACCACCCATTTACGCAGTGGCGTTTGATGTAATCAAAGTACCTTTCCGGTATAAGTGATTTACATGATCTCATGGTCATAAGGACTAGGTAACTATGTAACGAAAGCTTATAGCAAATAACTTAATGACGTGATCTTATGCTACGCTTAAATGGGTGTGTCCATTATATCATTCATACAATGATATAACCTTGTTATTAATAACATCCAATGTTCATGATTATGAAACTAATCATCTATTAATCAACAAGCTAGTTAAGAGGCTTACTAGGGACTCTTTGTTGTTTACATATCACACATGTATCAATGTTTCAGTTAATACAATTATAGCATGGTATATAAACTTTTATCATAAACATAAAGATATATAATAACCACTTTTATTATTGCCTCTTGGGCATATCTCCAACAGTCTCCCACTTGCACTAGAGTCAATAATCTAGATTACATTGTAAGGTACCTAACACCCATGGCATTCTGGTGTTGGTCATGCTTTGCCCTAGGGAGAGCTTTAGTCAACGGATCTGCTACATTCAGATCAGTGTGTACTTTGCAAATCTTTACTTCTCCATCTTCGATGTACTCGCGAATCGAGTGGTAACGCAGCTTGATATGCTTCAGCCTCTTGTGTGACCTTGGTTCTTGTGCATTGGCGATGGCACCCATGTTGTCACAGTAGATGACTAGTGGGTCCAATGCACTAGGAACCACACCGAGCTCTACAATGAACCTCTTCATCCATACCGCTTCTGATGAAGCCTCTGAAGCCGCTATGTACTCCGATTCTGTTGAGGATTTCGCCACCGTGCACTGCTTCGAGCTTGCCCAGCTTACTGCAGCACCATTCAATATAAACACGTACCCAGATTGTGACTTAGAGTCATCAGGATCAGTGTTCCAACTTGCATCGGTGTAACTTGTTACAACGAGCTCTTGGTCACCTCCATAACAAAGAAACATATCCTTAGTTCTTTTCAAGTACTTCAGGATATTCTTGACCGCTGTCCAGTGTTCTATTCCTGGATCACTTTGATATCTGCTAGTCAAACTAACAGCATGTGCTATATCCGGTCTTGTACATAGCATGGCATACATGATAGAGCCTACTGCCGAGGCATAGGGGATCTGACTCATCCTTTCTCTTTCTTCTGCCGTAGCCGGTCCTTGAGTCTTACTCAAGACTTTGCCTGGTAACATAGGTAAGAATCCTTTCTTACTTTCGTCCATTCTAAACTTCTTCAGAATCTTGTCCAGGTATGTACTCTGTGATAGCCCTATTAGACGTCTTGATCTATCTCTATAAATCTTGATGCCTAATATGTATGATGCTTCACCAAGGTCTTTCATTGAAAAACTATTATTCAAATAACCCTTTACACTGCTTAATAGTTCTATATCATTCCCAATCAATAATATGTCATCTACATATAATATCAGGAATGCTACAGAGCTCCCACTCACTTTCTTGTAAATACAGGCCTCTCCATGACACTGTATAAACCCGAAGTCTTTGATCACCTTATCAAAACGTCGGTTCCAACTTCTCGATGCTTGCTTCAGTCCATAGATTGAACGCTGAAGTTTGCATACTTTGTCAGCATTTTTAGGATCGACAAAACCTTTGGGTTGTACCATATACAACTCTTCCTCAATGTCTCCATTAAGGAACGCCGTTTTGACATCCATCTGCCAAATCTCATAATCGAAAAATGCAGCTATTGCTAACAAAATCCTCACAGATTTTAGCTTCGCTACAGGTGAGAAAGTCTCATCGTAGTCAACACCTTGAATTTGTCGGAAACCCTTTGCGACAAGTCGAGCTTTATAGACAGTAATATTACCATCAGCATCTGTTTTTCTCTTGAAGATCCATTTATTCTCGACAGCCTTTCGGCTATCAGGTAAGTCTACCAAAGTCCATACTTTGTTATCATACATGGATCCCATTTCGGATTTCATGGCTTCTTGCCATTTGTTGGAATCTGGGCTCATCATCGCTTCTTCATACGTCGCAGGGTCTTCATCATTGTTATCCACAATCATGACATTTAGACAAGGATCATACCAATCTGGAGTGGCACGATCCCTTGTCGATCTGCGAGGTTCAGTAGCTGTCTCATTTGAAGTTTCATGATCATTATCATTAGCTTCCTCTGTTGCCGGTGTAGGTGGTACAGGAACATTTTCCGGTACTGCGCTACTCTGATCAACGAGTAGAGATTCTTCAATCTCATCGAGTTCTACTTTTCTTCCAGTCACTTCTTTAGTGAGAAATTCTTTCTCAAGAAAGGTTCCGTTCTTAGCAACAAAGATCTTGCCTTCGGATCTGTGATAGAAAGTGTACCCTATAGTTTCCTTAGGGTATCCTATGAAGACGCATTTCTCCGCTTTGGGTTCTAGCTTGTCCGGTTGTAACTTTTTTACATAGGCTTCGCAACCCCAAACTTTTAGGAACGACAGCTTAGGTTTCTTATTAAACCATAATTCATACGGTGTCGTTTCAACGGATTTTGATGGTGCTCTATTTAAAGTGAATGCGGCTGTCTCTAATGCATAACTCCAAAATGATAAAGGTAAATCAGTAAGAGACATCATAGAACGAACCATATCTAAGAGAGTTCGATTACGACGTTCGGACACACCGTTTCGTTGTGGTGTTCCCGGCGGTGTCAATTGTGAAAGTATTCCGCATTTCTTTAAATGCATGCCAAACTCATAACTCAGATATTCACCTCCGCGATCAGATCGTAGAAATTTAATCTTCTTGTTACGTTGATTTTCTACTTCACTTTGGAATTCCTTAAACTTCTCGAAAGTTTCGGATTTATGTTTCATTAAATAGATATACCCATATCTACTCAAATCATCTGTGAAGGTTAGAACATAACGATAACCACCGCGCGATGCTACACTCATTGGTCCACACACATCTGTATGTATGATTTCCAATAAGTCAGTAGCTCGCTCCATCATACCCGAGAATGGAGTCTTAGTCATTTTTCCCATCAGACATGCTTCGCATCTATCAAGTGACTCAAAGTCAAGTGATTCAAGTAATCCATCGGTATGGAGTTTCTTCATGCGTTTCACTCCAATATGACCAAGACGACAGTGCCACATATAAGTAGAATTATCATTCAATTTAATTCGCTTAGCATCAATGTTATGTATATGTGTATCACTACTATCGAGATCTAACAGAAATAAGCCATTCTTTTCAGGTGCTCGACCATAAAAGATATTATTCATAAAAATAGAACAACCATTATTCTCAGACTTGAATGAATAACCGTCTTGCATTAAACAAGATCCTGATATAATGTTCATGCTTAACGCGGGTACAAAATAACAATTATTTAGGCTTAAAACTAATCCCGAAGGTAGATGTAGAGGAAGTGTGCCGACAGCGATCACATCGACTTTGGATCCATTTCCAACGCGCATCGTCACTTCATCCTTCAGTAGTCTTCGTTTATTCTTTAGTTCCTGTTTCGAGTTACAAATATGAGCAACCGAACCAGTATCAAATACCCAGGTACTAGTACGAGAACCAGTGAGATAAACATCTATAACATGTATATCAGATATACCTTCTTTCTTCTTCTTGACAAGGCCGCTCTTCAGATCCGCCAAATACTTGGAGCAATTACGCTTCCAGTGTCCCTTCTCCTTGCAGTAATAGCACTCAGCATCAGGCTTAGGGCCAGACTTAGGTTTCACAGGAGGCGTGGCAGCTTTCTTGCCACCCTTCTTGAATTTTCCCTTAGACTTGCCCTGTTTCTTGAAACTGGTGGTCTTGTTGACCATCAACACTTGGTGCTCTTTCTTGATCTCAATCTCAGCAGCTTTTAGCATGCCAAAGAGTTCAGGAAACTCCTTGTTCATGTTCTGCATATTGTAGTTCATCACAAAGTTCTTATAACTTGGTGGCAGTGATTGAAGGACACGATTAATCCCCAGTCTGTTAGGAATCACTATTCCCAAGTCACTGAGTTTCTTCGCATGCCCGGTCATAACGAGCATGTGCTCACTAATGGAGCTGCCTTCTTCCATCATACAGCTGAAAAAGTGTTTCGATGCTTCATAGCATTCCACGGCCGCATGAGTCTCAAAAATAGTCTTCAACTCTTTCATCAACTCATGAGGATCGTGGTGCTCAAAACGTTTTTGAAGATCGGATTCCAGACTGCATAAGATGGCACACTGAACTTGAGAGTACCGAGTTTTCCGAGTCGCGTAAACATTCTTTACTTCATCGGTTTCAGTTTCTGCAGGAGGGTCACCTAGCGGTGCATCAAGCACATATTGCAGATTTCCGCCATTGAGGAAGATCCTCACATGACGGAACCAGTCGGTGAAGTTGCTACCGTTGCTCTTAAGCTTTTCTTTCTCTAGGAACTGGTTAAAATTGATTGGGGACGCCATATCTACAACATATTTGCAATAGTTTAGACTAAGTTTATGACAAATTGAGTTCAAATTTTAATTCTACATAATTAAAAATCTAGGTGAACTCCCACTCAAAACAATATCCCTCGCATTGTCTTAGTGATCACACGAACCAAATCCATCACACCTATGCCCGATCATCACGAGACAAGATGTAATTTCAATGGCGAACACTCAAAGTGTTCATCATATCAATCATATGATTCATGCTCTACCTTTCGGTATCACGTGTTCCGAGACCATGTCTGTACATGCTAGGCTCGTCAAGGCCACCTTAGTATCCGCTTGTGCAAAACTGACTTGCACCCGTTGTATGCACTTGTTGATTCTATCACACCCGATCATCACGAGATGCTTCGAAACGACAAGTCTTGGCAACGGTGCTACTAAGGATGAACACTTTATTATCTTGAAATTTTAGTGAGAGGGATCATCTTATAATGCTACCGTCGCGATCTAAGCAAAATAAGATGCATAAAAGGATTAACATCACATGCAGTTCATATGTGATATGATATGGCCCTTTTGTCTTTGCGCCTTTGATCTTCATCTTCAAAGCACGGACATGATCTCCATCATCAACGGGCATGATCTCCATCATCGTCGGCGAAACACCAAGGTCAATGGCGCCGTCTTCATGATCGTCCTCCATGTAGCAACTATTACAACTACTTTGAAAAACTACTCAACATGAAATTTAAAGACAACCATAAGGCTCCTGCCGGTTGCCACAATACAATAATGATCATCTCATACATAGTCATCATCACATTATGGCCATATCACATCACCAAACCCTGCAAAAACAAGTTAGACGTTCTCTAATTTGGTTTGCATATTTTACGTGGTTTAGGGTTTTCGAGCAAGATCCAATCTACCTACGAACATCAACCACAACGGTGATACTAGTGTTGTCAATAGAAGAGTAAATTGAATCTTCACTATAGTAGGAGAGACAGACACCCGCAAAGCCACTTATGCAATACAAGTTGCATGTCAAGCGTGGAGCAAATCTCATGAACGCGGTCATGTAAAGTTAGCCCGAGCCGCTTCATCCCACTATGCCACAAAGATGCAAAGTACTCAACTAAAGATAACAAGAGCATCAACGCCCACAAACCATTGTGTTCTACTCGTGCAACCATCTATGCATAGACACGGCTCTGATACCACTGTAGGATAACGTAGCATAGAAAACAAAAATTTTCCTACGGCGAACACGCAATCCAAGCCAAGATGCAATCTAGAAGACGGTAGCAACGAGGGGATTATCGAGACTCACCCTTGAAGAGATTCCAAAGCCTACAAGAGGAGGCTCTTGTTGCTGCGGTAGACGTTCACTTGCCGCTTGCAAAAGCGCGTAGAAGATCTTGATCACGATCGGTTCCGGCGCCACGAACGGGCAGCACCTCCGTACTCGGTCACACGTTCGGTTGTTGATGAAGACGACGTCCACCTCCCCGTTCCAGCGGGCAGCGGAAGTAGTAGCTCCTCTTGAATCCGACAGCACGACGGCGTGGTGTCGGTGGCGGTGGAGAAATCCGGCGGAGCTTCGCTAAGCGTGCGGGATATGGTGGAGGAGCGGGGCGCTAGGGTTTGGGGAGAGGGGGTGGCCGGCCACTATAGGGGGCGGCCAAGCTTGAGGCTTTGGTGTGGCCGGCCCCCTCCCCTTGGCCCCTCATTATATAGGTGGAACCCCAAGAGGTGGTGTCCAAGTCTTCGAATAAGACCCGAACCAAAAACCTTCCATAGGAGGGGGAAACCTAGCCCAACTAGGACTCCCACCCAAAGGTGGGATTTCCACCTCCCATGTGGGGGGTGGCCGGCCCCCTATGGTGGAGTCCACTTGGGACTCCACCCCATCTAGGGCTGGCCGGCCATGGAGGTGGAGTCCCTTGTGGACTCCACCTTCCTTGGTGGTTTCTTCCGGACTTTTCTAGAACCTTCTAGAACCTTCCATAGAACCTTCCGCGACATTTTATTCACATAAAATGACATCCTATATATGAATCTTATTCTCCGGACCATTCCGGAACTCCTCGTGATGTCCGGGATCACATCCGGGACTCCGAACAAATATTCGAACTCCATTCCATATTCAAGTTCTACCATTTCAACATCCAACTTTAAGTGTGTCACCCTACGGTTCGCGAACTATGCGGACATGGTTGAGTACTCACTCCGACCAATAACCAATAGCGGGATCTGGAGATCCATAATGGCTCCCACATATTCAACGATGACTTTAGTGATCGAATGAACCATTCACATACGATACCAATTCCCTTTGTCACGCGATATTTTACTTGTCCGAGGTTTGATCATCGGTATCACACTATACCTTGTTCAACCTCGTCTCCTGACAAGTACTCTTTACTCGTACCGTGGTATGTGGTCTCTTATGAACTTATTCATATGCTTGCAAGACATTAGACGACATTCCACCGAGAGGGCCCAGAGTATATCTATCCGTCATCGGGATGGACAAATCCCACTATTGATCCATATGCCTCAACTCATACTTTCCGGATACTTAATCCCACCTTTATAACCACCCATTTACGCAGTGGCGTTTGATGTAATCAAAGTACCTTTCCGGTATAAGTGATTTACATGATCTCATGGTCATAAGGACTAGGTAACTATGTAACGAAAGCTTATAGCAAATAACTTAATGACGTGATCTTATGCTACGCTTAATTGGGTGTGTCCATTATATCATTCATACAATGATATAACCTTGTTATTAATAACATCCAATGTTCATGATTATGAAACTAATCATCTATTAATCAACAAGCTAGTTAAGAGGCTTACTAGGGACTCTTTGTTGTTTACATATCACACATGTATCAATGTTTCAGTTAATACAATTATAGCATGGTATATAAACTTTTATCATAAACATAAAGATATATAATAACCACTTTTATTATTGCCTCTTGGGCATATCTCCAACACAAACCTAGGATTTGACCAAGATTCAAATGGGCATAAAATATAAAAAAACAGAAAATGAAAAACCAAAGCACATAGTCTTCTTATGTCATATAGTAAGCATTAAAGTTGATAAACAAGGTCTAGACATATTCAAACAAGAAAAATCATGTATCTACCCCTAACCCTAAACTCTATCTTATGTAGTCAAACATGAAGAGAAGAAGTGGTTTTGGGTTTCAAACTTGGATATTTCAAGAACCTCCCAAAAGCTTCATTTTAGAGTGTCTAAGAAGGATCCATGCTTACCTTTTCATTTTTCATGTGTTAAACTTGTTTAAATCTTGGTCAAATCTACAAATGGGCATGAAAATTCAAAAAAGAAATCAAAAAATGGAAATAGATGGGCATAAAAATACATTTTTTGCCAACATTGTGAATAAGTAAAATGGTACACTGATATCATTTTGCATATATAGGAGTAAAAAACTTGAGTATTCAAAGTTGATGGCCGTGAGAAGATTCACATACAGTATGTGCCAAAATATGTCTTCACAAGAAAGTTCGCTACAGATCCTGCATGAACCCTTCCCAAGTGGGTACAAAAACAAGCAAACTCATACAGTTTAATTTTGAATTCATTAGGATAAAGCTCAATTATAAAACCATATGTAGATGTGGATCGAGATAAAACACTGCAACTTGATTTGGACATCTTTCAGGGTCTAGCGTACATGTGAAAATTGAAGTGGTTGTAGATTGGTAGAGACACTTCACAAAAGACCACTCGTTTTGCCCTCCTTGTGCACAGATGAAATGGGGAATCCATTTTTTATTGCCAACACATGACCCAAAAAATCTACTACTACATCCCCGTTTGAAAATATATAGGTGTCTCACTTATGTCTTGATACATGCATTTTAGTCAGAGATACATACGTATCCATACAAATTTGAGATGCATATTTTTAACCTAGGGGCATATATGAATCTTTAGCAGGTGCGTTTTTTTACTAATCCATATGGAATATTTTGATAAAACCCTTTTAGAAGGCTTTGTTAAGGCCTCAAGGACAATGAGTTGGGAGGAGGCCAGGTAGACTGTAGCTAGGCATTGATTCGGAATTTATGATGCTTGCGACTTGCTTGCGTGGCTTGTTGATTTCCCAGGTGACGCAGCTTTTTTTGACTGCCCAGCCATGGATAGGTCATAGGAGTGCAGAGCTGTAGGCGGTGCGGATAAGTACGCGGGGCATTGATGATGTAGGTGTGTTCGGTTGCCCACGCGAGTGCAGAGCTGTAGGGTTATGCGAGTAGGCCTTTAAACTGGGAGGTGGCACAAGAAGATTTTAGTAAGGAATGGTTCCTTTCCAGAGGAATGGAATGGTTCCATCCCCGCGTTCGGTTTGGACAAAAAGGAGGTACAGAATGGTACTTTTTTTTGTTCGGTTGGAGGAATTGGAGAGCAGAACGGAATGTGGTTAAACTAAACTTTTGTCTAAGAATCGTAATTAACAATGGCAAATAGCCTTTTAAATCTTAAAATCGTAATTAACAACGCCTAATGGCCTTTTTAATCTTAAAATCGTAATTAATGTTATTTTTTGTATGGTCGGGGAATTTGGAGAGTAGAACGGAATGAAGTTAAAGTTTAATCTTTTGTCTAAATATCGTAATTAATAGTGGCCTTTTTAATCTCAAAATCATAATTAACAACAACTAATAATTTTTTTGGTTGGATTAGTGAAGTGCTTTGTAATTAATAGCGGCTAAGTAACAGCCGTTCCACCACATTCCACCGATTCGGTGGAATGGGTGCATTCTGCATATGGGGAGAATATTCCCTTTCGAGGAACCACTCGGTTCCGTTCCATTCCACAACCGAACACAAGAATGGGCTCTAGGTGCGGAACGGTTCCATTCCATTCCACTTGGTTCTGGAACCGAACACACCCTAAATGCGTTGCAATGGAAAATGACAGTGTGTGGTGGCCTGATGGTGAAGAAGAAAGGTCGGGCGAAGAGTTGTTGGCTAGAGTCGGTTTTATACGAATCGACGAGGTGCGGGATAGTTTGATTTTAAGGGCTCCTTTCATTCACAGGATAGGGAAATCATAGGAGTAGGAATGTAGGATTGGGATTTGGGATGACATGTGTAGTTAAATCCTATAATAAGATGAGTTGCGTTTGATTGCGCCAAATGAATTTTTCCATGAGGTAGGACCAAATATTTAATCCTATACTAGGATTTGCACTACTTGATGATTCCTATAGGATTATTTCCTATTGGATATGTTCATATGAATCAAACTACTAGTGTAGGAAATATTCCTATAAGATCTAAATCCTATTATCTTATACCAACCTAATATGAATCAAAGAAGCCCTAAAGGATTTTCGAAGGAATCATGTACGAAGTATGATTTTTCTAAGTCACCCAACATATATACTAGGAATAGAACTAAGTAGTACCATATACTTAGGCCCGCATGCACAAATATTAAGTGTGGATTGAGGAAGTCGACAACTTGGGAAAAAACTTTCGCAACTGCACACCTATGTTACCACCCTTGCGACGCTAATTGTCGTAGAGCTGACCTAGAACGAACTCTTGTCTCGGTTAACATGAGAGAGATAAGGGATAAATACAATTGTGATACACTTTCCTAATATTTTGTTGAATGAGATAATCTTGTGTTTTCCTAATAGGGTTAATTAAGTACACATTTGGCAGCTCGTGTGTTGCATACGTTGGTGAACTTTAGACCCCAACTATATATTATTATTTGAACTCACCTCTAACACTTAATTATGTATAATAAGGTCCCTAACTGACCTCAAACACAATTAGGTATAACAGCGGTCCATAACTAACCTCAAACACTTAATTAGGTCTAACATTGCCCCCTTAGACTACCCACAATGGGAGTATCATAGGTAGTACACTATCATGCATCTCATGCTTGCAAAAAAGCTGATGTGGCACTGCAATTAAAGATGAGAGAGAGGATTATAATATCATAGGTAGATACCGTATCATAGCACGTAGTACTAGAAAATTTAATGTTAAATAATCTTGTACATAGATCTGCATTGAGATTCTACAAATCAATTAATATAAGAAGATTATGATACTAGTACATGATACCATGCATCGTTGACATAGTAACATGTAGTATTAATTGTATCATACACACCATACTTTTATATATGATACTATGCATTGTGACTAGTATTACAGACCTCATATATACGCTTACTTAGGTCAAACAATGGTCTTTTAAGTAGTATCGGTTTAATGAAGGTTGACCTATTTTTAACTTCATTTGTGCACTAGTAGATATGATTTGGCCCATTTTTATCCATAGGCTCATCTGATGTGATGTCTGCTATATATATTGTCTTCGATGAGTATCACGCGCATTACATACTCATACCATAGAACGAAGATGAAACCCCTTACCCTCAGCGACGTACGCAACATGGTGTTTGGGTTGAATGGCCCACCCTATTTTAAAATGTTTAGTTAATTAATTATGTAAAAAATTATCACATATAAAGTGGAAAAAAGAAAATTAGTAAGGTGTGCCCACCTGGCCTACGGTTGTTTTGTGCGTCCTCCACTGCGTACTCCTCTTGATCTGTGACGATGAACATAGTTCTTTAGAACACATGCAACACTTACAGTTGATAGGCCGTTGCAAAGCTAATCAATGATAAAACCTGCTTTTATAATCCATTGTACTTTGATTTAATTAGTCCCTCTAATGGACCCCAACTATGTGTGCTTGAGATTTAGCAAAATGCTTTGCCGCCGTGCCACATAACAAATAATAAACAGACCAATCAAGTTTTTATCATTGCTAGACCTAACTAAGTGTTCAAGTGCTCAATTTTGACCACATTAGAGTTGAGGGGCCAAACATAATTCTTAAATACGTGAGGGACCGAACATATACTTCTAAACACCCGAGGGACAAGACAAATTTGAGTACTATTGTTATTATTAGACTAGTCACAATGGGGAGTATCATATAATAGTATCATACATATGATACTAATGTACGATATTATTTTCACAGTCCATAGTATCATCATGTAGTAGTATAATATGTTACATGTATTTAGGGATTTGTAGAATCTCAATACAAAAGTGTGTACAAGATTTGTTTGGCAGTAATTTTTCTAGTTCTACATGATATGATACGATATCTACCTATGATACCACTATCGTCTCTTTCATCATTAACTGATATGACACATCAACATTTTGCATGCATGTAGTGCATGATACTACTTATGATATTGCCATTGCGAGTAGTCTCCCTTTGTCCTAGAGTACAATGCCAATTTGTTTTCAGAGGCAAACTTAGACTAATACTTGGGCCCGCCAATTATGAGTTGCATGTCATTCAAAACTATATCATCGGATGCTTGTTTCGATGAACTTTCCAATGGTATATTTTGCGGATGTCATAAAATTAGGCTGGTCATACTATTTCTATAGTGGGTAGTATCATGGAGTAGTATCATAGTAATGCTACATTTATTATTTTTTAGAATCTCAATGCAAATTTGTGTACAAGATTTGTTTAGCATTAAGTTTTCTCGTTGTTTGCGCTATGATACAGTATCTACCTATGTTACACTAATCTCCTCTCTCCTACTTAATTAGCTGCCACATCAACATTTTTGTGGGACCAATGTGTATGATACTAGCTATGATACTAGCACTATCATGTGGGTACCTAAATCTCGAGTCAAAGTTTGACACGAAACCGATGTGGACTTTATTCATGGTGGAAGGGAGTAACAATCATAAGCACATTATTATTATTGTTTGAACAACATTTTATTTGATGTGCCATAAGAAGTTTAGAAACTCCTAGCCTGCGGAGGTGGCGTTTTGGCACACGCGTGCATATGCACCAATTATAGAAAATGATTAAAAAAATTATATAAATGTTAATTTTTTTGGTATACATTGTGACATCATATGTTCGTTCACAAGTTTTCGTGGAAAAACGACATTTTGTGTGGCGTGTAAAAAAAGGCAAAAAATATACTGTACGTAGTCGTGTTACAACATCAAAATTTGTCTTTTTTATAGGAGCCACATAATTTTTTTGTGAGAAAACTTGTGTACCAACATAAAATGTCTAGATATACATGTAAAATTTTAGTTTAGAATTTTTTGACACTTTGAAATATGGATTCACATAATGGGAGCATATGCTCCTATGAGGCAAAGTGCATTTCCGCTAGCCCCCGCCATTTCTTATATCTCTATATTGTCTATATATCTATACCTCTACCCCCTTGGATTCCTGAACAGACGTACAGTACTAGTAGGGCCTACTATTTATTATTATTACATACTCTAAAAAAAAACCTACTGCAGCCAAAATTTAATATCATCGAGCGGTAAAATTCCCCGCCAACGCCCAAATATCTCGCGCCGCAAAGTTTCAGATCTGCGAATATTTTTTTCCTCAAAAGAAGGACTGCGAAATTCCCTTCTACTCCTCTATCGCCCAGCTTCGCCCAGCTTCGCCCTAGTTTCGCCCGCAAGCCCTCAGAGAAACCGCCCCTCTTGCCTACCTCCAGATCTTCCCGGCCGCCGCACTTCGCCGTTCAAGCTGCCACGGCTTCAAACCCCGAGGCTGCCCTATCCGCTTGATCCGCACCTACTCCGGCGTCCACCGCACCGTATCTCGTTCGCCGACTCTATCGACCACCGCACCTGACCAGCTTCGCCGACACCGACGCCCCCGTGCACTGCACATCATCTGCTTCACCGACCTTCTAGTTCGGCCGGCGCGCTGAACACTTCATCGACCGCCCAGCATGTCCTTCTCCGACCCCCCAAGATCTGCTTCCCCGGCACCCACCGCAACAGCAGTCCCCTCGCCGACCTCCACGTCACCCGTAAGAACGCGGAACACGTCTAAACGCCGCCCAGAAATAGGTAACCAGACATCCCTGCGCGTTTTGTTCTGTTAGGAGTATTGCAGCTGACTGTATTTCTGAATTCGTGCTATATTTCTAACTTACAAGTGCTTTCGTTGATAACCACCTCATCCTTTAGGTTTAAACACGACGCATAAGTATGTTTTTCCGTGACCAAACCCACCCATTCGCTGAAACTCTACATGGTATCAGAGCCTAGGTTTCCTTCCTGCTAGCCGCCACAAACAGTACCAAACAAGTTCTTCCTTTGATCACAAAACCCACCGTTGAGATGTAGAAATCCAGGCGGCGGGAGGCCGCATCAGGTCCTCTGCGTGGGTTGCGGCTATCACACACAGCGATGTGAGCTGTGTGAGATCGGCGGCTGCTCGCGCGGGGAGAAAGAAGAGGGTGAAGATCGTTTTGGTTTAGAAAGGAGAGAAGAGGAAGTGAATCCGTGGCAGAGAGATCTGGATCCGTGTGAGGGGCAGAAGTTGGAGGCGTGCGGAGTGGGGCGAGCCTTTGAGCGCAGGGCGGAGCCGGAGGTTGGTGCTGGACGTTGACCAGCGCGAGCCGGTCGATGTGGCCAGGTGCGGTCCGCCAGGTTGGCCAGGGCGCGCAGACGAGGCGCCATCCGAGTGGAAGTGAGGAGAAAATGGAGATGTGAGGCTGTGAGGATATGTGGTGATGGAGTTGATGAGGCTGCGGTTGAGTCGTGATGGAGTTGATGAGGCTGCGGTTTAGTGGTGATGGTGATGGTTGTGGATATGTCCAGGGGAAAGGCATGCGTGCCTGAGGTGAGACTGGTTGAGGCCTGACCGGGGGATAGGCATGGGTGCTTGAGGAGTGGATGGTTGAGGCAGGAGTTGGCTGGGGGTTTGTGGGAGAGACGGAAGAGGTGGCCGGGCAGAGTGGAGAAGAGAGGCTGAGGACATTGAGGCGAGTGTGGATGGTTCTGCGGAACTTGTGTGGTGAGGCAGCCGGGGTTGTTGAGGACGTGTATGGTTAGGAGTTGTGCGTATCCCAGATGGTTGAAGCTGGATATCTTCGCTGCTGATGAAGAGATGAATCGAGATGACAAGATGATGGAAAGTGCAATGCTGTCATGTATCCTAGGAGTTATGCTGAATGTTCATTACTGGTAGTTGTCATATGTGTCATGTTGTTGTTGCAAGATGGCCATGGTTGTTTACCCATGATCATCTTGAGGGGGTGTGTTGGACCATGAGTGAGTTTAGTAGTAGCGCTGTAGTAATATTGTATCCAGTGTGAGGCCCATAGAGGCCCATGTCCAGTAGTATTGTAACCCTAACTCAGATGATATAAATACACAGTGTGGTGGTCTGAGTAACCTAACCCACCCATTCGCTGAAACTCTACAAAATATGAGCCACCAATCATGAGCCGTTGAATGCTCTACATGTCCACGATTGACAACAACAACAACAACAACAAAGCCTTTATTCCCAAACAAGTTGGGGTAGGCTATACAAGTCCACAATTGACACGATTACAATTTCTCACTATTTGGCCGTAGGCTACTGCTCTAGTTACATCATGTTTGATATCTTTCTGCGATCCTGTATTACATGTTTATGCACGTCATAATGCTTCTACTACTATTTGGTGTCAATTTAATTATAGCAAAGCCGTGACTCGTAACTGTTTGTTGTTATTACACGTGCAGCAGGCACATCTTACACTCATAAACGTAGAGTAAAGCTCGCCTATAATCATGTAAGTACCTGCTGTTTTTTGTATATTGCTTAATGCAAACTTCTATATCTTGGACCTGTTTCTGTTTACAATTGGCCTCTCCTTCATGCAGAGGAGAAACAGTGAGGCACCAGGTTCTTCTGTCCAAGTACCCGATGAGGTCCGTGTGACTCAAAAAAAAGCTCACGTAAGTTCCCTGTTTTTTTTGGAATGTTAATTTACCTCCTGTGCATAGTTCAATTGCATCATTTTCTGTATGTTGCACTACCTAAGTTGCCTAATGGAATCTAATAAAATATAAACAATGACCATATGGAACATTGCACACTGCCTTTGACCCATCTGGCATCCGGCATGCCTGGGTATAAGTTACATGATTTGGCTATGTTAATACAAGTCCTGAAATTCTATTATGTTAATTTTTTGCCTGTTGCTTCATTGAGTTTGCCTGTTGTTCCATGGCTAGTGCATGAAGTTTGATAGAAATGATCCTAGCTGAAATGATGCACTTTGTGTTTTTTTATTGCTTTATTCCTAACCTAGCTTCCTATTCTACTTGAAACATGATTGCTTTATTCCTAACCTAGCTTCCTATTCTACTTGAAACATGGTGAAAAAATAGTTATATTACTTGTTTAAATGTCTAGCTTTGTTTTTCTGAGTCCCATTGACATGATGTGGTATATCCATATTCAAATGATCTGGCTGTTTATATAATACGCTCCATGTTCAATTGCTTCATTCAGTTTCTAGTAATCTATTATACATGATGCACATGGTGCTACTTGTTATATGCCCTTTTTTGTTTGAGTTTGATCATGAATTCAAGATTAAGCATTGCCTAAACGTTGACCAACGTAGGAAGATTCCCTCCCTTGTCTATACGTTGTGAGATAGATGATGAGACCTCTCTAGCAGCGAATTTATACGCGCTAGATAACACCCCGTTTAATTCGGTCCTGTTGGGACTCGAACCCGGGTGGGCTGGCTGCGCACTCGCAAGCCTTGCCACTGAGCTAGCACTCAGTTCTCAGATTAAGCAATGCCTCGTTATGCTTAATTTAAATGTTATGGCACTTCATACAAGCCATACAATTAATTGTTGCATTGACCTTCTGCGATGTCGAAGGCACTATCTGAGTCATGCTTAAATCAATCATACATTATTTTCCTAATAGTATCAAATCCAACATGCACATCTTTTGACTGTATTTGGCTATTTGCTAGATTTCTTCTGTGCAGTGACCTGGCTTCGTTATTGGGCACATGATGTCTAGTTGCTTGGTTCATTGTATACATCATCGCCATGATCTAGTTTGGTTTGTTCTAAGAGGCATGTGGCTTAACTGGTTTCTTTGTTGTATCTGCCCATGGTTCTTTCAAAATTATGTCAACAATGTTGTTTGTTTGCCTTGTATTGTATTGCATTTTAACTTGTTTTGTCTTAGTTTCAGCCTGCAAACAAAGCTGTAATGTCAGTAGGGACAACCCATTTATCAAGTGTTGCGGTCATTTCACAGAGCAACAGTGACAGTGGCACGTGCTCTCATTGGTCCACTGAGTCCGGTACACCAACCATTCCAGAAGAAATAGATGTACGAGGCTCTATTTTTGATTGCTTGTTGTGTTATATCAGCTCAATGATGTTCTTGAAATTGGAGGTCTTTTATTGCATCATATGATGTTGTAACTTGTTTTATCTAAATTTCAGGCTTCAAATAAAGCTACAATGCCAGAAGCAAGGGCCAATGCCTCAAGTATTGATGTTTCACAAAGCAGCAGTGAGAGTGCATATTGCTCGCATAGGCCCATGGTATCTATTGGTCAACTTAATCCGGCACAAAGAGATTTCGGGGATGCACTCCAAGAGGCAGTTGATATATTTGGGCGGGAAAACAAAGATGCTGATGAATTAATTGCCAAGACACGCCAAGAGATACATGAATTGAAAAATAGGCAAACTTTGACAGAAAATGTTCTAAAGAATCTCCTATGCACTTGTCATGGTAAGCCAGTTGTGATGTGTCTGGGAATTGAAGGTGTCTAAATAAACTTTGATTCTGTTGTTCAGTCAAGTGGACTGCTGATGCCAATGCTGTAACTAATTACTGCTCAAAATTTCGTTCAAAATTTCGTGGTCTGTAATAATTGCAAATTTTGTTGTTGTACTAAAATTAGATATGTTCCATGTGGCTGCTGTATTTTGTGTGAAATAATATCCTGATGTGTACTTCAATTAAACCATAAATCGACTGCATGCTGAAAATTTGAATCTGAGCGCACGTGTGAACTGTTTTCTGCTCGTAATGCAATAACGGCTGTTTCTTGGAAGGACTACGTACATGGGTGAAAAGTTAGAGAAGCTACAGTACTCTAACTTTCCTTCCCCCAAACCATATGTCTAAAATCCAAATAATTTAAATTAATTTGCACAATACAAACTTGTGTCTTGCATTTGAAGTAATTACATGCAGAGAAAATTATGGTGTAATAAAATTTAGTTTAGTTTTTAAACATCTACAGTAATCACCTTTATTAGTTAAAGACAGTGCATAACCTTGTACTTATGCTACAGAAGCCTGACTTTGCTTCTTTATTTTTCCTGACTTAGCTCCTTCACGTTAGAGGATACGGTTCCCGTACATGGTAGCCCATTAATAATTATGCCTGCTAGCAAGATAGATGGTCCTTATTATAGTCAGGCATGTCAACTTGTATGATTAAAAGTAGTTCGTACACATTAAATCTACCATCTGCATTTTTCTCTGTAATAACTTTTCTTTTTACACAACTCAAAACTTGTCTGGCTAATATGAAATTTGAGATGGCAAAACCCGGGAAAGATAAAGATATCACCAAAAACTCTTTCCTGCGAAATGCTGGGTTTTGAAGCCCAAGTCCAAGTCTTTCTCTGCTCAAGTTTTGGAGGAACAACTCCAAGTAGAACGAGTTGCAACAGCTATGCTAAGAACAAAAGTTGACATGTTGAGATCGAGATTAGAAGCATGTGATGCCCTACTGCACGAGGCCAATCAAGTTCGTTATAATCTCCCAAAGACTAAGAAAATGCCATAGATAATTGGAGATGAACACTAACATAGTGAGTACATTGGTCTTGTGAAATGTTTCCTTAGATTAAGGCACCGTTCAGACTTTTGTTGGTGGATGCATTTATCTGCGGTTGGGATCAACTTGGTAGTTGTTCCTGTGGATGTTATATAAATTAATTGCCTAGCCTTTTTTGAATCAGTTCGAACTTAAATGGTATCATAGCCAAGGTCTCAAGTTTGAATTGTCGAACGTGTGGTTTAATTTAATCTCTGTCGGGCGGCAAAATCTCCCACCAATCCTGAAATATTTCAAACGCATTTTTGAATGGGATTAAGAAGATAGATCATGATCATGGTAGTGACCTATATTCAACGTGATGATGATTTGATTTTGCACTCGGCCATGAACAGAGGTACTAGTACGGTGTCACAATTTTTTATCATTATACTTGTACCTTAGCGAAATTCAAAATCTCATAGCGGCAAAACTTCCCGCCCACAAAATACAAAAATTTCACACGCTTCCAAATTCCCATTCTACCCCTGTGGAGATGACAGCAAAGTCGGTTGGTGAGGGGTTTGCCCGTCATTTTTTCGATCACCACCTCCCTAGCCCGGAAACCCTCCCAAAAAAATACATTTCCTTCAGTCTCTCATCTGAGACCACCCACCGGAACTTCTCAAGTCCCTCTCTCTACCACCTCCACGACCACCGCACCGGAACATCCCCGCCGGACTTCCCTGGCCTACCCGAGCCCTCGCGATCCTCGTCATCCGGCTGCCTGCCGGAGCCGCTTCATCGACGCCGTCATCAACCGGACCGGATCATCCCCGCCGAACCTCGAAACCATATGCTCATCCAGCAGTCTACCGCAGTCGCTTCAGCTGCGGTATCGTCCACCCCGCCGGAGCCGCTTCGCCGGATCCGTCGTCCACCGCATCGGATCTGCTCACCGACACCGCTGTGCATGAACCGGATCTGCTTCACCGGCGCAGTGCATGATCTAAACTCTTCTACTGTCGCTTTTCTATTGCTTGCCTGCAAGTTCTTGTTTAATCTTGGGGGAACCTGTTTGTGCTAACGACGCGCCGTTACGTTTTTGCAGATGAGATGAGTAACCATGAAGTGTAATGGCCGTCTCTCCAACCCCAAGTAGCACATGTAGCGTACTTCATCACCGGATCTATCAACCCCAGGAAGATCTGCTGTGACTCCCACAGAGTGCTTCTCCTAATGTAAGTCCCTTGTTTTAGCGCCATGTTCTGGGTTCAGATGCTTGTTTGTCTGAAGCTCTTTTAGTTCATTCCTAGCTATGACCGTAACACGTTGCTATTTTCTACTTCATTGCTAACTTTAAGCGATTGAACATTTTGGTTTGCATTCCCTGCTCTGTAGATGTAGCCATCATAACTTCTATCTTGCTCAGTCGTTGTTACAAAAATTATACTGTAGGTATTATAGTAACATCCTGCTATTATTTAGTTCATGGCCAATTTTAAGTAATTGCACATGTTGGTTCGCATTCCCTGCTCTATAGCTTTTGGCATCGTAACTTCTATATTTGGTTTACATTCCCTGCTCTGTAGATCTAGCCATCATAACTTTATCTTGCTCAGTCGTTGTTACAAAAATTATGGCCTGCTACTATGTTGTTTGTGCCAATTTTTTACTCCATGAACATGTTGGCTTGCATTCCCTGTACTACAGGTGATGCCATTGTTTTGTATCTAGTTCATTGTAAGCTAACAAAGTAAGGACTTAGTTTGGCATGCTATCACTCTGCTATCTAGCCTGTAGTACAAATAAACTTGTCATACTACTAGATAATAATTTTGCGTGCCATCTTGTTCTTCAAAAGCTGCATTATTGACTTGTTTCTCTGACTTGGCATGACGCTCACATATGGAAAGCTGAACATATTGGTTTGCATTCCCTCTTATACAAGTTCACAGGTGATCCCACTATATTCTGTATCTGGTCCATCCTAAGCTCCAGCATTAACTATCCTCCATGTGTTGCTCATTACAAGTTTATATCCCGAAACATCTTGATTTGCATCCCCTTCACTATAAGTTCAGGAGTATTATTTAGTTCACGGCCAAAGTGAAGTAATTGCACTTGGCACATGTTGGTTCACATTCCCTCCTCTTTAGCTTTTGCCATCGTAACTTCTATTTTTGGTTTACATTCCCTGCTCTGTAGATGTAGCCATCATAACTTCATCTTGCTCAGTCGTTGTTACAAAATTTATAGCCTGCTACTATGTTGTTCATGCCAATTTTGTACTCCCTGAACATGTTGGTTTGCATGGGACTCGACAGTAGTAAGTCTGCTGTTTCATTCTAACATGCTCTGTTATATTGGCTGTTGGTATGCGGCATGCACTCTTTGTTTGCTTATTGTGCGCATTACAATGATCTTGTTATAACGACGAAATGATGAGTTCCAAATTCTTTGCCAAACAATATTGTAGTGTCTTTGCCTTTCCATTGTTGCTGTCTTAACTTGTAATGTCTTTGTTTCAGATATAGGTGCTGCATGGACAACTTAAAAGATTGCCGGATCGCTTCATTGTATTGCTAGGTTTAATTACCATTCAATTTCTCTGGGTTCTGTAATATTTTTTTCAATGCCTTGCAGCTGATGTAATATTTAGTTAGTTTTTATAGTTCTTTCGCGCATTTTTTCTTTGGTGCTTGTGGTAAGTGAGGCTATCCGACAGAAATCAATGCTGCGTAAATATTCTCAGTATCTAAATCACGAATTCCCATCCCTTAAACGGCCCAATCAAGCGAAATCACATATGTGCCTGCCCGCAAAATCCTAAAGCGCATATTATGCCGGCATATAAACAACAACTAAACGGGCTGGCCCACTTACTTCTTGGGCCAGCCCATTTGGTTTACGGTGGACCCCACACACTAATTGGGCTGGCCCACTTGCTTTAAGGTGGACCCCACCAACTACTGGGCCGGCCCACTAATTAGTTGGGCCAGCCCATTTGCTTTTTTGGAGGACCCCACGTAATAAATGGGTCGGCCCTTTAAGAGGAAAGTGGGACCCACCTGTTTTTTGGCCCGGCCCACTATCTTGTTGGGCCGGCCCACTTGCTATATTGTGGACCCCACATACTAGTTGGGCCGGCCCTTTAACGGGGCCACATGTGCTTATTGGGCCGGCCCACTATCTTGTTGGGCCGGCCCACTTGCTCTATGGTGGTCCCACATGGTAAATGGGCCGGCCCTTTAAGTGGAAGGTGGGACCCACTGTGTTTTTGGCCCGGCCCACTATCTTGTTGGGCCGGCCCACTTTCTATATGGTGGACCCCGCATACCAAATGGGCCGGCCCATTAACAGGAATGTGGGACCCACCTGTGTTTTTGGCCCGGCCCACTATCTTGGTGGGCCAGCCCACTGCTATATGGTGGGCCCCACGTACTAAATGGGCCGGCCCTTTAACAGAAAGTGGGACCCACCTGTGTTTTTGGCCCGGCCCACTATTTTGTTGGGCCGGCCCACTTGCTATATGGTGGACCCCACAAACTTAATGGGCCGAACCTTTAAGCGGAAAGTGGGACCCACCGTGTTTTTGGCCCGGCCACTAGCTTGTTGGGCCGGCCCACTTGCTATACGGTGGACCCCACACACTAAATGGGCCGGCCTTCTAACAGGAAAGTGGGACCCACCTGTGTTTTTGGCTCGGCCCACTTGCTTCTTGGGCCGGCCCAGTTGCTGTAAGGTGGACCCCACATGTTAAATGGGCCGGCCCATTTAAGTTTTGACCAGTCAACCTTAGAGGTTAGGCCCGGCCCACTTAACTAATGGACCAGCCCAGCTATATAGTTGACCGGTCAAACTATGTCATCTGGCCCGGCCCGCTTAAGACGTGGCAGGCCTCGTGTGGGCCTACCATCTACCACGGGGTTTCAGCGGTTAACGCCGTTAACTGGCAGTTAACGGCGTCTGCCACGTGTCAGTTTGCATGACGTCAGCAGTCAACGGGCTCCCGAAAACACTTCCGCAACGGTCCGATTTTCCGTGGCGGAAGGGCGCCCAAGCGCGACGGACCGAAAAAATCGTCGTTGGACTTTGCCTGACGCAGTTTCGACAACGGAACCCATATCGTCGGGTTAGGCCCATAGGCGACGAAAAATGCCCCTTAGTTGACGATTTTGGGACGTTGTCTATCAGAACTTTTCTTGTAGTGACATATGTAATATGAATTGAAGCAAAAGAGAGCATCAAGAAGCAAATATGAAACACATTTAAGTCTTACCCACTTCCTGTGCATGGGAATCTTGTACACAAATAAATTCATAAAGAACAAAGTGACAAGCATGTGAAGGTAAAACAAGAGTAACTTTAAAATTTTCAGCATGTAGAGAGGTGTTTTAGTACCATGTAAATTCCTACAACCATATTTTCCTCTCTCATAATAATTTCAGTAGCATCATGAATAAACTCAACAATATAACTATCACATAAAGCATGCTTTTCATGATCTTCAAACACATAATTTTTATCAAGCTCAAAAATAGTAGGATTAAAACAATCAAACCCACTTTTAGCAATTTTATAACAAGATGATTGATCATTCTCAAGAGGTATGGGACTACTAGTAGCAATCCTATTTTCAGTAGCATTATAATTTATAGCATCAAGTAACATAGGACCATCATCTAGAGCTTTATCATAAACACTCTCCAAGCAAAATTCTTTAGTTCCATGCATTTCGAAATTAGGCACAAATAAAGGATTATCATGAGATTTATCAAAATAGCATGGATTATTATAAATAACAGTAGCATAATTATTCTCACAAGTTTTACTCATAGGGAATATTTCAAGAGAATCCTCATGAACATAACATTCGTCCTCCTTTGGTGAGCATGGAGGGCAATCAAATAATGTAAGAGATAAAGAGTTACTCTCATTAGAAGGTTGGCATGGGTAGCTAATCCATTCTTCCTCCTTTTGTTCATCACTCTCCTCCTCTTTTTCATCTAATGAGCTTTCAGGTTCAGCAACTTCTTCTTCCACGGGTTCCTGCAAATTGTGGATACATTCTTGTGCATAATTGAGTCTCTCTTTATAATCAATGATATAACAATTATTGCTGAAATTTTCTATGCAATAATCAAGGATAGAAGAGACATAATCTTTAAGGTCATGACAAGCAACACAAGTTTCATAATTTTTAGACATGAAGGATTCTATTTCAGAGGCTCCCATAAATAAGACAAATTGTTCTACTTCTTCGAATCCAAGATGAATATAGTTATTCCAATGATAGTTCGAAATTAAAACTTCTTCACTAAAGCCACATTGGAATTTAAGATGTTTAGTATCATGTTTAGAGCAACAATTTATATCATGGCGTTTAAGCAAAATTTTAGCAATTGTATCCAACTTTTTTAACGTGCCCCCCATGACTTTGCCCTTATATGATTCTCTATACTTCATAAATAATTCTGCAAGTTCCATAGAGTATAAAGCAGGTCCTTCCATTACAACAGTTTTTAGTTTTTCGATTTTTCAAATTTTTATGGATTTTCAGATATATAGGAAAAATAAAACAAGACAAAAATAAACTAGACAAAACAAAATGAAATAAAACCAGCAAGAGAGGTGGAGTGTACTCCCCAGGTGAACTTATAAGTAGAGCTATGCTCCCCGACAACGACGCTAGAAAATTGTCTTGATGACCCACAAGTATAGGGGATCGCAACAGTCTTCAAGGGAAGTAAACGCCTAATTTGTTGATTCGACACAAGGGGAGCCAAAGAATACTTATAAGCCTTGACAACGGATTTGTCAATTCAGCTGCACCTGGAAAATCACTAGCAACAGGGTGATGTGAAAGCAATGGTAATATGATGCGGCGCCAGAAAATAGTCGGTACTACTTTGATGGCGTGTTGACAGGGAAATGTGATGCGGCAATAATATGAGAGCAATAGTAACACAACAGTAGCAGTAACACAGAGGAGATGACACTGGAAAATATCCCAGCGCGCAGTTGATTGAAAAGCAATGATGATAAAATAAAGGACCGGGGTTCCCGACGATCTACACTAGTGGTAACTCTCCAGATAACAAGTGTTGGGTGAACAAATTACAGCTGGGCAATTGACAGAATTGAATTTAGCATTAAGACAAAATATCCAGTCTATTAATATCATTGGCATCTTTTCCATATATAGTCATACGTGCTTGCAATGAGAAACTTGCATAACATCTTTTGTCCTACCAGCCCGTTGCAGCGGGGCCTCAAGGGAAACTATTGGTAATTAAGGTACTCCTTTTAATAGAGCACCGGAGCAAAGCATTAACACTTGTGAAAACATGTGATCCTCATATCAAAGCCATCCCCTCCGGTTATCCCAATTCGAGATCACTTTGGGGCCTCGGGTTCCGGACAAAGACATGTGCATACAATTTGTAGATACAATCTAAGCAACAATTATAGAGCCTAGATCTAAGATCATGCCACTCGTGCACTAGTGACAAGCATTAAACATAACAATATTGCAGCAACAAATACTTCACAAACTTATAAGATATACTGAACATAATGATCAATCCATCGGATCCCAACAAACACAACACCGATTACATCATATGGATCTCAATCATGTAAGGCATCTCATGAGATCATTGTATTGAAGCACATGGGAGAGAGTACCATCTGGCTACAGCCAAGAACCCATAGTCCCTAGGGGAACTACTCACAAACCATCATGGAGTCGAAGTGGAGGCGGTGGAGTCGATGGCGATGGCTCCGGGGGCACTTCCCAGGCAGGGTGCCGGAACAGAGACTTCTGTCCCCCGAAACTTGGTTTCGGCGATGACGGCAGCTACAGAACTTTTCGTGGATGGAGGGTGATATGTTCTGGAGTTTTTAGGTCAGAGGGGTCTTATAGACGAAGAGGCGACGCGAGGGGGTGCACGAGGTGCCCATACCACCCCCAGGCGCGGCCAGGCCTGGGCCCGCACCTGGGCCTTGTATGGCTGCCCCGTGGCACATCTCCATCTCCCCTTCTGGCTCCCGGAGTCTTCTGGTATATTAGAATTTCTGTGATTTTTCCAGAATTTTCTGAGAACTTTCAATTTTGGATATTTTCTGCAATAAACAAACATAATAATTAAACAGAAACTGGCACTTTGGCACTTGTTAATAGGTTAGTCCAATAAATGTCATAAAATGATGCAAAGTGCACATAAAACATAGATGAATTGGTGTAAAACAAGCATGGAGCATCAAAAATTATAGATACGTTTGCACGTATCACAAAGCAAACGCCGCTGAGGAGCAGAACCGCCCTAGCAGCTTCTGCAAGTTACTGGATGGGCTCATCCCCAGTGCTTTTGAGCCCTAGTTTGAAGGTGAGTGGCCAGAGACCATAAAGCTGAAGATCTCCACCGATTGCATCTGGGAGGTCGGCCTGAAGGAGGAAGATGGCAAGATTGTTATGGACGCACGCTGGTCAGCGTTTGTCAAAGCACATGACTTGAAGATAGGATACTTCACGGTATTCAAGAGGATTGACACCAGATCCTTGAAGGTGCTCGTATTTGATCACGACAACTGCGAGAAGGTCATCAAGTGTAAAGGCAATCATGCACCACTGGAGGAACAATATGGATCACAGCTCAAATAAGGTGGTGCATGTTCGGTTCTAATTACCACTTTTTTGTAGAGAGGTGGTCAATAAGTATATTTACCACTCTCTTCGATGATGCATTTGTGGTCAACATGATGGTACTCTTATATATGTGCGTGGCTCCTCCACACACAATGTTATGTTAAACATGAAGGCTCAATCTGTACTCAATGTCTCTAGTTACATTAGTTAATGCTTGTGTTGGCTGTATTGTGAAGAACACATGTTGTTCAGTTGTCTGGTGAAGTCAAAATGCTGCATTTGGTTCCTCGCAAACGTATGCATGCACCAACAAACTCCCCTTCCATAGTTTTCCAACAAATAGCTAACCTCCTGCTGACAAGCATATTAGGCGCAAATGTGCAACCTTCAGTAACGATCAGGCTTCCAGCACTGCCCCATGTAACCAGACATTTTTTGTGTGTGAGGCTAACCTTACCAATAGAAAAAAAGTACAACTTCCCCCGCTTGGGCCAAAATTTCCCCTTTTGGGTTGCCGTCTACATGGTAATTGATGTGGGCCTACTTACTCGGACTATAATGCCCAATAACTACAAACGGGCAACTCAAACACTTTCGGCCCCTTTTCTAATGCAACACGGATCCTATGATTCACCAGAAAAAACAGGGAGATTCTATGTACAATTTTTTTAAGTATTTATTTTGTATTATTGGGGGTTGCAATTTTTTAAACTTCCATACCTATGTGAAAAATCTTGATCACTCAATACCTGCATGGAGCGCTGTATTTTGAAAAAAGTAGATTTTAAATTTTTTATATTCTGAAAAGTTTCATGATTTATTCTATCAACTTGAAGATCTTAGAGCGATAGAGTTTTTATTGAAGTCTGAAAAAAAAAGATAAACCCATTGTGAACAAGTGCAATGTTTTGAACCATATAGTATATATGATATATGACACTTTGCGTGTACATGGAGGCTGACATATGGGATCCAAAAAAATCCAAGTAGCCAAAAATCAGGAGTCAACAAAATCCAAGAAAGGAAAACTTTATAGTTAAAAGAGGATGACATATGGGACCCATTTTGCAGCATCAGCCTCAACGTTTCAAAGAGGGCACCGGATCTAAAGAAAAAGCCAAGTAGCCAGAAATTAGGGGGCCAAAAATAATCAAAGAAAGGAAACATTTTTCGTTCAGAGAGTATGACATTTGGGACCCATTTGACAGCAGCGTCCTCGACGTTTCAAACGCAACAGGGGATCCAAAGAAAAAACCAAGTAGCCATAAATCAGGGGCCAAAAATAATCCAATAAAGGAAACTTTCATTGTAAATTGAGGCTGACATATGGGACCCATTTGCAGCAGCATCTTCAACGTTAACAAGACGGTAGGAGATCCAAAGAAAAAGTCAATTTTCCAGAAATCACGAGTGAAAAATAATCCAAGAAAGGAAACATTTATCGTTCAGAGAGGATGACATGTGGGACCCATTTTGCAGCAGTGTCCTCATCGTTTCAAAGGTGACAGGGGATCAAACGAAAAAGGCAAATAGCCAGAAATTAGGGGTCAAAAATAAATACAACAAAGGAAATGTTTATTGTTCATAGAGGCTGACATGTGGGACCCATGAGCCAGCAGTGTCCTCTACGTTTCAAAGGCGACAGGGGATCGAAAGAAAAAGGAAATAACCATAAATTAGGGGTCAAAAATAACTCCAAGAAGAGAAAAGTTTATTGTTCATAGAGGTGGACATGTGGGACCCATTTTGCAGGAGCGGTCTTAACGTTTCCAAGGCGGCACGTGATCGAAAGGAAAATTAAGTAGCCAAAAATCAGGGGGTCAAAAAATCCAAGAAAAGAAATATTTACTATACATAGAGGATGACATGTGGCACCCATGAGCCAGCAGCGTCCTCAACGATTCCAAGGCGGCACGGAATCTAAAGAAAAAGTAAGTAGCCAAAAATCAGGGGGTCAAAAAACTCCAATAAAAGAAACATTTATCCTTCAGAGAGAATGACATGCGGGACACATGAGGCAGCAATATCCTCAACGTTTCCAAGGCGGCAGGGGATCAAAAGAAAAAAGGAAAGAGCCAAAAATAAGAGGGTGAAAATAAAAATCCAAGAAAATAAACTTTTATCGTACATAGAATATGACATGTGGGTCCCATGAGCCAGCAGCTTCCTCAACGTTTCAAAGGCGGCATGAGATCGAAAGAAAAGGCAAGTGACCAAAAATAAGGGGGTCAAAAAATCCAAGAAAAGAAAGTTGATTGTACATAGAGGATGACATGCGGGTCCCATGAGCTAGAAGCTTCCTCAACGTTTCAAAGGCGGCGTGAGATCGAAAGAAAAAGGCAAGTGATCGACCAAATATCAGGAGCCAAATTAATCCAAGAAAAGAAACTTCATTGTTCATAGAGGATGACATGCGAGTGCCATTTTGCAACAGCGGTCACAACGTTTCCAAGGCGGCACGGGATCAAAAGAAAAATGAAGTAGCCAGAAATTAGGGGTCAAAAAATAACTCCAAGAGAGGAAACTTTTATTATACATAGAGGATGACATGCGGGACCCATGAGCCAGCAGCTTCCTCAATTTTTAAGAGGCGGCATGAGATCGAAATAAAAAAGCAAGTGACCAAAAATAAGGGGGTCAAAAAAATCCAAGAAAAGAAAGTTGATTGTACATAGAGGATGACATGCGGGTCCCATGAGCCAGCAACTTCCTATTTCAAAGGCGGCATGAGATCGAAAGAAAAAAGGCAACTGACCAAATATCAGGAGCCAAAGTTAATACAATAAAATAAACTTTATTGTACATATAGGGTGTCATGCGGGTCCCATTTTGCAGCAGCGGTCTCAATGTTTCAGAGGCGGCATGAGATCAAAAGAAAAGGCAAGTGACCAGAAATAAGGGGGTCAAAAAAATCCAAGAAAATAAAGTTGATTGTACATAGAGGATGACGTGCGGGTCTCATGAGCCAGCAGGTTCCTCACCGTTTCAAAGGTGGCATGAGATCGAAAGAAAAAGGCAAGTTACCAAATATCAGGAGCCAAAAATAATCCAAGAAAAGAAACTTTATCGTACATAGAGGATGACATGCGGGTCCCTGATACGTCTCCAACGTATCTATAATTTCTTATGTTCCATGCTACTTTATTGATGATATCTACATGTTTTATGCATACTTTATGTCATATTTGTGCGTTTTGCGGAACTAACCTATTGACGAGATGCCGAAGCCGTTGCTGTTTTCCGCTGTTTTTGGTTTCAGAAATCTAGTAAGGAAATATTCTCGGAATCGGACGAAATCAACGCCCAGCATCTTAGGATCACGCGAAGCTTCCAGAACACCCGAGAGGGACCAGAGGGGGCCACTGGGCCACGGACACCACCCCGGCGCGGCCCGGGGGCGCGCCCTAGTGTGTCGTCGCCTCGTTGACCTTCCGACGCCGCCTCTTCGCCTATATAAAGGTCCCTGACCTAAAACCCGAGCAAAATAAGCCACGGTACGAGAAAGGTCCGAGCCGCCGCCATCGCGAAGCCAAGATCGGGGACAGGAGTCTGTTCCGGCACGCCGCCGGGACGGGGAAGTGCCCTCGGAAGGCTCCTCCATCGGCACCACCGCCATCTTCATCAACGCTGCTGCTCCCATGAGGAGGGAGTAGTTCTCCATCGAGGCTCGGGGCTGTACCGGTAGCTATGTGGTTCATCTCTCTCCTATGTACTTCAATACAATAATCTCATGAGCTGCCTTACATGATTGAGATTCATATGATGATGCTTGTAATCTAGATGTCATTATGCTAGTCAAGTGGGTTTTACTTATGTGATCTCCGGAGACTCCTTGTCCCACGTGTGTAAAGGTGACAGTGTGTGCACCGTGTGGGTCACTGTTATGAATGGCGTAGTGAAGTGCTTATTTATATCCCTTTATGATTGCAATGTGTTTTGTATCACTATTTATCTATGTGCTACTCATGTGATGTTATTAAAGTAGTCTATTCCTCCTGCATGGTGTAATGGTGACAGTGTGTGCATCGTGTAGTTCTTGTCGTAGATTATGATCATAATCTCTTGTAGGTTATGGAGTTGATTATCGCTATGATAGTATTGATGTGATCTATGCCTCCTTCGTAGTGTGATGGTGACAGTGTGCATGCTATGTTAGTACTTGGTCTATTTTGCAAAGATCTATTATGCTCTAAGGTTACTTAAACATGAATATCGAATGTTGTGGCACTTGTTAACTCCGGCATTGTGGGTTCGTGTAATCCTACACAATTAGTGGTGTTCATCATCCAACAAGAGTATATGTAGCACAAAGGAAAGATAACTTATTTATTATGTGATCAATGTTGAGAGTGTCCACTAGTGAAAGTATGATCCCTAGGCCTTGTTTCCATCACAAAGAATTGCTTCCTACGCCAGCAAGCTATTTTCGGCGCCGCTTGTTTACTGTTTTCTGCATCTTTACTTTCTGCAATATTGCCACCATCTATACCACCTGTGTTTTACTATCTCTTCGCCGAACTAGTGCACCTATACATCTGACAAGTGTATTTGGTGTGTTGGGGACACAAGAGACTTCTTGCTTTGTGATTGCAGGGTTGCTTGAGAGGATATCTTTGACCTCTTCCTCCCCGAGTTCGATAAACATTGGGTGATCCACTTAAGGGAAAACTTGCTGCTGTTCTACAAACCTCTGCTCTTGGAGGCCCAACACTGTCTACAAGAATAGAAGCACCCGTAGACATCAAGCTATTTTCTGGCGCCGTTGCCGGGGAGGAAAGGTAAAAGGTACTCACACTCCGGATCTCGGCTACTAAGCTATTTTACGGCACCGTTGTAAGTACTCGAAGCTATTTCCTTTAGATCCTGCAATTGCATCTTTTGGTTTCTTGTTTACACTAGTAGGCATAATGGACAACAATGAGCTTCTTATTCTATTTCCTGATTTAAGACATGGATTGTTTGCTGCGAAAATTAAAAAACCTATGGAATCTTATTTGCATGCTGGTAACAATGATATTAGTATGAACGCTTTGAACACCATTGTTGTTAATGATATGGAAAATTCTAAGCTTGGGGAAGCTGGTTTTGATGAGCATGATATTTTTAGTCCCCCAAGCATTGAGGAGAAAATTTTCTTTGATGATACTTTGCCTCCTATTTATGATGATTATAATGATAGTGGTATTTTGGTGCCGCCTACTATGGAGAGTAAATTTTATTATGATTATACTATGCCTCCTACACTTGATGAGAATAATAATGATAGCTACTTTGTTGAATTTGCTCCCACTACAACTAATAAAATTGATTATGCTTATGTGGAGAGTAATAATTTTATGCATGAGGCTCATGATAAGAATGCTTTATGTGATAGTTATATTGTTGAGTTTGCTCATGATTCTACTGAAAGTTATTATGAGAGAGGAAAATATGGTTGTAGAAATTTTCATGTTACTAAAACACCTCTCTATGTGCTGAAATTTTTGAAGCTACACTTGTTTTGTCTTCCTATGCTTGCCACTATACTCTTCATGAACTTGTTTATTTACAAGATTCCTATGCATAGGAAGCATGTTAGACTTAAATGTGTTTTGAATTTGCCTCTTGATGCTCTCTTTTGCTTCAAATACTATTTCTTGCGAGTGCATCATTAAAACTGCTGAGCCCATCTTAATGGCTATAAAGAAAGAACTTCTTGGGAGATAACCCATGTGTTTATTTTACTACAGCAATTTTTGTTTTGTTGAGTCTTGGAAGTTGTTTACTACTGTATCAACCTCTCCTTATCATGTTTTTGTGCCAAGTAAAGTTTCTATGCTAAAGTTGATGTTATATTTGGGATCGCTGCGCAGAAACAGCATTGCTGTCTGTCACGAATTCTGGCATAAGTCTCTGTAAAAAATTCGAAAAAATCTGCAAATTTACGAGCGTGATCCTCAGATATGTACGCAACTTTCATTAGTTTTGAGTTTTTCCGTTTGAGCAAGTTAAGTGCCCCTTTCAGATTCGTCTTTACGGACTGTTCTGTTTTTGACAGATTTGCCTTTTATTTCGCATTGCCGCTTTTGCTTTGTTGAATGGGTTTCTTTGTTCCATTAACTTTCAGAAGTTTTGTGCAATGTCCAGAAGTGTTAAGAATGATTGTGTCACCTTTGAACATGTGAATTTTGATTATGCACTAACCCTCTAATGAGTTTGCTTGAAGTTTGGTGTGGCAGAAGTTTTCAAGGGTCAATAGAAGAGGGTGATATAATGTGATCGAGAAGAGTGAAAGGTCTAAGCTTGGGGATGCCCCGGTGGTTCATCCCTGCATATTTTAAGAAGACTCAAGAATCTAAGCTTGGGGATTCCCAAGACATCCCCTTCTTCATCGACAACTTTTCAGGTTTCTTCTAGTGAAACTATATTTTTATTCCACATCTTATGTACTTTACTTGGAGCGTCTGCTTTTATTTTCATTTTGTTATTTTCATTCTCTGAATAAGTTCATCCTTGTGTGGGAGAGACACGCTCCGCTGGTTCATATGAACACATGTGTTCTTAGCTTTTAATGTTCATGGCGAAGGTTGAAACTGCTTCGTTAATTGTTATATGGTTGGAAACAGAAAATGCTACATGTAGTAATTGGTAGAATGTGTTGAATAATTTGATACTTGGCAATTGTTGTGCTCATGTTTAAGCTCTTGCATCATATACTTTGCATCTATTAATGAAGAAATACATAGAGCTTGCTAAAATTTGGTTTGCATAATTGGTCTCTCTAAGGTCTAGATAATTTATAGTATTGGATTGAACAACAAGGAAGACGGTGTAAAGTCTTATAATGTTTACAATATGTCTTTTATGTGAGTTTTGCTGCACCGGTTCATCCTTGTGTTTGTTTTGAATAACCTTGCTAGCCTAAGCCTTGTATCGAGAGGGAATACTTCTCATGCATCCAAATCCTTGAGCCAACCACTATGCCATTTGTGTCCACCATATCTACCTACTACATGGTATTTCTCCGCCATTCCAAAGTAAATTGCTTGAGTGCTACCTTTAAACAATTCAAAAGTTATTACCTCTTATTTGTGTCAATGTTTTATAGCTCATGAGGAAGTATGTGGTGTTTATCTTTCAATCTTGTTGGGCAACTTTCACCAATGGACTAGTGGCTTCATCCGCTTATCCAATAATTTTGCAAAAAGAGCTGGCAATGGGATTCCCCAAATTAATTAACAAAAATAGACACTCCTCCATGGTATGTGATTGTTGGACGGCACCCGAAGGATTCGGTTAGCCTTGGCTTGAGAAAGCAAAGGTGGGGAGGAGTGTCATCATAATAAAACTAAAATAAAAAGGCACTCCTTCATGGTATGAGATTGTTGGCAGGCACCCGAGGATTCGGTTAGCCATGGTTTGTGAAAGAAAGGTTGGAAGGAGTGCCACCCAAAAATAAAATAAAATGGGAGCCGCTCTTTGAAGGTTTGTCTGGCAAGGGGGTTAGAGTGCCCGCTACCATTCGTTGACAACAACAAACACCTCTCAAAACTTTATTTTTATGCTCTCTTTATGTTTTCAAAATAAAAGCTCTAGCACAAATATAGCAATCAATGCTTCCCTCTGCGAAGGGCCTTTCTTTTACTTTTATGTTGAGTCAGTTACCTATCTCTCTCCACCTCAAGAAGCAAACACTTGTGTGAAGTGCATTGATTCCTACATACTTGCATATTGCACTTGTTATATTACTTTACATTGACAATATCCATGCGATATACATGTTATAAGTTGAAAGCAACCGCTGAAACTTAATCTTCCATTGTGTTGCTTCAATGCCTTTACTTTGAATTTATTGCTTTACGAGCTAACTCTTATGCAAGACTTATTGATGCTTGTCTTGAAAGTACTATTCATGAAAAGTCTTTGCTTTATGATTCATTTGTTTACTCATGTCATTACCATTGTTTTGATCGCTGCATTAATTACATATGCTTACAATAGTATGATCAAGGTTATGATGGCATGTCACTTAAGAAATTATCATTGTTATCGTTTACCTACTCGAGGACTGATGTCTACGGGTGCTTCTATTCTTGTAGACAGTGTTGGGCCTCCAAGAGCAGAGGTTTGTAGAACAGCAGCAAGTTTCCCTTAAGTGGATTACCCAAGGTTTATCGAACTCGGGAGGAAGAGGTCAAAGATATCCCTCTCATGCAACCCTGCAACCACAAAGCAAGAAGTCTCTTGTGTCCCCAACACACCTAATAGGTGTACTAGTTCGGCGAAGAGATAGTGAAATACAAGTGGTATGAATGAATATGAGCAGTAGTACGGCGCCAGAAAATAGCTTGCTGGCGTGCAGTTGATGGTAGTAATATTGCGGGAAGTAAACATGCAGTAGTAACGCAGCAGTAGTAATTCAATAAAACAGTAACAAGCAGCGATAGCAGTATTTAGGAACAAGGCCTAGGGAATGGACTTTCACTAGTGGACACTCTCAACATTGATCACATAACAGAATAGATAAATGCATACTCTACACTCTCTTGTTGGATGAGGAACACATTGCGTAGGATTACACGAACCCTCAATGCCGGAGTTAACAAGCTCCACAATTCAATGTTCATATTTAAATAACCTTAGAGTGCATGAAAGATCAAACGACTAAACCAAGTACTAACATAGCATGCACACTGTCACCTTCATGCTTATGTAGGAGGAATAATACACATCAATACTATCATAGCAATAGTTAACTTCGCAATCTACAAGAGATCATGATCATAGCATAAACCAAGTACTAACACGGATGCACACACTGTCACCATTACATCGTGCAGGAGGAATAAAACTACTTTAATAACATTGCTAGAGTAGCACATAGATAAATTGTGATAAAAACACATTGCAATCATAAAGAGATATAAATAAGCACTTCACTACGCCATTCATAACAGTGAATAAGTATTCTGTGAAATATAGCCTAAGAGACCCACACGGTGCACACACTGTCACCTTTACACACGTGGGACAAGGAGTCTCCGGAGATCACATAAGTAAAACTCACTTGACTAGCATAATGACATCTAGATTACAAGCATCATCATATGAATCTCAATCATGTAAGGCAGCTCATGAGATTATTGTATTGAAGTACATAGGAGAGAGATGAACCACATAGCTACCGGTACAGCCCCGAGCCTCGATGGAGAACTACTCCCTCTTCATGGGAGCAGCAGCGGTGATGAAGATGGCGGTGGAGATGGCAGCGGTGTCGATGGAGAAGCCTTCGGGGCACTTCCCCGTCCGGCGGCGTGCCGGAACAGACTCCTGTCCCCCAGATCTTGGCTTCGCGATGGCGGCGGCTCGAAGGTTTCGCGTACCGTGGCTTCCTCCGTAGGGTTTTCGAGGGGCTTTATATAGGCGAAAGGGCAGCGTCGGAGGGTCGAAGGGGCGACGACACCATAGGGTGGCTCGGGCCCAGCCCTGGCCGCGCCACCCTATCATCTGGGGCCCACAGGCCCCCTCTGGCGGCTCTCGGGTGTTCTGGATGCTTCCGGGCAAAATAGGAACACGGGCGTTGATTTCGTCCAATTCCGAGAATATTTCGTTACTAGGATTTCTGAAACCAAAAACAGCAGAAAACAGAACTGGCTCTTCGCATCTTGTTAATAGGTTAGTTCCAGAAAATGCATAAATACGACATATAATGTGCATAAAACATGTAGGTATCATCAATAAAGTAGCATGGAACATAAGAAATTATCGATACGTTGGAGACGTATCAGCATCCCCAAGCTTAGTTCTGCTCGTCCCGAGCAGGTAAAACGATAACAAAGATAATTTCTGAAGTGACATGCCATCATAACCTTGATCATACTATTTGTAAACATATGTAATGAATGCAGCGATCAAAACAATGGTAATGACATGAGTAAACAAGTGAATCATAAAGCAAAGACTTTTCATGAATAGTACTTCAAGACAAGCATCAATAAGTCTTGCATAAGAGTTAACTCATAAAGCAATAAATCAAAGTAAAGGTATTGACGCAACACAAAGGAAGATTAAGTTTCAGCGGTTGCTTTCAACTTATAACATGTATATCTCATGGATATTTTCAACATAGAGTAATATAACAAGTGCAATATGCAAGTATGTAGGAATCAATGCACAGTTCACACAAGTGTTTGCTTCTTAAGGTGGAGGAAGATAGGTAAACTGACTCAACAATAAAAGTAAAAGAATTGTCCTTCAAAGAGGAAAGCATCGATTGCTGTATTTGTGCTAGAGCTTTAATTTTGAAAACATGAAACAATTTGGCAACGGTAGTAATAAAGCATATGAGTTATGTAAATTATATCTTACAAGTTGCAAGCCTCATGCATAGTATACTAATAGTGCCCGCACCTTGTCCTACTTAGCTTGGACTACCGGATCTTCGCAATGCCATGTTTCAACCAAGTGTCACAAAGGGGTACCTCCATGCCGCCTGTACAAAGGTCTAAGGAGAAAGCTCGCATTTTGGATTTCTCGCTTTTGATTATTCTCAACTTAGACATCCATACCGGGACAACATGGACAACAGATAATGGACTCCTCTTTAGTGCATAAGCATGTAGCAACAATTATTATTCTCATATGAGATTGAGGATATATGTCCAAAACTGAAACTTCAACCATGATTCATGGCTTTAGTTAGCGGCCCAATGTTCTTCTCTAACAATATGCATGCTCCAATCATTAAGGTGGTAGATCCTTCAGACAAGACGGACATGCATAGCAACTCACATGATATTCAACAAAGAATAGTTGATGGCGTTCCCCAGAAGCATGGTTATCGCACAACAAGCAACTTAATAAGAGATAAAGTGCATAAGTACATATTCAATACTACGATAGTTTTTAAGGCTATTTTGTCCCATGAGCTATATATTGCAAAGGTGAATGATGGAATTTTAAAGGTAGCACTCAAGCAATTTACTTTGGAATGGCGGAGAAATACCATGTAGTAGGTAGGTATGGTGGACACAAATGGCATAGTGGTTGGCTCAAGGATTTTGGATGCATGAGAAGTATTCCCTCTCGATACAAGGTTTAGGCTAGCAAGGTTTATTTGAAACAAACACAAGGATGAACCGGTGCAGCAAAACTCACATAAAAGACATATTGTAAACATTATAAGACTTTACACCATCTTCCTTTTTGTTCAAACTCAATACTAGAATTATCTAGACCTTAGAGAGACCAAATATGCAAACCAAATTTTAGCAAGCTCTATGTATTTCTTCATTAATAGGTGCAAAGTATATGATGCAAGAGCTTAAACATGAGCACAACAATTGCCAAGTATCACATTATCCAAGACATTTTACCAATTACTACATGTAGCATTTTCTGTTTCCAACCATATAACAACAAGTGAAGCGATCAACTTTCGCCCTTGAACATTAAAAGCATAAACGAAGAACACTAGTGTTCATATGAAAAAGCGGAGCGTGTCTCTCTCCCACACAAGGATGAACTTATTCAGAGAACTAAGATAACAAAACAAAAATAAAAGCACACATACGCTCCAAGTAAAGAACACAAGATGTGACCGAATAAAAATATAGTTTCAAGAGAAGGAACCTGATACTTTGTCGATGAAGAAGGGGATGCCTTGGGCATCCCCAAGCTTAGATGCTTGAGTCTTCTTAGAATATGCAGGGGTGAACCACGGGGGCATCCCCAAGCTTAGAGCTTTCACTCCTCTTGATCATAGTATATCATCCTCTCTTGACCCTTGAAAACTTCGCCACACCAAACTTCAAGCAAACTCATTAGAGGGTTAGTGCATAATCAAAAATTCACATGTTCAGAGGTGACACAATCATTCTTAACACTTCTGGACATTGCACATAACTTCTGAAAGTTAATGGAACAAAGAAACTCATTCAACTTAACAAAAGCAGCAATGCGAAATAAAAGGCAGAATCTGTCAAAAACAGAACAGTCCGTAAAGACGAATTTCAAAATGGCATCAGACTTGCTCAAATGGAAAAACTCAAAACTAATAAAAGTTGCGTACATATCTGAGGATCACGCTCGTAAATTGGCAGATTTTTTCGAATTTTCTACAGAGAACTGTGCCCAGATTCGTGACAGACAGCAATGTTGTTTCTGCGCAGCGATCCCAAATATAACATCAACTTTGACATAGAAACTTTACTTGGCACAAAAACATGATAAGGAGAGGTTGCTACAGTAGTAAACAACTTCCAAGACTCAAATATAAAACAAAGTACTGTAGTAAAAAAAACACATGGGTTATCTCCCAAGAAGTTCTTTCTTTATAGCCATTAAGATGGGCTCAGCAGTTTTAATGATGCACTCGCAAGAAATAGTATTTGAAGCAAAAGAGAGCATCAAGAGGCAAATTCAAAACACATTTAAGTCTAACATGCTTCCTATGCATAGGAATCTTGTAAGTAAACAAGTTCATGAAGAGCAAAGTAACAAGCATAGGAAGATAAAACAAGTGTAGCTTCAAAAATTTCAGCACATAGAGAGGTGTTTTAGTAACATGAAAATTTTTACAACCATATTTTCCTCTCTCATAATAACTTTCAGTAGCAACATGAGCAAACTCAACAATATAACTATCACATAAAGCATTCTTATCATGAGTCTCATGCATAAAATAATTACTACTCCCAACATAAGCATAGTCATTTTTATTAGTTGTAGTGGGAGCAAATTCAACAAAGTAGCTATCATTATTATTCTCATGTCACATCCCGAAATTTTCTAAATTTTGGTATGTAAAATAAAAATAAATTTAATGCTTGATTGTTTGAACTTGATTGAAAATTCAAAAGGAACTAAAACTTTTTGATTTATTTAAAAATAATTTACAAAATGGTCTTTTCAAGAACCTTTATTTTTCAAAGTTTTTTTTTAAAATCAAACATTTTTTTTGACTTTCAAGTTTTTCAAATCCTTAATGGATTTTTTGTTGAGAAAAACAAAACCCTAGAAAATTCTATTTAATTTTTTTTGCCCAAGTGGCCATATACGCCAAGTGTATATAATGAATATTTTATTTTCACAAATGGTTTTAAAAAGGTTTCTTATTATCCTAAAACACTATTTTGATTTTTTTACAATTTTTTTTTGAAATTTATTTGATCTCATTTGGAAGTCTAAATCAAAAGATAAAAAAAAAATTAGAAAAGGAATCAAGAGAAAAAAACAAATGAAACGGACCCAACCTTGCCGAGCAGCCAATAAAGCCCAGCTGGCCGGCCCAATACCGCACAGGCTCGCTCGCGAGGCAGCGCTCGGTCTTCTTCCTCCTGGGCATCCTTACGTACGTTACTCTAATGGTGTCACTTCCTCCTCTCCAATTTTCGCATCAATTGTGTGGCTGTTTCTTGTAGAGTTCAACACGAAAGTTACTCCAAATTTAGTGGAGAATCCGTTCAGGGAATTAATTTTTCATTTAGTGTTCTTAATCTCTCAAACCGTACAGGTGCACCGAATGTCGCCCATCGGCATTCGTCTCCTGATCTCTCTCCACACGACGAACCGGAATGATATGAGCGCGTCACTTTGAGCCTCTCCTCTTCCTCTCTCACTTTCGTTCTCAACTTTTCTCCAGAAAAGGTCTGTACAGATCATACAAATCATGCCAACATCAGTCCCAAATTCAAGTTCATCACAAGATCTCGTCGCTCTCGATGGTCATCGTGGCGATTCCTCGCACCAAGAGACTCTTCTCGACATCTCCTACCTCCAGGACATGGTTATCCATCGTATCGTCGTTCTTGACCACGTCGCCGCCACTCCGATCGCTCATGGTTGTTCCGCCGGCCGCCGGGACGCCGTTGTCGAATTCTCCCGGTACAAGAGGAACGAGGCCCCATCTCTTTTTCCAGATTAATCATGTTTGTCGTGAGCGTCTTCTCAAGCCTTCGCCATGTTCTGTTTCGCAGCCGAATGCATTCTCCGACGATGTCCGTTGCCGTCCAAGCCAAATATCAACTCAGCCGTTGGAGACGAACGAGTTGTCCTTTACGTCCATAACTACCAGCTTGACCTCGACCTCGACGTCCAGCACTCCTGGTGCCTTTCCATTGATCCGAAGTTTATCCACGACGAGCACCCGATGGCTCCGACGTTTTCCTGTGCCTAGGCCGTCGTCGACTACGTGCAAGATCTCTGGTATGACCTTGGTCTTTTTTTTTTTTTTTTTTTTTTTCTGGAACGTCCCTGTTTACCATGCAACCTGAACATGTAATTGTAGCACTTGTTTTGCTACCAGATATATCAAAATCGTAAAGCCATCCAATTGAAATGGTACAGTTCAAAAGAATAAGACCACGTCTCTACTAGCTAGGCGTAGATGTCTACGTGAATAGAAGTCTTAGCCCTGAGACTACTTTGACTCTCCTAAAATAAATACCCCAACTGTTTTGCTACACTGATCAATCTGCATACACATATCTAAGTTACTCTTTTCTTTGCTATCTTTTCCAAGTATAATCTTGCTGCAATCATCCGATCGATCTTGTTCTTCTGGTCACATAAGCTGCTACAACAGAATTTTGTCACGTAAATATATTTCCTATACAAGTGATCGATTGGTTCAGCTTTGCCTTGTACTAACTCATACCATGGTGACTTGTAAGTCTGAAGTAATTACATCAAGTTCAGTCCTAGACGGTTAGATTCACATCTAATGGTCCACACTCATCCTGTTAACTGAACACATCAATCGATCATTCATGGATAGTGCTAGCTCACCTCATATCATCAACTTTTAAAATCTATTTTTCAGGATCTAGAGCTCCATTTTAGATGATATCTCTGACGTTGAGTTCATAATCAAATTCTCTACAACTTTTGTGTAGAAAGTTTTCCCATCCGATCAACTTCCTCGGACAACTTTTCGGACACCATTAGATTTTTAACCGCGATTTGTAAAATCAATATCTTGAGTTCTACACGTCGATTTTCGACAAACTTTATACCGTTGGAATCAGTAAAATGCCTAGATCATTCTGGACATTTTGCATCTCGATTCGCACACTTTGTTTCGCGGTATTTCTATGATCCGCAATACCGTTTTCATCTATAAAAATCATTTAGATAAATTCATCATGTTTTATGATCACATCTAGACACATTCATCATGCTTTATGTTCACATCTCCCCAAATTATATTATCCTAGTTCATATTATTCAAATAACAACTGAGTTATTTGAGTAAAGTGTGACATGTCCTATTTTAGACTTTCACCTTGCTTCGGTGAGGTCAAGAAACCCTACTACATATTCCATGTGTTAAACCCTTGTTATCCATTAGATCCGCGAACCAAATCCCGACACCTATCATGCGTATTCAACCTCATGCCCACTTAATCTTATTGACTTATATTGAACTATTCAATTTACAAATGAGTTAATTGAGTAATTCAATATATCACAAATCCATACCCAAGCCTATGTGTAATTTATACTATTTTGAGTAATTGTTGTCACACTTATTCAATAGTATTGTTGTTGCACTATTTGTCACTTATGTGATTCAATTCACATGGGTCATTCCAAATTCTTTTCATGCTTTTGTAAATCATAAAGATTCTTCAATTATCTTGGATGGTCCATTACTTTCTAATCATGTGACTTAGCCATTCCAACACCCCAAGACCATATCTTGCAAGCCAAACCTCATGCCACACCTTAGTACCATAGAGCGATTTCCGATTGTTGTCTTGTTTGATTTTGTTGTTGTTGTTGAATGGTGTGTTTATGGTGTGCTATATTTTATCTTATAGTTCGTGTGAAGAGCGACGTGTTTTGTTGAGAGAAGTGAACGATCTTCAATTACCAAAAAGGCAAGTGACATTCAAATCCTACTTATTTTATTTATGCATTAGTGTTTTGAAACTAGTATGCATGGTAGGATTTTGATTTCAAAAGTAAAAGTATTATGCTATGCTTAGCAAACCTAGTAGTGTGTAGCTACTCCTGAACTCATTGCTAGGATGCCTTACTTTTGCTTGCAACATCAAATGCCAAGTGTTGTTTCGTTGTTGAATGGGAATGTTTGAAATTTTTAAAATTAACAACCTTAATGAAACACCTGGGTGGATTTGGTATTGCTTGGTGGGCGGCTACTCAAGACCACATACCTGGCTGTCAACCCAGGATTGTGTGGTTGTCTTCGCCAGGGGCGCGATGTTGAGTGGCTACTCAGGGCCACATGACTCTGTCTAGTACTTGTCATGTGGTTGTCGTCGCCTGAGAGTGCACTTGTGGTTGGCCACCCAGGATTAAAGAGATTACTATGTCATCCATGTTTTAGATAGCTTCCAGTGCAGCCTTATGGTATTATGGGCTCTGCCGGGATTAAGTATGTTGTGAGGTCCAACTTGTTTGCTAGACATGAGGATGTGGCTGCGGCCAAGTGGGAACGGGTCTAGCTAGTATGGTTGAAACCTTCTTCTGAAAGATCTTGTCTCATTCTTCTCTTGGGAAGGGTGGGTCGTAAGGTGAAAGTGCACAACCTCTCGAGAGTTAAACCTAAGATCTTAGCCGTGTCCCCGGTTATGGACAATTTGAGCTTCTAGGCAAGGAATGTACGGAAGAATCTCATCACCTTTTTTGAATGTATTTAAAATTTGATCAACCTTGTAAAACTCATGGGAGATGTAACCATGTGATTATTCTAAAACCCATGGAGGATTTAACCATGGTGTGATTTCATAATGTCATTCAAAGATTTTCAAAATGTTTTGTTTTAAATAAAATATAGGATAAAATTGGCTTTATGCAAATTAGCCTAAACTCCACTAGCCAAATATCATGTAGATAGTCATGCCTAAAAACTGCCACCATATAAGTGTCATTTGCCAGTACATCATTGTACTGACCTCCATTCGTGGGGCTGCATATTCAAACGTGCAGGATTTTCTGAGGAGAAGTACGTGGTAGGATCTCGAGTCTACATTCCAACATGACTGCCTGTGGCACATGAAGATGATGAAGGCTCATTGCTATTTTACTTTCCGCTGTGTTTATTCTGAACATTTTATTTGAGCTAGTCCATGTGACTATGCAATTTGTAAGGTTTTACTTTACCCTCTGGATCAACGATGTAGTAATTTGATACTATTGCAATGATTACTATATTTTGTAATGTGTGTGCTATCAGTGATCCCGGGAATAGCACTATACACAGGTATCTTACCTTTATTAAAAGGTAGGGTGCTACAGAATGGTATCAGAGCATAGTGTTGCCTGTAGAATCGAGACCCTAGGTTTGGATTAGAAATAGGAAGACCCTAGGATGAAAAATTTGTCTAATCCTATTTCAATCAAAAAATGTTTGGATTTTGAACTTCTAGTATTCTCATCTATTCCATCTTCAAAATTGTTTTCCTCTCACCTTAGATGACCTACTTCATAAAAACCATCAAGGAAGTAGAGATGATGACCTTGTGCCTGAAGGGAGGGACTGCTGCTTCATGTGACATTCTTCGACTTTGCTAGAAGTGTTGCATGGAAGACAAATGAAGGACTTGAAGGAAGACTTCGATGCAGACTGCACAACACCCGAAGATACACCGAAGGAGTAGAATAGAAACTTGATGCATCCAATATAGAAATAGACTAGACCACCATTAGTTCTCTTTTAGCGAACCAACGATAAAGTAACAAAATATTGATCATACCAAATTGAGGTATGACCATACTAGTTATTTTGTGTTTTGAAACATGTTGCTTGATGCTTGTTAGATGTTCTTTGTAAGATGTTTTGCCTTGATATGAGGTGTTTGGGTAGGAAATCTCCTTTAGATCTTTCTATCTATTCTCATCTAAACCCAACCCAGAAAATGTATTCTCGGCAAATCGCCATGAAGACTACATTAGCAAAACTAACCTTGATGTTCCTATCAAGATGAAGAACCGAAGAGTGTGAGATACGCAAAACCGTAGTTAAGGATCGATAGAATGTTTTCAAAATAGTTCAATAATGAGGATTGAAACATTGATTCAATTCTCCATGGAGGTTTTTGTCAAACTTGTGAGGTTGACCAAGAGTTAGAATACGAGATATACCAAACTGAAAACAAGAAAATGATTGGGTGCGACATGGATTGGCCCCCATGACGACTACTCATATTGTTTACTCTTGTATGAGGAATGGTAAATCTAGAGAGACATACCTACAAGAGAGACGTCGCTGATAAGTCTGAACCATATGATGAATAGATATTATGCCCTTATAGTAGGCAAGTGCTGCCAACCGTAGGACTACGGTGAGTTTGAAGACCCAACCACTAGATGAAGAATAGCGGAAGGCCGTCGATGACACCGACAAGTAAGAATATGAAGGATGCCTTGAAGTTCTCATGTTGGTCATTCGTTTGACCCAAGGAGTGACCCATCAGTATCAAATGTTGTTCAACAACCAACCATTTGGATTAGAAATCCCTACTATGAAGAAACCTATTTGACTCACATTGGAGAGATATGTTGTTCACTATATGTGAATAAACATTCGCCTATCGGATATTAGCTCAGAAGCCATAGACGTTTTCAAAAGATGACCTGTTGCCAAGTCATATCCAAAAATAGCTTAGCCTAAACCCAAGACCCAGGGACTATCTACAAAAGTTTCTTTTAAGGGTGGTAGCCCACCCCAACATATCCAAAACCCATCTTTCCTTCTAGCCTTTCTCGAATCTCGAGGACGAGATTCCTTTTAAGGGTGGTAGTCTGTCACATCCCGAAATTTTCTAAATTTTGGTATGTAAAATAAAAATAAATTTAATGCTTGATTGTTTGAACTTGATTGAAAATTCAAAAGGAACTAAAACTTTTTGATTTATTTAAAAATAATTTACAAAATGGTCTTTTCAAGAACCTTTATTTTTCAAAGTTTTTTTTTTAAATCAAACATTTTTTTTGACTTTCAAGTTTTTCAAATCCTTAATGGATTTTTTGTTGAGAAAAACAAAACCCTAGAAAATTCTATTTAAATTTTTTTGCCCAAGTGGCCATATACGCCAAGTGTATATAATGAATATTTTATTTTCACAAATGGTTTTAAAAAGGTTTCTTATTATCCTAAAACACTATTTTGATTTTTTTACAATTTTTTTTGAAATTTATTTGATCTCATTTGGAAGTCTAAATCAAAAGATAAAAAAAAAATTAGAAAAGGAATCAAGAGAAAAAAACAAATGAAACGGACCCAACCTTGCCGAGCAGCCAATAAAGCCCAGCTGGCCGGCCCAATACCGCACAGGCTCGCTCGCGAGGCAGCGCTCGGTCTTCTTCCTCCTGGGCATCCTTACGTACGTTACTCTAATGGTGTCACTTCCTCCTCTCCAATTTTCGCATCAATTGTGTGGCTGTTTCTTGTAGAGTTCAACACGAAAGTTACTCCAAATTTAGTGGAGAATTCGTTCAGGGAATTGATTTTTCATTTAGTGTTCTTAATCTCTCAAACCGTACAGGTGCACCGAATGTCGCCCATCGGCATTCGTCTCCTGATCTCTCTCCACACGACGAACCGGAATGATATGAGCGCGTCACTTTGAGCCTCTCCTCTTCCTCTCTCACTTTCGTTCTCAACTTTTCTCCAGAAAAGATCTGTACAGATCATACAAATCATGCCAACATCAGTCCCAAATTCAAGTTCATCACAAGATCTCGTCGCTCTCGATGGTCATCGTGGCGATTCCTCGCACCAAGAGACTCTTCTCGACATCTCCTACCTCCAGGACATGGTTATCCATCGTATCGTCGTTCTTGACCACGTCGCCGCCACTCCGATCGCTCATGGTTGTTCCGCCGGCCGCCGGGACGCCGTTGTCGAATTCTCCCGGTACAAGAGGAACGAGGCCCCATCTCTTTTTCCAGATTAATCATGTTTGTCGTGAGCGTCTTCTCAAGCCTTCTCCATGTTCTGTTTCGCAGCCGAATGCATTCTCCGACGATGTCCGTTGCCGTCCAAGCCAAATATCAACTCAGCCGTTGGAGACGAACGAGTTGTCCTTTACGTCCATAACTACCAGCTTGACCTCGACCTCGACGTCCAGCACTCCTGGTGCCTTTCCATTGATCCGAAGTTTATCCACGACGAGCACCCGATGGCTCCGACGTTTTCCTGTGCCTAGGCCGTCGTCGACTACGTGCAAGATCTCTGGTATGACCTTGGTCTTTTTTTTTTTTTTTTTTTGGTCTGGAACGTCCCTGTTTACCATGCAACCTGAACATGTAATTGTAGCACTTGTTTTGCTACCAGATATATCAAAATCGTAAAGCCATCCAATTGAAATGGTACAGTTCAAAAGAATAAGACCACGTCTCTACTAGCTAGGCGTAGATGTCTACGTGAATAGAAGTCTTAGCCCTGAGACTACTTTGACTCTCCTAAAATAAATACCCCAACTGTTTTGCTACACTGATCAATCTGCATACACATATCTAAGTTACTCTTTTCTTTGCTATCTTTTCCAAGTATAATCTTGCTGCAATCATCCGATCGATCTTGTTCTTCTGGTCACATAAGCTGCTACAACAGAATTTTGTCACGTAAATATATTTCCTATACAAGTGATCGATTGGTTCAGCTTTGCCTTGTACTAACTCATACCATGGTGACTTGTAAGTCTGAAGTAATTACATCAAGTTCAGTCCTAGACGGTTAGATTCACATCTAATGGTCCACACTCATCCTGTTAACTGAACACATCAATCGATCATTCATGGATAGTGCTAGCTCACCTCATATCATCAACTTTTAAAATCTATTTTTCAGGATCTAGAGCTCCATTTTAGATGATATCTCTGACGTTGAGTTCATAATCAAATTCTCTACAACTTTTGTGTAGAAAGTTTTCCCATCCGATCAACTTCCTCGGACAACTTTTCGGACACCATTAGATTTTTAACCGCGATTTGTAAAATCAATATCTTGAGTTCTACACGTCGATTTTCGACAAACTTTATACCGTTGGAATCAGTAAAATGCCTAGATCATTCTGGACATTTTGCATCTCGATTTCGCACACTTTATTTTCGCGGTATTTCTATGATCCGCAATACCGTTTTTCATCTATAAAAATCATTTAGATAAATTCATCATGTTTTATGATCACATCTAGACACATTCATCATGCTTTATGTTCACATCTCCCCAAATTATATTATCCTAGTTCATATTATTCAAATAACAACTGAGTTATTTGAGTAAAGTGTGACATGTCCGATTTTAGACTTTCACCTTGCTTCGGTGAGGTCAAGAAACCCTACTACATATTCCATGTGTTAAACCCTTGTTATCCATTAGATCCGCGAACCAAATCCTGACACCTATCATGCGTATTCAACCTCATGCCCACTTAATCTTATTGACTTATATTGAACTATTCAATTTACAAATGAGTTAACTGAGTAATTCAATGTATATCACAAATCCATACCCAAGCCTATGTGTAATTTATACTATTTTGAGTAATTGTTGTCACACTTATTCAATAGTATTGTTGTTGCACTATTTGTCACTTATGTGATCAATTCACATGGGTCATTCCAAATTCTTTTCATGCTTTTGTAAATCATAAAGATTCTTCAATTATCTTGGATGGTCCATTACTTTCTAATCATGTGACTTAGCCATTCCAACACCCCAAGACCATATCTTGCAAGCCAAACCTCATGCCACACCTTAGTACCATAGAGTGATTTCCGATTGTTGTCTTGTTTGATTTTGTTGTTGTTGTTGAATGGTGTGTTTATGGTGTGCTATATTTTATCTTATAGTTCGTGTGAAGAGCGACGTGTTTTGTTGAGAGAAGTGAACGATCTTCAATTACCAAAAAGGCAAGTGACATTCAAATCCTACTTATTTTATTTATGCATTAGTGTTTTGAAACTAGTATGCATGGTAGGATTTTGATTTCAAAAGTAAAAGTATTATGCTATGCTTAGCAAACCTAGTAGTGTGTAGCTACTCCTGAACTCATTGCTAGGATGCCTTACTTTTGCTTGCAACATCAAATGCCAAGTGTTGTTTCGTTGTTGAATGGGAATGTTTGAAATTTTTAAAATTAACAACCTTAATGAAACACCTGGGTGGATTTGGTATTGCTTGGTGGGCGGCTACTCAAGACCACATACCTGGCTGTCAACCCAGGATTGTGTGGTTGTCTTCGCCTGAGGGTGCGCAGATGTTGAGTGGCTACTCAGGGCCACATGACTCCTGTCTAGTACTTGTCATGTGGTTGTCGTCGCCTGAGAGTGCACTTGTGGTTGACCACCCAGGATTAAAGAGATCACTATGTCGTCCATGTTTTAGATAGCTTCCAGTGCAGCCTTATGGTATTATGGGCTCTGCCGGGATTAAGTATGTTGTAAGGTCCAACTTGTTTGCTAGACATGAGGATGTGGCTGCGGCCAAGTGGGAACGGGTCTAGCTAGTATGGTTGAAACCTTCTTCTGAAAGATCTTGTCTCATTCTTCTCTTGAGAAGGGTGGGTCGTAAGGTGAAAGTGCACAACCTCTCGAGAGTTAAACCTAAGATCTTAGCCGTGTCCCCGGTATGGACAATTTGAGCTTCTAGGCAAGGAATGTACGGAAGAATCTCATCACCTTTTTTGAATGTATTTAAAATTTGATCAACCTTGTAAAACTCATGGGAGATGTAACCATGTGATTATTCTAAAACCCATGGAGGATTTAACCATGGTGTGATTTCATAATGTCATTCAAAGATTTTCAAAATGTTTTGTTTTAAATAAAATATAGGATAAAATTGGCTTTATGCAAATTAGCCTAAACTCCACTAGCCAAATATCATGTAGATAGTCATGCCTAAAAACTGCCACCATATAAGTGTCATTTGCCAGTACATCATTGTACTGACCTCCATTCGTGGGGCTGCATATTCAAACGTGCAGGATTTTCTGAGGAGAAGTACGTGGTAGGATCTCGAGTCTACATTCCAACATGACTGCCTGTGGCACATGAAGATGATGAAGGCTCATTGCTATTTTACTTTCCGCTGTGTTTATTCTGAACATTTTATTTGAGCTAGTCCATGTGACTATGCAATTTGTAAGGTTTTACTTTACCCTCTGGATCAACGATGTAGTAATTTGATACTATTGCAATGATTACTATATTTTGTAATGTGTGTGCTATCAGTGATCCCGGGAATAGCACTATACACAGGTATCTTACCTTTATTAAAAGGTAGGGTGCTACATCTCATCATCAAATATAGGAGGCAAAGTATCATCAAAGTAAATTTTCTCCTCAATGCTTGGGGGACTAAAAATATCATGCTCATCAAAGCCAGCTTCCCCAAGCTTAGAATTTTCCATAGCATTAGCAACAATGGTGTTCAAAGCATTCATATTAATATGTTCCATGGTTTTTTTAATTTTCGCATCAAACCATCCATGTCTTAAATCAGGAAATAGAATAAAAAGGTCATTGTTGTCCATTATGCCTAACTAGTGTAAACAAGAAACCAAATGTCGCAATTGCAGAGTCTAAAGGAAATAGCTTCGAGCACACACACAATGGCGCCAGAAAAGTAACCTGGAACCGAAGTATGAGTGCCTTTTACCTTTCCTCCCGGCAACGGCGCCAGAAAAGTGCTTGATGTCTACGGGTGCTTCTATTCTTGTAGGTGTTGGGCCTCCAAGAGCAGAGGTTTGTAGAACAGCAGCAAGTTTCCCTTAAGTGGATTACCCAAGGTTTATCGAACTCGGGAGGAAGAGGTCAAAGATATCCCTCTCATGCAACCCTGCAACCACAAAGCAAAAAGTCTCTTGTGTCCCCAACACACCTAATAGGTGTACTAGTTCGGCGAAGAGATAGTGAAATACAAGTGGTATGAATGAATATGAGCAGAGTACGGCGCCAGAAAATAGCTTGCGCGTGCGTTGATGGTAGTAATATTGCGGGAAGTAAACATGCGGTAGTAACGCAGCGTAGTAATTCAATAAAACAAGAAGCAGCGATAGCGAATTTAGGAACAAGGCCTAGGGAATGGACTTTCACTAGTGGACACTCTCAACATTGATCACATAACAGAATAGATAAATGCATACTCTACACTCTCTTGTTGGATGATGAACACATTGCGTAGGATTACACGAACCCTCAATGCCGGAGTTAACAAGGTCCACAATTCAATGTTCATATTTAAATAACCTTAGAGTGCATGAAAGATCGAAACGACTAAACCAAGTACTAACATAGCATGCACACTGTCACCTTCATGCTTATGTAGGAGGAATAATACACATCAATACTATCATAGCAATAGTTAACTTCGCAATCTACAAGAGATCATGATCATAGCATAAACCAAGTACTAACACGGATGCACACACTGTCACCATTACATCATGCAGGAGGAATAAAACTACTTTAATAACATTGCTAGAGTAGCACATAGATAAATTGTGATAAAAAACACATTGCAATCATAAAGAGATATAAATAAGCACTTCACTACGCCATTCATAACAGTGAATAAGTATTCTGTGAAATATAGCCTAAGAGACCCACACGGTGCACACACTGTCACCTTTACACACGTGGGACAAGGAGTCTCCGGAGATCACATAAGTAAAACTCACTTGACTAGCATAATGACATCTAGATTACAAGCATCATCATATGAATCTCAATCATGTAAGGCAGCTCATGAGATTATTGTATTGAAGTACATAGGAGAGAGATGAACCACATAGCTACCGGTACAGCCCCGAGCCTCGATGGAGAACTACTCCTCTTCATGGGAGCAGCAGCGGTGATGAAGATGGCGGTGGAGATGGCAGTGTCGATGGAGAAGCCTTCGGGGGCACTTCCCCGTCCGGGCGTGCGAGACTCTGTCCCCGATCTTGGCCCATGGCGGCGGCTCGAAGGTTTCGCGCACCGTGGCTTCCTCCGTAAGGGTTTCGATGCAGGGGCTTTATATAGGCGAAAGGGCAGCGTCGGAGGGGCGAAGGGCGACGACACCATAGGGTGGCGCGGCCCGCCCTGGCCGCGCCACCCATCATCATCTGGGCCCACAGGCCCCTCTGGCGGCTCTCGGGTGTTCTGGATGCTTCCGGCAAAATAGGAACGGGCGTTGATTTCGTCCAATTCCGAGAATATTTCGTTACTAGGATTTCTGAAACCAAAAACAAAACAGAACCGGCTCTTCGGCATCTTGTTAATAGGTTAGTTCCGGAAAATGCATAAATACGACATATAATGTGCATAAAACATGTAGGTATCATCAATAAAGTAGCATGGAACATAAGAAATTATCGATACGTTGGAGACGTATCAGGGACGAGTAGGAACTAAGCTTGGGGATGTTGATACGTCTCCAACGTATCTATAATTTCTTATGTTCCATGCTACTTTATTGATGATATCTACATGTTTTATGCATACTTTATGTCATATTTGTGCGTTTTCCGGAACTAACCTATTGAGCCGAAGAGCCAGTTGCTGTTTTCCGCTGTTTTTGGTTTCGTAAATCCTAGTAAGGAAATATTCTGAATCGGACGAAATCAACGCCCGCATCTTAGGATCACGCGAAGCTTCCGAACACCCGAGAGCGACCGAGAGCCACCGGGCCACCAGACACCACCCGGCGCGGCCCGGGGGCGCCCCTAGTGTGTCGTCGCCTCGTTGACCTTCTGACGCCGCCTCTTCGCCTATATAAAGGTCCCTGACCTAAAACCCCGAGAAAAATAAGCCACGGTACGAGAAAAGGTCCAGAGCCGCCGCCATCGCGAAGCCAAGATCTGGGGGACAGGAGTCTCTGTTCCGGCACGCGCCGGACGGGGAAGTGCCCCCGGAAGGCTCCTCCATCGACACCACCACCATCTTCATCAACGCTGCTGCTCCCATGAGGAGGGAGTAGTTCTCCATCGAGGCTCGGGGCTGTACCGGTAGCTATGTGGTTCATCTCTCTCTTATGTACTTCAATACAATAATCTCATGAGCTGCCTTACATGATTGAGATTCATATGATGATGCTTGTAATCTAGATGTCATTATGCTAGTCAAGTGGGTTTTACTTATGTGATCTCCGGAGACTCCTTGTCCCACGTGTGTAAAGGTGACAGTGTGTGCACCGTGTGGGTCTCTTAGGCTATATTTCAGAATACTTATTCACTGTTATGAATGGCGTAGTGAAGTGCTTATTTATATCCCTTTATGATTGCAATGTGTTTTGTATCACTATTTATCTATGTGCTACTCATGTGATGTTATTAAAGTAGTCTATTCCTCCTGCATGGTGTAATGGTGACAGTGTGTGCATCGTGTAGTTCTTGTCGTAGATTATGATCATAATCTCTTGTAGGTTATGGAGTTGATTATCGCTATGATAGTATTGATGTGATCTATGCCTCCTTCGTAGTGTGATGGTGACAGTGTGCATGCTATGTTAGTACTTGGTCTATTTTGCAAAGATCTATTATGCTCTAAGGTTACTTAAACATGAATATCGAATGTTGTGGCGCTTGTTAACTCCGGCATTGAGGGTTCGTGTAATCCTACACAATTAGTGGTGTTCATCATCCAACAAGAGTATATGTAGCACAAAGGAAAGAGAACTTGTTTATTATGTGATCAATGTTGAGAGTGTCCACTAGTGAAAGTATGATCCCTAGGCCTTGTTTCCATCACAAAGAATTGCTTCCTACGCCAGCAAGCTATTTTCCGCGCCGCTTGTTTACTGTTTTACTGCATCTTACTTTCGCAATATTACCACCATCTATACCACCTGTGTTTTACTATCTCTTCGCCGAACTAGTGCACCTATACATCCGACAAGTGTATTTGGTGTGTTGGGGACACAAGAGACTTCTTGCTTTGTGATTGCAGGTTGCTTGAGAGGGATATCTTTGACCTCTTCCTCCTTGAGTTCGATAAACCTTGGGTGATCCACTTAAGGGAAAACTTGTCGCTGTTCTACAAACCTCTGCTCTGGAGGCCCAACACGTCTACAAGAATAGAAGCACCCGTAGACATCAGTCCCATTTTGCAGCAACTGTCTCAACGTTTCAAAGGTGGCACGAGATCGAAATAAAAAGGCAAGTGACCAAATATCAGGTGCCAAAAATAACTCCAAGAAAGGAAAGGTTTATTGTTCATAGAGGATGATATGCGGGTCCCATTTTGCAGCAGTGGTCTCACATTTCCAAGACGGCACGAGATCGAAAGAAAAAGGCAAGTGACCAAATATCAGGTGCCAAAAATAACTCCAAGAAAGGGAAGGTTTATTATTCATAGAGGATGACATATGAGTCCCATTTTGCAGCAGCGGTCTCAACGTTTCCAAGGCGGCGCGGGATCAAAAGAAAAAGGCAAGTGACCAAATATCAAGTGCCAAAAATAACTCGAGGAAATGAAAGTTTCCAATGTTAATGCATAGGAAGAGAGTGAGACTTAAAAATTAATAGTTTCAAATCTTGTGGTGTGCTCCTGATGCTTTCAAATAAATTTTAATTTGAGCACAACTTTATGTTCTTGTTAAATAACTTTACTTATGATTAAAAATTAATTAGTTTATAATTTTTAATAAAAGTATAATAAACTATGGAAGAGTAAATGAGAAGGATGAGCAATGGAGAAGTAGGGGTCGACCTTGAGCATGTGTTGTTCATGCCAACGGAACCATTGCAAAGTCTATATAATTAAAACTCTTCCTACACTAAAATAAAATAAAAAGAGTATTAAATTTCTATATATATGTTAGCTTATTTAATAAAATGGTTTCCCTACAATTACTCTAGTTTGCATCTTGGTAGAAACTATCATATCATTTGTTTGGAGAACTAACCATTTGTAGGCATTGGAGTATCACGGGGATAAAAATATTTCTTTCTTTGAGATGAGTAAAATGATATGACGGGGAAGAAGTAGAGGAACAGAAGTATCAATATGATAAGCTTGGGGATGCCCATGCAACCCCCTCTTCTTTTCAAATATCTCAAGTAAATCATTTCAAACTCATGTTCTAGTTTTAGCTTCATGATCCCTTTTGTATGTTTGAGGAAAGCATGTTCTCATTTCCCTTTTTGTTTTATTTTTATTCTTATTTATAAAATTAAAATACAAAAAATATTTTATGTTTCTTTATTTTGTTTTATTTGCTTTTTATTTTCTTCTTCTTTGCCTTTGAACAAAATAAAAATAACAAAAGGTTTCTTTTTCTTCAATGCTTTTTATTGGTTCTTTCTTGGTTCTTCTTTGCTTATTTTTGCCTTTTCATTTTTAAATTTTATTCTATGTAAAAATAAAGTTTTTAGTCTAAGTTTTCATTTTTAGAAATAAAGTACCAAGTTTTACCCATTTGGATGTTATAAAGTTGCAAAACAAAATAAGAGTTGATGATTTCTACAATGCACTTTTTATTGTACGATTTTTTTTTATTTTTTGGTCACTCGTAAAATCTTGATAAATTCACAGTAGTTGTAACTTTTCATCCTCTATATGCACACAACTTAGCAAAAATTTCTGACATGTCTAAGTGGTCGAAAAAACAGTTTTTCTTCTGCCAATTTTTTTGACAGATTCTGCCTCTTATGTTTTGCACCATTCTTTTGAGTTACAAAATAATTTTTCTTGAATATTTTGATTTGATGAGAATGTGTAGAACTTTATGTTCTCTATGGTACATAAATAAAATATTTTATCATTGAATAAAATGACAACAAACATATTATTCTTATACCACTAATGTCACCCCATAGAAAAGAAATGGGAGAAAGTTTTGTGTTGAAGTTTTTTCATAGGGAATAGAGGAACACCACACCAAGAGCTACCCAAGAGTGGTGAAGACCGTAAGATTTGGGATGCCCAAGGCACCCCACTGGATTGATCTTAAAACTCACGGTTTACACACCCATAAACCTTGTTTTTTGAGCAACATAGAATGATCGCAAAAACTTGGAGCTCATTTATAAGTTTGTGTCTAGTTTTGCTTTGAAGTAAGTAAGACCATCATGAAAAATTCCTTGCATTATTACAAAATATCTACTGAAATAGATTATCATATTATTGAATGCCTCGATAAAAACAAGCTGCATATTATTAAAATATGAAGAGGGACACAAATTAAAAGATGAATTTTATATTGTGCACAATACTACTAGTTTCAAATGCTTTATTGAGTGATGATTTGATATGTTCCTTATTTAGTGCTTCTTCTTACTAGTATATATAGATTCTTAACTTTAAGTATAATTGTTTGATTATGAATGAATAGCACTATGGATACTATTGCATGCTTCTAGATCTCTTGCTAGCCAAAAGAAATGAATTCTCACGCAAGCATAGACTGGTTTCCAAATTCCACTCAAACACAAAAGTCTATCATACCTACCTATATAGAATTTTATATTCCAAGTATATTATGTGTGTTATGCCTCCAACCATTTCAAAATATTCCTTTTTGTGTAATTTAAAGCTTATAGGAAAGTAAGGTGTGGAAGGAAAAACACCACCATACATGCCATGGGTTTAGGGGTGTAAACGAATTGGATCGGATTGGATTTTGCTCATACAATATCCTTTACCTTATATTTTTCTCGGATTCAGATCGGAGCGGATAATTAATCGGTTTCGAATTTGAATGCAGATATACTGGATTGCGGGTTCGAATTAGAAATGGAGTGGACTCGGACCGGAAACAAATAATATTCGGATATATGCTCCCGTTGGTAGACAGTTATAGTTCTTGCAAATACTTAGAGAGATTTAAAATTCTAGTGTTTTAGTATATTTAATAAAAAGAGACATATGCTAAACTTCAATCATTGATAGAAACTTAGAGCTAAACATGCTCGCCAAATGAATTTAGTAACTAAATAACTACTAGTCTTGCAAGAGGCTAGTGACCCGGTTTTTGACTCAAAAATCGGATTACCCGATTTACAACCTTCAGATTATCCTAATTAAATTTCGGATAATCCATATCAGCATGCTATTTGCTATACCATATCATATACCGTATCCGGTGCATCATTTCGGAATCGGATATCCTTATCCGCCGGATTCATTAAAATCGGATATTGATACCTTAAAATGGATTCGGCGCCGGTTTCGGTGCAGAAGTTATCCTATCCATTTACACTCGTACATGGGTTTGACTTATTATGAGTAGAGAGCTAGGTTAGAAGTTAGAACCATGCCGGCATGGGGAATACCTTTTAACATTGTACTTACATTTAAATTGATCATCATGTACCTAGTTACTAGGGGCCACCTCTGACGAAATGAAAGTGTATTATCACAATAAGGACTAGAGTATGCATGTTTGTTAGAGAAGTACATTGGGGTACTAACTAGAAGTCATGCTTACATGGTGAAAGTTTCAGCATGAGCATCCTCAAAACAGGAAGCAATGAAAAAAAAATTACATTTGAAAAGAAAAGAAGTCAAAAAAGAAAAGATTTGTGCATGAGAATTTTTTTAGAGAGGATGCTCACAAGACTGTTGTCCTTGTTTTCCTGGTATGGATGGATTAAGATGATACTTTTCAAGTTGATTTTTCCGTTTGTACAGGCTGCATGGAGGTACCCCTTTGTGTTATTCTTGGTTAAAACAAATATTTGAAAGGTCTGTGATAATCTAAAGCGCAGTTAATACGAGGTGTGGTCTTCTAAGTGCTGGGACACGAGGCGATACTTACTTATAAGAGGTCAAACACATGAATCTTAGGTGTCTCTGAAACAAAAATATGCATGGTACCATATTCTTATGAGTATAGTTGACATGAATTGCATATCTCAAAACTTCACTTTATGTTCTCTTTACCTTTTTGTTTTGTTGGAGGACTAGCACATATATTCCCTACTTACTTTCTTGTGTTCGAGAATCAAGAGTATCAAAAGAATCAAAAGAGAGGACAAAGATTCTTCTAAACAATTCCATAGGATTTTCCTAAGCATGATTTATGGTTCATAATACATGTCATTCATATTTCTTACAATGCTATTTATTGTTATGCATGCTTTGTAGAATTTAGGAGATACAATTTATACTTCATATTTCTTATTTTCATTCTTTATTGACCGAACCTTGTGAGACTTTGCATGATTACATAGAAGCAATGAAATAAACTCCAAAATCCATGTTAGCTTTATCACATTTATGAGCATTAAGCTTGGGGATGTTGATGCATGTAAAATGCATACATGAACTTTGCACTTTATTGCCACATATTATCACATATTTGCATCTTATATAATGTTATTTTCATGTTTTATATTATTCTAGGAGATTTCGTAAACAATCTCCTCTCTTTCCGGTTCTAATTCTGTTTGGCAGAGAACAACTCTTTTTAGTGTTTTTGACTTTTTAGGAGCTACAAGACTCGAAAAAGGGCAAGGTCAGGGGCCATGCTTCGGAATTTTCGAGACGAAGAAAATGAGATAAATTGGTGCACCAGGAGGTCAAGGATCTGTAAACTAGGGCAGGTGGTGATCCCTCCCCTCTGGGCGCCATCTGGTGTCGTTTCGTTGTCGTCCATCCGGTTCGCTTCAATCCAACGCCAACCGACTTGTTTTGACCTAAAAACCCTATATATATGACCCCCAGGGTTTCATCGAGGCTACGGAGACGGAGATCAAAAACACATAAACAGAGAATCAGCAGGCCGCCGCCGGCGGAAATCGGAGGGGGGAAACACTGCCAGAATCGCCTCCGGTGGATCCACCCCCTCCGGTGTGCATCTTCATCAACATCATCATCTCCATCTCCATCACCATCTACAGCAGCACCATATTCATCTACCCCTTTTAATCTCTTGGAAAACATGATATATGATGCAATATATTATTTTCCCATGATCTATTATATCTCTATGTTGATGTTTGAGTAGTGGCATGTTCATGGAAATTGTTATATAGTTTCTTGTTGGTTGCATACAAGTATATGTTATCTTCTATGATGATCTTTTGTACTAATATATGAGTGAACACATATGTTGGGGAATGCATGGGATTGTCACCGTTGCATGTTGATAGGATGAGGGGTAGCCGGAGTTTGACATAAACCAAATCCCAATTCTTAGATTCATGTTGTATTAATTCATAGTTAATCAACGCGGGGGGGGGGGGGTATAACTATGGGGTCCTTTAAACTTACATCGGTGGTTGGACTTTATGTCTTAATAATTCCTTCGTTTGTTCTTAATTGGCCTTGGGATCAACCACTAGTGGTGTAATTGCTCATGTTTATAGCTACACCTGTCTATGGCTCCTCTCTAGAAGAAATTACAAAAAGACTATCTTTGCGCTTCACTAATTATGAACACCACACAAATGAAATAGCAATTTGCTAGAATACTTACTCCCTTGAGTTACTCCACTTTACTTTTCTTGCATTACTTTTACTTCTTGCACTTTTTAATTTCAGCATTCATAGCAAAAAAACACTTCACACACACATACACACACACACACACACACACACACACGCGCGCACACACACACACACGCACACACACACACACACACACACACACACACACATTCTAGATCCTAGCTTTGCATAGAATGCCATACAAGTGGGTTATAGGGATTTAGAGAATAGATAGTTTACCTTCAGCTACTCGTGGGTTCGACACTCAAATACTTATCGAATTGTACTACGGTGATCCCCTGCACTTGGGGGTTATCAGCGCTCAACGTTGAACTCAAGAAGTTTATGTCGCTTGGCCGCCACGAGGAGACGTCCCACCTCCCCCGTGGCCGCCCGCTGGCGCGAGATCTCGACAGCGTGCTCGAAGTTGGTGTCGTTGATAAACTCGCGCTATTCCTCCTTCAGCCACCGAAAGCATTGTGCGTTGAAGGAGGCCAAGATCGCCGTCTGCTTCGGGCCACCGGGGACCTACTGCTGCTCGCCCCACTGCGCCGCATCCTCCGCCGCGTCAGCTTATGCGTCTGCTCTGTACTCCTCGTCCCACTCGTTGAACTGGGAGTCGCCGGAGTTGAAGTCGAACTCAGCGTCGGGCTGCGGCGGTTGTGGCTGCGGTGGTGGTTGCGGCGCCGATGGCAGTGTGCGGCCGTTACGGCCAAGCATCGAGTAAGTCGTATACAGCCGTCGCGGCATTGTTCTGCAGAGGAATGCAGCGGTGGTGGAGATGAGAGGATATCGCGGAGGTGGTGGAGAGTAGAGGATAGCACGGCGGTGCAGAAGAGGAGAGGATAGCGCGGCGGAGGACGCACAAAATAAGCGGTGCCAACTCGTCGCAGAGCATCCGAGGCTTCGCATTTACGGCGGCATCTGCGCGTGGAGAACCGGTGGTTTCATCGGTGACTAGTCGCAGAGCATACGAGGCGTCACATTTATGATGCCGCCGGCCGTTGAGTCGCTGCCAAGGCGGTTCCATCCGCGAAAACCCCCGTGGCACTTGGCACCGCGCCCAGTTCGCGGCCTTTGCGAAGAGACTGGCACGGGGTTGCCGGTGCTTCTATTGAGCTCGAAACCGTATCTGCGCTTTTTGAGGCGTGTCGGTGTGAGCCCAAAAACAACTCCAGTCCCTAAATAGCTATCGAAACCGCGTGTGAAGATGCTTTTTTTTTGCGAATTCCTGTGAAGATGCTCTAAGCTGCAACCAATCCTGGACTAAGAGCATCTCCAGTCGCGTCCCCCAAACCGTCCCCCAAACCGCGCCGGATTGAGCGTTTGGGGGACGTGTTTTGTTCGTGCCGCGTTTGGGGACGTCGCTCCACCGCGTCCCCCAAACGCCGCCCCCAAACATTTAAAATAATTTTTTAACACATAAACCATTTATATCAAATGTAGCATATGAAAAAAAATGTTTTCGAGGATTGTTTTCAAATTAAATTACAACAAACAATAAAACAAGTAATCAAATATAATAAAAAGGGCTAGATGATACATCAAGGTGCCACGGTATTTCCTTTGATCCTCCACAAATGCTCAACGAGATCAGCTTGAAGGTTCTCATGCACATTGCTGTCACGGATCTCTGCGTGCATGGCGAGAAAATCAGCAAAATCTGCAGGCAACTCATGATCAACCTCCGCGAGAGGGCCTTGACACTCATAGGGACCAACATGTGACCTAACATGATTCTTGCGGTCATCCTCGATGATCATGTTGTGCATGATCACACAAGCCTGCATCACCTCCCACATTTGGTCATGAGACCAGCTTAGAGCAGGGTACCGGACAATGGCAAATTGTGCTTGAAGCACACCAAATGCCCGCTCGACATCCTTCCTGCAAGCCTCCTGTCGTGTAGCAAAGTGAGAATTCTTCAGACCTGATGGATTCGAGATTGTTTTGACAAAAGTGGCCCATTTTGGATATATACCATCGGCTAGATAATAGCCTTTGGTATATTGGTGGCCATTGATCTCATAGTTGCATGGTGGAGCATGCCCTTCGACTAGTCTGCTGAACACCGGAGACCGATCAACACGTTGATGTCATTGTGTGATCCCGCCATGCCAAAGAAAGAATGCCAAATCCACAGGTCATAATCTGCCACAACTTCAAGCACCACACTGCAATATCCATGACGCCCTTTGTATATACCTTGCCAAGCAAACGGGCAGTTCTTCCATGCCCAGTGCATGCAATCGATGCTTCCAAGCATTCCAGGAAATCCTCTGGCAGCATTTTGTGCCATGATCCTTGCAGTCTCTTCCTCAGTTGGCCCTCTCAAGTAGTATTTGCCAAACTTTCCCACCACAGCTCGGCAAAACATGTACATGCACTCAATGGCAGTAGACTCACTCATGCGAAGGTAGTCGTCTGTGTATCGCAGGTGCTCCGTATGCAAGCATCCTCATGGCGGCGGTGCACTTCTGAATGGATGAGAACCCGAGAACGCCTACAGCGTCGACCTTGAGCTTGAAGTAGGGGTCGAACTCTCGAACGCCGTGGAGGATATTCATGAACAGGCCCTTGCTCATCCTGTACCGCGCCGAAAATTGTCGGCTTGTGTTGCCCCGTCGGCGAAGTAGTCGTTGTGCAGCATGGCATGCCCCTCCATCCTCTGCCGGGCTTCGACTTCCTTCTTTCCGGCCTTGATCCTCCGCGGCGCGGCCTCTTCCTCTTCTCCGCCTCGGCGTCAAGCATGTCCTGGAGGGACGCGATGATCAGCAAATGCTCCCGGTCGTCGTCGAACGCTTGCTCGTCCTCCAGCAGCAGGGCAACCATCTCATCGTCGCTGTCCATGGCTAAAGCAAAATCAATGGTTAAAATTGCGCCGAGGAGACGACGCAACAAACAGCGACCAATCGCGCCTACCCGGCAAGTCGTCGAGCACCTTCTGTGCGTGGAGGTGGGGCGGATTTGACGGCGCGTTCGGGGAGGCGCGGACGGCGGCACGGCCGGGGCAGCGAGACGGGGCCCGCGCTGGGGGCCGACTGCCAAGAGCCCACGGCGGCGGCGGCGGTGGGGCGGGGGAAGGAGCGGGAAGCGACCGGACGGAGGGCGTTCCGGCGTCGGTGGGACGGGGACGGCTCGCGCCGGACATCGACGGGCCGCGCCGGACAAAAATGGGCTTTGGGGGACGCGGCTGGAACGTTTTTTTTGTCCGGCGCGCCCCAAATCCCTTTGGGGGACACGACTGGAGATGCTCTAATGCAGGGTGCTAGGGTCGTTTCAGATGTGCTAGCCGACTCCAAATCTGTTTGGCTCAAGTACACTCCGTAGCTAGATTTCTAGCCGGCTTGTGTCGCTGGTTTTGTTTGTTCGCGTGGATTGCGAACTTGTTGTCCCGTCGTCTCGGTACCTGGTTTTCTTTCTTGTTTTTCTTTTCTGTTATCTTTCTCATTTTTTCTTTCCTTTTCTCTTTTCATTGTTTTATTTCTTCTTCTCTCTTGTTGTTCTTTTTTCTGTTATTGTTTCTTCTCTTTGTTTTGTTCATTGGTTCAAAGAAATATGCGTTCGTGGATTCATAAAAAATGTTCACATGTTAAAACAAACACGTTCATGGATATGAAAAATTGCTCACGGGGTGCAAAAAAATGAAAAACAGTTTCAAAAAATGGGTGCATTGGTCCGATAAATTGTTCATGGTGGTTCAGAACATATTTCACAAGAGTTCAAAAAATATTCATATCGACTCAGGAAATTGTTCACGGTGTCCAAAAAATGTATATCAGTTCAAAATATGTTAGCGATGTTAATATTTTTATGAATTAAAAAAATGTTAACAGTGTTTGGAAAATGTGTTCACCCTATTAAAGAATGGTCATGGTTGTTTGAAAATTTGTTCACGGTGTTAAAAAATGCTTATTTTTATATTTAAAATTTGTTGATGTTGTTGAATAAATATTCATGTGGTTCAAAAAATAATAATTTGAAAATAGTCGCAGATTCGGAAAAAAGTTCACATATTTAAAACAAAGTTCAGATTTGAAAATTTTGAAATTTGAATTGTTCGGATATTGAATTTGTTCATATTTTGAATTTCATTCAAATTTTGAATTTCGTTTGGATTTCAAATTTGGTTAGATTTTGGATTTTTTATTTTTCTAAATTTAAATAAAATGTATTTTGATTTTTGTTTGGATTATAAATTTGTCCAGATTTGAATTTATCTAGATTTTGAGTTTGTTCGGATTTTGAAACAGCTGGAACTTTACCGAGGCATGTTCAAAAAATGTTCACGGAGTTTAAAAAATTGTTCAAGTGTTTAAAAAGAATTATGTTCGGAGATTCAAAAAATGTTGATGGGTTTGAAAAAGGAAAATGTTTACGAGGCACAAAAAAACATATTCATGTAGTCAAAATATGTTCACCGATTTCAAAATATATTCACATGGTTTGAAACTTTATGTCCATGATTTAAAATATGTCCACCGGTTTTCGAAAAAAATGTTCTCCGGATTCTAAAAAGTGTTCATGAGTTGGAAACATTTTTTTTTTCAAAAAAGAATTCAATTACTTTTACATCTAATTTAGTTTTTTTAAAGCCAATGTATGGTGCAACTTCTCAAAAGAAGGAAAAAAAACTGTCGAACAAACAGATATAGTAGGCGACGTTAGGAAATACGATTGAGAACGTCGTCTTTCTTTCGGTCATGTACGTGTACGAAACTGTAGGCGCCCGGGACATGGTCTCCTCTCGATCAGGTCTAAGAAACAGTCGAGGGACCGAGGCACCTGCCATGGGCAACCGCCGGAGGTATACACGCGGTGTTGATTGTACGCTCCGCTAAAAGCGGAAGCGGTGTATAGGACCCTCCCGACATCGACGAGTGCTGAAGTTGCTGCCTCTACCTTGTGTTGTGAGCCAGCACAGGGCACAGGCGCGTCCCCAGCGTACCGAGGAAGCACAGGCGCGGGCTCTGGCACGCCGTCCTGGTCCTTGGCAACGGCGAGGCGCAGTCTAGGGCGCAGTTGGCAGGACCGCAGGAGCCGCAGGCCAAACTGCCGAAGCCAGCCGACAGGGCGCGGATGCAGCATGGCTGCGTCGTCCGTGCCTCCATCCTCAAAGGAGAAGGCCGCAGAGCTTCCTTTTCGCCCGCGTCAGGTGCAGCTTGCCCAACTGGGGTTGGGGCTAGCACGGGCAAGCGGGCCAACCTGCCAAAGTTGACCACCGTGCACCGGTCGCTGTGATGGACCTTGTCGGCAACTGCAACAAAGCTGATGCAGTCCTGGTTGCCGTCCAGTTAGCTAGGACTTCTTACGGTGCACCCTGTGGTAGGGGTCACAGCTAGGCACGCCGGAGAGGGCGTGAGCCGTGAGCGGCGCCCGCCATATATAGCTGCGTCGCGGGCGGTACTGGCTAGCTGCGGCGAGATCGCTTCCAACCTTTGGTGCCACACGTCGTCGGGGATGCCATGAGTCCAGGAGTGGATCTCGTCCTCCGTCAGCGTTCTTTGGTCGTCGAAGCTGTAATCATCGCCGCTGGCCCATCGGTAGCGCGACGAGGGTGCCGGCCTGATGTAAGTGGAGGAGTCGAGGTGGCCGAGAACTGTAGTACTACAGAGCAGGCGCGGCGGGCACACCTGCAGGTGCTCCATGTAGCATGGCTCCGTCGGCGTGCCCACCCCAAGGACCGACGCGCCCGGAGTGGAGAAGCCTGGAGGAAGGTCGGCGTGGGCGAGGGGCTCGATGCACGGATTGGGCTCGTGGACGTCGAGCGTGGCCTCGGTCGGGACGTCCTCGAGGCGGTCAACCCACGCCTCCAGCACCAAGTAGCAGAGGCAACGAAAAAAAAACCTGCTAAATGAGATATCGTGGGCGTCTAAAATACGCTATACACGTTATAAGGTGATAATAATAAAAATAAATATAGCGTGTATATTAAGGATTTCAACAACTAAAGAATTGTCCAAATCATAATGATCAACAAAACGAATTGACAAAGTCCACATCACAATAAAAGATAAGATTTTTCTCAGTATAACAAGTGAAATCAACAATTCAACAACCATAATTCAGAAGTGGATGGAGAATTAAGATTTAAGAAAGAAGTAGACAACTAACCAACCAACATGCATAGTCCATATAAACAGCTAACGAGCCAACATCATAGCAGAGTAGTAATTTATCAAATCGGATGAACCAGACGGAGAATGCATTGGTCATCATCCGATTCAGAAGAAAAACCAGCAGATTGCAACTCATCATCACGAAAAGTTGGAAGCAACTTCTTTTTTCAAGGCTGATAAACTTTCTTGCTTTTTTTGCTGCAGCGGCAGCTCTTGCTTGGTGTGATGTTGATTATGTGCACGTCATGTGAGGAGCCGGAACTGTCTATGTGGTTCCGTGGTTGCATGCCAGCGCGCTCAATGGCTAGGGTTAGAAATAGGAATTTCGGCAACTCGTGGGCTAAAAGGTTAAAATGATTATTCAGCTACTCTATTTCCCTGCGAAAAATAACGCACATAGCGCCGCTAATAGCGGGATTAGCGTCGTAGCGTCGTAGCAAGTCAAATGTGCATAGTGTAGCGTTCACCTTTCAAACACGCTATAGAGCTGCTAAAAATCGAAATAGCGCGCTATTTTTTCGTTGATGAGAGGTCATGTTTGGTGAGCTTCTCGCCGGCGATAGCATTGAAGCCGGAGGTGGTGGATGAAGTGGTGAGGCGCAGAGGCGTTCTGCAGACGGAGGAGCGGCTGGTGTCTGGGAGCGATGTCCGGTGGGGCTCAACCATGCATCCAAAAAAATTGTTGCATACTTTTTTGTCCATGTGCTATGTGTGAGTTAATTGAAATCTCGTGGACAAAAAATTGGTAGTGGACGCAATCGTGTCACATGCATGGTTGGCAAGTAGCATCAGTATCTCAACTTCTGACAGTGGCACAATTGCACTTCGATGGTAACAAATCAACCTAAATTTTTGCCATGATTTTCTTATCCTATTAATTATTCAAAATACTACTGGTCAATATAACTAGTAATGAAATGAACTAGTTCAATCTTCAGGCCTTCTTTCCTGTAACTTCAATCTCCTTCTAATAAAATGAACACAGCAGCTCTCCTGCTGTTATTCAAAAAAAAAAACTAGTAATTGTACCCTAAAAGGTCCCCCAAACGAGGTGCGACGGGAGACGGTCATGCTTGCTAGGCTGTGGGTATTGGGCGTGGGATGCGGCACGGCTGAGCCGTGGCCGACCTGGCCAGCGGCGACGGGGGAGAGGAAGAGCGAGCTAGCTAGCCGAGGCTTAGCCTGTTTCTGCAGTGCGAGAGCGAGAACAGTGCTGTCCGCATCTTCCTAGACAAATCAAATGATTTATAAAATATGCAGGGAAAGTACTGTACCATAAACTGGCAATTGTTGTCACAGTGGTGAACAATTCTGACGGCTGGTGGTTTATGTCCTGCAAGGTATGCTGGAAAAGAACAAGTCCCTAATAGGAATATGTTCAAATCCACCTGTGAGTGACTGCCCTTGCAAGGAAGAAAAATACAGGTACACTTGCATCGTCTGCAATCATCAGGCAACATGTTCTCATAATCTCATATAAACAAATAAATAAATAAGCCTACGGCCCTTTGCAGGTACAGATTGAGTGTAAACGAGAAGGACATCGAACCGACGAAGAAAACAAAGAGGTGATAGGCCAGTTCATGTTTCTTGGCAACCATGGTCAGACACTTAGAGCATCTCCAGTCGCGTCCCCCCAAAGCGTTCCCCAAAGGGATTTGAGGCGCGCCGGACAAAAAAAACATTCCAGCCGCGTCCCTCAAAGTCCATTTTTGTCCGGCGCGGCTCGATACGGTGTCCGGCGCCCCGAGCCCATCCCCGTCCCACAGGGGACGCTCCGGGACGCCGGAGCGAGGCGGGCTCCACATGTCGGCGACTATTTGCATAAACCGTTGGTTCGCGCCTCTTTTCTCGTCGCTCCTTCCTTCCCGCGCCCCACCCCACCGCCGCTGGATTTCCCGGCCGTTTGGGCGTCGATCTCTGCTGAGAGTCGGCACCGTTGTCACGGCTAGGGCTCCCGCCGGTCGTGCCGCCGCCGCGTCGCCAGCGCGTCCCAGAACGCGCCACAAATCCGCCCACCTCCGCGCACAGAAGGTGCTCGACGACTTGCCAGTAGGCGCGATTGGCCGCTGTTTGTTGCGTCGTCTGCCTCGGCGCAATTTTAACCATTGATTTTGCTTTAGCCATGGACACGACGATGAGATGGTTGCCCTGCTGCTGGAGGACGAGCAAGCGTTCGACGACGACCTGCGGGAGCATTTGCTGATCATCGCGTCCCTCCAGGACATGCTTGACGCTGAGGCGGAGAAGAGGAAGAGGCCGCGCCGCGGAGGATCAAGGCCGGGAAGAAGGAAGTCGAAGCCCCGGCAGAGGATGGAAGGGCATGCCATGCTGCACAACGACTACTTCGCCGACGGGGCAACACATGCCGACAATTTTCGGCGCCGGTACAGGATGAGCAAGGGGCTGTTCATAAATATCCTCCACGGCGTTCGAGAGTTCGACCCCTACTTCAAGCTCGACGCTGTAGGCGTTCTCGGGTTCTCGTCCATTCGAAGTGCACCGCCGCCATGAGGATGCTTGCATACGGAGCACCTGCCGATACACAGGACGACTACCTTCGCATGAGTGAGTCTACTGCCATTGAGTGCATGTACAAGTTTTGCCGAGCTGTGGTGGGAAAGTTTGGCAAATACTACTTGAGAGGGCCAACTGAGGAAGAGACTGCAAGGATCATGGCACAAAATGCTACCAGAGGATTTCCTGGAATGCTTGGAAGCATCGATTGCATGCACTGGGCATGGAAGAACTGCCCGTTTGCTTGGCAAGGTATATACAAAGGGCGTCATGGATATTGCAGTGTGGTGCTTGAAGCTGTGACAGATTATGACATGTGGATTTGGCATTCTTTCTTTGGCATGGCGGGATCACACAATGACATCAACGTGTTGCAGCGGTCTCCGGTGTTCAACAGACTAGTGGAAGGGCATGCTCCACCATGCAACTATGAGATCAATGGCCACCAATATACCAAAGGCTATTATCTAGCCGATGGTATATATCCAAATAGGCCACTTTTGTCAAAACAATCTCGAATCCATCAGGTCTGAAGAATTCTCACTTTGCTACACGACAGGAGGCTTGCAGGAAGGATGTCGGGCATTTGGTGTGCTTCAAGCATAATTTGCCATTGTCCGGTACCCTGCTCTAAGCTGGTCTCACGACCAAATGTGGGAGGTGATGCAGACTTGTGTGATCATGCACAACATGATCATCGAGGATGACCGCAAGAATCATGTTAGGCCACATGTTGGTCCCTATGAGTGTCAATGCCCTCTTGCGGAGGTTGATCATGAGTTGCCTGCAGATTTTGCTGATTTTCTCGCCATGCACGCAGAGATCCGTGACAGCAATGTGCATGAGCAACTTCAAGCTGATCTCGTTGAGCATTTGTGGAGGATCAAAGGAAATACCGTGGCACCTTGATGTAGCATCTAGCCTTATTATTATATTTGATTACTTGTTTTATTGTTTGTTGTAATTTAATTTGAAAACAATCCTCGCAAACATTTTTATTCATATGCTACATTTGATAAATGGTTTATGTGTTAAAAAATTATTTTAAATGTTTGGGGGCGGCGTTTGGGGGACGCGGCTGGGGAGCGACGTCCCCCAAACGCGGCACGAACAAAACACGTCCCCCAAACGCTCAATCCGGCGCGGTTTGGGGGACGGTTTGGGGGACGCGGCTGAAGATGCTCTTATAGACCATAATGTAGAGGCGTTTTTTTGCAACAGCAAGAGTAAAAGCAGACTACTTGTCACGAACCGTGCAAAATGTTGTGCGGATGAATTGGCCACTGCACGCGTCACGCAAGAAGTTCTCGAAGCAGACAATATCACCTTCTGTGTCTCATAGCCCATCGCAACCATCAACCAGCAATGCAAAAGCCATAACAGAACTTCGGGTGCCACGCCGAGCAAGGACATTGTGCTCCCCATGCATCCGCAAAACAGCGACCTGCCAAAGAAGCGGCCATATCCCAGACCCAGAAATGGCTAGTACGAAAAACCGCAAAGGATTTACAAGCTGCATTTTATTTACTAGTAAAATCACGCCCTTAACTTTGCTGCTCGGTAGTGTTGAAGGTGGGTCAATAAGCTAGATCGAGTTCATCACTGTCTGAGCTTACTCATAAAGGCTGCCTCAAGAACATTATCTTCAGTTTGTGCTCATAAGAATAATATATCTGCACCATTATCTATTTATCACTGATAAAGCCTGTTTTCGCCCATTATCTGTTCATGTTACTACCAGTGATCCTCACTCGAGGAACCCACAGCACAAGTGTTCCATTCAATGTCTACTTACTCTTTGTTCTGTTCCTTGCATAGCTATAGTCACCCACCGCATTTCACAACTGTTAAAGGTCGCGAGCTAACTACACCAACAGACTAAATATATTGCTACTGTAGCTTCCTCAATACTACCTATTAAAGCACCTGCATAGATCAATTTTACGTGATCGTTCAACCTGATTATCACCTCAACAGATATAGCACCACAGGCGCGGCGGCCTCCTAGTCTAGTGTAAGAGATAGAGCATTATAAAGTAATTCAGCCAAAAAGGATAATTGTTGTCAGTAGAAATTTTCAAGGATGTCTGAATAAATCAAAGCAAGCGCCTAAGCCAGATGTGAAGGATGTTACTATTTAGGAAGAAAACAAATTTATTTTCCCTCTAGATGTATTAGCATCCCTTGATAAGTATGCTCATCGACATGAATGGCCACCATACAGGATTATAGACAACATATCCATCCGGTTAGAGTGAGATCTACACCAAGATTACAAGACTAGAACATAAACATGCAACACACTGTTCAACAAACAACCTGAATGATCGAGTTCAACAGAGAAGCATATCAACTTGTTCTAAAAAACTGCCATATTACAGTTCTACTACCTATTGGTAGAAAGACACACAACTGTCTTGAATTACAGGAATAGATTATAATACGGGAGATCATGTCAGCTGAAAACTGCCATACTGTTTTGAACTTCCACCTATTACTCTATTAGTAGAAATGCACACAGCTGTCTTGAATTACAGGAATAGATTATATTACGGGAGATCATGTCAGCTGAAAAATGTCATACTGTTTTGAACTTGCACTTACTACAAAGAAAGGCACAGCCGATCTTTTTTGAAAAATGGCAAAAGCTAATCCTGAAGTACAACAATAAATTACACTACCGGAGATCATATCAAACTCAACGATAAGCTGCAGTATGGCTGAAAACAAATCCTCTTCAGTAACGCTAATGCTAGAAAGGCAGAGAGCAGAACACACTTTCTGCGTAACAAAAAGTAACTCCGAGTTCATATTGCAAACTAAAACCTTGGTAGGTGGAGTTATATGAAAAATCTTTTTGATAAACAAAAAGAAATCATTCTGATTTGCACCTTAGGTGTAATTCTTCATGACAGTAGTTACTAGATTCCCAACAGTGTCGTTGACCTGCAAATGTGTACAGTTTTAAATGTAAATTTAACCAAGTGTAAAAAATGTGTACAGCTTCTAGGGTTTTGAAAACCTTACATTAGGTTGATAGCGAAGAAACTCATTCAGGGTTGTTATCATAGTGTCAACAGAGATTGAATGCCGCAGAATTTGTTGATGCCTGGAATGCATGCCAACAACCATAAGCACCCCATCGATCATACCAAGAACTGGCCCTCCTGAAGTACCAGACTTTGATGTATAATTCGCAATAACCTCGTCAAGGGGTCCACCAGGACACTCCGATGTTTTGCGCCAAAGCCCATTGCTGCAATCAATTTAACTGAGTTAAATCAAGTATTAGTAAAATACAACCACAGGTAAGAGCCAATGTTTTACTTACACAACTTTTCCAGGTGAGGTGCAGGGGTATTTGATACAACCATCTTGTAATGGCAGAAAGGCCAATAGGACCACATCCATCCCAATAGAAGCTGGGACATCAGAAAAAGAAAGTGGCGTTCCTTTGATAACTCTACCATCAGGAATCAGCACAAGCGCAATATCTGTGTCAGGGTTGCAAAAAAGTACTGAGCCAGTTGCCTTCTTCTGTAATCCAGGGACATAAACTTGAACATGTTGAACGCCTTTTACGCAATGAGCGCAAGTCATGATCAGACGCTTTGTCCCACAGGTTGCGACAAGAAATCCATTGGAAAAATGATTCTTTTTCTTTTTCCGGATGCGCAAGTTCACCAATGAAGACTGTAATTCGCGTGCCAATTGACTCAGTTCAGCAGGATCCATTCTAACTTAATTGGCGCAGCCTGTTTAAATGAAAATAATAACTATCTTGATGAATAAGTCTACAAAAATTGTTAATCACTATGTATTTCTCCAGTTTTTCTTAATGTGTATTTGTTTGCTACTTAACAATAAACTATAGTTCAGAACTTTGTACCTACAAAATGTGCAACATTAGATTTGTGGAAAAAGAAAATTTGGAACTAAAAAGAAGTGTGGTTGTCGTTTATAGGTAAATTCTGATTGTCGATGTAAAGAGCAACATGAGCATGTTATAGATGCATTCATTGAGTGGTGTAAATTAAGTCTACTTTTGAGATGAAGACCTCCATGAAACGATAGTAATGGCGCAATATGAAATCTGGTGTTGCAGATAAAACAACAAAATGATGTGTACAGCATTGTGAGACTCTTTCGATCCCCTAATGAGGCGAACTACGGCGTGTCAATTAACACCAATGCCTTCCGGGTAAATGCTAATAGCTATTACATAGAAACAAATAAACCACTGAACAAAGCTAGAAGTTGGCTTTTCTTGTGTATTTCACACGGGAGCGACAGTTCATCCTAGCCTCTGCCCTGCCCAATGGTGACATTGCCACTCCGTGACTCACAACTTTGCTCCCTTGTTTACGACTGAGACCTCGTTCCTCAAGCTTCTCCACGGCCTAAACCACACGACGTCGCTCATGGGACGATGCTACCGAAGCTTGCATTATTTCAGACTTTTCAGTCTGTTCGCTCATTCCTCATCACGGAGCTGGGCAGGGCGTTCCATTGGGCGGCCTTAAGCACTCATCGAACGGGCTACTAAGACAACCAGTCGTCCTCCGGGGCGACGTCGGTTGCTCTATGGACGACAAAAAAGAAAAAGGGCGGCGGCGGCTCCACCGCCCAACACCGGCTCCATCGGCGTATTGAGGTTGAGGGGCATGATGCCCCAATCAGCGAGGCGCCGGAGCCGAGCGAGGGGGCTGCGGGAGGTGGAGCACAATACAAAGCAAATATGCCTGGTAAGAGAGAGAGAGAGGGGATCCGGAGGCGCTGCCGCCGGAGCATATGTAGGTTAGTAAGTGTTTCGTCACGCCCGGCTCAAAGCAAGCAGCTTGCCCGATTTGCGCGCGCGTCGTCAACCATGAAATGCAGCACGGCACTATTATCCATACTGCATCCGCCAAGTAAAACCCCACGCACTACTGCGCCGTGCAGTCACTGCCGGCGCGGCGGCGCCGCCGCTCGACGGGTTTGAGCCGTCAACCTAACACGCCTGACTTCCCCCTCATAAAAAATAAAAAAGCTGAAGATTAGGGGCGATTTGGAGACTTGGAGTGCAGTATCATACCGGATCTCCCCAGTGATCTTCAGGTCCCCGAGCTCTCCCCTCGATTCACCGCGTCTTGAGAGGGTGGCAAGCCACGAGAAGGTGAAAGCTTTCGGTACAACCGTGGAACCAAAGGAGGCCTGAAATAAATCCATTCAAAGGAAGGAGTGGAACATAAAAAATGCAATATGCGGGTTCTTTTCATAATTTTTAGGCTTTAATGGTAGAATGACCAGAAGAAAGACTGGAGTACGGTACGGAGGCACATCTCTCTGTACCTAAACAAGACGTGCCTGAGTGAACAAAGGATACGCGATTTTTCAGACACGATCCGATCGAGCCAACGCTACCACGGGAAGCGGGAGCACGACTCCAATCGGTAATGCAGTCTAATGCACTCGGTAGTAACGTTACTTATTCAAGAAATTTACATTTCAACAAAAAAAGTTTTACTGAAACAAATCATGATGTTGTATTGAAACACGAAAAATAGTACTCCTACCTTCGTCCATAAAAGGATGTCATACGTTTATCTAAATTTAGATATATTTTAGTGTATTGATATATTCAAATTTAGATAAATCTTCAAGCTTTTTATGGACAAAGGCAGTACATAATTTAAAAAAGTAGTAGAATTCCCACAATCAACTTCCAACCCTTTTGTCCCATTTGATGGATTTTCCAGGGTCTTCAGAAAAATGAAAGGAGAGGACATGGTCTCAAGCTACAAAAGCTGCCAATATTGATTGGAATTTTGAATGAAACAAACCTCTCCAAGTGAAATTTGAACCTAGGATCAGTTAGGGCATCTCCAGCGGCTCAATTTATTCCGGACACCAAATGTGTCTCTTTTGATCCGTTTGAGTCAGCCTGCGGAGAGAAATGAGGCCGCCTCCATCCTCTTATCCATTTGGGTCGGGGGTACACCCAGCGGTCAGATGTTCTATGAACTTCGACATGACCTCTTTTGAAACTAGGATTTTGGAGAGGCATTTGATTTAGTATTTGAATATGAATTTGAAACAAATATGAAAGAAGTAAACAATAATTCAAGAGAATTCATAATTCATAACTCAAATTCAATGTCACATTAATACAACGCAATTCATAAATAAATTATAAGTATTGCAACAAGCTCATAAGTAAAACTTTGAGCTTTATTGATTTCACACACATAATACATTGTCATTATAGAATTCCTTTTATATTGCAAGAATTGGAACAAAAATAAAATATAAATAAGTAGATAAAATGGAAGATTACATCATTGAATATTTCCTACGCTAAAGTCTTCCAAGATCTTCATTTGATCTTCTCCAAATCTTGTTCAAGTTGAAATCTGCATAAGAAAAAACAAAACAAACTAGTTTGTCCAGTAACAAGTGTCAATGACATTTGGGCAGTAAAAATAACAAGAATAGAACCAGATAAGCATTGGCTGGGGGATCAAGTCCCAACCAAAGCCAAAGGGAAGCCCAGGATCTTTTCACAATCATCAGCCATGGTGAAACAGGGGCAAGACACCAGAGCACACAGCCACATAGGTGCTGTCGACCAAGGAGAGCACCAACCAATGCTATAAATAGCACAGTAGTTTGGAGATAGGGATGAAATCCACATGATAGCAAGAAGACATCAGTAGTGTATTCACCCAGTTCATCCAGTGAACCAGAACCAAACGAAACCAAACCAAATAATAGATCATGGTGACCTAGAGCAAGATCATCCAGGAGCTAGGAGGTGAATGGCAGTTGATCAAGTCAACAAGCTAAAAGCACTTAATCAACAAAAAGTAATCCTCTAGGAGCTGGAGCAAGGTATAATTCATACCTGGATTGGATCCAATCATCAAATCCATCATAAGCATGATCATACACATTTGGTGTGGAGCAGATGCTCCACATGGTATCTCATCACTTGGTACTAGGAAGAAAGAGGCCATACCAAGAGCTAGTGGATCTGGTTACTGGATATGCATAAGTAAATCAAGTACTAGCCATCCAAGATACCTAGAACAACCAGAATAGTGGCCAACTAGTTACCTAGCACCATTTGGTTGTATAAAACCATCGGTAAAGACCCATTTTTCATCAAAAGATCCACATGGCATTTATATAGATGATTCCCAACTGTGGGTATTGTTATCATTTTCATAAAACCCACCAGATAGCCAAATTAGTTGCAACCAAGACCAGTAGCAAGCTACTGAGGTCACATCACAAGTCTAACAAACAAACAGGCCACACAGTTCAAAGAGGGGCAAGGTCAATTCCTTGACAGACTTTGGTGACAACCAAAGACATGATCTGAAGATCCCTATACGTGTAGTGCTAAGTCGGCATAAATCTTCAATAGTTGCAGTCGGAGATACTTGAGACTTCCTGAAAGGTTGATCCATCTTCGACTTCGAGTCTCCGAGTCTGAGTTGGGGACCGTCCAATATGTTGATTTGAAAGAGATAGTAGAATCAAAAGTTTTCAAAATCTTTGGAAACCATAAGGCGAGGTAATAATTGGAAGTTTTGAAGGGATAAGAAAATTAGAAGCTATTCTTCCGTTTACTAAAGAAATGTTTTGTAAATAATTTTTCCCAAAGTATTGGTTTCCTAACTAACGTCCATGCTAACTAGGGTCTCATACAGTCAGGATGGCTCTGATACCAGCTCTCTGGGTGACAAAGGATTAACTTGTCAATGCCTACAGATCGTAGACTAGGGTTTTGCTAGAAGTAGAGGGCAAGTAGATCTCGAAGGTTTAGGCGAAAAGTACTCGGCGATTATGAAAACTGGGGTTATGTTGACAGTCGATTCGATCCTTTCTTTGTCCCTCGACTCCCCCTTATATAGGAGGTGGAGCCGAGGGTTTCGTATCGTACAAGTTACAGAGTTCGGGACGGTTTCTAACTCGTCCCGCCAGATTACAAATAATATTTCCTATTACAACTCTAGCTTTCCTTAATACATCTTGGGCTCCCGAATCTTCTTATTCTTCGGATAATGGGCCTTCAGTAAATCCCGGGTACTATCTATGGCAGGCCCATTTGGGGTGCCTATGTCAGTAGCCCCCGAGATTTTGCTTGAATCGTAGAGTCGGGGAAAATCTCTCCCGTTTATTTTTGTTCGAGAGCTTTTATTCATACTCCACATAAAATTCTATATTGTACGGGGATAATGGTAGTTGGGGCTAGTTCATCTGACGGATCAGGTACTAGTTAACTGCTCTAGTGGCAATCCGCAAAAACCTACTTCAAGATCACGTCCCCGGACATGATCTCGGGATACGGGTGTAAACTTCGACAGTGCCGCTTAAGGTCTTACCATTCTGTCAAGTCCCAGTCAAATTTATCGGGTACCTAACGCGTCCGTTAGGATTTTTCTTCGTATCTGTTGATACGGATAAAAATAGCGCAGTCTTTGGCGATGCCACGCCCAGCAGAACGGATCTGGGGTCTTACCTTCGCAAATTTGCGGCATTCAGAAATTGATCGCAACTTTGGCGTTCCGAGAATATATTGTCGAGTGCTTTTCGCCTTTGGAATAGCACATTTTATTGAGTCATATTTGATGACTTTATTTTGTCTTCCCGATGGGAGTATATGTAGAGTTATTTGCGTAACTCGAAATATACTCACTTCGTTTTCTCTATTTCTGATCAAATTCATCGGGCACGCGAACAGCGTTCCCGATGGGAGTAGCCCCCGAGGCTACAGCCAAGAACTTGTGCTTGGGTGTAGGCTCCACAGATTAACATCCTTTGCCGCTATTTTTATGATCCTTTTCGATATTTTCATATTTATCGGGTGCGCGACCAGCTGTCTAAAACACATGTTATGCATACACATTCATGATCCCGTGATCAGTGTGTCGTGAAGGAATAATCGAACTGGTATCAAATACAACATCCATTATAGTACCGAAAAAAAGTTACAATGGTCACATGACCAGATACTTACATAAGAGCCATAATGGCAGGAGATCATCAACCACACAGCGGAAATACTTCATACGAAAGCGTTCGCATGGCCCAAGTCATGACATAACCCTACATGAAACTGACTGGGAAGACTTTTCTAGCTCGCATAGAAGTCGTCGACTCCTTGATCATCTGTCGGACTCCACCAAGTATGGCCAAGTAAATAGCCAAGGGCAAGCCATGAGTACATTATGAATTTTACTCGCAAACCACCTTAGAGAGAAGTAAAGGATATGCATATTTGGCAGTAGCAAGGAACATGCACTATTCTAGGTTTACAAGGAGTGAGAGATTGGTTCTCTCGAGAGTATGACATCTCTATATCTTTGTTGAAAACCTTTTTGAAAACAAGATTTTATTTGGAGACTAATAGGTAAGTGACAAGTGTCAACCTGAAGAATGAGATAATCATGGGTCAATTGGATGATCCATTCATCGTGGAGGAGATGAGGAGGATTGATGAAGGAAGACCATCAGAATTTCACCGAGGAGAAATGGGATCATTATGGTTCCAGAAAAGGATTTGCGTCCCGGATATTGATGAGATCAAGGAAGTTATACTCCGGGAAGCACATCAAACACCATATTCTACACATCCAGGAAGTACAAAGATGTACATGGATCTCAAAGAATTATTCTGGTGGAATAATATGAAGAGGGAAATAGCACAATACGTGGCATGCCATACATGCCAAAGAGTTAAAGCTGAACATCAAAGTCCGGCAGGAAAGTTACAACCTTTACCAATCCCAGAATGGAAATGGGAAGAGATAGGAATGGATTTCATCACCGGACTACCCATGACTAATAAAAGAAGGACATGATATGGGTAATCGTGGACCGGTTGACGAAAAGTGCACACTTCTTAGCAGTAAACCAGCAGGATAAAGGGGAGAAACTCATCGATCTTTACATCAAAGAGATCGTGAGTAAACATGGAGTACCCAAGAAGATAGTATCTGATCGAGGATCCGTGTTCACATCAGCATTTTGGAAGCAACTACACGAAGCCTTAGGATCCAAGTTAGATTATAGCACCGCCTATCATCCTCAGACAGGTGGACAAACAGAGAGAACAAATCAGATTTTGGAAGATATGCTTAGGGCATGTGCCTAGACTTCGGAGGATCATGGGAGGAACACTTACCACTAGCAGAGTTTTCATACAACAATAGCTATCAAAGCAGTATCAAGATGGCACCATTCGAAGCTCTACGGAAGGAAGTGTAGATCACCGATATGTTGGTATGAAGCAGATCAAGCAAGGAGTTTAATCCTGATTATGTCAAGGAAAAGCAACAAATAATTGACATTATAAGAGATAGGTGAAGATAGCCCAAAGTCGACAGAAGAGCTACGCCGACCAAAAGAGAAGGACATGGGAGCCACAAGTTGGAGACATGGTATATCTCAAGGTCAGTCCGATGAAAGGTCTTCAGAGATTCGGAGTAAAGGGGAAGTTGAGCCCTAGATACATCGGACCTTTCAAGATACTGAGTCAGAACCGTGGGTTAGCCTTTGAATTGGATTACCGGGAAGGCTAGCTCAAATTCACAATGTATTCCATGTGTCACAACTCAGGAAATGTTTAAAGACCCCAGATGAGCCAGTATCACATGATGAGCTCGAGTTACAACCAGACTTGACTTATATCGAGAAACCAGCAAAGATTCTCGAGGAGAACTGGAAACAACTCAGGAATCGAGCAATAAAGTACTGCAAGATACAATGGAAGCATCACCCTGAGAGGGAAGCCACCTGGGAAAAGGAAGAAGACTGAGGAAAACATACCCCGAACTCTTCGGTATTACAACCACAACTTCGGGACGAAGTTTTCTTTAAGGGGGAAAGGTTGTAATGTCCCAGGTTTAGAGACGATCGAGGGGTAGATTTTAGAAAGGGATGTTCATTGCATTGTAAATTCTGGGGAAATTTCGCGCTTTTAAAAAAACTGCATCGAAGGGGGACAAGTTTCTCTCTCGATGTTGGGGGGATGACCCCCGGTATGCCAAAGGCATGCCAAACCGGATGGTCTTATTCGTCAAGATACCGGTTTAATATTTATACCGGAACTCAAAGATAGGAGTTTGGCTAAGTAAGCTAAGCCGGTATCCCCAAAGAGGGGTATACCGGGACCGGATAGAAAGGATGTCGGAGACCGGAAGAAAGAACATGTCGGCAGGACCAGTCAAAGATTCTCTCCTGAGCTAGCGGACAAGGATGAGCTAAGCAAAGTGGCTTTAAACGAAGGCCTGAAGACAAAGAGGAGGATGACGGTCAAAGAAGCCGGAGGACGTCAGCCTCCCTGTTTAAAGAAGACCCGGCGTCATCTATGATTAAAGTAGCTTTGTAAAGTATCTTTGTAAAAGTAGTTTGTCTAGTCAAAGATCCCATTAGGGTTTCTTGTCCCGTAAGCCACCCTCTCCCCTATATAAGGAGAGGGGGCAGCCTCCTTCACGGGCGGGCGGAGAAAGAGAGAGAGAGAGCAAAACAATAGCAGAAGATAGAGAGAGAACCTTGTAAGCTCAAACATGTAACCTGTGGAAATCAATGAAGATAGTGATCTAGAGCGAGTTCTTCCTTGTGTCTTTCTTCTAACCTCTGGCCTTGGCCAAGTTCTTGAGGAAACCATCCGGAAGTTCATCCCGTCTGGTCACAAACCCTCCCCCGAATCCTCTAGCGTCCATTCGGCCCCAAGATAAGCCATCCTATGACATCTGTTTGTTCACCACGACGACAGTTGGCGCCCACCATGGGGCATGAAGTGGCGCTTGCTGGAGTTCATATTCGGGCGTGCATCCTCGACATCAACGGCGAGCGCACGGTGTCCGCGCTCGTGCAACGCATCTACAACATGGATTTCATCAACGACAACGCGGGGCGCTCGCCAACGGCGGCAAGTTCCCGCAGAACGGCCGCACCATCGAGTTCGGCAGCCTCCGCGTCTATTTCGGCACCGTTCTGCGCCGCGCCGCCATCGGGTGCTGGTGGCGCCGGATCCGCCAAGGTGGCTGTGCGCTGGCCGCGCCGCCGGCAGCGTGGAGGTCATGATGGCTGGTGCGGTCAACACCGGCAAGGGAGCTGTGGAGGAAGGAGATGAACGTGCGGCATCAACCCGCCCGGCAAAACCGCCGCTGGAGCGTGACGCAGCGCCGTGGGAGCATCTTCAGCGCCACCGGCAACACCTCTTCAAGCGGCGATGCACACGCTGGCCACGCCCATCGCGCGAACATCGACCCGGCAAAGGCTCGGGAGGAGCTGGAGGCCACGCGCACGGCCCTGCTTACCGGTGGCGCGATATCATCCGGCGCAGCGCGAACTGAACCTAACCCTACGTGAGTATAACGCAGCCCATGGCTTTGCTTCTGTTAGTGCTCATGCCGCTAGGATACCGGAAACCCGGCTTAAGGCTCGCAATCTAGATCAGGATTTGCGCAAAGAAGTTCTTGCCGGCAAAAGTGCATCTGTATCTGTAAGCATCGTAGAAAAGCCTAAGTACAGTAGCCCGGATAAAACTATAAAAGCCGCTAAAGCTGCGTAGAACTATGTGAATCGCTTTCCGGTGACGAGTGGCAAAGCAAAGAAGAGCGTGTAAAAGAGCTGCTGAAACTATTGAGCAAAAAATGCTGAGCAGCTAGCTAAGCTAACGAGGCAGTGGCCTCAAAAATCCGCGCGTTCAACAAAGAATGCCGGAAAGCAAGTCCCATGGGCAGGCATCGTCCCCATCCGGACAAAAAAGAGGAAAGAGAAAAGAATGCACGGCAGATGACTGTATATGATCCAGTTCTTGCCGGAAAGCAAAAGCCGGGCAACATGATGCCGGTAGAAAAAGCCAAGGGGCAGATCGGGGCTACGCCAAGGGAGGCTATGCCGGAAACAATCATGCCGGTAGATATGAAACCGGGCAAAATTATCGAGCCGCAAGAGTGGCATACGTTGATGAAGAAATGCCACCACCAGGGTACCGGCAGGAGCCGCGGAACCGGAAGGATATGACGAATCAGATTCCGAGGTGGAACGAACAAGAGTCCACCGGAACCCTTTGGGGGAACGCCTGGGGGAAAGATGTTTGCCATACCGGGATGCGAGGCACAGGTTGGACAGAGTGCATCTTTCCGCAATAGTCGAATGTGAAGGACCTCCTGGCCCAAGGTGTTTTGCCCACGGATCATGAGAGAAGAACCACCGGTGCGCAATTTCCAGTTGCCCCGGGACACAAGAACGTATGATGGTACGACCAAGCCGGAGGACTGGCTGGCAGATTATGTCACAGCTGTTTACGTGGCCGGTGGTGGAGTAAACCGGCGTTGGGCGGTAAGAATCATACCGTCTTACCTTGTAGGTCCTGCGAGGATTTGGCTTAACAATTTGCCGGCAGGAAGCATTAACGGATGGTTGGATTTTGAGGAAGCTTTTGTGAACAACTTCAGCAGCACTTACCAGAGGCCAAACCGGCCCCAGCAGATCGCGCTGTGCCAACAGCGTACAGGAGAAACAGACCGGGATTATCTTACCCGGTGGAACTCAATGAGAAACACATGTGAAGGAGTGATTGAGGCACAAGCCATTGCTTGGTTCAGTCAAGGATGCCGGAGAGGATCACCTTTGTGGCAAAAGCTGCAAAGAAGCATGCCAACAACTTTGGCGGAAATGATACGTGTGGCGGATAGCTATGCATTGGGAGACCCAATGCAACCGGCAGTGCAAGCTGAGCCGGAGCAGTCAAACCCGCCGGCAGCGACAAGAGCAATACCGGGACAACCGGAACAACAAAAGAAGGGAAGATTTCCCGGATCGAAGGTATGCACCAGCAAGTTGCTGCCGTGCAAGAAAATTATGACGCCAGCGGCAGTCAGAGACAGAAAACCATGGCAGCCATGGGTCCTAAGAAGCAATGGGTTGAGAAGAAACCCTGGGGCCAAAAAAGAATTGGCAAGAGCCGGTGAAATACACCATGGAAGCCGCCATGGACCAACCTTGCCGGTGGCACACGCCGAACCCGGATCACCCGTCAAACCATCTGACGAAGGATTGTTCTTGGACTAAGTACTTAATGCAAAAAGGGGCAGTGAAGGATGCGCAAGGACAAGGGTGCGCCACAATGTTGCCGCCGCCGCAGGATATGCAACGCCAACAACAACTACCACCACCGCCACCGCTTACTGGAGCAAATGCTCTACCGGTACAACCTCAGCAAACAACAATACCAGCAAGTTAACCGGGTGGAGGAAAATCGCGATCAACCTCCGCCACCGGCACCTTTGGGCCGGAATGTTTATGAAGACCCACATTTGTGCATGGTTGTCTTTGTCACCGAACCAACCGACATGCAAAGTGTGCATCGCCGTTCCATGGAAGTGAACGCGGTGATGCCGGCAGTACCCAAGTACATGCTATGGTCAGATCAGGAAATCACCTGGTCGTTCAAGGATCACCCCAAAATCATTCCGGGCGGATATGCTCTTGTTGTGGACCCAATCATGAAGGGGCCGGAAACTCGAGTAAAATTCAGCAAGGTGCTGATAGACAACGGCAGCAGCATAAACATCATGTACAAGCACACCATGCGCACGTTGGGCATAACGGAGAATATGTTGCAGCCAACTCACACAACTTTCCATGGGATCGTCCCCGGTTTGTCTTGCGCCCTGATAGGAAAAGTTTGGGTGGATGTGTCGTTTGGAGGACGTGACAATTGTCGCGTTGAGAACATTGAGTTCGAGGTGGTGGACTTAGATAGTCCTTACCATGCATTGCTGGGAAGACCGGCATTGGCAGCTTTCATGGCCTCAACACATACGGCTTACCTCAAGATGAAGATGCCGGCACCTCGTGGACCCTTGACCGTGGTGGGAAACTATAAAGTCTCAATGGAAACCGCTTCCGCCGGATCAAACCTGGCAGAATCACTGGTGATAGCGGAGGAAAAGAAAAGAATGCAAACTGCTGTTGCGCTGGCTCAATCCTCAAAGTTGAGCTTAGCGACAATGAGTGGAAACCTGGCCTCACCGGCGTTCAAGCCGACAAACGAGACAAAGGACATTGTGCTGGATCCGGCTTACCCAGAGCGCACCGTTCGTATCGGTGCCGGCCTCAGTCAAGCATAGGAAAGCGCGCTCGTCAGCTTCCTCCGTGAGAATCGGAACATTTTTGCCTGGTCAACTGATGACTTGGTAGGAGTTCCGAGGGAGCTGGCTGAGCACTCTTTAAACGTCCGGAAGGATGCCAAGCCGGTGAGACAACCCTTGCGCCGGTTTGCGGAAGATAGGAGGAAAATCATTGGAGAAGAAGTGACAAAGCTGTTGGTTGCCGGTTTCATCGTGGAGGTCACGCACACAGAGTGGCTGGCTAATCCGGTGATGGTCGAAAAGAAAAAGATGAGAACCTGGAGGCACAAGCTCCGAAGGTGTGGCGCATGTGCATCGACTACACCAACCTCAACAAAGCTTGCCCAAGAGATCCTTTCCCTTTGCCCCGAATCGATCAAGTGATTGATTCTACTGCTGGGTGAGTTGTTGTCGTTCCTGGATGCATATTCCGGCTTCCACCAAATCCCCGAAAAGGAAGATCAAATAAAACTGCGTTCATTACCCCGCACGGGGCTTATTGCTATGTTACAATGCCTTTTGGTTTGCGCAACGCTGGTGCAACGTACCAGCGCTGTATGCAAAATGCTTGTTTGATCAAATCGGAAAGAATGTGCAAGTCTATGTGGATGATATTGTGATAAAAACTAAAGTAAAAGATACCTTAATCGATGACATCCGGCAAACATTTGACAACCTAAGACGGTTCCGGATGAAACTCAATCCGGCAAATGCACCTTCTGTGTCCCTGCCGGCAAGCTGCTTGGTTTCCTTGTGTCAAGCCGGGGCATTGAGGTCAATCCGGTAAAAATCCGGCAATAGAAAGAATGACTATCCCGCGAGAACTAAAAGATGTGCAAAGTTTACCGGAAGCTTGGCATCGCTAAGCCGGTTCATAAGCAAGCTAGGAGAAAAGGCCTTGCCACCCATGATTTGATGAAAAAATCAGACTTTCGTCTGGACCACACAGGCAGACAGCGTTTAAGAATTGAAGAACATGCTCGTAACGGCCCCGATCTTGGCCTCACCCTTGGAAAGAAAACCTATGTTGCTTTATATAGCGGCAACAAACCGGGTGGTTAGTGTTGTGGTTGTGGTGGAAAGAGAAGAGGAAGGAAAAACCGTCCGAGAGAGTATACTACTTGAGCGAGGTGCTCTCCTCCTCAAAGCAAACTACCCACACTTCCAAAAGATGACTTATGGCGTGTTCATGGCCGCCACGAAACTCAAGCATTACTTTGAGGAGCACCCCATGAAGGTGGTGAGTGAGGCACCCATCTCCGAGATCATGGGCAACAAGGACGCCAGCGGCGGATTGCAAAATGGGCAATTCATTATCACCATATGTAATGAAAGAAGATAAATCGCAAGCTTTAGCTGATTTTTGGTCGATTGGGCGGAGATACAATACAAGCCGCCAGAACATAAGATAGATATGGAAGATGATGCACTTTGACGGATCCAAACTCAAGGAGGGTTCAGCCGGTGTGGTACTCACCTCACCTAAGGGAGATCACCTCCGGTATGTTTTACAAGTGCACTTCGGGGCATCAAACAATGTCGCTGAGTAAGCTCTGATACGGGCTTAAGTCGCAAAAGAAATCGGAGCGCTCCGGATCATTTGCTACGGCGATTCAGATCTGGTGGTGCAGCAGTGTTCCGGAGATTGGGATGCAAAAACCCAACATGGCCTCATACCGGTTTCATGTGCAAAAGATTGCCGGCTTCTTCGAAGGGTGTGAGTTTCACCATGTGCCGTGCTGAAAATGAAGCCGCGGATGCTCTATCCAAGCTGGGCTCATCGAGGCAAGAAATTCCCCCGGAATAGCCTTGGCACATCTAAGAGTTCCATCAATCAAGCCAAGCCCGGAGTCGGAATCAATTTTCGTACCGGAGTCGCATGGTGGTGCCAATGGAATTGACGAAGGAAACCCGGGGACTGCTCCGGCAAACTCGGGGACTAACGGAAACTCGGACTGCGACGCCCCCGGAGGAGGCAATGCTCGTGGACAGCATGGACATAGACATGCCGGTGTTTGTGGTTAGAGAAGCGCCATCTTGGGTTAAACCTATTAAGGAATTCCTGGTCAACGGCACCTTGGTTGAGAAAATGAGTCCAGAGGATACAGAGGAGGTCCAAAGCTTACACTATCATCAACGGTGAGGCATACAAAAGAAGTGTTACCGGTGTCCTCCAGAGATGTGTGGAGCCGGAAGAGGAAAATAAATGCTTGAGGAAATTCACCGAGTGAATGCGGGCACCACGCCTCGTCAAGGGCACTGGCAAAAGTGTTCCGGCATGGATTCTATTGGCCAACGGCTTTGGAGAATGCGGAGGATATGGTAAGAAAATGCAAGGGTGCAGGGACGCCAAGCAAAAATACCCCAGCATCCGGTTTAAAACCATACCGCTAACTTGGCCATTCGCTGTCTGTGCCTGACATGGTTGGACCATTTAAAACCGCAAGGGAAACATGACTCACATCTTGGTAATGGTGGATAAATTCACCAAGTGGCTGGAAGTGAAGCCTATCGCAAAATGTGATGGCCACACAGCGGTAAAGTTCTTAAAAGATAATCCTGCGGTATGGATACCCACAGTCATCCGACATAATGGCTCAAACTTTGCTCAAGGAGAGTTCAAACGATTTTGTGAAGACAAGAACATCCGGTTGGATTTGTGCTCGGTGGCGCACCCACAAGGCAATGGCCAAGTTGAAAGAACGAATGCTTTGGTACTTTCCGGTATCAAACCAAGACTCATTGATGCAATGGAAAAATCGCGGGATGTTGGATCGATGAGCTACCATCAGTGCTGGAGTCTAAGAACAACTCCGAACCGGTCTACCGGATACACGCCATTCTTCATGGTTTATGGAGAAGCGGTCATACCAACCGACATTCTCCATGATTCCCCGGGGTGCAGCTCTATACCGAAGAAGAGGTAAAGGAGGCCCGAGAAAATGATGTGGACTTGCTAGAAGAGGCAAGAGAAACTAGCTCTGGCAAGAACATCCATTTATCAAGAAAACCTAAGACGCTATCACAACCGGAAGGTTAATCCAAGAGTGTTCCGAGAAGGGGACCTGGTGCTACGCCTAGTGCAGCGCACTGAAGGCCGGCACAAGCTTTCCCCTCCCTGGGAAGGACCTTTCATTGTGAGCAAGGCTCTCCACAATGATGCCTATTACCTGATTGATGCACGGGAATGGAAGAAAGGAAAGGCGGACAAGTCAGAGGAGACCAAACGCCCATGGAATGTAGCTTTGTTGCGTCCTTTCTACTCTTGAAGTGGTGCTGTAAGAGTTCCTTTTTGTACCTTAATTGCTATGAATAAAAAGATGTCGGAACCTCGAATGAATCTCGGGGACTACCCTTACTAAGTTGCATGAAACATGTTTATTTTTTCTGTTGCCGGTTGCCTATTGAATGTTTTTTCTTTCCGGTTTAGTAGTGTGCTAGACCATACCGGAGTCTTCGACTCTGCTGTTGTCCATAACTTGGCTTCATGGCAAGCAAGATAAACCGGTAGGGGATAAGCACATGAACTGCGGAAAGGGAGAGCAGGAAAGAACAATCCGGAAAAGTTTAACTAACCCCGGTTATACCGGTTTTTTGCAAAAATTTCGAGTTATTTCTAAGTTCAAGAAAATGCTTGCTTGGTAAAAGAACTTTGTGCTCATACGCCAAAAATGCCCAGAGAAGGTAGGCAGAGCCAAGGCAAAAGAGCCAAGTATGCATCAATTGGATGCGGAAACAATTTCGGAATCATTGCAGTGCAAGAAAAAGCAACTCAACGAGCAAATATGTTAAGACAAACACAACTTAATAAGTTACCGGCATAAAATGTTGTACCACAAACCAAAAGGTTAAGTTTTATCTTACATCATAAACCCCGGCATACCGGGGTAGAATTTAACGAGTTTTGTTACAAAGTAACCAGGAACAGGTAATATCTTCTGACAACACAAAGTCAGCAGCAGGGGCTTCCGGGAGCAGCGCCGGCATCGGGAGTTTGCGGTGGCACATCCTCGCCTTCATCTTCCTCCTCCTCGCTCGCATAATCCTTGACATCTTCGGGAGGGGGATGAAGGTGCGCATTTCAGCGTACCCGCGATGTGGTACGCGCGGTCCTGCCGCTTAGCGGTAAGAACCGGGTCCACATCGGTGGGGCGCCTTCACGCACGCCGACGAGGCGTCCGATCCAGCTCCGGATACCAGGAGCAGGCAACGCGAAGCGCGAGTCCGCTCCGGCACGGCAAAGAGCACTGCCACTCCCGGATCCGCCGGCAGGCACCTTTCAAGCGGTCGCTGATGAGGGAGAAGGTGTCGGGCACCACTTCGCCGGGCCAGAGGGTCTTGAAAAGCTGGGAGGCCACCTCGGGGATGTCGGAAAGATTCCGGTCCACCGAGCGCATGTGCGAGACCCGCGCGTTTAAAGCAACCAAGTGATCATAGGGATCCCAAGGTGCACCCAAGTTGTTGCCGGCCTGCTGCGCCCGGTGCTCCGCAACCTTCTTTATGGCATGAGCCTGGGAATCCGGAAAGAGCCCTACAAGACAAACGAAAGTTAAGTATATGATACCGGAATGAATAAGCTTATAAGCAGAAACCAGAAAAGAGAAAAGAAAACATACGAAGGGCAAGCGCATCGGTCCGCGTAACCAGAAGGTCGTACTCCTTCTGTTCCGCCTTCAACCGCGCGACCTCGCCCTCGGCTGTTTCTGGGCCCTGGTGGCCTCCTCCGCGGCAGCTTTGTGCGCCTTGCGGCTTTGCCCTCGGCTACAGCGCTTTGGCGGCCTCTTCCAGCTCGGCCTGCAACACCACATTGGCGTTGCCGGCATCCTCCGGCGCATCGTTCAGCACGGCCTCGGTGCCTTCAGCGGCTTTCGGCTCCTCAGCGTGCCGGACCGGCTTGGATAGCCTGATCCTTGAACTCCCTGGAGATCTCCTTCGGGCCTCCAAGGCCTCTCGTGATCCCGGATGAGCTGCTCCTTTTCAGCTAAGAGCCGGAAAAGAGGATATTAGCAAAACACAAGACAGATGAAACACAAAGAAGCAAGTTAACCGGAAAAATAGAAGTTGTACCTTGGAGTGCGGCAACCTGGGCCTTGAGGGCCTCAATGGAGGCTTCCGGAATAGCTGTTGCGTGGAAAAACTTGTAAGTAACAAAGGTGTGGGGACCCCGGACTAACTGTCCGAAATACTCTGTTATGTATATAGTTCACGTTCCCATGATCAGTGTGCCGTGAACACATAACCGAACTGATATCAAATTACATCATCCTTTACAAAACGGAATAAGAAAATTACAACAAGGTCACATGACCCATCTTTACAAGATAGCCTCGAAGGGCCTAATCTAATCATCGGAGTAGCAGAATCACTTCAGCAGCGTAGAGCCCAAGTCATCTGCCTTAACCCTACAGGCAACTGACTGGGAAGACGTTCCTAGCTCGCATAGACGTCATCAACTCCTTCTTCATCTCTCGAAGTCCTCCAGTCTGGCCAAGTAAATAGCCAGGGACAAAGCCGTGAGTACATTTGAATTGTACTCGCAAACCATCAAGAAGGTGATAACAATTCTAACTAAAGAAGACAAGAGAGGAAGAATAGTTTCTCTGGTGGATATAGCATGTGAAAGAGAATCAGTTTCTCTTGTGGATATAGCATGTGAAAGAGAATCAGTTTCTCTTGTGGATATAGCATCCCACATCACAGTTGAAGGGGACACTAAGAGGGTGATAAGACATTTCTATGACATCTCTATATCATTGTTAAAGAAGAGTTCTTCTACATGAAACACTAGGAAGGGTCACCCGCTTTTGTTTCATTTTCCTCGACCATCTCCACATGGTCGGCACAACATCTTTCCCGTACCCTTCCGGTACTTCCAACACACATTTCCTTTGGAAATCATTTTCAAAACCAAAACTCGACACAGGCTGGTAACGGCCATCCCAACCGTCCATGACCGCGGACGCGGCTATTCGAATAGATTTAACTCTGCAGAGTGTGCGCACTTTCCCCACAAGAACCGATAAATCCGCCGAGATCATCCCCGGTTCGTCATACTAAAGTATGCGAGTCTCGGATAATCAGTCATAGCCTTTCGCCTGTCTCCCTTGTCATGAGTCCTTCCCTGCGGGCTTACCCCTTCCCGGCACCCCGGCAAAGCATACCTCCTTTTGAGCGTATCTCCGGCGCCATGACAAGACCCTCAGTAATCGTCCGGCTGCAGTTAATGCAGTGGTGCCTCCTTCAGAGCGCAACCCGGTGTCGAGGTCATCGTGACCCTCCTAGAGAGTTGTGAAGGTGTCTCAAGTCAATTTCAACAAACTACAGACTAAGCCCGTGCCCACTTTGGATAGTGTGGTTGCGCTAGTTAATTGTTCCGGGCGAATACAGAGAACCATGTGTCGTTTTTCTCAAAACCCCAAGTCACACACACTTTCCTCTTTCCAACCATCTTTGTCAAGATCCTTTCCTTTCATAAACCATACGCTTGGGTAAGATTGCCTCACCCAAGGTTTTCATAAACATTTACAACAAGGTAAACCTTGAGGGGTTCCCAACCTAAAGTTTCATGAGTTGAACTAATACAACACCGTGGCCGAGATGAGGGTCATCACGCCATTGAGGGTATATTGGAGTGGATCATACTTGCTTAAGGTAAGCATGTATTATGACAACACAAGAAGGAATATACTTTCAGATTTTTGATGCTAATTATACAACTTAGATAGTGGAGTATCACTATCCAACATACTTTCCCATAGGGTACAAAGGCATATTCCTCTCAAGTTGAGAATATACCAAGATCATGACATTGATACCTCTATACTACGAAAGGGGGTGGGTGTGGTGTAAGTTATTATCCCGAGAAGAGGCATGCTCAAGTGAGTATACAAGCTAACCCAAGTGGAATGGCATGACCATAATTCCATGCATCCCACAACACAAAGATAGTAGTGGAGTATCACCACTAGGGAGTACCCCACTAGCAACCATACATAGATGACAATAAAATAGAGATCAACAACACACATAGAATCAAGGTGCTTTGGATATCAACAAATGACGTCCAACTAGACACCAAATCAGAGATCAAAAGATGGCTTGCCTTGGCTTATTTGTCCCTGGACTTCTTCAACTTCAGCAATATAAGAATACCAACAATATAAATAAAATCCTTGTCCGATCCACTTCTTCTTCTTCTCCGAAATTGTTCGCATCTATCGCCGGAAAATATAAAAGGAACACAATCAATCACATGGTAACAACACAACAATCAACAATTAACAATCAATAGCTAAGCACTCTACTAAGGGCTAACATACAAAAGGGCTTATAGTTACTTCAAAACAACTTTTCAAAAGAAAACCCATTTATTTTACTTAATAAAAGTATGAGAGCCTCACAAAATAGCAATTGCCTCTCCGGTTATCACCATGGCATAATTTAAATATCCCCTGGTAGATAACACCAAAAAGAAGACAAGTGCAATGCTTTGGCCTCATAAAACATTTTTGGAAAAGCAAGACATCATTTTCCTATTGTATTTTGCTTACAAAACACTATACTAAAAATAGGAAGTAACCAAGGTACTACTCCTTTTGAATTCTTAAGCAAAACAAAAACACTTGGTTTAAGTTGAAAAAGGTTTTGTTTTTCAGAAATAAACATAGGTTGACCATTTTTAAATACAAAGAGGTGGTTAGAGTTTTCAAATAAATCAAAAAGTTTTGCCTCAACAACCCATGTCACACATACACATTACTATCAGTAACAAATATGCATGAACAGAGACTAACACTATTTTTCCTAGATGGCCAGTATTAATACAAGACTAACCCAATTGGATTAACTCAAAAATATTAATCCTACAATTTTAGGAATTACAAATACTAGACAGAATACAGTGAACATGTTTAATACACTAAAAATCGTACAAAAATCCTAAAAATATGGGACCAGCGGCATTGGAAAGATATTGAAATTTCTGATCCAAAGAAATTTGTTTCACTTGATTTGGTGTTGTAGATCTTGAGTTATTAACATTTTAGTGCCACTGGTTTTAACATAAATTAACAGCAAATTTCAAGGTTTAAAACAATAAAATGGGCGGGAAAACACTGGGCCGTGCGAATTTGAAACATGGGCCGGCCCAAGAGGGAATTCCAGGTGGAGGTGAGGAAAGAAAAAAAAAAAGGAAAAAGAAAGGGAAGAGAGGCCTGGTGCGGGGCCCATGTGCATGGGCCAACGCGGCCAACCATGCACGCATGCAGGGAGGATCGGGGTCTTCTCCCTGCTCGCGACCACGTACGCGCGTGCGGCGCTGCAGAGAAGAAAAGGGGCGGCCGGAGCTCACCTGGAGGCGACGGAGGTCGACGGCGAGGCTGGGAAGGGGCGCGGTGAGTCGGGGGCGTGTCCAGGCGCTCCTTGAGCTTCCGCAGCAGCTCCTCCCGCAGCGACGCAGGCGGCTCCGTCTCCGGCGCCTCCCTCGGTTGTTCAAGACGGCGGCGGATCCTGGCGGGGTCTGGGTGACGGCGGGCTCCCGGCGAGTGGCGGTGCGTCGAGGAGCGCCCAGGCGCGCGTCCAGGGCTTGTCCGCTGCCTCCGTGATGCAAGGAGCAGCGTCTCCCGTCGGCCTCGTTTCCCACGGGCCGGCGACGACGGCGGCGGCTCCGGCGAACCTGGAGGGTAACGGAGGGTGTGGTTAGGGCCATAAGAGGTAGGAGAAGAGGTTGGGAACAGAGAGGGAGGGGCGGAGACGTCGGGGGCGAGCTGCACTTGCTCGCCACCCTCACGGTGGCCGCGGCGGCGGTCGTTCTTCTCTCCGGTGAGCAGCAGCCAGAGGCGCGCTGTGCGTGCTCTCTACTGAGCTCGAGAACCTTGAGTGGAGGGGGAAGGGAGTGGTGTGAGGGAGGGAGTGTGCTGGGGGTGCCCTTTTATAGCCGGGCGGGGTGGCCTTGGTTGGGAACGCGGCGGTGGCGTGGTGATCACGTCCAAGGCGAGCTCGGGACCGGCTGCTGTGGGGCAGCGCGGGCCTCGGGAGCATGCGCCTAGGAGATGGCGACGCCAGGGCATCATCATGGCGAGATCTAAGGAGGCGTGGTGCTGGCCAGCTTGTTGACCGAGAACGGTGATCACCGGGTTGGCATGGTCGGGCAGAGGAGCTGGAGGCATTGGGACACGAGAGATGAGCATCTCATGACTCTAGGAATCCAGGGCTAGGTCCTAGACATGATTAGAGGTGCAGGGGTGCTGTCTTAGGGCGTTTGGTCAAGGTCTATGTCATTTAGGGCATTGGGAAGGGAAATGGTGAGGGGAAGAGGAAAAGTGGTGGAGTAGGGGTGTAGGGCTGGTGAGGGGAAGCTAGGTAGGGGTGCAGTTCGTGGTAGCTTATTGATGGGTCAAGATAGGAGAGAGAGGGAGAGATATTCCTACTAAAACCATGCATGCTATGGCCGGCCACTCTTTTAAGCAAAAAGGTTGGGTGCAAGGTGATGCCAAAATGGCCATGGTGTGGTGCTAGTGGTGGAGAGGTGATGACTTGGAGAGATTTAAAATAGTTTTGCAAAACTAGAGATGAGGTTGGGGATCAATGGGTCAAAAGGGACCAGATTTGTAAGGACTCAAAAACCTTCTTTTTTTCAAAGTGATAGTTGTAAAATATAGGTTGGAGAGGAGTGTTGGATGTAAAGAAGATGCCATGCCAAAAGGGAATTTAATTAGTAAAAGTTTGGATCACCAAGAAGAGTATGGCCCTAACTGAAGGAATTTTATTTGAACTTGTATTTGAAAGAGGAAGATTTGAGTTAAGAAGAGGTTTTAGTTGCTAAAGTAATCCATGCATAGCTCCCTCATATTTAAAAATAAGAATAAAAAAAAGAAATAACTTGCATTAAGTGCCATAAACAAGCATTTTGTTAAAAGAAAATAAGAATCAAGTGAGATGGTTTTATAGATGCATTTTTGGGTTGGAAAGGGATGGTATGAGGTACCACCCACCTTTCCTAATTTATTTAGGAAAAAAAATGGAAAAGCTTTGCTAAAACTAGAAAATAGTTATATGGTCAAAATAGGGAAGAACCTTAATAGGATTTTTGGCAGTAAAATGTTTTGGGAGAAGTGCTCTCAAGGGTAGATGATTACCACATTATGTAACAACCATGTACACACTTGGTTTTTGGTGGAGATTTAAAATTGGAAGAAAGAAAAGCAAAGGTAAAAGAGGAAAATGGGATCTAGTGATGCAACATTGTAAAGGGTATAAGATCGAGTTGAACAAATGGGTTGCAAAGGTAGAATGGGACATGCAAGACGTGGAAGTTGTAGAGGGTGTTGAATAGATGAGATCCATGCATTGAGGTCACTAATAACAGTTGTGGGTGCTTAGATATCAACTGCCAAAATTGGAACTTTTTACGCCTGCCAAAACAGATTTTCGACTTGGCCTCAAAATAGACAAGGATAAATGAGTATAAGAGAGATTTGGTTCAGGGCAATGATATGGTTGAGAAGTGCTCATGATAAGGTAGTTTTAGGACCAGATGCATTTCCTTAGATGGCAAGGGGTAGCTTAATCCAGGGGCTCCAAAATGGGACCTGATAACAGTTTTAGGACTTAGCCAAATTTGTGAGGTCCTAGGGTTTGTGACTAGGATAAGAGAGAAGGATGGATTAAGGGGTAGATGATCCCAAACTTTGAATTCAAGGATGGGTTGAGCTAGGTTAAAGCACAAAGATGAATTTTAAGTAGGCAAACTCATGTTGCCATGAGTAGAAAAGTTTGATGTGGTGAAAAAGGAAAACAACTTTTACTAGGACACACATGGGTTTTATTAGGTGAGTTGCTTGTCTTACCACTAGAGGTGTTGTTCTATGGGTTAGATCAAGACAAAACTCAACAAGAAAATCAAGAAAATCCATCTACCAACAGATCAAGGCAATTCATCATAACAAATAGATCAAGGCAATTCATCTTAATTAGTCTCTAGAAAAAGTTTTTGTTCCCCCTAATTTTTGCACTCTGGATAATTAAACATGTTTGCAGAAGTTGGGGTGTTACAGATCTTCCACCCTTAAAATAATCTCGTCCCGAGATTAATAAGCGTAGAACTAGAGGTGTTGTAAAGTTTAACTAAAGTTATGTATACTCCATCCTTCTGTAGATGTGTCGCTGTCAAGAAGGTCGTTGCTTCATCTTCTGGGAGACATGATGGATTCCTGCCGATGGCGAGCTTCATGAAGAGGTTGACTACTCCATGTAGGTATTAGATCTGTGGCTTCTAAGCGATCCTAGCGGGGGTGCAAGATTCTGGGAGAGTTAGTGCACTCCAGCGGTTCTTTAGCAGGGTTGAAAACTTTTTAGAGTTAACTTTAAATTTTTAGTGGAAGACAAAGTCTTCCACCCTTGGAATTGTTTAAAGGGGTTCCTGAAAACTCAGAGCTTCAGCCATGGTCTTGTCGGTGCTTTCGAAGAAGTGATCTTTCTCTCGTCTTGAGTTGAAACATCTTCAGGGAGCGAGGTGCAGTCCATACCTTCAAGGGGTGTTAGTTCATCCCAAGTTCCCAACGGTGTTTTTAGAAAGGTTTTAAAATTGTAGGGTTAGTATCAATTTTTAGTGGAAGATGAAGTCTTCCACCCTTAAGATTTTTCATCGGGGGCTTAAGAAAGAAAAAACTCTGAACTTCTGCCTTGTGGCTCTGTCTGGGGCTTCTGAAGAAGTCGTCGATCCGTAATCAGTTGACGGATCTTCATGAGCGATGTGTAGTCCACGACTTCAAGAGGCACTAACGGTGTTTACTAGACCATATAACGCGCGGTGAGTTAGTAAGTCGATGAAGCGCCTGGTTGTTGTCCATATGAAGTAGTAACAAAGGTCGTCGAAGGCAAGTCTTCGGCTTGAGGGTCGGTGCTGACTTATATCCGGTATGAAGTGAGCGGTAACTACACCTAATCTGGAGTCTTGAGGTATCTTCATGAGCTTTATTTGATGCGAACCAGATGAATCCTGTGATGTAGCTTGGCTTTGACGCTATTGCTCTCTCAGCTTGTTAGACAGTGTGTTACAGGGTAGTTTCAAAAAGTTATACTTGAAGCTAGCGCGATTATACTCCAAGGTTAGACCAAGTTAGTATGGCTTCTCGCAGAGATGCAGTCAATCTTGAAGGTACTGGCTTCTGCTTCCTTGGCGTAGTAGAGATGCTTCAGCTGATCTTGAAGGTAGTCAGCGCAGATAGGGCTTTGAGTTAGTTTTCCTCATGGTTGAAAAATCAACTGCTAACGAGGTTAAAGTTAGAGCCATCCGTTAACTTATTCAATTAACTAGAAATTAGCATTTTATTGGTGAGGTAGGTGGGGTGAAAACATCTTTGGGAGGCTTCCTATGTTGGGTTGTCACACTAAGAGTGTTTTTCAGGCCTAAAGACCAAGACAATCATACACACAACAAACAGATAAAAACACTCAAGGCAGCACACGAGGGAACTACAAGCAATCATCACACCAGACAAGGCACTCTAAGCATCTAGGGATGCCTAATACGCAGGGGTAGCTCAATCAAAGCGATTGAGTTTGTCCTATCCATCCTATTGGTTTGGGGCTGGTCACATATGTTGGCGTCTTCAGCTTGTTGACATCGTCTTCAACAAGGATTTCTCGAAGCAGAGGGTGGTGATGCGGCCTGGTGTTGAGTCGTCGATGTTGAGGTAGAGGATAAAACTGTGTAGTCTTCTTGCTCAACATCCTAGGGACGTGAGGTCTTCAGAGGGGTAGCTGTTGAGGTGCTCCTGAAGTCGAGATATTCTCGTGGCTGGCCTAAAAATTACTAGTCAAGAATTGAGGACTCGATCCCTGGCGACTGCAAAAGTGCAAGTCCACGGAGAAACAAGGTCAGCTCCTTGACACACTTTGGTGACAACCAAAGACATGATCTTATTATTCTTTTATGTGCACACTAAGTCGGCCTCCAATCTTCAATAACTGTCGTGGGAGATACATGAGTCTTCATGAGGGAGTGATTCATTCTTGAGTTCGAGTCTCCGGTCTGAGTTGGGGACATCGTCGGATATGTAGGTTTGAAGTGGATGAGACCATAGAGTAAGACTTTTCAAACCTTTTTATAAAGCGTAGAGATAAGAATTTAGAAGTTTTGAAGAAACAACAAGTAGAAGCTATGCTTCCGACTAAAGAAAGAATTTGTTTGGTAAATAATTTTGCCCAAGTACTTATTTCCTAACTAACGTCCATGCTAACTAAGGTCTCCTACAGTCAGGATGCTCTGATACCAGCTCTGTGGGACCCCGGACTAACTCAAATACGTTATGTATATAGTTCACGTTCCCATGATCAGTGTGCCGTGAACACATAACCGAACTGATATCAAATTACATCATCCTTTACAAAACGGAATAAGAAAATTACAACAAGGTCACATGACCCATCTTTACAAGATAGCCTCGAAGGGCCTAATCTAATCATCAGAGTAGCGAATCACAGCAGAGTAGAGCCAAGTCATCTGCCTTAACCCTACAGAATGACTGGGAAGACGTTCCTAGCTCGCATAGACGTCATCAACTCCTTCTTCTGTCGAAGTCTCCAGGTCTGGCCAAGTAAATAGCCAGGGACAAAGCCGTGAGTACATTGTACTCGCAAACCATCAAGAAGGTGATAACAATTCTAACTAAAGAAGACAAGAGAGGAAGAATAGTTTCTCTGGTGGATATAGCATGTGAAAGAGAATCAGTTTCTCTTGTGGATATAGCATGTGAAAGAGAATCAGTTTCTCTTGTGGATATAGCATCCCACATCACAGTTGAAGGGGACACTAAGAGGGTGATAAGACATTTCTATGACATCTCTATATCATTGTTAAAGAAGAGTTCTTCTACATGAAACACTAGGAAGGGTCACCCGCTTTTGTTTCATTTTCCTCGACCATCTCCACATGGTCGGCACAACATCTTTCACGTACCCTTCCGGTACTTCCAACACACATTTCCTTTGGAAATCATTTTCAAAACCAAAACTCGACACAGCTCGGTAACGGCCATCCCAACCGTCCATGACCGCGGACGCGGCTATTCGAATAGATTTAACTCTGCAGAGTGTGCGCACTTTCCCCACAAGAACCGATAAATCCGCCGAGATCATCCCCGGTTCGTCATACTAAAGTATGCGAGTCTCGGATAATCAGTCATAGCCTTTCGCTGTCTCCCTTGTCATGAGTCCTTCCCTGCGGGCTTACCCCTTCCCGGCACCCCGGCAGCATACCTCCTTTTGAGCGTATCTCCGGCGCCATGACAAGACCCTCGTAATCGTCCGGCTGCAAGTTAATGCAGTGTATTGCCTCCTTCAGAGCGCAACCCGGTGTCAGAGGTCATCGTGACCCTCCTAGAGAGTTGTGAAGGTGTCTCAAGTCAATTTCAACAAACTACAGACTAAGCCCGTGCCCACTTTGGATAGTGTGGTTGCGCTAGTTAATTGTTCCGGGCGAATACAGAGAACCATGTGTCGTTTTTCTCAAAACCCCAAGTCACACACACTTTCCTCTTTCCAACCATCTTTGTCAAGATCCTTTCCTTTCATAAACCATACGCTTGGGTAAGATTGCCTCACCCAAGGTTTTCATAAACATTTACAACAAGGTAAACCTTGAGGGGTTCCCAACCTAAAGTTTCATGAGTTGAACTAATACAACACCGTGGCCGAGATGAGGGTCATCACGCCATTGAGGGTATATTGGAGTGGATCATACTTGCTTAAGGTAAGCATGTATTATGACAACACAAGAAGGAATATACTTTCAGATTTTTGATGCTAATTATACAACTTAGATAGTGGAGTATCACTATCCAACATACTTTCCCATAGGGTACAAAGGCATATTCCTCTCAAGTTGAGAATATACCAAGATCATGACATTGATACCTCTATACTACGAAAGGGGGTGGGTGTGGTGTAAGTTATTATCCCGAGAAGAGGCATGCTCAAGTGAGTATACAAGCTAACCCAAGTGGAATGGCATGACCATAATTCCATGCATCCCACAACACAAAGATAGTAGTGGAGTATCACCACTAGGGAGTACCCCACTAGCAACCATACATAGATGACAATAAAATAGAGATCAACAACACACATAGAATCAAGGTGCTTTGGATATCAACAAATGACGTCCAACTAGACACCAAATCAGAGATCAAAAGATGGCTTGCCTTGGCTTATTTGTCCCTGGACTTCTTCAACTTCATCAATATAAGAATACCAACAATATAAATAAAATCCTTGTCCGATCCACTTCTTCTTCTTCTCCGAAATTGTTCGCATCTATCGCCGGAAAATATAAAAGGAACACAATCAATCACATGGTAACAACACAACAATCAACAATTAACAATCAATAGCTAAGCACTCTACTAAGGGCTAACATACAAAAGGGCTTATAGTTACTTCAAAACAACTTTTCAAAAGAAAACCCATTTATTTTACTTAATAAAAGTATGAGAGCCTCACAAAATAGCAATTGCCTCTCCGGTTATCACCATGGCATAATTTAAATATCCCCTGGTAGATAACACCAAAAAGAAGACAAGTGCAATGCTTTGGCCTCATAAAACATTTTTGGAAAAGCAAGACATCATTTTCCTATTGTATTTTGCTTACAAAACACTATACTAAAAATAGGAAGTAACCAAGGTACTACTCCTTTTGAATTCTTAAGCAAAACAAAAACACTTGGTTTAAGTTGAAAAAGGTTTTGTTTTTCAGAAATAAACATAGGTTGACCATTTTTAAATACAAAGAGGTGGTTAGAGTTTTCAAATAAATCAAAAAGTTTTGCCTCAACAACCCATGTCACACATACACATTACTATCAGTAACAAATATGCATGAACAGAGACTAACACTATTTTTCCTAGATGGCCAGTATTAATACAAGACTAACCCAATTGGATTAACTCAAAAATATTAATCCTACAATTTTAGGAATTACAAATACTAGACAGAATACAGTGAACATGTTTAATACACTAAAAATCGTACAAAAATCCTAAAAATATGGGACCAGCGGCATTGGAAAGATATTGAAATTTCTGATCCAAAGAAATTTGTTTCACTTGATTTGGTGTTGTAGATCTTGAGTTATTAACATTTTAGTGCCACTGGTTTTAACATAAATTAACAGCAAATTTCAAGGTTTAAAACAATAAAATGGGCGGGAAAACACTGGGCCGTGCGAATTTGAAACATGGGCTGGCCCAAGAGGGAATTCCAGGTGGAGGTGAGGAAAGAAAAAAAAAAAGGAAAAAGAAAGGGAAGAGAGGCCTGGTGCGGGGCCCATGTGCATGGGCCAACGCGGCCAACCATGCACGCATGCGGGGAGGATCGGGTCTTCTCCCTGCTCGCGACCACGTACGCGCGTGCGGCGCTGCAGAGAAGAAAAGGGGCGGCCGGAGCTCACCTGGAGGCGACGGAGGTCGACGGCGAGGCTGGGAAGGGGCGCGGTGAGTCGGGGGCGTGTCCAGGCGCTCCTTGAGCTTCCGCAGCAGCTCCTCCCGCAGCGACGCAGGCGGCTCCGTCTCCGGCGCCTCCCTCGGTTGTTCAAGACGGCGGCGGATCCTGGCGGGGTCTGGGTGACGGCGGGCTCCCGGCGAGTGGCGGCGCGTCGAGGAGCGCCCAGGCGCGCGTCCAGGGCTTGTCCGCTGCCTCCGTGATGCAAGGAGCAGCGTCTCCCGTCGGCCTCGTTTCCCACGGGCCGGCGACGACGGCGGCGGCTCCGGCGAACCTGGAGGGTAACGGAGGGTGTGGTTAGGGCCATAAGAGGTAGGAGAAGAGGTTGGGAACAGAGAGGGAGGGGCGGAGACGTCGGGGGCGAGCTGCACTTGCTCGCCACCCTCACGGTGGCCGCGGCGGCGGTCGTTCTTCTCTCCGGTGAGCAGCAGCCAGAGGCGCGCTGTGGTGCTCTCTACTGAGCTCGAGAACCTTGAGTGGAGGGGGAAGGGAGTGGTGTGAGGGAGGGAGTGTGCTGGGGGTGCCCTTTTATAGCCGGGCGGGGTGGCCTTGGTTGGGAACGCGGCGGTGGCGTGGTGATCACGTCCAAGGCGAGCTCGGGACCGGCTGCTGTGGGGCAGCGCGGGCCTCGGGAGCATGCGCCTAGGAGATGGCGACGCCAGGGCATCATCATGGCGAGATCTAAGGAGGCGTGGTGCTGGCCAGCTTGTTGACCGAGAACGGTGATCACCGGGTTGGCATGGTCGGGCAGAGGAGCTGGAGGCATTGGGACACGAGAGATGAGCATCTCATGACTCTAGGAATCCAGGGCTAGGTCCTAGACATGATTAGAGGTGCAGGGGTGCTGTCTTAGGGCGTTTGGTCAAGGTCTATGTCATTTAGGGCATTGGGAAGGGAAATGGTGAGGGGAAGAGGAAAAGTGGTGGAGTAGGGGTGTAGGGCTGGTGAGGGGAAGCTAGGTAGGGGTGCAGTTCGTGGTAGCTTATTGATGGGTCAAGATAGGAGAGAGAGGGAGAGATATTCCTACTAAAACCATGCATGCTATGGCCGGCCACTCTTTTAAGCAAAAAGGTTGGGTGCAAGGTGATGCCAAAATGGCCATGGTGTGGTGCTAGTGGTGGAGAGGTGATGACTTGGAGAGATTTAAAATAGTTTTGCAAAACTAGAGATGAGGTTGGGGATCAATGGGTCAAAAGGGACCAGATTTGTAAGGACTCAAAAACCTTCTTTTTTTCAAAGTGATAGTTGTAAAATATAGGTTGGAGAGGAGTGTTGGATGTAAAGAAGATGCCATGCCAAAAGGGAATTTAATTAGTAAAAGTTTGGATCACCAAGAAGAGTATGGCCCTAATTGAAGGAATTTTATTTGAACTTGTATTTGAAAGAGGAAGATTTGAGTTAAGAAGAGGTTTTAGTTGCTAAAGTAATCCATGCATAGCTCCCTCATATTTAAAAATAAGAATAAAAAAAAGAAATAACTTGCATTAAGTGCCATAAACAAGCATTTTGTTAAAAGAAAATAAGAATCAAGTGAGATGGTTTTATAGATGCATTTTTGGGTTGGAAAGGGATGGTATGAGGTACCACCCACCTTTCCTAATTTATTTAGGAAAAAAAATGGAAAAGCTTTGCTAAAACTAGAAAATAGTTATATGGTCAAAATAGGGAAGAACCTTAATAGGATTTTTGGCAGTAAAATGTTTTGGGAGAAGTGCTCTCAAGGGTAGATGATTACCACATTATGTAACAACCATGTACACACTTGGTTTTTGGTGGAGATTTAAAATTGGAAGAAAGAAAAGCAAAGGTAAAAGAGGAAAATGGGATCTAGTGATGCAACATTGTAAAGGGTATAAGATCGAGTTGAACAAATGGGTTGCAAAGGTAGAATGGGACATGCAAGACGTGGAAGTTGTAGAGGGTGTTGAATAGATGAGATCCATGCATTGAGGTCACTAATAACAGTTGTGGGTGCTTAGATATCAACTGCCAAAATTGGAACTTTTTACGCCTGCCAAAACAGATTTTCGACTTGGCCTCAAAATAGACAAGGATAAATGAGTATAAGAGAGATTTGGTTCAGGGCAATGATATGGTTGAGAAGTGCTCATGATAAGGTAGTTTTAGGACCAGATGCATTTCCTTAGATGGCAAGGGGTAGCTTAATCCAGGGGCTCCAAAATGGGACCTGATAACAGTTTTAGGACTTAGCCAAATTTGTGAGGTCCTAGGGTTTGTGACTAGGATAAGAGAGAAGGATGGATTAAGGGGTAGATGATCCCAAACTTTGAATTCAAGGATGGGTTGAGCTAGGTTAAAGCACAAAGATGAATTTTAAGTAGGCAAACTCATGTTGCCATGAGTAGAAAAGTTTGATGTGGTGAAAAAGGAAAACAACTTTTACTAGGACACACATGGGTTTTATTAGGTGAGTTGCTTGTCTTACCACTAGAGGTGTTGTTCTATGGGTTAGATCAAGACAAAACTCAACAAGAAAATCAAGAAAATCCATCTACCAACAGATCAAGGCAATTCATCATAACAAATAGATCAAGGCAATTCATCTTAATTAGTCTCTAGAAAAAGTTTTTGTTCCCCCTAATTTTTGCACTCTGGATAATTAAACATGTTTGCAGAAGTTGGGGTGTTACAAAAGGAAAGAAAACCTTCCGATAAAAAGATGCCGGAGGCACAAGAGATTACCTTGGCACTTGCTGTGCGCCTCAGCAAGGCTCCGGTGCTCCCATAGAAGCTCCTCAAAGAGAGCCTTCCGGGCGTCGGCCGTGCTCTGTTTAAGGAAATGATGTTAGCAAAGAACAAAGGATTTTAACCCGGTTTCGCGCGTTTCTAGTAAGTTTTGCGCTAAGAGCAAGCTCTCAACCCAAAACTCGGGGACTGGGAGTTTGCGGCGTCTTTTAAAGAGAGTTTTGCGCTAAGACCAAGCTCTTAACCCAAAACTCGGGGACTGGGAGTTTGCGGTTTGCTAGGAGAAAGATGCCGGTTTCGGAAATTTTTTAAAAGAAAGTTTTGCGCTAAGAGTTGCACTCTAAACCCAAAACTCGGGGACTGGGAGAATAGACAAGATCCAGAAAGAAGAAAACCGGCATCAAGAAAATTTACAAAAAGGTTGATAGAACTTACCACCACGTTAGCGGTGGCGTCGTACCACGCGCTGTCGAACTCCTTCACGGCACGCTTGAGGCCGCGTGAAGTGTTCTTCAGTGGACCGAGGGCCGGCAGGATCTGGCGCTCGGAGGCGGTCCTTCCCAAGCCGCGGGTAGCTGCGGAGATGTCCGCATCGTTCCATCTTTGGGCATAGGGGAGAAGAGGCCCCAAGTCTTGGCCCCCGCGCTTCAGCTCAACGATCCGGCCCAAGAGGCCGGAAGGTTTGTCCTGGACCACAACGGCGGTAGGCCCGACGTGCAGCACTAAAGGCTGCGAGCCGCTTGAGGCGCTGCCATCCGCGGCCTTTCCGCGGGACGCCCCCGGCTTGAGATAGTCGGTGATCTTGAGGCTCGCGGGCGGCGGCTTGGGCGCAGCCGCGGGAGGTCCTTGAGACGGTGGAGGCGTTGGCGTGGCCCCGGTTGCCTCAGGAGGAGGTTTTCGGCGGCGTCGGTGTTGAGGTTGCCGGCACGGAAGTTTTCGCGGTCTTGGAGGAAGTCTTCTTCTTTTTTTCTTCTCAAGGACGGGAGGAACCGTTCCGCCGCCCGGCAGGTTCTTTCCGCGCCCATGTTGCGGCGCCGGTGTCTTGGGTCTCCGGAGGGGAGGCAAGGTCCTCCTCGCGCGGAGATCGCGCAGTAGGGGTCGCGCGCCCCGAACTTGTTGTGCCCCCCAGGGGAGGCAGAGGTTAGCCGCACCGGCACCGCCGGCTGGAATGAGGAGGAGGAGTTGAGGTCCTGGCCGAACCGGCAGAGCCCTCGCTGGGCCAAGCTTGAGCGCGGGGCTGGAAAAGAGAGAAGGAAAAGGTTGGAAAAAAGCAGCCGGAAAGGAACTTGGTGAAAAGAAAAGAGAAACAAGCAGAGAAGTGGAGCCTTACCCGGTAGCGGTCGGCATCTGTTTGCCCTTATGGCGCCTCATAGCAACGACCTTACCCGCGACAGGTTCGGTCCGGAAGCGCTTGGCAGGAGGAGGTTGGCTTGAGCCGGCATCAGAGGCCGGGGTCTTGTTCTTCTTGCCCTGGGCCATGAGTTTGTCCACAAACTCTTGGCCTGCCTCGGCCTGCAGCGGGGCGACGTGCTCATGGACCTGTGGTTTGATGTTGGCTGAGGGAACATCTACAGAAGAACAGTAGCAAAGGAATATGAGAAGTATAAAAGAAAAGCTACCTCAAGGATGGTCAGTTCATCGGACGAACCGGCAGGTTCCGGCGGAGACTTGCCGAGACGCGCGGCTGGAGTCCGGCCCATCTTCAGGTCCCGCGAAAAGATGACGGGGTCGGGGTCAAACTTGTCGAGACCGCGCTTCCGGCAACGGCCTCGCTTGTCAGATTCAATGCCGGGGAAACGGTCCTTGGCCTGAAAGAAACAAAAGAGAAAGAAGAGGTTAACCGCAATGAAAGCTTCCGGTGAACCGACCCGAGTTGTGTAATTCCTTACTTCTTGGGTCGGAGGGTTAGTAGAGCTAAGAGGCCGGAGGCCCCATTCCCAATCTTCCGGCATGGAGGTCTGGCAGATCTGCTGGCCTTAAGGACGACATCCTTCTTGCTGAGAGGGAGTCCGGTGATCTTGGTAGGATCGCCGGGGCCATACATCTCGCACATCTTGTGGGCGCGGCGCTTAAGAGGAAGCACCCGGCGCGAGATGAAGGTGCGGATGATGTCATCGGAGCAGATGTTGGTGTCCTTCATCTGCTTTTCATGAAGCGTATAATCCGGTTTGTCTCGTTGTGAGACTCCTTCGGATTGTAGCTCCAGTTAGTCTTGGTGGGCGGCGCCGGATCAAAAGGGGGCAGGTCAATGAGATCTGCGGCGCCGTTGTTCCTAACATAGAAGAAGGTCCCTTGCCATAGCCGGCATGACTCGAGACCGGAAAACTTGAAGAAGGGGCTTGCTTGACGAGACCCAATGATGCAAGACCCGCATTGTACGGGGGGTTTGGGTTTAGGAATGTCTAAGCCCTGAACGGAATTAATCCGAAGGGCGAAGAATCGAGCAAACGTCTCGCGAGTGGGACGAATGCCGATGTATGCCTCCATAAAGGTGACGTAGCAAGAGAGGTAGAAAATGGCGTTGCCGGGAAGATGGTGAGGTTGGAGTTTGTAAAAGTCAAGGAAACTCCGGAAAAAGGGAGAAGGAGGCGAAGCCGCGCTCAAAATGAGCAAGGAAGACGACGTATTCGCCGGGGTTGGGCACCGGTTCGATCTCGTCGCCGGGAATCCGGCAGGATACTCCTTCCGGAATCCTCCGGGACCGGTATAGCCAGTCAATCTCATACTCACTGACGCTGGAGCCCATCCAGGCTCCGCGAGTGATCTCGGAAGAGTCAGCGCCGGAAGCTTGGCTAGAGCTACCGGCATCTTGCTCTTGGCCGCCGTCAGATTCCATCTGGGCTAGATCTGCGCTAACTCCGTCGGAGGCGCGATCTTCCGGGTTACTGGAAGAAGAAGTGGAAAGGTATTGTTCGGAAGACATTTGGATTTGAGAACTCCCGGTATCTACTCGAAAAAACAAGTTCCCCAAGAACTACCCCCGCGAGAAGATCTACGAAAGAGAAAAAAGCAAAGAAAAAGAAAGAGTAAATACGCTTCCAACTCAAGATCTGAACAGCAAGCAAAAGAGGAGTAAACGCGAATAAGGCCTAACCTGGGGCGGCGGAGTCGCAGAGGAAGGAGTTCACCGGTGGTTGGGCGAGCTTGCTGTAGGCAGGGAAGTCCGGCGACGGTGAGGCGGAGAAAAGCTTGAAGGAGCGCCAATGTCGCGGCCGAGAGAGAGGCGCCACACAAATTCTTCCCGCGGAGAAGTCCGGCGGCGTCCGGCGGCGCTGGCGAAGATTTGCTGGGCGGCGGAACTCGAGCAAGCGAACGGAGTGGCGGAGGCGTACGAGCAAGGAGCGGTAGTGCGCGAGGAACCGGAGAGTGCGAAGAAGAAGAAGGAGAAGGCGGTTTGACCTTATAAGAAGAAGAGGTGGATGGAAAACCGCCGAACCGTAGCGGTTCAGCCCGTGGCCGCGACGGTTCACCCGCGTATCGCCACGTGGCGCGGTGATGCGCGCGATAGCGAAGAGCCACAGGGAGGCGCACACGGATCAAAAGAAGTAGTTGGGATCCACTGTGGAGCAGTTAATGCGCGCGCGGAAGCCGAACGGAAGTGACCCCTGACACTGGCGCGTCAGTTACAGTGCGCATGTCCCTGACAGGCGCGGGACCCGATATATTCTCGACTTCGCTGAGGAAGTATTAAATGAGCGAGATGCCGGAAGATAAGCAGCCGGAGAGTGCCTTGCAAAGAAAGAGGGCATGAGTCCGGGCAAAGATGCCGGAGCCAAGCAGAGCGCCGGATAAATTAAACCGGTATACAAGAACATGGGAACCTGGCATGGTCTGTTGGATAGGATCCGCTAGACTATACCAGCTTCGGGGACTAATGTTGGGGGGATGACCCCCGGTATGCCAAAGGCTTATCTATCAAGATACCGGTTTAATATTTATATCGGAACTCAAAGATAGGAGTTTGGCTAAGTAAGCTAAGCCGGTATCCCCAAAGAGGTATACCGGGACCGGATAGAAAGGATGCCGGAGACCGGAAGAAAGAACATGTCGGCAGGACCAGTCAAAGATTCTCTCCCGAGCTAGCGGACAAGGATGAGCTAAGCAAAGTGGCTTTAAACGAAGGCCTGAAGACAAAGAGGAGGATGACGGTCAAAGAAGCCGGAGGACGTCAGCCTCCCTGTTTAAAGAAGACCCCGACGTCATCTATGATTAAAGTAGCTTTGTAAAGTATCTTTGTAAAAGTAGTTTGTCTAGTCAAAGATCCCATTAGGGTTTCTTGTCCCGTAAGCCACCCTCTCCCCTATATAAGGAGAGGGGGCAGCCTTTCACGGGCGGGCGGAGAAAGAGAGAGAGAGAGAACAGCGAGAAGATAGAGAGAGAACCTTGTAAGCTCAAACCTGTAACCTGTGGAAATCAATGAAGATAGTGATCTAGAGCGAGTTCTTCCTTGTGTCTTTCTTCTTCAACCTCGGCCTTGGCCAAGTTCTTGAGGAAACCATCCGGAAGTTCATCCCGTCTGGTCACAAACCCTCCCCCGAATCCTCTAGCGTCCATTCGGCCCCAAGATAAGCCATCCTATGGCATCTGTTTGTTCACCACGACGACACTCGACACCTTACAATGTTAGGGTTTCGAGAGTACGATAAACTTTTTTCTCATTCAACTAAACTAGGGTTTTGAGAAGAGAGAAGGGGATATTACATCACAAACTTAAGTTGCATGATTGAATTCAAATTTAAGTGCATGATTGAATTCAAACCTAAGTTGAATTTGAATTTCAAATTCAAACATTAAATAAATACCCTATATTTCAATAATGAGGAAATTCATTAAGTAAATAATAAATAATACACATTATGAACAATACAAATAATAAGTAAAGCTCATTATTGGCATCCACACAAAATACAATGTCAATTACAATATCCAGAATTGAAATATGAATTTACAACACATTACAAGAATTGAATAAATAGAAAAAGAAAAAGGAAAATTACAAGTAAATGAAATGTCCTAAACTACAAGCTAATCTTCATTTAAGCTTGAGTTTGAAGATCTTCATCTTCATTTGATCATCTTCTGATTTCCCTGCACACAAACACAACAAAACAATTATGCCAAGTGGCATTGCCACTTGGCAGGTTAGTGAAACAAATAAAATGGAGAGGATATGACCAAGATCAGCCGAGCTGATCTTTCCACAGCACAAGTCCCAAGCCTGATACACACACACACACAGGCAGCACACACAGCTTGTGTGCATGCACCACACCAAGCCACTGTGTGTGCATGCTTCACAGCACACACAACCATCAGTGAGTCACCAATCAATTGCCAGGCCTTGCTGTCGACCAAGAGAGCAAGAGGAGGTTCATATATAAACTTTTTCAAGCCAAACCCTAACCATTTCATCGGCAGCAAGTCAAGGGTAAGAACACAAGCACTGAAAGAACAGGTAGAACAGCCACTGTGTTCAATCCATTCCCAACCACCACCACAAATTCATCAAGAACCTCAAGCTGACAAGGAGGAGCAGGGCAAGCCAATCAAACCACCAGAAGCAATCCTCTACCACAACAACTTTATCTAGGAGCTGGAGTGAGGTATACCAACATCACATGAGCAAGCAAAGTTTTGCTCATAATCATCCATCATATGCACAAGTCACAGAGACAGAAAAGGGTAGAAACCCTGTTTGAGTCATCATATGGCTAATAGCCAATTGGTGCAAGCAAATATGAGAGAAACCAATAGGAAATCACCCAGGGAACATTGGTTATGCCAAACCAGTGGCATAACCAAAGACATCCAGCAAGGAGATGATCCTATCTAGCTAGCCAGAGTCACTTAGCACCTATGACCACTACACCATCAGATATATTGACAATATGTGTCTATTCTTGTTTGTCAACATTAAAAAGCTTTTGGCAATCAAACATGATTTGCCAGAGAGCATTTGCCATACACAGCAAGCCACCTGAGGTGGGAGCTACCAAAACAGCAAGGAATTGCTGTTGAGGCCACCTCAACCACAAAATCATCAAGACAGATAGTATATCATTACCCAGAAGGGTTCAAAGGGAGCTAGGGTCCCCAATAAATGATTGGCATCCCTCTAGCTCTACTAAATCCACTTATATGATCATCATTGCAAGGCAGTTCACATCATTTATCCAAATACCAAGGCAAATTAAGTAGATAAATGAAACAGACAAGCTACTGATGCACAGAGTCTTGCAGATGATCCAATGGATCATTGCAAGCATCCACTGATGCTTGGACAAGCACCAGCACACACAGGCTAAGCCTGTATGGAGCACAAACAGCACTGGATGAGCACCAGTGAGTCACAGAGAGGAGCACACACTTACTAACAAGCAAGGAATGATCAATTGATCATCAGAGCATCACTAGCTCATGCTACAGATCACCACAGCCAAGTATAGCATCAACACATGGACCAGATAATTAAATCAGCCACAGGACATGAACAAATATATCACAGATAATCAAATAAGCTAGATATGATAGTATCCAGAAGCAGTTCATCAAGGGATGGAGCTGTACAGGCACAGCTATGCTCAATGGAGCATTTCCATGAATTATAGCACACAGGAAAGCACACCAGGGGCACTGGCTCTTGCAAATTTGCAAGGATTACACACAATAATCAAGCCAGGGCAAGTAATTGAATACACTTGATGATCTAGAAGAAGTAGCATCAAGAACAGAGGTACAGGGAAGCAGCAGCACAAGCATGGATACATAAGCTATGGCCATGGTAGCAGCACAGCAGCAGCATATGCATAGCAGTAGAGCAAGCACCACAGCTAGCAGTCACAGCACATGTAGGTAGCAGCAGCACCATAGCACAGCAGCACAGCAACGCAAGAAAAGCAGCAGCAACATCACGGCATGGCCGCACCTCTACGAGTAGAGGCAGGCCAGTGACCAAGCTAGGCGAAGAGGAGGAGGACGAGAAGAAACAGAACAAGTAGAAGAAGAAGAGGTGGCGCACTTACCGGGGTCGAGCAGACAGGCGCAGCCATGGCGGCCACGGCGGCACACGCCGGAGCGCGGCGGCGCCAGGCCAAGCCAAGCCATGGCGGCACCACGGCACCACCCGCACCACGGCGGCGAAGCCAAGGCGGCGTCTTAGCACCAGAAGCGCCAGGAGCAGCGGGATCGCACGGATCCCGTAACCCTAGCCATGGCGATGGGGGTCGAGGACGAGCGGGAGCTGCGCTTGCTCCAGATCGACGCGGACAGATCAACGCGCCGGAGGTGAGTCGATTGCGCCTCGGGCGAGGCCAAGTCCGGCGGAGCTCGCCGAATCGAGCGGCGACGGCGGAGGGACGCGGAGGAGAGATTAGCGATAGTTCTCGCGGCGGAGGAGAGAGGAGTGGGGCTGGTCGAGCCGAACCCACAGTCCTATAAAGTGGGCCCAGGGGCAATTGTGCCATTTCACAAATTCGTAAAAGTGCTAAACTTTGAAAATTAATAGTAAATGTTTAATAGCTCTAAAAAAATAATTAAAAATATGAAAACCACTCGGCATAAAATTCTCTATCATAATAAAATATTAAATAGAATTTTTAAGAAAAATATGATTAAGCCAAATTTAATGATTAAAATAATCATTTAAAATCACACCTTATATTTTTATAAAGGAAAATAAGTCCATAAAATTCTCTTGGACTTTAAAAACACCTTGACAACATTTCAAGGTTGTATTTAATCCTAAATAAAATATTCCTAAATTGTTCTTAGTATTAACCTCCCACATAAAATAATAAAACACCGGAAGGGGGGAAACAACCCTAAAAAGCTGAATCATGCATAATTGCTCCTTTAACCATTGCCCTTATCGGACAATGATGCTATTTTTCAGCAACAGAGGACAAGGGTCTGTCCACACCATCCAACTGCAACACTTTGCAGTGTTCAGGCAAGTTCATCGCTTGCTCATGTCTTTTGAGTATTTTTACCAAATTACTTGCAAAGTACTATATTTATCACTATTGCATAAAAAGCAAAACCACTATTTTTATAACTATGAATATGACTATGTGGTGGGCAATGGAACCATGGATTGTGTTGATATGGTGGAGGATCCATTGCAAGGGCTCATATCCATCTAGGATTAAACAACAAATGTCGTCCAGTGATTCTTGTGCCGTATAACCCGTGTTCACCATAAGATGCAGTGGGACGGAGTAGTCAAAAGTGTTTCCACCTCTCGTACATCAACAGACTGATGTCTACGGGTGCTTCTATTCTTGTAGACAGTGTTGGGCCTCCAAGAGCAGAGGTTGGTAGAACAGCAGCAAGTTTTCCCTTAAGTGGATCACCCAAGGTTTATCGAACTCGGGGGGGAAGAGGTCAAAGATATCCCTCTCATGCAACCAACCACAAAGCAAGAAGTCTCTTGTGTCCCAACACACCTAATAGGTGCACTAGTTCGGCGAAGAGATAGTGAAATACAAGTGGTATGAATGAATATGAGCAGAAGTACGGCGCCAGAAAATAGCTACGCGTGCTTGATGGTAGTAATATTGCGAAGTAAACATGGGTAACGCAGTGAGTAATTCAAAAAACAAGAACGCAGCGATATATTTAGGAACAAGGCCTAGGGATTAGACTTTCACTAGTGGACACTCTCAACTTTGATCACATAACGAATAGATAAATGCATACTCTACACTCTCTTGTTGGATGATGAACACATTGCGTAGGATTACACGAACCCTCAATGCCGGAGTTAACAAGCTCCACAATTAAATGTTCATATTTAAATAACCTTAGAGTGCATGAAAGATCGACACGACTAAACCAAGTACTAGCATAGTATGCACACTGTCACCTTCACACCATGTAGGAGGAATAGATCACATCAATACCATCATAGCAATAGTTAACTTCATAATCTACAAAAGATCATAATCATAGCCTACGCCAAGTACTAACACGGATGCACACACTGTCACCATTACACCGTGCAGGAGGAATAAACTACTTTAATAACATCACTAGAGTAGCACATGGATAAATTGTGATACAAAACACATTGCAATCATAACGGGATATAAATAAGCACTTCACTACGCCATTCATAACAGTGAATAAGTATTCTGTGAAATATAGCCTAAGAGACCCACACGGTGCACACACTGTCACCTTTACACACGTGGGACAAGGAGTCTCCGGAGATCACATAAGTAAAACTCACTTGACTAGCATAATGACATCTAGATTACAAGCATCATCATATGAATCTCAATCATGTAAGGCAGCTCATGAGATTATTGTATTCAAGTACATAGGAGAGAGATGAACCACATAGCTACCGGTACAGCCCCGAGCCTCAATGGAGAACTACTCCCTCCTCATGGGAGCAGCAGCGGTGATGAAGATGGCGGTGGAGATGGCAGCGGTGTCGATGGAGAAGCCTTCCGGGGGCACTTCCCCGTCCGGTGCCGAACAGAGACCTGTCCCCCGGATCTTGGCCCGCGATGGCGGCGGCTCGGGAAGGTTTCGCGTACGTGGCTTATTCGTATCGGGTTTTAGGTCAGGGACCTTTAAATAGGCGAAGAGGCGGAGTCGAGGGTCGACGAGGCGGCGACACACTAGGGGGCGCGGGCCCAGCCCGGCGCGCCACCCCATGTGTGGGGCTCCCTGTGCCTCCTCTCGGCTCTCGGGTGTTGGATGCTTCCGGGCAAAATAGGAACCTGGGCGTTGATTTCGTCCAATTAGAGAATATTTTTACTAGGATTTCAAACCAAAAACAGAACGGCACTTCGCATCTTGTTAATAGGTTAGTTCCGAAAATGCACGAGTATGACATAAAGTGTGCATAAAACATGTAGATATCATCAATAATGTGGCATGGAACATAAGAAATTATCGATACGTCGGAGACGTATCAGCATCCCCAAGCTTAGTTCTCGCTCGTCCCGAGCAGTAAAACGATAACAAAGATAATTTCTGAAGTGACATGCCATCATAATCTTGATCATACTATTTGTGAACATATGTAATGAATGCAGCGATCAAAACAATGGTAATGACATGAGTAAACAAATGAATCATAAAGCAAAGACTTTTCATGAATAGTACTTCAAGACAAGCATCAATAAGTCTTGCATAAGAGTTAACTCATAAAGCAATAAATCAAAGTAAAGGTATTGAAGCAACACAAAGGAAGATTAAGTTTCAGCGGTTGCTCTCAACTTATAACATGTATATCTCATGGATAGTGTCAACATAGAGTATAACAAGTGCAATATGCAAGTATGTAAGAATCAATGCACAATTCACACAAGTGTTTGCTTCTTAAGGTGGAGAGAGATAGGTGAACTGACTCAACAATAAAAGTAAAAGAAAGGTCCTTCAAAGAGGAAAGCATCGATTGCTATATTTGTGCTAGAGCTTTTATTTTGAAAACATGAAGAGAGCATAAAAATAAAGTTTTGAGAGGTGTTTGTTGTTGTCAACGAATGGTAGCGGGTACTCTAACCCCCTTGCCAGACAAACCTTCAAAGAGCGCTCCCATTTTATTTTATTTTTGGGTGGCACTCCTTCCAACCTTTGCTTTCACAAACCATGGCTAACCGAATCCTCGGGTGCGCCAACAATCTCATACCATGAAGGAGTGCCTTTTTATTTTAGTTGTATTATGATGACACTCCTCCCGCCTTTGCTTTCTCAAGCCATGGCTAACCGAATCCTTCGGGTGCCGTCCAACAATCACATACCATGGAGGAGTGTCTATTTTTTTGTTAATTAATTTGGGACTGGGAATCCCATTGCCGGCTCTTTTTGCAAAATTATTGGATAAGCGGATGAAGCCACTAGTCCATTGGTGAAAGTTGCCCAACAAGATTGAAAGATAAACACCACATACTTCCTCATGAGCTATAAAAAATTGACACAAATCAGAGGTGATAAAATTTTGAATGGTTTAAAGGTAGCACTCAAGCAATTTACTTTGGAATGGCGGAGAAATACCATGTAGTAGGTAGGTATGGTGGACACAAATGGCATAGTGGTTGGCTCAAGGATTTGGATGCATGAGAAGTATTCCCTCTCGATACAAGGTTTAGGCTAGCAAGGTTATTTGAAGCAAACTCAAGGATGAACCGGTGCAGCAAAACTCACATAAAAGACATATTGTAAACATTATAAGACTCTACACCGTCTTCCTTGTTGTTCAAACTCAATCCTAGAAATTATCTAGACCTTAGAGAGATCAATTATGCAAACCAAATTTTAGCATGCTCTATGTATTTCTTCACTAATAGGTGCAAAGTATATGATGCAAGAGCTTAAACATGAGCACAACAATTGCCAAGTATCACATTATCCAAGATATTTTACCAATTACTACATGTAGCATTTTCCAATTCCAACCATATAACAATTTAACGAAGAGGAAACTTCGCCATGAATATTATGAGCTAAGAACACATGTGTTCATACGAACCAGCGGAGCGTGTCTCTCTCCCACACAAGGATGAAATTATTCAGAGAACTAAGATAACAAAACAAAAATAAAAGCACACACAGACGCTCCAAGTAAAGTACATAAGATGTGACGGAATAAAAATATAGTTTCACTAGAAGTGACCTGATAATGTTGTCGATGAAGAAGGGGATGCCTTGGGCATCCCCAAGCTTAGATGCTTGAGTCTTCTTAAAATATGCAGGGATGAACCACTGGGGCATCCCCAAGCTTAGACCTTTTCACTCTTCTCGATCACATTATATCACCCTCTTCTATTGACCCTTGAAAACTTCTGCCACACCAAACTTCGAGCAAACTCATTAGAGGGTTAGTGCATAATCAAAATTCACATGTTCAGAGGTGACACAATCATTCTTTACACTCCTGTACATTGCACAAAGCTTCTGAAAGTTAATGGAACAAAGAAACCCATTCAACAAAGCAAAAGCGGCAATGCGAAATAAAAGACAGAATCTGTCAAAAACAGAACAGTACGTAAAGACGAACCTGAAAGGGGCACTAGACTTGCTCAAATGGAAAAACTCAAAACTAATGAAAGTTGCGTACATATCTGAAGATCACGCTCGTAATTTGCAGATTTTTCTAATTTTTACAGAGACTTGTGCCAGAATTCGTGATAGACAGCAATGCTGTTTCTGCGCAGCGATCCCAAATATAACATCAATTTTAACATAGAAACTTTACTTGGCACAAAAACATGATAAGGAGAGGTTGCTACAGTAGTAAACAACTTCCAAGACTCAAATATAAAACAAAGTACTATAGTAAAAAAAACACATGGGTTATCTCCCAAGAAGTTTGTGGTGACCCAGCGTACCACTGCATGGTGTAGTACACAAGTCGTTGACATAACACAAGTGAAACACCGTTCCACTCATATTACATCCCTCGGAGTGGTACAACAGAAACATATGCGAGTCCAAGGTATGTCTATAGAAGGATACAAACCTGCTTACAGAAGATCAACACAGCCTCCTACTTTACAATGAGGTAAAACTTCAAATAAAGCTCCAGAAGAACGACTCGTAGTCTAACTTATAGCTAACTCAAGCTTTAGAGATATCTGGCTTACTACAGAATTCTAGCTACTTAGGTGCTAGGATTAGGGAAAGGCTCCCTTCTATTACTAGTCTAAGTTTCCACTATAGTTGCTGCAGTAGTTGACTTCATTGACTTCTTTGCTTGGATTCTTCGTCTTGTTGCAGTTGACTCATTTGTCTTCTAGTTCCACGGTAGTCTCTCCTCCGGTGCCTCCATAGCTAGCGGGGGATTTAAGAGTGGGATGAGTACGAGCGTACTACAAAGTTCATATTAGGGAATAGGTGTATCATGCACTAGCTACGACCAGACCCGAAAAGTCATAGGCGAATGCAAGTTTTCATAATCATTTCTTCAAAAGGTTTATTTTATTCAAAAACTATGCCCGTCAGTCTTCACAGGTTGACTAGAACTTCAAGGAGTTCCTTTCTGCGCGTTCGCAGTTCCCTTCCCGAACAGGAGTGACAGTCAGTATCCTCTCCCAGAGGTGCGTTACTTTTCCCATAAGAGAACTTATCCTTGTTGCCGGCCAGGAGTATATCCCCGTCCACACTTCCTTTGGTGTGAGGCCCAGTATAAGAACCAAGCCAATCACTGCCTTCTCCGCGACCCTGCAAACCCACCCTTTTGTCCATCCGTACATCCCCGGTAGACATCTCCCGATCATACGGCTTTACCGATGTACGTCGGACAATCCTTCATAGACGGTAGAGCCTCTCATCCAAACGTCCGGATGGGGATTTTAAAGGCTATCCCAACCTACGGCAGTGCCTCCAACACCCCGCCAGGCTCTATCAAGTCCGTTGGCGTGCAGAGGGAAAAGATACAGCTGACTTCCCAGCCATTATAGATCTTATGGTCAACGCGGTATGTACGGCGCTAGAATCAGGACGGCATTGGTACTTAGTCCTAGATGAATAGTACCCGTGCAATGGAACCTCCACCAATCATCACATACCATGGTTCCATTGCCCACCACATAGTCATATTCATAATTGTAAAATAATATTTGTTTTTCAATGCAAGAGTGATAAGTATAGTACTTTGCATATAATTTGATAAAAATAATCAAATGACATGAGCAAGCGATGAACTTGCCTTCCTTGACTGCAAGATTATGCAGGCAAAAGCTTCAATGCGTGAGAACTCCAAATTCTGAAATACCATCATTGTCCGGTAAGGACAATGTTTAAAGAACTGTCAAAGATGCTATAATGCATAGTATGAGATGCAATCGTCCCGAGCGTAACCTAACCTCGATGATTTAGGATGGATGAGTGATGGCGTGTAACTCACACGTTCGTTGGGAACCCCAAGAGGAAGGTATGATGCGCACAGTAGCAAGTTTTCCCTCAGAAAGAAACCAAGGTTTAATCGAACCAGGAGGAGCCAAGAAGCACGTTGAAGGTTGATGGTCGCGAAATGTGATGCGCAACACCAGGGATTCGCGCAACGGAACCTGCACAACACAACCAAAGTACTTTGTCCCAACGAAACAGTGAGGTTGTCAATCTCACCGCTTGCTGTAACAAAGGATTAAACGTATCGAGTGGAAGATTTTTGCAAAGAAAATAGTAAAACACAATTGCGAGATTGTATGCTATGTAAAGAATAGGACCGGGGTCCACAGTTCACTAGAGGTGTCTCTCCCATAAGATAAAGCATGTTGGGTGAACAAATTACAGTCGGGCAATTGACAAATAGAGAAAGGCATAACAATGCATATACATGATATGATAAATATAGTGAGATTTAATCCGGGCATTACGACAAAGTACATAGACCGCCATCCAACTGCATCTATGCCTAAAAAGTCCACCTTCAGGTTATCGTCCGAACCCCCTCCGGTATTAAGTTGCAAAGCAACAGACAATTGCATTAAGTATGGTGCGTAATGTAATCAACAACTACATCCTTAGACATAGCATCAATGTTTTATCCCTAGTGGCAACAGCATCACAACCTTAGAACCTACTGTCACGATCCCAGATTCAATGAAGGCATGAACCCACTATCGAGCATAAATACCCCCTCTTGGAGTTAAGAGCAAAAACTTGGCCGAGCCTCTACTAATAACGGAGAGCATGCAAGATCATAAACAACACATAAACAATAGATTGATAATCACCATAATCATAGTACTCTCTATCCATCGGATCCCGACAAACACAACATATAGTATTACAGATAGATGATCTTGATCATGTTAGGCAGCTCACAAGATCCAACAATGAAGCACAACAAGGAGAAGACGACCATCTAGCTGCTGCTATGGACCCATGGTCCAGGGTGAACTACTCACTCATCACTCCGGAGGCGACCATGGCGGTGTAGAGTCCTCGGGAGATGAATCCCCTCTCCGCAGGTGCCGGACGATCTCCTGAATCCCCGAGATGGGATTCGGCGGCGCGTCTCGGCATCCCGTATCGTGGCTCTCGGTACTGGGGGTTTCGCGACGGAAGCTTTAAGTAGGCGGAGGGTCAACGCGGGGGCCACACGAGGGGCCCAGGGCTCGGCGCGGCCAGGGCACTGGCCGCGCCGGCCACCCCTGGCTGCCTCGTGGCCCCCTTCGTTATCTCTTCGGTCTTCTGAAGCTTCGTGCAAAAATAGGACCCTGGGCGAAAGTTTCGTCCAATTCCGAGAATATTTCTTTACTAGGATTTCTGAAACCAAAAAAGCAGAAAACAGCAATGGCTCTTCGGCATCTTGTTAATAGGTTAGTTCCAGAAAATGCATAAATATGACATATAATGTGCATAAAACATGTAGGTATCATCAATAAAGTAGCATGGAACATAAGAAATTATCGATACGTTGGAGACGTATCAGCATCCCCAAGCTTAGTTCTGCTCGTCCCGAGCAGGTAAAACGATAACAAAGATAATTTCTGAAGTGACATGCCATCATAATCTTGATCATACTATTTGTAAACATATGTAATGAATGCAGCGATCAAAACAAAGGTAATGACATGAGTAAACAACTGAATCATAAAACAAAGACTTTTCATGAATAGTACTTTCAAGACAAGCATCAATAAGTCTTGCATAAGAGTTAACTCGTAAAGCAATAAATCAAAGTAAAGGTATTGAAGCAACACAAAGGAAGATTAAGTTTCAGCGGTTGCTTTCAACTTATAACATGTATATCTCATGGATATTGTCAACATAAAGTAATATAACAAGTGCAATATGCAAGTATGTAGGAATCAATGCACAGTTCACACAAGTGTTTGCTTCTTAGGTGGAAGGAGATAGGTAAATGACTCAACAATAAAAGTAAAAGAATGGTCCTTCAAGAGGAAAGCATCGATTGCTGTATTTGTGCTAGAGCTTTTATTTTGAAAACATGAAACAATTTTGTCAACGGTAGTAATAAAGCATATGAGTTATGAAAATTGTATCTTACAAGTTGCAAGCCTCATGCATAGTATACTAATAGTGCCCGCACCTCGTCCTACTTAGCTTGGACTACCGGATCTTTGCATGCCATGTTTCAACCAAGTGTCACAAAGGGGTACCTCCATGCCGCCTGTACAAAGGTCTAAGGAGAATGCTCGCATTTCGGATTTCTCGCTTTTGATTATTCTCAACTTAGACATCCATACCGGGACAACATGGACAACAGATAATGGACTCCTCTTAAATGCATAAGCATGTAGCAACAATTATTATTCTCATATGAGATTGAGGATATATGTCCAAAACTGAAACTTCCACCATGATTCATGGCTTTAGTTAGGCCCAATGTTCTTCTCTAACAATTTTGCATGCTCCAACCACTAAAATGATAGACCTTCAGACAAGACGGACATGCATAGCAACTCACATGATATTCAACAATAGTTGATGGCGTTCCCAAGCATGGTTATCGCACAACAAGCAACTTAATAAAATATAAAGTGCATAAGTACATATTCAATACTACGATAGTTTTTAAGGCTATTTTGTCCCATGAGCTATATATTGCAAAGGTGAATGATGGAATTTTAAAGGTAGCACTCAAGCAATTTACTTTGGAATGGCGGAGAAATACCATGTAGTAGGTAGGTATGGTGGACACAAATGGCATAGTGGTTGGCTCAAGGATTTTGGATGCATGAGAAGTATTCCCTCTCGATACAAGGTTTAGGCTAGCAAGGTTATTTGAAGCAAACTCAAGGATGAACATGTGCAGCAAAACTCACATAAAAGACATATTGTAAACATTATAAGACTCTACACCGTCTTCCTTGTTGTTCAAAACTCAATACTAGATATTATCTAGACCTTAGAGAGACCAAATATGCAAATCAAATTTTAGCAAGCTCTATGTATTTCTTCATTAATGGGTGCAAAGCATATGATGCAAGAGCTTAAACATGAGCACAACAATTGCCAAGTATCACATTATCCAAGACATTTTAGAATTACTACATGTAGCATTTTCCAATTCCAACCATATAACAATTTAACGAAGAAGAAACTTCGCCATGAACATTATGAGTAAAGCCTAAGGACACATGTGTCCATATGCAACAGCGGAGCGTGTCTCTCTCCCACAAAGTGAATGCTAGGATCCATTTTATTCAAACAAAAACAAAAACGAAAACAAACCGACGCTCCAAGTAAAGAACACAAGATGTGATTGAATAAAAATATAGTTTCAGGAGGAGGATGATGTTGATGATGAAGAAGGGGATGCCTTGGGCATCCCAAGCTTAGACGCTTGAGTCTTCTTAAAATATGCAGGGGTGAACCACGGGGGCATCCCCAAGCTTAGAGCTTTCACTCCTCTTGATCATAGTATATCATTCTCCTCTCTTGACCCTTGAAAACTTCCTTCACACCAAACTTCAAGCAAACTCATTAGAGGGTTAGTGCATCATTAATAATTCACTCATTCAGAGGTGACACAATCATTATTTTCACTTCTGGACATTGCATAATGCTACTGGACATTAGTGGATCAAAGAAATAAATCCAACATAGCAAAAGAGGCAATGCGAAATAAAAGGCAGAATCTGTCAAAAACAGAACAGTCCGTAAAGACGAATTTAAAGCTGGCACCAGACTTGCTCAAATGGAAAAACTCAAAACTAATGAAAGTTGCGTACATATCTGAGGATGACGCTCGTAAATTGGCAGATTTTTCGAATTTTCTACAGAGAACTGTGCCCAGATTCGTGACAGACAGCAATGCTGTTTCTGCGCAGCGATCCCAAATATAACATCAACTTTGACATAGAAACTTTACTTGGCACAAAAACATGATAAGGAGAGGTTGCTACAGTAGTAAACAACTTCCAAGACTCAACAAAACAAAAAATTGCTGTAGGTAAAAACATGGGTTGTCTCCCATAAGCGCTTTTCTTTAACGCCTTTCAGCTAGGCGCAGAAAGTGCAAATCAAGTAACATCGAGAGTAGAAGCATCAACTTCATTACCTTGGGAGCTGGGAGTTTTCTCAACAATGCATTGTATCTGGTCTATATAAGTAACTCCTCTCTCATTGCTCCTAGGCTTACTATTCTCATCAAACAAATTTTCGGGAACAAGCCAAGCATAGTTATTTTCCAAAGCTTCATGCATCCCTAGTAGTTTACTAGGTATTGGCGCTTTAATTTCCCTACCATCATTAACATTATTAGTATACTTAATTCTATCCATATACATCTTTTCAAGTATTTGTTTAAAATTAGGAAAGAAACCAAGCCTCTTATGCTTAATAAAAACTTTTCTAGCTTCTTTAACTATATCCTCAAATTCTCTAACAAGGACTTTTAAAACAAAATTTCTCTTTTCCCCATCTCCATATCCGAAAGTGTAAGAAACATATGTTGTATTATGGGATTGAGATTAACAAATCTAGTTTCTAACATGTGTATCAAACAGGCAGAAGCACTTTCATAAGTAGGAGCAGTTTTTAATAATGGTATATCTTCAAAATCTTCATCCATACTAACATGGGTGAAAAATTCTTCTATATTATCTCTTCCAATGATACACCCTCGTCCTACCGGTATCTCTTCCAAAGTAAACTTAGGATTAAGCATGATGAAATAAGCAAAAAGTAAACTAGGCAAACAAAGTAAAGACAAGTAACTAATTTTTTTGTGTTTTCGATATAGAGAGCAAGACAATAAATAAAGTAAAACTAGCAACTAATTTTTTGTATTTTGATTTAGTGCAGCAAACAAAGTAGTAAATAAAATAAATCAAGACAAAAACAAAGTAAAGAGATTGAGAAGTGGAGACTCCCCTTGCAGCGTGTCTTGATCTCCACGGCAACGGCGCCAGAAAAAGAGCTTGATGGCGTGTAACTCACGTTCGTTGGGAACCCCAAGAGGAAGGTATGATGCGCACAGTAGCAAGTTTTCCCTCAGAAAGAAACCAAGGTTTAATCGAACCGGGAGGAGCCAAGAAGCACGTTGAAGGTTGATGGTCGCGAAATGTGATGCGGCGCAACACCGGGGATTCCGCCAACGCGGAACCTGCACAACACACCAAAGTACTTTGTCCCAACGAAGCAGTGAGGTTGTCAATCTCACCGGCTTGCTGTAACAAAGGATTAAACGTATCGAGTGGAAGATGTTTGCAAAGAAAATAGTAAAACACAATTGCAGTAGATTGTATGCTATGTAAAGAATAGGACCGGGGTCCACAGTTCACTAGAGGTGTCTCTCCCATAAGATAAAGCATGTTGGGTGAACAAATTACAGTCGGGCAATTGACAAATAGAGAAAGGCATAACAATGCATATACATGATATGATAAATATAGTGAGATTTAATCCGGGCATTACGACAAAGTACATAGACCGCCATCCAACTGCATCTATGCCTAAAAAGTCCACCTTCGGTTATCGTCCGAACCCCTCCAGTATTAAGTTGCAAAGCAACAGACAATTGCATTAAGTATGGTGCGTAATGTAATCAACAACTACATCCTTAGACATAGCATCAATGTTTTATCCCTAGTGGCAACAGCACATCACAACCTTAGAACCTACTGTCACGATCCCAGATTCAATGAAGGCATGAACCCACTATCGAGCATAAATACCCCCTCTTGGAGTTAAGAGCAAAAACTTGCCAGAGCCTCTACTAATAACGGAGAGCATGCAAGATCATAAACAACACATAAACAATAGATTGATAATCACCATAATCATAGTACTCTCTATCCATCGGATCCCGACAAACACAACATATAGTATTACGGATAGATGATCTTGATCATGTTAGGCAGCTCACAAGATCCAACAATGAAGCACAACAAGGAGAAGACGACCATCTAGCTGCTATGGACCCATGGTCCAGGGTGAACTACTCACTCATCACTCCGGAGGCGACCATGGCGGTGTAGAGTCCTCCCGGAGATGAATCCCCTCTCCGGCAGGTGCCGGAGGCGATCTCGAGAATCCCCGAGATGGGATTCGGCGGCGCGTCTCGAAGGTTTTCCGTATCGTGGCTCCTGGGGGTTTCGCGACGGAAGCTTTAAGTAGGCGGAGGGTCAGCGCGGGGGCCACACGAGGGCCCAGAGGCTAGGTCGGCGCGGCCGGGGCCGGGCCGCGCCGGCCACCCTCCGGCTGCCTCGTGGCCCCACGTTATCTCTTCGGTCTTACGAAGCTTCGTGCAAAAATAGGACCCTGGGCGAAAGTTTCGTCCAATTCCGAGAATATTTCTTTACTAGGATTTCTGAAACCAAAAACAGCAGAAAAACAACTGGCTCTCGGCATCTTGTTAATAGGTTAGTTCCAGAAAATGCATAAATATGACATATAATGTGCATAAAACATGTAGGTATCATCAATAAAGTAGCATGGAACATAAGAAATTATCGATACGTTGGAGACGTATCAATGAGTTGTAAAGATTTCTTTAGGGTGTGTTCCACTTTTAGGATGATTCTCAAACAAGGTTCTTATTAGGGTTGGTGATATGAATAACATAAGCAAGTAATATGATGCAACATAACAAGCATATATTCAAAGGATAGTAGTGGAATAGTATGTAAAGAACAATTGTCAATTTTATGTTCTATTGGACATGGTTGATGATTATTTATACTATATTTCAAAAGAATAACTTTTGAAGAACATGTTAATTAAGAAGTAATAAGTATTTCAACTAAGACTAGGACTCTAGGGTTTGATTGACCTTTGTTCTTCAAAAGAATAACTTTTGAAGAACAGGTTAATAAGAACGAGAACTACTATAAATAGAAGCAATGGCTTCTAGGGTTTACTATTGGATTCATTTAGTTCTCTAATAGAGACTAGTTGGTTTCTTAAGTTGGATTAGTTCTATATACAACAAGTATTGGCAGGTTTATTACTATGGTTGATTATGGTATCATATCAAAGGATGATGGTCAAGGTGGTGCTATGAGTTAGGGTTTACTATTGCTTCATATTTGCTTCACTAAGTAATCACTAATGGTTTCTAAGCTAAGTGGTGTATTACTCTCTAAGTAGGGTTTAGTGGAATAAGAGCATGTGATGTGCATTACTTCACAAAATTGGTGTTAGGGTTCATCACTAGGATTCTACTAGGGTTTGATGGTTGAGGTTGATCCTAATGGGGTGGTATATAGGAGTGGTGATCAATGACACTACTCTAATTATCAAGCTAGGGTTGGCATCTAGGTGGCACTAGTGGATCATATAGGTTTTAATTAAAAAGAAAGACATGAGATGATACTCTTATGTGAATTGGTTTTATTTTAGTGGATCATGAGCATGCATTCATTGGTTGCTTATCAAAGTTCTATATGTAAAGTGAGTGGGTATGATCACATGGGCTAAACCCCTAGGGTTTTAGGATTGCAACTATTAAGGATGAGCATATAAAATAATGGGTTCAAGGTCTTACTTATATTAGAACTAGGGTTTCTAATTATGATACAATTCTTAAAGTAATAATTAGTACTAGAATTAATGTGATTAATTACTTTGCACAAAATTAATAATAGTTTGACATTTTATTAATTTTCACATGAATTAATAATTAGAGTAACTCCTATTTAGGTTTAATTTAGAACTCAGGGTTTAATTAGGAACTAGGGTTTATAATTATTAGGTTCAAAAATAATAGCTTGCTAATTAAAAATGTTTGAGTTCACAATATTTAAGCTACCAATATAATATTGGCTTTTACTATTTTCTTGATTGATTATTATTTGAAGAAAATAGAAAATAGCAATTTGCAAATTAGGGTTTTATGAAATACTACTAATATTTTAATTGATGAAAATATGATTAAGTAATTTAATCTTAACATTTTATTTACTTATTGAATAGCTAATATTTAATTTTAAAACTTCACTAATTATTGAATTCAAATTGGATTTAAAACAAATGAAAAGGCATAATTAATAAAGTTAAAAATAAATAAATTTTTATTTTGACACACATTTATATTTTATATTTTATTTGAATAGAGTTTATTTTTGTGAGCATTTTGATATATTACTCATATTTTTCTGAGTTGAAATGAATTTTATATGATTTTGCAAAGTTTCAGTATTTTACTGGAATTTGAAATTAAACGAAAATACTAAAGATACCGGTTCGCATCTAGTCCCAGACACTGACGAGTGGGACCAAGTTACACGTCAGGTGCCACGTCGGCAAGGTCTGGTCAAAATTGACCGTGGCCTTTGACCTCACCGGCGTTTAAACACCGGCGGCCAGAGCACGGTGGCGCCGCCGATTTAGGGTTCCCCGGGACGCGTGGTTGGTACCAATCGAACGAGAACGACGAAACAAAGCTACTGGTGGTGATGGTTTGTGCGGGGACTCACCGGAGCTACGCCGGCGACCATGTCCCGCGGCGGGGCTCTCCGGCGAAGTGACTAAACGGAGCTACAGAGCATGCGAGGATGATCTAAAGGGTTCAGGAGATGCGCATGCTCACCCTGGTGCTTCCCAGTTAGTCGCCGGTGTCGATTGGAGACGGAACCAACCTCAACTTCGCCGATTCCGGCGAGGTACTGCGGAAGGAAATCCTGAAATTGGCCACGCTCAGACCTCCCCTGGATGCACGGCTTGATCAGTAGAACGACGACGTCGAGGCGCACCTCCTCGACCACTACTAGGGCTCCAGGGTGACCTCCACCGCCGACTTCGTTCTCAACTCCGGCGAGATGTTGCAGATGATTGTGATCGTCTAGGTAGGTTAGAGAGGGAATGGCGAGGCAGCGAGGCATTAGGGTTTCAGTGCGGAGCTCTGGGCGTATTTATAGGCCACGACGAGGTCTAGTTCGTCCTTTCGTCGACGGTGATGGCCGGGATAGTGCGAGTGACGGTGAGCTACTGTCGGGCACGAATCTTGGCGAGAAGGGATAGACTCGGACGCGAGAGAGATTGGGCGTGCTTCTGAGACGGTCTGCGACGTCCAGGGTCGATCTTATCGTCGGCAGGGACGTGGCCGGCGAGCTCCATCGCGCTGTCGCCCGCCAGGAGGAAGACGAAGACCTTTTTCTTCCTCGACGAGATGATACGGTGGTTTGGGTCGTTTTCCTTGGTGGGCTGGGCTAGTTCTGGGCTGCTGCTGGGCTGCTGAGGCCTGCTTCGGCTGTCCAGCAAGGTAAGCTTCCTCTCTCTCTTTTCTATTTCTGTTTTATTTTCTATTTTCTATTTTCTTGTTTGAATTCAAATTTGAATTCTGTTTTGCTTAGCAGGTTTTAAATTATTTGAGTATCAATATAATTTGATAATCATGCTTACTGCATGGTTTAGTTGTTTAAAAAAATATATTTAATATTAGATTAAATTTGTTTTCTTGTGGGGTGCATTCTAAATTTAAAAATGGGTATGATTTAAGTGTTTATCTCAATTACTTTTTATTTAGAAATCAAATCTATTTAAAGGGTTTGAAAATTGATAACATGTGCATGGTGAACATATTATTAACTTTTTCTAGGGTGCTTAACACAATAGTGATTACTCACATATAGTTTGATTATAGCTAGAGTTTAAAATAAGTGGCAATTAGAATGGGATTGGTGCATGATTTTATGTAGAGAATTGTTTCCAAGGTTTAAGAAAATGGTTTGATAAACTCTATCTTTAATAATCTTGCTTAGCAATTCTGGCTTGGCTTACTTGAAATAGATCCTAAGCTCATAATGGTTGATTCACTTGCTAAGGTGATGGTCCAACTATGATATATTTTCATCTTTGTTTAACTAAATATTTACTTGGGATACCAAATAGAATTGAATATTGGTTTTACTCTTCTCACCAAATGACATTTAATTCTAAAGTATATATGAATTGGCTTATTACTTGTGTTCCATGATTCACCAGTTAGGACAATATTTCATGTGGGGTGAATCCTATGTGGAAGGGTTTAGGTTTTTGCATATGCTTCACTAATTGAAGTAGGAAACAGGCATAAGGCATGGCAAGGTTCTAATTATAATCCAAAGTAATACTTGGATTGAATCTCAAATGGGGTTTAGGGTTTAAGTAATGATCACCCATGTGACACACAACTAGGATTAGGCATGAGCATAAACCTGGTTATGTTTAATTGACTAGGGTTACTCCTCCTCACTTAGGTAGAATTCTTGTAGCAAGGCAATGCTAGGGTTTTCTCAAGGGTTTGGATAAGCAAAGTTTAAGCATAATATTATTACTACTCTACACAAGGCATGAGGATTGGTTTGATTAACTACTAGTGATTTATTTATTATTTCATGATAAGAATGAGATCTATGGATCACATATATAGGTTTAACTTATCTGCTCAATTTATAAGGTAAGATCATGCATTAGACATGATCCACTTATTCCTCACTAATCTCTCTTCTTTAATACTTCTGTCCACACACTCACTTAGATTCTTAGGGTTTATGATCATCACCCAAAATGTAATGATCAATATTGGCCTCATAACAATTCATTGGTTAGTATCAACAAGTACCTCACTTGGATAAGGTTTAAATATTAAGCTAGGTTCTATTGAATGCATAATCTAAGCATATGAATAGTTCTCTCCTTTCTCTAGGTTTAATGGAATGAGTTAGGAAACAAGGTTGGAATGGTCAAGGGTTAATGAAGAATGAATATGAGTGTTCTTGACTTGGTTCAAGTATTGTAGTTGAAAAGATATACCATGTGACTCTTGGTAGGAACATTTATTTAGTAAAAGACATGGAAAAGATAAGTATAGAATAGTGTCTTAATTAATTGTGTTCTATGATTTAGGATTGAATAATTATTCATGTGTTGTTGTAAGGAATGTCATGTTGAGATCTTTTATAAGATCTTGTAATTGACCCTTACTTAAGGTGTTGTTTGTTGTAAAGCTAATTCCATTTGATCTAACTCATAGATCAAATCATCTCTACCCAAAACAGGGTTTTAGTAAAGATCACAGTGAAGTTTATAGCGCTTGACTTGATGATCTACTTCAATTCCAGCAAGTCAAGTGAAACTTCAGTGGTAAGTTTTATTTGAAAGCGCGAAAATTCCCCGGATTTTCTATGCATGAATGCAATGCACACTTTGGTGTTCTCTCATTTTATAGCCTCTAAACCTGGGATATTACAGCCTCTCCCCCTTAAACTGAACTTCGTCCCGAAGTTCGAACGCTCTCATGTTTCGGAATGTTGAACTGACTTAAACAGATCACAATCCTTTCAAACTCCCTAGTGATCTCATTAGATATAATTGAATATATCCCTTGTCTCGATCCTTCATGAAGTCTTCTGATGTCTGGCACTGATACTTTCTTCAATTATATGATTTCTTCCAACACTCTAAGCTTATAGTCTTACTCTTCAAAGATCCTTGGATTAGGACATCTTCTTATGCTAATGGACTTTACTAATGGTTGTGGTGACATCTTCCTATTTGGGTACTCAAAGCTTGGTTCTACCAGCTGCGGTAATCCAGCTGCGGTGCCCAAACCTTAAGTCTAAAGGATTGGTTTAAAGTAAGGTATTGTTTTTCCCTTACTACCATAACAAATGTAATGGTACTTCGTAAGTTATTTATAATAGGCATGGTCCTGGTTGTTTAGTCCTACGAATGGATTAGACTCATTTAGTACATCCAATCATGGCTTCTAGTTCATACTAGTTATCTTCCTTTTGGTTACTTTAGGTTCCATGAAAGGAATCTTTATAATAGGCTTATGTTTTGGTATGGTCAAACCCTTCGGTCTTTTGTTTTCTTAGACTTTGATTGTCCTCCAACATCTTCTTCATCCAACTTCATTAACTTAGACTTACTTGAGCTCTTCTGCTTCTGAGTAATTATCCATTACCCACTCAAGTTAAGGTATAACCCTTACTTCCTCGAGATATGAACCTCGGCTTCTGGTCTGACAACCTCCTGAGAGTACTATTATATGGATACTTCCACCAATCTTATGAGAATAGGATCGGACTTCCTCTCAGTTCAGACCTTCTTCTTCGTCTTTCATACTCCAAATCATATCTTAATACTTCCCCTTCAATCTTCCTCTCCCCCTTGGAGTTTACTAATGATCTTCAACTCCTTTTCTTCTAATCATTAAACTCCAAGGTAGAAGATTGGTTTAAGTCTGGTTTATATTTTGTACCTTTCTAAAATCTCACGAAGAATTCTTTGCGGTGTATCCACCCAGTTGTGGGTATCCGATGTGAATCCTCCGACTAAATATCTATTAGCTACAGAATACCAGCTACGGAATCCCTCTTTCCTTTAGAGTGAAAGAACGATTAAGCTGTGGACTATTTGTTACCAGCTGCAGACTATCTAACACAAGATGTGGCTTATTGCATACCAGCTGTGGCTATGTTACGGTTTTAGGCAATATCTACCTACCAGCTGTGGCTTCTTACATAGTTTTAGTTAAGATATACCTCACTTCACATACTTCCTCTTCATGATTATCCTATATCAGCTGCGGTCTTATTATGCCAGCTGCGACTTCACTTGTCTATTTTCCTTCTTCTAGGGTTTGTTTTGCAAGATAACCACTTGTTGATACTATGAAAATAGTATTGTAAGTGACTTCACTTGGATTCCCTTCTTTCATAATGAATATGGCTCCACTTCTACTGCTCCATATTCACTATTTTCTCACTTTCATGGTACTTCCATGTTGAAGTACTCCTTGATTAAGGATAGAAATGAGTTTGGATTGGTCCTTCCTTCAGATTATTGTGGTGGCTTCCCACAACTTTACATCCTTCTTCTAGTGAACCTTCCTCTTGTCTTCAAAATCTTCAGAATTCGTCACTTCCTCACACGAATACCTTTACCCTCTAGACCTATAACATCAAGTAGGAGCTTGATATTGCAACATGCATTTGCATATCAAAGTCAAACTTCATGTATGGATCTAGTCAAGCAATGAAAATCCAATAAAATCCAAGAAAATCCAGCTTTGTGCTTATAATACACATCTTATATGCCTGAATATAGTAGTTGGGTATGACATCCCTAAACATCAGGCTCAGATGTGTAGTATATAACACCACTTAAGATAGGTCTTAGTTGTGATACTTAGCACAAATACGTGAATTTCTACTATTTGTCTCAACATTTATCTTAATTGCACATTTGCAATGAGACAAACTTGAAACAAAATGGCTTGGGATAGTTGAAGTTAACCTAGTTTTCTTTGGAAGTACTAACAAAATAGTATACCATATATATGTGCTATTGAGGACTACTTCCTATAATACAATTAGTTCTAACATGTCTACTCTAAACACATGATTGTTTAGAATATACCACCTATAACTCCCAAATTTCTCTATGTGATATGCTCTAAATAAGCCTTATTTAAACTAAGGACTACGGTTCTAACATACTTGGCACAGTTATTAGGATTTTAAGGCCTAAGCTTTCGAACTATTCCCTAAATCCTACTCCTTACCATACTTCTATTATCGTACTTATGATGTTCTACTCCCTCACATCATGACTCTCAAGTGAATCATATACGATTACCAACTCTACCATGAAAAGTAGACTTATATGACTCCTAACACTCTTCCTTACCTCCTATGATTGACTCATCATAGGTATACACTACCTTATATAACTTATCTATATCACTTAATATCAGTTATTTGATATTTTAAATGACTCTTACTTAACCATAACAAACATTGGTATACTTCTTCCAATAGGATATCTTCCTTATGGTTGTATCCTCTCTTTGGACTACCATGTATTGTATACCAACTGTGATCTACTAACACCCATTATCTTAAGCTCCAATGGTGTTCTAGTTATTTGGGAATAAAGCAAGATAACTAACTAACTCTACTTAAGAAAGATAGATAAGAAAGATTGACTCAAGTGTGTCAGGATTATTCTCAAGTGAATACCCATCTCAAGTCAAAAGAATAATTGGTTTAGCATAGTTGGCTTAGCTAAGACTTATTCCTATAGACACTACCAAACCTATAGGTCTCCTTTAAAGGGTTTTAATCCTAGGGTCAAAGCATTTGCTCGATACCAGCTGTGGTGACCCAGCGTACCACTGCATGGTGTAGTACACAAGTCGTTGACATAACACAAGTGAAACACCGTTCCACTCATATTACATCCCTCAGAGTGGTACAACAGAAACATATGCGAGTCCAAGGTATGTCTATAGAAGGATACACAAACTGCTTACAGAAGATCAACACAGCCTCCTACTTTACAATGAGGTAAAACTTCAAATAAAGCTCCAGAAGAACGACTCGTAGTCTAACTTATAGCTAACTCAAGCTTTAGAGATATCTGGCTTACTACAGAATTCTAGCTACTTAGGTGCTAGGATTAGGGAAAGGCTCCCTTCTATTACTAGTCTAAGTTTCCACTATAGTTGCTGCAGCAGTTGACTTCATTGACTTCTTTGCTTGGATTCTTCGTCTTGTTGCAGTTGACTCCTTTGTCTTCTAGTTCCACGGTAGTCTCTCCTCCGGTGCCTCCATAGCTAAGCAGGGGATTTAAGAGTGGGATGAGTACGAGCGTACTCAGCAAGTTCATATTAGGGAATAGGTGTATCATGCACTAGCTACAGCCACAGACCAGAAAGTCATAGGCGAATGCAAGTTTTCATAATCATTTCTTCAAAAGGTTTATTTTATTCTGAAAACTATGCCCGTCAGTCTTCACAGGTTGACTAGAACTTCATGGAGTTCCTTTCTGCCGCAGTTCCCTTCCCGAACAGGGAGTGACAGTCACAATTCAGTCTCCAGAGGTGCGTTACTTTTCCCATAAGAGAACTTATCCTTGTTGCCGGCCAGGATATATCCCCGTCCACACTTCCTTTGGTGTGAGGCCCGATAAGAACCAAGCCAATCACCTTCTCCGCGACCCCGCAAACCCACCCTTTTGTCCATCCGTACATCCCGGTAGACATCTCCCGATCATACGGCTTTACCCCCGATGTACGTCGGACAATCCTTCATAGACGGTAGAGCCTCTCATCCAAACGTCCGGATGGGGATTTTAAAGGCTATCCCAACCTACGGCAGTGCCTCCAACACCCCGCCAGGCTCTATCAAGTCCGTTGGCGTGCGGAGGGAAAAGATACAGCTGACTTCCCCAGAGCCATTATAGATCTTATGGTCAACGCGGTATGTACGGCGCTAGAATCACTGGACGGCATTGGTACTTAGTCCTAGATGAATAGTACCCGTGCAATGGAACCTCCACCAATCATCACATACCATGGTTCCATTGCCCACCACATAGTCATATTCATAATTGTAAAATAATATTTGTTTTTCAATGCAAGAGTGATAAGTATAGTACTTTGCATATAATTTGATAAAAATAATCAAATGACATGAGCAAGCGATGAACTTGCCTTCCTTGACTGCAAGATTATGCAGGCAAAAGCTTCGATGCGTGAGAACTCCAAATTCTGAAATACCATCATTGTCCGGTAAGGACAATGTTTAAAGAACTCCAAAGATGCTATAATGCATAGTATGAGATGCAATCGTCCCGAGCGTAACCTAACCTAACCTCGATGATTTAGGATGGATGAGTTGTAAAGATTTCTTTAGGTGTGTTCCACTTTTAGGATGATTCTCAAACAAGGTTCTTATTAGGGTTGGTGATATGAATAACATAAGCAAGTAATATGATGCAACATAACAAGCATATATTCAAAGGATAGTAGTGGAATAGTATGTAAAGAACAATTGTCAATTTTATGTTCTATTGGACATGGTTGATGATTATTTATACTATATTTCAAAAGAATAACTTTTGAAGAACATGTTAATTAAGAAGTAATAAGTATATCAACTAAGACTAGGACTCTAGGGTTTGATTGACCTTTGTTCTTCAAAAGAATAACTTTTGAAGAACAGGTTAATAAGAACGAGAACTACTATAAATAGAAGCAATGGCTTCTAGGGTTTACTATTGGATTCATTTAGTTCTCTAATAGAGACTAGTTGGTTTCTTAAGTTGGATTAGTTCTATATACAACAAGTATTGGCAGGTTTATTACTATGGTTGATTATGGTATCATATCAAAGGATGATGGTCAAGGTGGTGCTATGAGTTAGGGTTTACTATTGCTTCATATTTGCTTCACTAAGCAATCACTAATGGTTTCTAAGCTAAGTGGTGTATTACTCTCTAAGTAGGGTTTAGTGGAATAAGAGCATGTGATGTGCATTACTTCACAAAATTGGTGTTAGGGTTCATCACTAGGATTCTACTAGGGTTTGATGGTTGAGGTTGATCCTAATGGGGTGGTATATAGGAGTGGTGATCAATGACACTACTCTAATTATCAAGCTAGGGTTGGCATCTAGGTGGCACTAGTGGATCATATAGGTTTTAATTAAAAAGAAAGACATGAGATGATACTCTTATGTGAATTGGTTTTATTTTAGTGGATCATGAGCATGCATTCATTGGTTGCTTATCAAAGTTCTATATGTAAAGTGAGTGGGTATGATCACATGGGCTAAACCCCTAGGGTTTTAGGATTGCAACTATTAAGGATGAGCATATAAAATAATGGGTTCAAGGTCTTACTTATATTAGAACTAGGGTTTCTAATTATGATACAATTCTTAAAGTAATAATTAGTACTAGAATTAATGTGATTAATTACTTTGCACAAAATTAATAATAGTTTGACATTTTATTAATTTTCACATGAATTAATAATTAGAGTAACTCCTATTTAGGTTTAATTTAGAACTCAGGGTTTAATTAGGAACTAGGGTTTTATAATTATTAGGTTCAAAAATAATAGCTTGCTAATTAAAAATGTTTGAGTTCACAATATTTAAGCTACCAATATAATATTGGCTTTTACTATTTTCTTGATTGATTATTATTTGAAGAAAATAGAAAATAGCAATTTGCAAATTAGGGTTTTATGAAATACTACTAATATTTTAATTGATGAAAATATGATTAAGTAATTTAATCTTAACATTTTATTTACTTATTGAATAGCTAATATTTAATTTTAAAACTTCACTAATTATTGAATTCAAATTGGATTTAAAACAAATGAAAAGGCATAATTAATAAAGTTAAAAATAAATAAATTTTTATTTTGACACACATTTATATTTTATATTTTATTTGAATAGAGTTTATTTTTGTGAGCATTTTGATATATTACTCATATTTTTCTGAGTTGAAATGAATTTTATATGATTTTGCAAAGTTTCAGTATTTTACTGGAATTTGAAATTAAACGAAAATACTAAAGATACCGGTTCGCATCTAGTCCCAGACACTGACGAGTGGGACCAAGTTACACGTCAGGTGCCACGTCGGCAAGGTCTGGTCAAAATTGACCGTGGCCTTTGACCTCACCGGCGTTTAAACACCGGCGGCCAGAGCACGGTGGCGCCGCCGATTTAGGGTTCCCCGGGACGCGTGGTTGGTACCAATCGAACGAGAACGACGAAACAAAGCTACTGGTGGTGATGGTTTGTGCGGGGACTCACCGGAGCTACGCCGGCGACCATGTCCCGCGGCGGGGCTCTCCGGCGAAGTGACTAAACGGAGCTACAGAGCATGCGAGGATGATCTAAAGGGTTCAGGAGATGCGCATGCTCACCCTGGTGCTTCCCAGTTAGTCGCCGGTGTCGATTGGAGACGGAACCAACCTCAACTTCGCCGATTCCGGCGAGGTACTGCGGAAGGAAATCCTGAAATTGGCCACGCTCAGACCTCCCCTGGATGCACGGCTTGATCAGTAGAACGACGACGTCGAGGCGCACCTCCTCGACCACTACTAGGGCTCCAGGGTGACCTCCACCGCCGACTTCGTTCTCAACTCCGGCGAGATGTTGCAGATGATTGTGATCGTCTAGGTAGGTTAGAGAGGGAATGGCGAGGCAGCGAGGCATTAGGGTTTCAGTGCGGAGCTCTGGGCGTATTTATAGGCCACGACGAGGTCTAGTTCGTCCTTTCGTCGACGGTGATGGCCGGGATAGTACGAGTGACGGTGAGCTATTGTCGGGCACGAATCTTGGCGAGAAGGGATAGACTCGGACGCGAGAGAGATTGGGCGTGCTTCTGAGACGGTCTGCGACGTCCAGGGTCGATCTTATCGTCGGCAGGGACGTGGCCGGCGAGCTCCATCGCGCTGTCGCCCGCCAGGAGGAAGACGAAGACCTTTTTCTTCCTCGACGAGACGATACGGTGGTTTGGGTCGTTTTCCTTGGTGGGCTGGGCTAGTTCTGGGCTGCTGCTGGGCTGCTGAGGCCTGCTTCGGCTGTCCAGCAAGGTAAGCTTCCTCTCTCTCTTTTCTATTTCTGTTTTATTTTCTATTTTCTATTTTCTTGTTTGAATTCAAATTTGAATTCTGTTTTGCTTAGCAGGTTTTAAATTATTTGAGTATCAATATAATTTGATAATCATGCTTACTGCATGGTTTAGTTGTTTAAAAAAAAATTTAATATTAGATTAAATTTGTTTTCTTGTGGGGTGCATTCTAAATTTAAAAATGGGTATGATTTAAGTGTTTATCTCAATTACTTTTTATTTAGAAATCAAATCTATTTAAAGGGTTTGAAAATTGATAACATGTGCATGGTGAACATATTATTAACTTTTTCTAGGGTGCTTAACACAATAGTGATTACTCACATATAGTTTGATTATAGCTAGAGTTTAAAATAAGTGGCAATTAGAATGGGATTGGTGCATGATTTTATGTAGAGAATTGTTTCCAAGGTTTAAGAAAATGGTTTGATAAACTCTATCTTTAATAATCTTGCTTAGCAATTCTGGCTTGGCTTACTTGAAATAGATCCTAAGCTCATAATGGTTGATTCACTTGCTAAGGTGATGGTCCAACTATGATATATTTTCATCTTTGTTTAACTAAATATTTACTTGGGATACCAAATAGAATTGAATATTGGTTTTACTCTTCTCACCAAATGACATTTAATTCTAAAGTATATATGAATTGGCTTATTACTTGTGTTCCATGATTCACCAGTTAGGACAATATTTCATGTGGGGTGAATCCTATGTGGAAGGGTTTAGGTTTTTGCATATGCTTCACTAATTGAAGTAGGAAACAGGCATAAGGCATGGCAAGGTTCTAATTATAATCCAAAGTAATACTTGGATTGAATCTCAAATGGGGTTTAGGGTTTAAGTAATGATCACCCATGTGACACACAACTAGGATTAGGCATGAGCATAAACCTGGTTATGTTTAATTGACTAGGGTTACTCCTCCTCACTTAGGTAGAATTCTTGTAGCAAGGCAATGCTAGGGTTTTCTCAAGGGTTTGGATAAGCAAAGTTTAAGCATAATATTATTACTACTCTACACAAGGCATGAGGATTGGTTTGATTAACTACTAGTGATTTATTTATTATTTCATGATAAGAATGAGATCTATGGATCACATATATAGGTTTAACTTATCTGCTCAATTTATAAGGTAAGATCATGCATTAGACATGATCCACTTATTCCTCACTAATCTCTCTTCTTTAATACTTCTGTCCACACACTCACTTAGATTCTTAGGGTTTATGATCATCACCCAAAATGTAATGATCAATATTGGCCTCATAACAATTCATTGGTTAGTATCAACAAGTACCTCACTTGGATAAGGTTTAAATATTAAGCTAGGTTCTATTGAATGCATAATCTAAGCATATGAATAGTTCTCTCCTTTCTCTAGGTTTAATGGAATGAGTTAGGAAACAAGGTTGGAATGGTCAAGGGTTAATGAAGAATGAATATGAGTGTTCTTGACTTGGTTCAAGTATTGTAGTTGAAAAGATATACCATGTGACTCTTGGTAGGAACATTTATTTAGTAAAAGACATGGAAAAGATAAGTATAGAATAGTGTCTTAATTAATTGTGTTCTATGATTTAGGATTGAATAATTATTCATGTGTTGTTGTAAGGAATGTCATGTTGAGATCTTTTATAAGATCTTGTAATTGACCCTTACTTAAGGTGTTGTTTGTTGTAAAGCTAATTCCATTTGATCTAACTCATAGATCAAATCATCTCTACCCAAAACAGGGTTTTAGTAAAGATCACATTGAAGTTTATAGCGCTTGACTTGATGATCTACTTCAATTCCAGCAAGTCAAGTGAAACTTCAGTTACTGTGGTAAGTTTTATTTGAAAGCGCGAAAATTCCCGGATTTTCTATGCATGAATGCAATGCAAACTTTGGTGTTCTCTCATTTTATAGCCTCTAAACCTGGGATATTACACTTTCTTTATAGCCATTAAGATGGGCTCAGCAGTTTTAATGATGCACTCGCAAGAAATAGTATTTGAAGCAAAAGAGAGCATCAAGAGGCAAATTCAAAACACATTTAAGTCTAACATGCTTCCTATGCATAGGAATCTTGTAAATAAACAAGTTCATGAAGAGTATAGTGGCAAGCATAGGAAGACAAAACAAGTGTAGCTTCAAAAATTTCAGCACATAGAGAGGTGTTTTAGTAACATGAAAATTTCTACAACCATATTTTCCTCTCTCATAATAACTTTCAGTAGCATCATGAGAAAACTCAACAATATAACTATCACATAAAGCATTCTTGCCATGAGTCTCATGCATAAAATAATTACTACTCCCAACATAAGCATAGTCATTCTTATTAATTGTAGTGGAGCAAATTCAACAAAGTAGCTATCAAATATAGGAGGTATATTGTAATCATAATCAAATTTATCCTCCATAACAGGTGGTAACAAAAGACTACTATCATTATAATCATCATAAATGGGAGGCAAAGTATCATCAAAGTAAATTTTCTCCTCAATGCTTGGGGGACTAAAAATATCATGCTCATCAAAACCAGCTTCCCCAAGCTTAGAATTTTCCATAGCATTAGCAACAATGGTGTTCAAAGCATTCATAGTAATAACATTCCCATTAGCATGCATATAAAGTTCCATGGGTTTCTTAATTCTCTCTTCAAACACATCATGTCCTAATTCAAGATAAAGTTCATAAAGATCTCTCATATTTTTGTTGTTTTCCATTATGCCTAACTAGTGTAAACAAGAAACAAAAAGATGCAATTGCAGATCTAAAGGAAATAGCTTCGAGTACTTACAACGGCGAAAATAGCTTAGTAGCCGAGATCCGGAGTGTGAGTACCTTTTACCTTTCCTCCCCGCAACGGCGCCGGAAAATAGCTTGATGTCTACGGGTGCTTCTATTCTTGTAGACAGTGTTGGGCCTCCAAGAGCAGAGGTTTGTAGAACAGCAGCAAGTTTTCCCTTAAGTGGATCACCCAAGGTTTATCGAACTCGGGAGGAAGAGGTCAAAGATATCCCTCTCATGCAACCCGCAACCACAAAGCAAGAAGTCTCTTGTGTCCCCAACACACCTAATAGGTGCACTAGTTCGGCGAAGAGATAGTGAAATACAAGTGGTATGAATGAATATGAGCAGTAGTACGGCGCCAGAAAATAGCTTGCGCGTGCGCTGATGGTAGTAATATTGCAGGAAGTAAACATGCGTAGTCAACGCAGCAGTAGTAATTCAGTAAAACAAACAAGAAGCGATAGCGTATTTAGGAACAAGGCCTAGGGATTAGACTTTCACTAGTGGACACTCTCAACTTTGATCACATAACGAATAGATAAATGCATACTCTACACTCTCTTGTTGGATGATGAACACATTGCGTAGGATTACACGAACCCTCAATGCCGGAGTTAACAAGCTCCACAATTAAATGTTCATATTTAAATAACCTTAGAGTGCATGAAAGATCGACACGACTAAACCAAGTACTAGCATTGTATGCACACTGTCACCTTCACACCATGTAGGAGGAATAGATCACATCAATACCATCATAGCAATAGTTAACTTCATAATCTACAAAAGATCATAATCATAGCCTACGCCAAGTACTAACACGGATGCACACACTGTCACCATTACACCGTGCAGGAGGAATAAACTACTTTAATAACATCACTAGAGTAGCACATGGATAAATTGTGATACAAAACACATTGCAATCATAACGGGATATAAATAAGCACTTCACTACGCCATTCATAACAGTGAATAAGTATTCGTGAAATATAGCCTAAGAGACCCACAGTGCACACACTGTCACCTTTACACACGTGGGACAAGGAGTCTCCGGAGATCACATAAGTAAAACTCACTTGACTAGCATAATGACATCTAGATTACAAGCATCATCATATGAATCTCAATCATGTAAGGCAGCTCATGAGATTATTGTATTCAAGTACATAGGAGAGAGATGAACCACATAGCTACCGGTACCCCCGAGCCTCAATGGAGAACTACTCCCTCCTCATGGGAGCAACAGCGGTGATGAAGATGGCGGTGGAGATGGCGCGGTGTCGATGGAGAAGCCTTCCGGGGGCACTTCCCGGCCGGCGTGCCGGAATAGAGACTCTGTCCCTCGATCTTGGCTTCGCGATGGCGGCGGCTGGAAGGTTTCGCGTACCGTGGCTTATTCGTATCGGGTTTCGGTCGGGACCTTTAAATAGGCGAAGAGGCGGAGTCGGAGGGTCGACGAGGCGGCGACACACTAGGGGCGCGGGCCCAGCCCGGCCGCGCCACCCCCATGTGTGGGCTCCCGTGGCTCTCCTGGCGCGCTCGGTGTTCGGATGCTTCCGGGCAAAATAGGAACACGGCGTTGATTTCGTCCAATTCCGAGAATATTTCGTTACTAGGATTTCTGAAACCAAAAACAGCAAAACAGAACGGCACTTCGGCATCTTGTTAATAGGTTAGTTCCAGAAAATGCACGAGTATGACATAAAGTGTGTATAAAACATGTAGATATCATCAATAATGTGGCATGGAACATAAGAAATTATCGATACGTCGGAGACATATCACAGACGCGCTTTACCGTAGACACTTGTATCTGTCGAGGGCAAGCGGTAGGCTGGGGAAGCCTTAAGTCCCCACGGCATTGTCCGTAGACACTTGTCGCCCGAGGAGCAAGCGGTAGGCTGGGAAGCCTTAAGTTCCCCACGGTATTGCGGTCTATGATGGGTTGCAGCTACCGGCGAAGGAGTTTGGATAAGAGCCCAAACTGTTGTCGTGGTCGGGGTCCACCCGTGAGTGGGAATAATGGGACCGACGAGGACCCAAGGTCGGGGTATGCAACAAAGGGTGGCTGTTCGAGGTAGCGGAGGAACATGATTGACTAGGACCTTATACCGGGCCTCACACCAAAGGAAGTGTGGACGGGAAAGCTGCCCGGTTGGCACCAAGGTTAAGATCTCTTATGGGTAAAGTAACACACCTCTGCAGAGTGTAATGAATCGTGACCAGTCACTCCTTGTTCCGGGATTTGGAACTGCGAACGCTGCCGGAAAGGAACTCCATGAAGTTCTAGTCAACCGGTGAAGGTGACGGACATAGTTCTTCTGAATAAAAACAACCTTTTGAAGAAATGGTTATCAAAACCTGCATGGTATCAGACTTTCTGGTCTGGTATCGTAGATAGTGCATTAAACACCTCTTTCCTAATATGAACTTGTTGAGTACGCTCGTACTCATACCACTCTTAAATCCCCTGCTTAGATTGTCTGAATCGACTGGAGGAGGACAACGACGACCTTGAAGGAGCCGAAGTCATTGGCTATGATGAACCAGACCTCTCAGGAGGTGTCGAGGGTGTAGACTACCTTATAGTCTACGGAACCGGGGAGGGTTCCGGAGAAGGACAAGCTTAGACCGATTAGTAGTAGTAGTATCCGAGCAGTACGAACTCTTAGTACTAAACTGCTCGTGGGAATAAATGTATAATCTAGTAAGACTCTTATATTGTAAGTTAAGTTGGGTTCGCCTCGAACCCAGGAGTATCCCTCTTAGGACCCAAGAGGAGCTCCGAGATGATATGTACATATGGCTTGTAATAATAAATGAATGAGTTATCGACATGCTATGTTCTGTTGTACTACTCTGAGGGATGTAATATTTGCGGATTGGTACTTCGTGAATGTTATATCAACGACTGGCATACTACAACATGCAGTGGTATGCAGGGTCACCACACCTCGCAACAACAATATTCCTGGGATTGCGATGAATGACATAATAGGCATCTGGACTTAATAATCCGGGTGTTGACACCCGGACTTGGTTTGCGTAGCGCCCTCCTCGCAGCCTTCTTTGCCGCCCACCATCATCACCTCGGCGCGCGGCGGCGCGGTGCGCCACGTGCTGCTGTAGGCCTTGGCGGATTCGGCACCACCAGCACCAGTGATGGGTACTGGCGCTCCGACACGGTGCCGAAGTAGATGCGGTGCGTGCCGAACTCGAAGATGTGGCCGTTCTTGGGGAAGCGTCCGCCGTTGGCGAAGCACCCCGCGTTGTCGTTAACGAAATACAGCGAGCTGCGGCGCTGGACGAGACCAGAAACCACACGCTTTCCGGAAACGGTGAGGAGGCCCGCCCGAATATGAACTCCAGCAAGTGCAGCTGCTGGCCCCACGGTGGGCGCCAAGTCGCCAACTGTCGTCGTGGTGGAACAGCAGATGCCATGGGATGGCTTAAGTTGGGGCCGAATATGCGCTAGAGGATCCGGGGGAGGGTTTGGTTAACAGGGAAGTGGAAAAAGAATCCGGTATGTATTGATGAACTTGGCCGATGGCCAGAGGTTGACGAACGTACGGTACACAACCAGTTCTACTTGCCCGATCTCCCCCGCGGGGGTGTGCCTCCTCTCCTTATATAGGGGGAGAGGTGGCTTACAAGGGAAGAAACCCTAATGAAATCTTTGATGAGTTAAGCTACTTTATAAAGCTTCTTTGGCCTTGCTGACGCTGGTTCTGTCTTTAATCAGGGACTGATGACCTCGTCCGGTATCTTTTACGTCACATTCTGATTTGGCGCCAAGGCTTCGATTAAAGCTGAAGTGCTTCGCTCATCTTTGTTCTTTAGTCCTTGGTGGAATCTTTGACTGGAATGCCAACATGCTACAGTTGAGCCTATGCCGGTTCTCCGGTATCTTTATCTTAGAGCCCGACATCTTTGCCTTGTGTCTCAACATGTTATGTTTACCGTATTCAGGCATACCCCTCCTGGGATACCGGTTGTACTTACTTAGCACAATTCTCACTTAACTTTGAGCATCCGGATTAACCTTTAATCCGGTACACAAATGCTTAATCATGACATATTTGCCACGATCTTGGCCTACCGGGGGCCATCCCCCGACAGGGGGAAGGGCTGGCCGGCGAGGCTGGGTTGGCGTCGTAGGGACGAAGGAGATCGAGGGGAAGGGAAGGAGAATTGGCTGCGGGTGGGTGGGAGGCGTCGGGGAGAGGGGCTCGCGAGAGTTAGGGTGAGGAGATGCAGTTGGGGAGGAGAGCCTGATGTGGAGGAAGGACACGCCGAAGTTGGGGGCGATGGGCCGGCGGCGGCGCAGCTGGAGACCGGCGGCGGAGGGGCTGCTGGTAACGTTTGGATTGGGAGAGCTCGGTAGAAAAGAAGGGGACGCACAAGGGGAACACGGTCGAGACAGCTGATGTTGTTTTCTGTTGTCGAAACTCGAAAGTATGGTCATCCACATGTTCCATCGGACGGACCAGAATCGAGTGCTCGCTAATACAGCCAGCACCCGAGCACTTTTTAGCACTTAGGAAATAATAATAATTTAACTTCTATTCTTTACAATTACCTTCTCTTGGTTTATTGGCTTGGTTCTATTCTTCACGTCACGTCACAGGGTGTGGTTTCGATCCCTGAGGCTCGTCACCGTATGTTTTTGTTCTTCTCATCAAAAGCGGAGAATCGGAGCGATCGAGCTAACTGGGCCGAGCCCACGTCCAAATTCTTCAGCGAAACGAGACTCGGGCGCGCTAGCTAGCAGTTTCCCTGTTTTCGGACAATCAATAGCCCTCAAAAAACAATACTTCTATATCTATCTCTATATTATATAGTAAATATTATACTACACCCTGTGACATATATATATAGTAAATATTATATATAATACAGTAAATAGAAATATAATCTCTATCTCTACTATATCTATATCTATACCTATACCTAATAATAAAGGAGCTAAGGGCATCTCCAACCGGGCGACCCAAACGGACGCGCTGGGCCGTCCGTTTTGGGCCGTTTGCGTGGCCGAGCGACGACCGCAGCGTCCGCGTGGCCGTTTGGGTATGGGTGCGCCCAACGCGCGGGATTTGGGTCGCGTTGCCCTATGGTATGTTTTTCTTGTAAATTCACTAGAAAAACGCAAAAACATATTATATAAAACTAGTGGTTGGGGCGCCCCATGGGGCACCTCCTCGCTGGTCCTCTGCGTCCCAATTCATCCGAACTGATAGGTTAGGCTCCCAATGAAGTGCCCAGTCCGCCAAATACAACAAATCGGCAGCGATGGATCATAAGAGCATCTCCAATAGAGGCTCTAAAATTTGGCGCTGTAAAAGTCGTTTACAGCGCGCTTCATCCGGATACAGCGCGCGAAGCCGACCCGAGCTTCAGCAGAGGCTCTATTTTACAGCGCGACTAAAACGCTAAAAATGAGCCCTTCGCCAGAGGCTGTAAAATAGAGCTCCACAAACAGGTTTCTTCAACATACATACATCAAACAAGATTAAACAGCCCACAAATAAATCTGAAAAAATCAACTAAAATTCACAAATCTAAACAGGCCACAGATAAGAGAGAAAGCAAGCAGTATGCACTCACGGCCATTCACGCGGCCGCTGCAATCAATCTAGCTAGCAGTGCGCGCGGCCGCCGGAATCATCTAGCTAGCAATGCACGCGCGTGGCCGCCGAATCAACAAATCTAGCTAGCAAATGCACGCGCGTGGCCGCCGAATCAACGAATCTTGCTAGCAATTCAGCGGGATGCGGGGCCAGGCTGGGCCGACAAAGCTCGACGGAGATTCAGCGGGATGCGCGGAGGGCCAGGCGAGGCCAAGCACGGCCGGCGGACCTTCGTCGTCGCAGCGCGGAGGGCCGGGCGCGGTCGGCGGACCTGCTCGTCGTCGCAACGCGAAGGCACGCGAGCCGGTATTTCTCTAGAGCATCTCCAACAGCCATGGGCGCGAGCGGAACCTCCAAGCGGCGGCGCGTCTGGTTCTTCTTTCTTCGTTCTCCTAAACCGAAACAAATTGGCGCGGCGGGAGATGGGGGAGGTCGGGCGCGGCGACCCTGGCGCGACGGGAGATGGAGGGAGGTTGGGCGGGGCGGCCATGGCGCGGCGACCATGGCGCTGCGGCCCTGGCGCGGCGGGAGATGGGGGGAGATCGGGCGGAGCGGCCATGGCGCAGCGGGAGATGGGGGAGGTTGGGCCGGGCGGCCATGGCGCGGCGGGAGATGGGGGGAGGTTGGTCGGAGCGGCCATGGCGCAGCGGGAGATGGGGGGGCCGGCGCTGTGGCGGCCATCGAGCGCGGCGGCGGGAGGTGGGGAGGCCATGGCGCGGCTGGTGGAAGGGAACTCGGACGATATTTCAGAGTTGTTTTCTTCGCGCCGTGGAGAAGTCAGCTTACAGCGCGCGCTAGTCGAAGCGCCAAATATAGCGCTTTGTATAGCGCAAACTGCCGCGCGCACTAAAATATTTGCAGCGCGGCCTATTTTACAGCGTCTGCTGGAGGACGCAAAAACACGTTTGGCGCTGTATATTGACAGTTTTTTTTAGCGCACGCCCAGTTTACAGCCTCTGTTGGAGATGCTCTAACACACACAAAGTCATTTCCACTCATTTGTCATTTCGTTATCAGAAACAAGGTGTCCATAAATCCCAAACTGGTCAGTAGCAGCCCACGCCCCTGATTTATCCTTGAAAAGTTTATGGTTAGTTCATAAATCGGTCAGGTCTCTCTGAACAACAATCATACTTTGCTGTTAGGCCACACAATCATGTGTATGTGAGCACATCAGTTAGTGTCTCGTTAGCTAAGAATCTCCAATCAATGCAAAGCACACTATGATTGCAAAAATTGTCTAAGACAACCAAAATATTACATTCCAAAAGAATTTGTCCATGTTTATTTGATAAATTTGTTCAACATATCTTCGAAACAGTGGCGGAAGAAAACAAGACCGAAAAGATCTTAAGCATGCAAGCTTGCAAAAGACACAGACCCTTCATTATACACTTATACACTATGTCGTACACACTCCTTCCTCTCCGCATCATATATTTAGGGCCACTTCTTTTGGGCTTATAAGGCAGCTTATAGGTCCACAGAAGCTGAAGCCTAAAAGAAGTGAAAATTTCTGAGCAGCTCCTCCCCACCGCCGGGCTTCCGCGTAGTGTAAATTTGGCTGCGGGAGGAAACTGGGAAGAGGCAGCTTCCCGAGCTTCTCCCTCACGAAGCCGAACCGGTACTTTCATCTGCCCTTCAAGTTGACTGCATTTTACAGCAGATGCCACTCCGAAGTGACAAACTGACCGCATCGCTCCTCCCCAATCGAGCATCCCGACATGTCTTGCTGCTAGGGTTCATCCCGCGCCTCCGGCGGCGGCCCCGACGCTCCACCGCCGCCGGCCCCGCCACTCCACCGCTGCCGGCCCCTCTAATCCAACGCCACCGACCCCGCCGCTCCACGACTGTCGGCCCCTCCGCCGGCCTCTCCCCTCGCAGCCATCCCCGCCTCGCGCAGCTACCGGACCCGCCCCTCCGAGCGCCGCCGCCGGCCTCTCCGCCGGCATCTCCACTCGCAGACGACCCCGCCTCTCGCAGCTACCGGCCCCGCCTCTCGCCGCTACCGGACCCGCCCCTACGAGCGCCGCCACCTGAGCTCGTCCTCCCTGCCGCAGCGACGTCCAGCTCGTCTTCCCCAACCTGCTTTGGCCGTGATCTACCTTGGCCGCTCGATGTTGTCCTCTCAGCCAACTCAAATTTCTTGCAGTGATGCTTCTTATCAGCAACTCAAATTTTTCTGTTGTGATTACAAAATCTGTGATATCAAATATTCTCTAGATATATTTTTTTGTATTGCTGATGTTTTTTGTATTGCTCGAACCAGCAGATCAGTAATGAATTATACCATGACGCCATCTTTTCATAATTTTCTTAGTTTATTTATATCTCATTTTCTGCTAAAAACTTTCATAAGTATGGTGTCATCACTTATCTAGAGAATATATCAAATCCAGGGGCATTAGAGACATTACATAACTTAACATAGCAAATAAGCCAGATTTTGAGAAGCCCAAAAGAATAGGAGGAACAGTTTTTAGAAGCTTCTCTACACCGCAGTTTCCCTCTACCGAAACCCATAAGCCGGCTTATGCATAAGCATAAGCCCAAAAGAAGTGGCCCTTAGTCGCTGTTGGGTTTAATAATTGGCTCGTCTGTGACCTGTGATAATGCAGCACATAACAGCTAATCAAACACAAAGGGCGCAGGAAAAGGATCGAAGCACATCATGCATTTGATTATAGCTCAAAGAACTATAAGATGATCGTACCTTTCAGATGGTGAATATCAGGCCATGAATAAATCTTGTAGGCGTGCAGGACCAAATCTTCTTTTAATAAACAAACCAACATTTGAACATGTTTTTCTGCATTTCATATCTTGGCTTTCCAAACAGTGCATGGCGAGATGGATATATAATTCATTTTCCAATTTTCAAGAATCAAAGGACAGTTGAGAATATCAGCTCATCTTTCCAATAGGTGATCGACACATAATGATATCGGGGAAAACCTATCAGGTTCAATTCCATGTCGAGAGAGAAGTGAACGAAGTACATCTCCAATGATTTCATGATGCTCAAAAACAGAACGAGTAGAAGTCATGCAGAAACTTGAGAGCTCATTAAGGTCCTGGCCACCTTCAGTAACCATGTCTCTCTCACGAACAACCCTGGAAACAAGACATTGAACAATTTCTTAATTGAGTGGATGATAACAGCAATCAAACTGTTGAAGTTTGTTTCAGCTGTTAGTAAATGAACATGCACAGCAAGGAAATACGTCACGTGTGTATGCATAGGTTTGATTTGGGCTCATCAAGATTGCTAATAAATGTATGGCATGATCGGTTGGATTTGTTCAACTCCAATATAAAATGAACATTGGACAGGTGAACTATAAAGGCAATAAAGGACTCTTAAGTTACCTTGGAAAGGATTCACGATGGAAGTGAGCTCTATGGCTGCAAATCAACAATAAGGATATCTAGAATTACAGCAGAAGTGTACCATTTTCATTCATATCTACAGTATTTTTACGATTTTAATGAGCAATTTGTAGGCATGAACAAGATTATAGCAGATTATGCATGCATTAGCATATACATCAGGCCACCAAATCAAGACAAACAGAATCAAAACTTGAGTTATGACTCTTACATTATGCAGATGAACTTCCATGGAGCTCTGTTTCCTCATTTCTTCCAGCAACTGCACAATGATCAGAAAAAAACACTTAGATCAGTCCAAGGGGAAAATAGTGATGGTAACAGAGGTAAGGTTTCTTTACCTCAGTCGTACGGAGAGCCAATCTGCATTCTCTCCATCATGTCTTTGTCTTTCGCTTGCAGATACTCTTATCATTATTAGATCCATATCAATCGTGTCTGCATGCACAAGAAACAAATGTCCAACATATCAAGGGTAAATAAGGATTAACTTAATATTGCAAGTTGACTGGAAGACAAGACTTCCAAGGGGAAAAACAGTTGTATATCTAGCAGCAAGTACAATAAGGCCAAGAAACTAAATTCCTAGAAAAAATAAAAATGTGAAACACAAGAACCATCTTGCTACTTGCCAATTGGAAAACAAACATGCAAATGTGTAATTATTTCAGTAGGAAGAAATGCAAAGCAGCACATGATGTAGGTACAAACAACTTTGCTGCACAAATCGGAAAAGCAATAATTGAGAACAAAATGCTTGAATTGGAGAACATGTGAAAATATGATTCTATAACTCCCGTCAATATTTAAACAAAGTGCAATACCCTCTGGTTGCTATAGCAAAATTAGCTAGGTCAGCAGATATGTAATTGCGAACTGAACCATCTGGACAATAAGTCAGAATCTATTTAAACAAAGGATGCGTAACCATTAGCATTTGGATCTACATGCACACAAACTGATGGGAGTGGGGTACACCACAACATGATTGAAGAAAGATACATGCTTACTATGGTTTCTTACGAAAAACACGAGGCTGATATCAAACCTTCGGTAGCTTCTTAATAAATTATCTATTGCCCTTCGTCCCCGTTCCATGTGAAATATCACTCATGCCCCGTCAAAGATGGTAGTCGAGTGGTCACCCCTTTTTCTCCTTCAATTACACCAGAAAGAAACCGCCGCATCAGCCCCGTGAGGCGCCTCCGTGAACCCGCCGTCACCGCCGCATTGGGCTCTACCATCAATCATTGCAAGAGAAATAAGAAAACCGCAACATCACATCAGCAACAGAGGAACATGCGTGATGGAGTGTTCACCCCTACTCACCGGCGTGCAGAAGCAGCCCATCGTCCCCGGCACCGGAGGAGAGCAGCATCAACATGCCAGCCTCCATGTCACGGCGGAGGCACATCTGGAGGCGCATGTCGTCCTTCTCGCGGACGACCGCCGTAGCCGGGTTACGCCGGACCCTGCCGGCGAGTTCCGGGGGAGGACACGATGTTGAAGGGGTGGGTGACGACGCGGAGGCGGGATGCGTGATCCCTTTCCCCTTCATCTCCTTTTCCCCGTGGTAGGTAGGCGACCGCCCGGGTTCTTGACCTTGTCGTCGCGGCGCTACCACCTGCTCGCCGCCGCTTCCGCCCCACGGATGCCGCTGTCGCTGCGCCGCCGCCAGGCGACAGGAGATTGGGACGGGAGAAAAAATATGGTCGGGAGGGAGAGAGCGTTCCACAAACAGCTTTCTGCGAACGAGGAAAATATCAACACGCAGAGAATAAAACAAGAAATCCCTAAAAAGAAGCCAACACACACCTCAACAAAACCTGTTTAAAGAAAGAATGCATAATCATTAGCATTTGGATCCTGCGGCAGGGCTGTTCTAGTATCCAGCAACTGAGGCGGAGCGCGAGGAAGACGAAACGAGAAAGAAAATGAGCTCCGGGTCTGGATCAGAATGGCGATAGAGAGAAGGATTGATATGCCTCTGTACACGCGCAGACCAATACTGCTCTACCGGAGCTGTTTATAAATCAAGAAGGAGACAGACAAGCGGGTCCAAGAAGAAGAGGGCCCATCGGCGGAGAGCAACGAGTCAAAGGTCTAAAAACAAAATGACAAAACGTTCGGGTCATACGGCCCTGCACCCCTGCCACTGGACCCACATGAAACAGATGGAAACAACCAAAGTCACACATCCCCTCACCCACAAAGAGGATGACAAGCTGTACCCAAAGAGCATAGGGCTCACATGCAGACTCTACGGAAACGCGAACCAACGCGCTGGCACGGCCAGCAAAACCAAAGGCGATGGCAGGACCAGCTTTTGCAGCCTCAACACGCGGTGAGGCATGGAGAAAAGCATGTGTACCAAAGAAGGGACACACTCTTATTATGACAGGTGGGCCACTGCGTTCATTGGTCCCATGCGCAGCGTATAGACGAGTAAAACCTGTGCGGTCTTGCTCCACCCACATCTCTGCCACAACCAGACTGCATCACATGCGGAGCGTTTAAATGCACAACAAATCGCACCATGAATAGGCAATGACAGGTGGGTCACAACCAGGTAGGACCCATTGTTAGTGTACAAACGGATGCAGCAACTGGGTCTTGCTCGACTGCAAGCAACCACCATGCTCCAGACAAAGCAATCAGCGAGGCAAACTTTCGTTGAACCAAAACGAGCAACGAGCTATCGTGGAGTGCTCTCACATAGGGCAAGTGCACACGCACTTGCTTGTTCTCAATATATAAAATAGTTCAAATGCTCAAAATGTATTACACATTACAGTTCATGTAATCAAGGATAAAGTATTATTCAAATAAAATGAAAAAAATGATACAAATGCTCTAGGCTTCAGGATTTCCTTCATCATTGTTGTTTGCAGCATTGTTGCCTACATGTCGCCACATGGTCGACAAATCAGCCAAGTTGGTGTTACTAGATCTCGAATTTCATGCATGAAGAATGTCTGGAATGATGCTGAGCACCTTGAGAGTAACCAACTCTCCGCCTTCCCAGTCATTATCAAAGAGTGAATCATCCCGCCTACCTCAACAATCATGTTATGCATGATTACACAAGCGGTCATCACCTCCCACAGAGTTTGCACATCCAGGCTCGCGGCCGACGATAGCCAACGAGCTTGGAGGATGCCAACGCCCGCTCGACATCTTTCCGGTGCCTCCTGCTCTTTGGCAAACCTTGCTTCCTGCTCTGAGGTGGGGTTTCGGATTGTCTTCACGAGTGTAGCCCAAGGTGGATAGATACCATCGGCAAGGTAGTACCCCTTGGTGTAGTGGTGGCCATTGATCTCAAAATCCACATCGGGGGACTTACCGTATGCTAGCCTATCAAACACCGGAGAGCGCTGCACATTGATGTCATTGTGCGAGCCGGCCGAAGAATGAGTGCCAAATCCATGTGTCATGGGAAGCAACAACTTCAAGAATGACGTGCACCTCGAATGGCTGTATGCCCCCGCCAACCAAAGGGCGCTTCTTCCACTCCCAGTGCATGCAGTCTATGCGCCAAGCATCCCAGAAACCCGGAAGCGTTGATCGACAACGACGAGATGTGTCCTCTGCATTAGGTTGCGGAGGTACTGTTCTCCGAACGAACCGATCACGGCTCTGCAGAACACATCGATTCCGGGCCGGACTCACTCATGCGCGTGTACTCATCTACGAAATCACCGCAACGCCATATGCGAGCATCCTAATCGCTGACGTGCATTTCTGGTACGAAGAGAGGCCTACCTTGCCAAGTGCATCCACTTTCGCACGGAAGTAGTCGTCGTAGATCTTCACGCCATCCATTATCCGGCGGAACAGCGGCCTGGTCATCCGAAAACGACGGCGAAACAAGGACGGCACGAACAATGCCTTGGGTTGGAAGTAGTCGTTGTAGAGCTGGTCGTGTCCGCGTTCTTTTTTCCGGTCCAAGGGGGCCGCGCGGCCCGGCAAGGACCCCCGGTACACGGGGATCTGCGAGACAATGTGCTCATGGATGAGCAGCGCAGCATCCGTGAAAAAATCGTCGTCGGACTCCTCGTCGACGACGTGTCGATGAAGTTCTTGAAGTAGTATTCGTCGTCGCTGTCCACCATGATCTGAAAAGGGACACATTTTAGTTCGAGCATTTCAACGAACACCTCGCATGCGGAGGCGATCCAAATGCTTCAGGGACCTGCAGCATGGCCGTCTCGGCCGACTTGCGGTCTGAAACACGGGCAAGAGAGCTCACCTCCGCGGAACGGCAGCATTGCGAACGGCGGGAGGTGTCGCGACGGTGATAGGACAACGGCCGCGGCGCGTCCTCCGACTCTGCTACGAAGCGCAAAGCGGCGCGGGGCCTCGACCTATGCTTCCGCTTGCGCGTCTCGATGACGATGTCCCCGTCGGCGACATCCCCAAATCGCCGGTCGTGGGTGGCGGCGAGGCGGTGGGAGATGTGTGCGACGGGCTTGTGTTGTGGGAGGCGAGAAGCGGGCGGGGCGGACAAGAGGAGGAGCGACCAGCCTTTCGCGTCACGCACGCAACTCGTCCAACATTTGGGCGGGTTTGGGTCGTCCGACACGCGCCATCCGTTTAGGGATGGGTCCGCAGCTCGGTTTGTTTGTCCATCCGGACGCGCGGGCGCGGGATGGGTCGCCCGGTTGGAGATGCCCTAAGGTTTCTGCAAAAAAAATCGCCCAACTTTTTGTTGTACCGTTTTGCCCTCCGACCAAATCCCATATTACTGCATCCTGCCATCGTACCGGTTCGTGAACTGATACACCGACCCCTGCTCCCTTCCCTCTCCCCCGCCCTCCCCGACCCAATCACCTCCTTTCCCATGCGCTTCAATCTCGAGGGAAACGCCGCCCCCTGTTACAGCCGCCGGGATAGCGGAGGAGGGCCGTGCTCTCACCTCAACTACCGGACCTGGGACGACATGCACCGGATCTGGGCAGTCCACGCGTGCGTGGCTCGGGTCCACCGTTCCTCTTTGCACCCACTCAATTTGTTCGAACTGCCTCCGCGAGATCTGGACGTGGAAGCCACCCGGCGATCTTTCTCAGTTCGATCTTGATGAAGGCCGCGCTTTAGCTCCTTTAACTGCTCCGTAAACCGATGGAGAGAGGACCGAGAAGCAGTAGTGCAGGCAATTTGGCGACTGCGGCTACCGGTAATAGGCGGGGAAGAAGATAATGACAGTGTCGATGCCGGTGGCCCCGGTTCGATTCCTTGCACCAAGAGGATGAGGGGAGCGAGCCAGACTGGATGGGGTGATCGGCAGGTCCCTAAACAGCTCCAGCAAACGCGCGGTTGGGTTCGTTGGCGGACTTGGGTGATTGCGGGGATACCCGTGGTCCCTGGACTTTCAGGCCGTGGAGTTCAGATAGGTGGGAGGAGAGGAGATGCTTGCCCCTACAGCGGAGCGCGAGATGCCGGCGAAGCACGCTCCAGCACCGGAGTAGGAGATGCTATTTGCTTCAGGCTAGACACCTCAGGAAAGGTCACGATGGAGAGGGGATGCCCTTGAGCTTGGACGTCCGTGAGCGCAAGAACTCCGGCGGAAGTGTGCCAGACGAGCAGCGCGCCCTGGCAAGTGGGGTGTGGTGGCCTGGAGAGCCCGCCGCCTGCGGAGAAGGGCGCGCTCGGGGCCTGCCGGCAGGATTTTCTTGGTGAGGATTAGCGGCAAGGAACTGTCGGCCACATCCTGATGCGCTGTGGTTTCTTGCCTTCTGTCACTAGCGTGCAGTCGAGTATCTTGCGTGTTTTTCATTTGCTACCAGGACACTGACTCGAATCACCTTGGCCACACCATGGGACACATCGATGGTGCTTGCCAAATTGTTGGTACTAACAACATGTGAGCTCTACTTTAGAATTCAGCAATTTGAAAGCTTGATTTGATAGTGTTGTTGCCAATGCCTGACTTTGATTTCAGCCCTTGAACCCTATTGATTGATTCTTACCCTCATTGGAACAATTGATATTTGCAGGAAAGGAAAGGTATGTTATGACTTATGTCCATCTAAAGTAAATGAAAGTTTGCGATTGAGTTAGGATCTGGTTGTGGTCCTGTTAGACTCGGTAAGCTGAATGACGTTGTACTTTCTATTCAAAGGTATCTGGACCTTAGAGGTTCTCACTGGAAAAAACTAGATGATACCCCGCGCTTTGCAGCGGAATTGGTAGAAATTACCTATTGAATACAGAAAATGTAGAAAAATCATAGAGCAAAAAAGCAGCAGAATCAAAAGGTAATATAAATACTGCATAATTTGGATATAGTGTCGTAAAGAGCATGGTTTAGGATGTTATATGGATATGAGACTTGGAAAGAATCGACACAGCCTGAACTGATTTGGTACATTATAACAAAATGCTAAAATCAGTTGGAAGCAACATGAGGACAAATATTGTGTGCACATAAAGATGCATTGCTCAATTATTATTTTTGTATGAAGACTCATCTGTTCTTTTATACACTTAATTTAATCCATCAACGAACTTGTAGTTCCTTTTGTAGATCGTTTCATGTGCATCGGTTCGGACATGCTGAAACTGAGCCGTGTAATTGAGCATAAGTAGTCGAGTCCCCACGAATTAGTAATTGAGCCTGTTAAAAGAAAAGGCTGCCCGTCAGAAAAAAGTAACTGGGCAGTTATTGGAGCGTGGCCAAGATGGAAATGAGTAACTGTTGGGCAGTTCATGGAAGCTCTAAGGCTGAACATGAGCACATAGACCAACGTAGAAATAATGCATAGCTGAAAACTGGTGAAACGGAAACCAGATGAAAAATAGATTTCTCGTCTGCATTGATTGTACATGAACATATACTACGTATGAGCATGTCAGTACATAAATTGAGAATTCACTTCCACACATCACCGCTTGATGCCTGCACAAACTAATAAATTAATGAACTAATGAGATCTTGGATTAGATCTGAAATCGAGTTATGTTTTATCATTCGTTTATGTATTCCACTGCTAACATGTCAACAGTCAACACAACCTCGGCAAAAAAACCTTCCTCGGATCTTGTAATATGGTGGACAACATAAAAGGTGAGGTTAAGAGTTGAAGACAACATTGACGCCAAGGAAGCAGAGCGAGCGCACCTCAAATCCTGTTTATAAAGGAGAAAATAAATCAGGTCATTGAGGATTGAGTGTGGGTTGGGGAGGTCGATTTGGATCAAGCTTCAGAATTAGCGCAGAACATTTACAATTAAAGCATTGGATGACACCTAAAGCATAATCAATAACATGAAAGGATCTGATTTAAACAACAAAAAACAGGCAAATATACTGTAAAATGAGCAGTCAAATATGAACTCACTTGTACGGGGATAGAACTCCTACCGTGGGCACACCAGGAAGCCTAGGCGAGCACAGAAGATAGAATTCCTCCGGTGTGTTGGGCGGAAGACAACAGCGACCTCCGACTGGTGTTGCCGCCGCGCATCGATAACGGCGAGCTCCTCCATGCAACATCGCCGCCGGGAGCACCAAGTGGAGGGGCACGCCGCATGCCGACGCCGGGAAGGATGTGCACCAGGACGTAGATGCATCGATAATGCCAGCGGCCACGTCCGTGTTCTTGCTAGAGCTCAGTTTGGCGAGCGGATTGCTAATTTTTAAGAGGCGAGGAAAGTGCAAGGCAACGCCGCATAACCATTGGCCATGTCCGGCCGACGGCCGCCGTGGCTCCAGGGCACGTGGTGGGATGCTGCTCGCGGGCTCGAAAGAGCCACATCTTTGTAGGGAGACGCCATCCCTGTTGGTGCTGTATCTAGATGAGCTAGGTTTTTGGGACGTACTTATAGCCTATAGGAAGATTTGGAAAGGGAGGAGAGAAAACGGCATGGAGAATTAAGACGATGACAGAAGGTTAAGGCGACGGTTTGACTACCAAATTGATTAGTGGCAGTTTCCTTTCAGTGGTGCGGGAAGGCTGACCGGGAGGGAACAACTTCATGACATGCAAAAGTAACTGCGCGTAGACACAAAAGGCAAAACGTTCGTGGAGCTGGCCTCATTCATCGCTAGGATCACCATTGATGGATCAACCTAGCTAGCAGATCCAATGGACATAAGAATTCAGGTGACGTGGCTCGCTGTGAGACCAGCAAAATGGGGCCATCTATTAAGAAAGAGAAGATAAGCTTCGCTTCTCCATTAGGAATGGCATTGCATTTTAGAAAGAAAGTGGCATTGCTGGATAGTGATGTTATTACATTTGACCAACTTGAGGTGCTCCCACTCATGAAGAACATCAAAGGTAGATCGCACTATTAATTGACTAGCAGCTGCTTATGTTGTACTGTAATTCTTTGTTGTTATCCAATTTTTAATGTGTCATTTCAATAAAAATATGTTTGCCACACCATGATGCACGTCTGTGTAGCTAACTAAATTGGTGGAGCCATTTATACACTCCAATGAGGGGAGCCTTTATATGTATGTGCCTGTGTGGGTACATTTTCAGAAAAAATACCACAATATTCTTATGACTTTTTTTTATTGTACACGGTTGATTCACCCCTGCTTTAAAATGTCCAAAGCGAGAGCTAACAAAAGCCTCCCTCCGTCCGCTCGGATTTGTCTAAATTCATGTATGTTTAGATGCATTAATGTGTAGATACATACAAATCTAAAAAAAATCCAAATTACTTAACTTTGGAGGGAGGAATATTTGATTTCATGCAGAATTGAGCGTAAAGTGTGTGCTGCTCAATAATATAATATTGTATGTTATTTTGGCCAGCCAAAAAAAAATATTATGCACATGATTTATTTCTATCCCGATGCAACGCACAGGCACGTTTCCTAGTAAAATATAAAAAGGAGGAATTTATTCTGTTTCCTCCGATCGGAGGTTTCGTCCTACATATTTTTCATATGACCATTTTGATCTCCCACCAAATCACATAATACACATAGATGCCACGATGCCGGTTCCTTATTTCCCCTGAAAAGTCCGCTCGCTTGGTCGAATCCCCCACCGTGCCGCCCACGCGACTAGGCCACGCCGCCCAAATTCCGACGCAAACCCTAAGCCAGCCGGGCAGCTCTCGCCACCCACCCACGCGGCGTGGGGGCCAATGGCGGATGACGCCGGCGACAGGGAGGAGCAGCAGCCTGCCGCGGACGCGGGAGCGGGAGGTGGCGCTGACCCCAGGAAGGACGGGGGGCGGTAGGGAGGAGAGCGTCGTCAAGCTCTTCGTCGGCTAGGACCCCAAGCTCATGATAGAGGCCGAGCTAGCCACCATGTTCCGCGACGTCGCCATAATCCGTGACAAGGCCACCAAGGTATCGCGAGGTTCGTCCATATCCGTACGCCCCAACCCGCGTCGTCGGGGTTTCCTTCCCTCCACCCCATTTCCGGAGGGGGGGGGTGGGTGGTGGCAAATGGACCGATAGAGGCTAAATTGCACTGTTTTGGGAGTTGATCAAAATGCAAGTATTTATTTGTGTGTGTGTGTGGGGGGGGGGGGGGGAAATGGGCCGAGTTTCATGTAAGCAAGAATACTGCAGGGAGTTGGCTGCATAGCTAATTAGCACAACATTTTAAGTGCTTGTGTCTCTGGATCATTTTCCACATTCTGTGTTAATACCAAAAAAGCCATCCCTTGACTTTTGCTCACGCTTCGCTACTGGTTTAAGGTAAATGGGCCAAGTTTCCTGTAAGCAAGAATATTGCAGGGAGTTGGCTGCAGAGCTAATTAGCACACCATTGTAAGTGCTTGTGTCTCTGGATCATTTTCCATATTCTGTGTTAATACCAAAAAAAAGCCATCCCTTGACTTTTGCTCACGTTTCGCTACTGGTTTTAGGTAAAAGCTTGTGTCATATAACTGATAATCTGCTTGCTGTGTTGTGGTGTCTATTGAATGTTGGTTTCAGGTAAATGCACCATCCTTACATATTGACATTGATAAACCGCTTGCTCATAACCTCTGGTCCGTTGCTGCTGCAAGCATTCTGCCGCACCCTCCAAGCTGGATGCCGGTTAATACTAGGGAACAGTGTGTTTCGGTAACAATTCTCCACTACATAATAATTTGATCTCGGCGTTTCATGCAAGCGCCATTGGAGAGCATTGGGGAGTAGAAGCCACGTACCAGCGGCTCAAGCAGTTTTTTGCCTCGACAGGAATGAAGCAAGTTGTGACTGGCTTTGTTAGCTCATCATCGTTTCGTTCATACTCCCTGTGTGTGGCGCCCGCGTCGTCCACAGCTTACCTGACATACAACACGATTGCACTCGCACACCTCACGGTCAACCAGACGATCCTGGATGCCAACGCAAGCACTAATCCCGTGCACATGATTGACGTCCATGCCGCGCACGGCGTGCAGTGGCCACCGTTTCTGCAGGCCACCTGCGACCGTGCCGACAGCAACCTCCGCGCTCACCTGAGGTTAGGATCACCGGCGCTGGCCACGGCAGCGACATGCTCCTCCGCGCCTAAACCGTCTACGTGCCTTCGAAATGTCCCTCGACCTCGCATTCTGCTTCCACCCACGGCCCAGCTCGCAGCTGACCCAGTCACAACCTTGGTCCATGAGCTACACCTATACGAGACGCTGGCCGTCAACTGCCGTGATGTTCCTCCACAGACTTTCATGGGATCGGTGACCTACTGACCTCGCCGCGTTCTTGAGGTGGGTCTATCAGACGAGCCCGGAGCCCTACGGTAGCTACAGTTGCCGAGACAGAAGGAAGCGTCGGCGGAGGAAACGACGACAGACGACCTGCCGTGGCGGGTGGCGGCTGCTATGGACCTCTACTCGGTGATGCTCCATGCGCTAGAGACCACGGTGCGGCCGGGCAGTGCGGAGCGGCTGTCGATGGAGCAGTAGGTCCTAAGCACGGCGACCAAGGTTGGACAGGCCCGACAGCGGTGGCAGGAGTCCCCCCGCTGCTTCAAGGCGTGCGTTGCCGCGCGGCGCTGGGCTATGACCGGCAAGAACGTTTGGCAGTGCAGGTGTGGCTTCGCTCCAGCTATGGCTGCACTGCACCGCTGCACTACCCGTCGATCGGAGCAATACGGTCAGGCGTAGAGGAGTCCCGCGGTCAGTGTTTGCTGGTTGTGTACCGATAACAGCCGTCCGTTAAAGCAACGTTAAATATGTGCACAGATGTGGGCCCGTGTGCTGCAAACTGTATGGTTTCAAAATAGATATACCATCTACAGTAGAGGAAACGAGTGGTCCAGAAGAAGAGCTCAGCTGTGCTCGGGATCAAAACAGCATTTCCGAATCTAGAAAATAAACTTAAGATCTAGATGGGGATGGCAACTGAACAAAAAGCTAAAGAGAACTAACTAAGATCAGAAATCTAGAACATAAACTTAAGATCTCAATGGGGATGGCAACTGAGCAAAAGCTAAAGACAACTAATTGTTTAATTTTCCACTGAACTACAGGACCATCTGTCTGTCTTAAGTTTTCAGAATATTAGCCATGAAATACGGTAGCCTGCCCTTGTTGCCTCATCCAAGTCACTAAACAAGCACCTCTGGGGAGATATCCGGAGCTGCTTCTGCAAGTTGTTGAATTCAAACCGTCAGCAACTATAAAGTGGTACACATATGGTTCTTTCACTACGAAATGCTCAGTGAATAGATGCCCAGCACGGATCAGCCCTTCTGGCAAATTTTAGATGTTATATTATATGTTTTCTCTAATAAAACCAACTTTAAGATATTAGGAATATTAACCAAAGTTCAGTGTTGTTGCTCAGCAATTGCACATCATTTCAATTTAACTGCCAGGGGAAAATATTATAGCAGATTTTAATTGCTCGACTTTTTGTACGACATCCAACCTCAAATGCTATATTGAACATTTCTTTCAATTGGTAGACTGTAAGAAGAAGGATTATATAGCAAAAGCGAAATAGAACATACATAAGCTGCTGACTTGAACAGATATCAAACCTCTGTCGTATATCTAAAAAAGAAAAATAATCATATAACCCCCTAGAAGATAAACTCCAAGGTCACACTTTTTATATAAAATAATAATAAAAGGCACAGATCCGGAGGATCTGAACCATATATCCCTTTTAATCCAACGATAAACACAACCACATGTTGTATGACGAACCATCAAGCAAGCCCCTAATCCCAAGCTCTAATCCTGCAAACATATCCTAATCCTCTACATTGAGAGAATAATAAAGCGCTCCCTCTGCCATCCCTCACCGCCACCGCCCTGCGCCTCTGCAACCGCCGCATGGCTCGCCGCCACCCCGCGCTCGATGACATGCACCAGTGCAACCAATGAAAAAAAAAATAGCCCCTAGTGGCAGCAGTTGTTCCAAATCCGACTGTGGTTGATGGAAACTAACTAAGGTGTGTGCAATATGAGCTTTGTAGGCTTTTTTAGATGAATTGCCATCCGTGTTTCAGATATATGACCGTTCACCCCAAAACAAATGGGTGTACCTAGTTACTGTATTTGATGTTCTTCATTCTGGTTATTAACTTATTCGTGCTTGCATCTTTGGATTGGTTGATTGCTTTCTTGTCTGTTAGTGAATAACATGTATATTTACCCCACCCTGTAGAATATCAGATGTGCCATAAGCATGGGGTGAAACAAGAGAATTTCTTGTTTGCTATCATTGTGTAAAGGTATTCTTTCAATCCTATTAAGTGCATCACCATATGATTTTCCCATCCATCAACAAACCAACTAACGGCGCCTCAGTGACATCCCTATGGTAGCTCACCGATGAGAGGGTACGGACTCCGAGCTTTGCTGATCTCGGCTGCTTGGAGAAAAGAAGAAGGTTGATTAATAAAATGAAGCCTGCTGGGATTAATGCTTTGCTTTACTGAACTGCCAAACTTAGTCGATTGATAGTTAAGATGGCATATTGCATGGGCCTAATCGACAGTTTGCTGGGATCAATTTCTTAGAAACCTTGGTATGCTAATGTCAATGGAGGCTGACACGCTTGTTTCCTGTCCCAACTGACCTGTAATTTAATTTCATGTTTGAGCTAGGTTTCAGAGTTTTCCCCTTCAACTTCTTATTCTACGAGCCTGCCTAAGGAGTTCCATGGACAATGCCAATGCTTGCGTGAAGTGAAGTTTCTGAAGATTGCAACATACTGATAATACTAACTTCTGCTATAGATGGATCTGGACTGGTAATACTTATAACTTCTGTGCACATATGCTTCTATCGTGCTCTTATACAGTGGGAACAAGTTCTGAATAATGAATGCGAGTTCGGGCATGTACTAATGTGTTTATGTGCAAATTTTGGCAAGAATACTTTTCTACTTCAGTTGATGTTTGATTTTGACTTCGTCCTTGATCAATTCAGTTATCTGGTTGCTAAATTGTTTTACTCCATGCTTTATCAGTGTCAATTTCTATAAAAGAGTACTGGATGATTTCTAGACTGTATTGATTGAAATTTGGCGTACTTCAATTTTACTTGAATTGCTAAGCCCAGGCCTAGTAATTGAATATAGACATCATGAATCTGTTTTATACACTTTTTATGGTGGAAATGGCTGGTTTCAATAGTTTTTGCTCACTTTTCATTATCTAAACCAAATAACAAAATAACAATTCAAAATTGATAGATTTATTATTTAATAAACTGAACAATAATAAAAACTTAAAAGACAGTCAATTTATCACTCACCAACTTAACTGGGACAGTTCCACTAGCTTCCACTACTTTGCACTGACTTGGTCAAAGCCTAGAAGAGAAATAAAATGCATTAAATTCAGTTAATCAATCGTTTTCATTAGCACTTCTAAATAATTTTACCTTTCATCATCTCTCTTAACGCAGGGACAAAAGAAAGAGCATGCTGTGCATACGTTGGTCCAAATTTACCATCACAGGAATGTACGGTTCCCACGAGATGTCCATCCAAATCAAATATTGGAGCACCGATGATAGTATTGATATCAATACTAAACCCCAGAGTGAAAAAATCAGCTTTCCCGATAACATTTTCTTTCTCACAATCAGAATCATTGTCTGGACATCTGCAAGAAATAAAAGTATTAAATATCTGCATATAGAATTATAGATCCAACAGAAAAACAAAATCACATAAATAACTTACATAACAGATGTGCTATATGTGTTTCTTCCATTCTCTCTTATGTTGGACAATAAGATAACAATGTCAGTTAGGACCTTTTTGTCATCCAAGTTGACTGGGGGGTATTGATCGCCACTAACTTGCACCTTGAGAATCACATGGCTCGAAAAAGTGCTCTTGCTAATAACTGTTGCTTCTTCAATTATACCATCAGAAAATATAACATGAATAATATCTGGGGGGTCCTTTTCTACTTGTGAAAAATTGGCAGCAATAAAGGTTGCTCCTTGACTTGCAGAAATGACAAATCCAGTCAAGCTCTTATAGTAGGTAGGACCTATTTTGAATAACTGAACTGAAACAACTGACTTGTAAACCAGAGACACCGCACTATCAATATCGGTCTTGCGATGGAGGACCTAGCAAATAAACTAAATAAGCAAATAGACATGTGTGCATTTGTGCATCTGTGAATGGACAATGGAGTAAAGAATATACTGGGGCCATGGTCTCTCTGATAACCAGCAACGAAATCCTGAAAAACAGCAGCAACAAAATCCTGAAAAACACCAGCAACAAAATCCTGAAAAACACCAGCAACAAGGCATATCACTGTTAATTCTTTCCCAAAAATATTAGATACGAAATATAGTGGATCAGTCAAAAAAGATCAATCTGCTATGAATGAGAAATAACTCTCATACTCAGAAGGACTAACCCACAAAGCATAGGATTTGTAAAAGAACACAGAAGTAGTTGACTTAAAACTGAGTGGGTTCAGATCTAGAAGAAGATAGCAATACAGATTCAGCATCCAGATCCCTGAAGAGACAAGAACCAGGAGAAGGAAGACAAGAGGTGAAGAGGGGGAGGAGGAGCTTACCAGACACCAGAGATGCCGTCGCCGCCGAGACGCCAGAGATGGGTGAGGAGAGTAGCGCCCTCTTCCGGATTTTCTCCACTGGTCGAGCCCCGCCGGTCGAATGTCCAGTGAGGGCCGTCGGGGGGTTGCTCCGACATGTCAAAGCCGCCGGCCCGTTAAAACGGTTATTTTTAATTTATTTTTCCTTGTTTCTTTTTATTTTATTTTTTTGCTTTTCTTTCGTCTTTTATTTTTATCTTCTATTCTTTTTTATTTTTATTGAAAATTATACTTTCGTGGTCTCTATTGTACTTTTCTTGTACCATGACTACTTTTTAAACTCCTAATTTTTTTAATACATGAACATATTACTAAATAGTGTACATGTGGTGAGTTTATGTGTCCCGTTGTGGGGGTTTACTTGGGCATCTTGTGCCGAGGTTGCATGGGCACGCGTCCGGTCGGTGACCCTTGTTATGTTGAGTTGCCTTCCTATCTCTTTTCTTTCTTCCAAACCTTATATGCTTCTCCTCATGTCTCTCAGCTCGAGCACGGCGACGGCAATCGGGCGGAGGCAGCACCGCCACGCAATTTACAAGGAATGACAAGGGGAGGCAAGGTTGTCATCTTCACTCTTTCTCCTTTATCGCCCTCTCATCCCATTTCTCTATTAGTGGCGTCGGGAACGATGACGAGGGAGGTGCAGAACAATGAGCAGGTGGTGGTAGTGAACAGCGAGAGCAAGCGCCCCTTCTCTGTCTCTCCCCCGAGGCTCCCTTCCCCCGCTATGATTATGCCCCTTCTGTGTGTTGTATTCGAAAGTAGCATGGGCGGCCATTTTTATTGACAAGAATGGTTGTTGTTTGGTGACAACGTTAGTACGACCATGAACCCATGAGAATGTATAATGGAGTTGGAGTGGTAATATTGTCATCTTTTTCTTACTCATAGTGTGAGCATGAACAATGAAAAAGGCGTTCTTACAATAAGAATGTCGCTAACACCCTTTTGTGTCTAATTTTGTGATCACATCACCACATGGATTTTTTAACCTGCCTGATGTGTTTAAAAGCAGGTATTACCTCGCTTGATCACCAGATGGTGAATGTTTGACCTTTGAGCAGAGTCGTCGCTGCAACTTTGGTCTCCGAGACCCTCCCGATATTCTCCACAATCAAAATGGCATTCTCCTGCCCAAGTATCGAACCCTTGACATGCTCGTTTTTTAGAAGGATCCAAACTCGGTTGGACCAGGTGTCATTCTTTGGAGACGAGTCTATAGCCTCGGCACACACTTTTTGTTACTCGGAATCAATTATATGACTTGGCTCTGTTATATACAACTTCCATTAATCAGTGTAAGAAGGCTTACCTAAGCTGCCTGAACCATGGCAGATTCAAATCCACATTAGCTATCTAGAAATACAACATTTGCAGAAAAAAGATTGCAACATTCTTGATTTGAAGTCTCATGTCCGTCTTAATTCCGAAGAGGATTGGCAAAACTACTGTCGCAGAAAAAAAAATATAGTGACAAATATTTAAATTGGGGCGGCATCCGGCCATCTAGGCCTTCGAACTTTCCTGCTGGATGATGAGTGCAGAGCACACCATTGGGGAACCCCAAGAGGAGGTATGATGATCACAGTAGCAAGTTTTCCCCCAGTAAGAAACCAAGGTTTAATGGATTAGTAGGAGAAAGAAATCACTTCTGAAGGTGTTGCTAGCTAACTTTTGATAGAGCGCACTACCGGCGTCAGCAACAACGTGGAACCTGCAGATAACACAACCAAATACTTTGCCCCAACTTACAGTGAGGTTGTCAATCTCACCAATTTTGCTGAAAACAAAGGATTAACCCTATAGTGTGGAAATAGATGTTCGTTTGAAGTGAAGTAAAGAGAACAGTGCTTGTAGTAAGTAAACAGAACAGGTGTTTGCAGTAGATAATTTTATTAGTGTAAAAGAAAGGATCGGGGTCCACAGTTCACTAGAGGTGTCTCTCTATAAAGATAAATAACATGTTGAGTGAACAAATTACAGCTGGGCAATTGACAGAATAAAGACCATACATGACAATATGATTACTATGAGATTCATTTGAGAATTACAACATCATACATAGACCGTAATCCAACTGCGTCTATGACTAATAATCCACCTTCCGGTTAGCGTCCGCACCACTTTCAGTATTAAGTTGCAAGCAACAGATTATTGCATTAAGCAAAGTGTGTAAAGTAAACAATAGAATTATCCTTAGACAAAACATCTTTGTTTTCTCCGTAGTTGCAATAGCACATCTACAACATTAATTAGAAGTTATTGTCACTCTCCCAGATTACTAGAGGCATGAACCCACTATCGAGCATAAATACTCCCACTTGGATTCACAAGCACATACTTGACCAGAGCATCTACTAGCAACGGAGAGCATGCAAGATCACAAATAACATATGAAAAGTATATAATCAATCTCAACCATAGTATTCAATATTCATCAGATCCCAACAAACACAACATGTAGCATTACATAAAGATGATCTTGATCATGATAAGTAGCTCACAAGATCTAAACATGAAGCATAAATTGGAGAAGAGAACCATCTAGCTACTGCTATGGACCCGTAGTCCAGAGATGAACTACTCACGCATCACTTCGGAGGTGGGCATGGCGATGTAGAGGTCTTCAGTGAAGATCTCCCTCTCCGGAAGGTTGCCGGGAAGAGCTTCAGAACCCTCCCGAGCTAGGGTCGGCAATGGCGGCTATTGTTGCCTATTCGACGGTACCTCCGAAGAGGGATCCTCACGAGGGGGAGAAGAAGTAGGGGCCATCGGGCAGAGAGTCCTCGGGATGGTGGTACGCGATTTACCCAGCTTCGGAACACCTGGACGATGATAGGGCCTACTGCTGCTTGGAATTATCGGGCGCTTTCGCGTTGTTACAATGAGTTGTGGTTGTGCCTCTAGGGCTCCCGGGATCCGGCTTATAAAGGCGCCAGGATCTAGGGTTTACATGGAGAGTCCCAGCCGGAATACAAGTTGCCTAACTACGGTATGCTATCTTGCCGTGTACGCCAAGGATCCGCCTTCCCTTATACGTCGTACCGGATCCGGCTACCCTTGATGGGTCAGGCCAGATCCGACTTCTAGAATTGGTCGGTGGATCCGGCTCCTTGTTCCTGGGCTGGACTTCTTTCATCTTGATCTACAACAACTGGGCCGCCTGATGGGTCATATGCCACCATCACCATCTATGGGTCACCCGGGCTTGCCGGATCTAGCACTGTCGATGGTACACCCATCAAGTATACCCACAACAGTAGCCCCCAGAGTTCTCCGAGATTCACCTCTTGTTTTCGACTAACTCGAATCATCTTTGCTTCCGACAATCCTCTCGGTAACATGGGGAAACTTGAAGAACTCCAACTTCATGATTATTCCCTTTCCAGCTTACATGCCGGAAAGACCTTTTATCCAGCGGGACTTCATCCATCGACCTCATTCTTACAACGAGTCTCCGGGTTACACCCCTGCTGAGATAACGGTTCATCATTTTGAATTCTTACCCGGAACCATAAAAGGCTCAAACAGTTCCGCCAATCTTGGAGCCATTTTCGGGTAATCTGAGCGGTAACTTATCCTTAGCCGTTTTTACCGCTAGGGTTTTCGACACGTGTCAAACATCCAACGGTGCGACGCTTGCGTTCTGACCATAGGATGCAGAGCACGAATCTCATCCCGCGCCTATAAATATCCCACCGCACACTCCTAATTACCCCATTCTCCCCCATTTCACCTCTCGCTCCAGCGCCGCCACCGAGCTCCAGCTTCCGCCGTGCCGGAGTCTACCGGAACTTCGCCGGAGCTTCACCGGAGCCAACACCGCCGCGTCGTGTTCATCGAGTTCTTAACTTCAGCGAGCCATCGCAACGAATTCCTCGTCGCCGGCGACTCCGACCAACGCGGAAACCATTTCCGGTAAGCCTTCATCTCGAGCTCTTTCATCGGTGTTGGTAGGGATGACTTAGTATGCTTTAGTGGTTCCGACTAAGTCAGTTGTTCCGCAACTTCGTAGATATGTCTTCCTCTACTCCGCCTCCATCGCAAATGGAGCCCATTGCGGCAACGCCCATTTTTTCCGCCCCCCACCGTTCGCCCCTGTCCAGCTGGAACCTTCCAAGGGATCCGACAAGGACATCGAGGGAACCTCTGCTCACCGTTCGGATTTAGCCTGAGAGAAGAATATGGAGAAGAAGGCGAACAAGGTCTCTGCCAAGAAATCGAAGGCCCAATCTCGCGAAGGCGAGGTTAAGGGGCAATGGTGGCCCTGCTCCTCCACAGAGGACTAGCTCCGCAGCCTTGAGGCGGAGGGCTTCCTACTACCCGGAACCTGGCGAACGGTTCCGAGTGCCCTGATCCTGGCACCCAAAGCTAGAGAATGGGTGGTGACCAAGGCGCTGATCGAACGCGGGTTCTCATTTCCGCCGAGCGACTTCTTCACATAAATCCTCAAGGCGTACAACCTGCAGCCCCACAACATATCGCCCAACAACATCCTCGCCATCACCAACCACATCACCCTGTGCGAGGGTCATCTCCGGGTAACACCTGAGTTGCCCTTATTTCAATACTATTTTTCCGTCAAGAAGGAGATAGTCACGCAGACCTCCTTGCTTGCCAACTGCGGGAGTATCACCTTCAAGATCCACCCGGCCGCATCTACCCCCATACGGATCATCATGAATCCGTCAGGTACTGGTCGGGGGGTTCTTCTATGTGAAGGACATCTCAGATCCAGCCAGCCCGAAGACACTCCAGATTTTAAGGACGGGCCCGCTAGCGAGACCCTCGCCTAGATAAACTGCCCTCACATATCCGGCTCACCTCAATTGACCAGAGTAGTGAGGCGGATCTGCAAACTGACAGAGTTGGGCTTGTCGGGGAAGGACCTGACAATGTCATGGTTCACCAAGCGGATCCAACCTCTCCAACATCGGGATCGCCTGATGTATGATTATAGCGGCCACGACGACACCATGCGCGCTTCCAAGGACAACCTCTCCTCCGACACCCTGGACAGACAGATCCGTGTAATGATCAAGATTCCGCGCTACATGCATACTCACTTGTGCAATCTTGACATACACACGGGTGGCGCCGGCATCGCGGTAAGTCTTCCGACTAATCATCACTTCCCTTTTCGTTCATGCATTCTTGTCTAAGGACTTTATCTTTGTATGTTCAGCTTGAAGCCCTCGAGGAGAAAGATCTCGGAACCCTGACTCGGGTCCCGCACCCCGGTAACACAAACCCGGAGGCTGCGTCTGACGCGGTGGCTCCTGAGGCCCCTGAGGCTCCTGCCAAGCGGAAAAGAGGCGCAACCCACGGCCCAGCCGCAAAACGTGTACGCGAAGCTCCCAGCGCCTCAAGCACATCGACAGCAGCAAAAGCACGCAAGCCAACCTCGAGCTGTTCTTCCTTAAATCCAGGTGAGTACTTGGTTTCCGGCTTACTTTACGTTTGCAATTTAACTCAAAATATTTGCTAAGTGTTGAACTCTTCTTGTCATGCAGCAAAAGTACTAGAAACAAGCCCCCCAAGAAGAAGTTCAAACCCTCTCCTGCATCCATGCTTGATACTCCAGAAGTGGAGGTTCCGCCCAAGGCCTCCTCCTCTACAGCTCAAATTCTAAAGGATGTCATTAACCTTGATGACATTCCATAGGAACCAACTGCAGATTCAGGCAAAGGTGCCTCCTCGTCCATGCCTCCGCCTGAAGAACCTGAACCCGCCTGGGCTGAAGCTCCGACTAATGATGCCCCAAAGAAATTGCTGCTAAGTGGTGCTACTGGTATGCCCAAAACGCACCCGCACTTCTTTCCGGCTCTTCAGAAAGTTCCTCTCGCACAACGTCATGTGGAAATGACGAACTTAATGAATGAAGTGTGGGGGAAACCGGAGACGGAGCAGCAAGACCTAACAATCCTTGAGGACAATCTCCGGATCTTCTTCGCCAAGCACAAATCTATGCGCCAGGTAACATAGCCCCCAAGCGTTGGTTTAGATATTTCCGAGTAAATTTGTAAGCCGATGCTTGTAGCTATATAATCTTAAATTTTTCCTTAGCGGAAACTTGATATTTCCAAGCACAAGAAATGTTTCTTAACTTCGCGACTAGCCCCCTAGATTTTAAGTTTCCGGCTAACTAATCTTTTACGCTTCACAGAACACCCGTCAAATGCATGAAGATCTGCGAACGTTGGTGCTGAAGCAGAAGGCGGAGATCGAGAAGCTGACCCAGAAGGGGGCGGAGGACCAGCAGGCTATCGCACACCTTCAAACTCGTTTGAAAAATAACGAGGGTAAGTGCTCCACCTTACTTATATTTTCCTCAACGCATTCTATCTTTTTGAATGTGTCTTTTGTAATTTTATCTTGCTTTCCGCCTTACAGAGGAACTTGCCAATCGCCCCTCCGTCGATGAAATCTCCGCCGAGCTCGAGGTTCTAAAAGCCAAGCATACCTCCCTCCATAATTTCCTCAAGGAATCAGCCGAAAAAGAGACCAAGGCCAAGAAGGAACTGGAGGAGAAGCATGCGCAGGCTATGTCGGAGCTACCCGAGAAGCTGAAGACGAGCCACCAAAGAGTCAAAACTCTGGTGTCGAAGGCATAAGCTTACGAGGCGGAGGCGACGGATATTGACGAGCTGATCTTCTGTAAGGACTTCGTATTTCTGGCATCTCCATTGCACGATTTTCAACCTATCCCGGAAACTGACCATGTATTTGTTTGCATGAATCAGCATGTCTCAGTTTTGAATGGACGAACGAGTCTGCCCTCTCTAGGACGGAAGCATACGAAGAGGCCCGGAATTCCATCGATGATCTCATCCAAGCTTGTCGTAGCATCGCCCAAACGCTACCCCTGAAGAGAGACCGCACTTCACTCATCGACACAATGATGAAGATGATGAATATGGTGCCAGATCTGATCAGGGATGGCAAGAATCTTCAGCGCGTGGAGCCGCCTCGATTGCCTTGACGATGTGCAAATCGTACTTCCCCGCCATGAACTTCGCAACGGTTGCGCGCGGAGTCCCCAAGGGCACCAACGTCAAGAAGGCTCTCGCGGATACCAAAGGCTTCGACACGCTCTTTGCCCAGCGAGTAAATCACCCCGCGTGGTATGAGAAGCATGCCCCGTCGCCTGGTTTCCCCAACGACGAGGATGACGAGGAAGGCTCTAGGTCCAGCGCGCACCGCTCAGATGATGACTCCGGTGAAGGTTCCGGCGAAGATGGCACGTACCAAGCCTCGGAGGATGATGGAGAATCCTCTGAGTAAATCCTGAAAAACAATGAAGCGCATCATTTTGGCCCCTTTGTGGGTTTGTAATAAAACTAAGTATTTGAAGTAGCTAGGACGAAACATGTGCATGTGGGTGGAAAATACTTATCATGTGATCCGTTTTAATTTATGAATGCATGTTTAGTTTGTTGGAAAGCAAGTGCTAGTTTCTAAGTTTCCGGCTTACTTATTTGACCTTCCACGAGCCGGAAGACCTGTATCCAGAAAAGACTCGCCGACGGTGACGATGCCCAATGGAGATCCGTCAATAACCGTGGAAACAAGCCCCCAACCAAGGTGCCGGAAGTTGCTACCAGAAATCCATAAGTTCGCAACGAAAAACTTATCCACCAGAAAACTTAAGCTTACGTCCTACAAGACCGGTTTTGAAAATCACAACTTTTAATACACGCCTAGGAGGAAACATCCAGCTCTGCGGTATTAGTAGGAAAAAAACATACATGATCCAAAAATGAACAACTAAAGGAGGTAAAAGACTCAAAGAGTGAACCATATGCTTTATTTCATTTATCATGTATCATAACTATTACAAAGTATGTAATGCGAAAATTGCTAAGAGTGGAACAGACGTAGCTGTGCTATATTCCAGGGACGGTCTGTTTCATCGTATATGTCACCCGGATATGATCCCCCCTCTTGCGTTTCTGGTACCAATTGTCAGGTCTATCCTTTAGCTCGCGGAAATCAACAAGGTAGTAAGATCCGTTGTGTAGTACTTTGCTGATGACAAAAGGTCCTTCCCGGGGAGATTGTAGCTTATGTTCCTTCACCTGCCGAAGGCGGAGGACCAAGTCACCTTCCTTAAACGAGTGGTTCCGAACTCGATGACTATGATAACGTCGGAGTTTCTGCTGGTAAATGGTGGAACGTTGGTCAGCCAGAGTCCGAGCTTCTTCGATCAGGTCCACAGATAGCTGTCGAGCCTCGTTGGCAGTTTCTTTGTTGTAGGCGGAAACTCGCGGGGAATCGTGGATGATGTCGGAGGGGAGCACGACTTCAGATCCGTATACTAAGAAGAAAGGCGTAAAACCGGTCGACCTGTTAGGGGTAGTTCGTAAACTCCACATAACAGAATCTAACTCGTCAGCCCAAGCTCTGGCTGCACGGCGCTGCGGTTCTTCAAGGCAACGTTTGACTCCAGCTAGTATGAGGCCATTGGCTCGCTCGACCTGGCCATTGGATTATGGGTGAGACACAGATGCAAGGTCAAGCCGGATCCCTACGTGATTGCAGTAATCCTTTAGTTCTCCCTGAGCAAAGTTCGTGCCATTGTCTGTGATTATGCTGTGTGGGATGCCATATCTTACTACGAGGCTGCAAACAAATTTTAGTGCCGTGGCACCATCGGCTTTTCTCACTGGCTTTGCCTCGATCCACTTACTGAACTTGTCAATAGTGACCAAGAGGTACTCAAAACCGCCAGGAGATGGTTTCTTCAATTTTTCGACCATATCGAGCCCCCAGACAGCGAACGGCCAAGTGATAGGGATGGTCTTCAGCTCCTGAGTCGGAGCATTTGGTTGAGTAGCATAGTACTGACAACCTTGGCAAGTTTTCACTATCTTCTTAGCATCTTCTTTAGCAGTTAGCCAGTAAAAACCCTGCCGGAAAGCTTTTGCAACGAGAGACCTAGGAGCGGTGTGATGCCTGCAACCGCCTGCGCGGATCTCTCTGAGGATTTCGATGCCATCTTGATTTGAGATGCATTTCAAAAATACCCCGTTTACACTTCGTTTATAGAGCTGTCCATCAACTATTGTGTAGGATCTTGCTCGCCTGATGACCTATCGTGCGAGGACTTCGTCCTCCGACAACTTCTTCTGGTCGATGCAGTAATCCAGGAAAGGTCGGGTCCAAGCCGGAGTGATTACCATTACCTCCTTAGCCGGAGTTACCACCACATCTGGGTTTTCCGGGTTAGCGCCCTTCACCAAGGGTGTCCGTAGATTCTCAAGGACAATTCCAGGCGTAATGGGTTTCCTGCCGGATCCGAGCTTGGACAACATATCTGCCGCTGTGTTGTCATCTCTCCTGACGTACTTGACTTCATATCCGAGAAGCACTTGGCGATCTCGTCAACTTCGTCTCTATAGGCCACCATGATGGAGTTTCTGCGGTTCCGGCTACTTGTTGTGCCACTGGTCGGAATCTCCGCAGCATATGATGTGCTTGATCCCGATTTCCTTAGCGATGCGCGTCCATGTAGTAGAGCCTCGTATTCCGCCATGTTATTTGTAGCTTGAATGCAGTACTGCAGTTCTTTTCCGGTTGGTGACTTGAGGTAACTCTAACCCCCGAGCCTTGATGCTGCTTGGATCTGTCAAAGTGCATGACCCAAGCTTCAGGTTCCGGCACAGGTGTGCCCTCCGGCGCTTCAGTACAATCAACGAAGAAATCCACCAAAATTTGGGACTTGATCGAGGTTCTGGCTTTGTAGTTGATGTCGAAGGAAGAAAGTTCAATGCCCCACTTTGCTACACGCCCTGTTGCGTCGGAGTTGTTTATGATGGTTGAAAATGGAGCTTTGCTCACGACTGTCATAGGATGCTCCTGGAAGTAGTGTCGCAGCTTCCGGCTACCTAGGAAAACTCCGTAGGCTAGCTTCTGAAAGTGAGGGTATCTTTGCTTGGATTCCGTAAGGACCTCACTTATGTAGTAAACTGGTCTTTGAACTCCGTACTCATAGCCTTCTTCCTTTCGCTCCACCACGATAATGAGACTGATGACCTTGTTGGAGGTTGCCAGGTAGAGGAGCATAGGCTCTGACTCAGTCGGAGCTGCCAAGATAGGCGGGGAGGAGAGTATGTCCTTTAAACCCTGAAGTGTTGCATCTGCTGCGTCGTCCCAGACAAATTTGTCTGTTTTCTTTAGCAGTTTGTATAAAGGTAATGCCTTCTCGCCAAGACGGCTAACAAATCTACTGATTGCAGCGACGCAGCTAGTTAATCGTTGCACATCTTTGAGAAAAGTTGGCCTTTTGATGTTCAGGATAGCCTTGATTTTTTCCGGGTTTACTTTGATGCCTCTGTGAGACACAATGAAGCCAAGGAGTTTTCCGGCTGGTACGCCAAAGACGCATTTCAGCAGATTCAACATCATCTTGTACCGTCGGAGGTTCTCAAAGGTTTCCGTGAGGTCACTGGTCAAGTCGGATCCTTTCCAGGTCATGACCGCGATGTCGTCGACGTAAGCATGCACGTTCCAACCGATTTGGTCCTTCAGGCACCGCTGCATCGTACATTGGTAAGTGGCACCTGCATTTTTCAAACCAAAATGCATGGTGATATAGCAGTAAGTGCCAAAGGGTGTGATGAATGAGGTCACCTTTTGGTCAGACTTCTTCCGGATCTCGGTGATACCGGAATATGCGTCAAGAAAACACAGAAGTTCCGCCCTGCTGTCGAATCAATGACTTGGTCAATGCGTGGCAGGGGAAACGGATCCTTCGGACAATGCTTATTCAAGCCAGAGTAATCGATGCACATTCTTAGTATTTCAGAATTATTTTTGGGTAAAAGGACGGGGTTTGCGACCCAATCAATATGGATAACTTCTACTACAAAACCTGCCTCTAGTAACTTTGCTAGTTCCATCCTATGGCGCAACGCTTCTTATCTCCAAAGCGTCGCATAGCTTGCTTCACCGGTTTTGCACCCGGATTTATGTTGAGGTAGTGCTCGGCGAGTTCCCTTGGTACTCCGGACATGTCAGAAGGTTGCCATGCGAAGATATCCATGTTAGCTCTAAGGAACTCGACGAGCGCGTCTTCCTATTTGGTTTCGAGGCCAGCTCCGACAGACACTTGCTTGGTGGCGTTGCCTACAATGAGGTCAACCTTCTTGGTGTCTATCGCGGCCTTGAGCGAGGTCTTCTGTTAGGAGATCTACTTCTTGGTGGTATGCACTCTTTTGGATCCACCGCGGCCGTGTAGCCTTGCAGCTCCTCTCCAGATATCACAGATTCTACAAAGGCGGCTTTGCCCTCCTCGCAGTCTCGAGCTTTCTTGTAGTCTCCGGATACGGTAATCATAACGTTGGGACCCAGAATATTGAGCTTGTTGTAGATGTAGCACGCCCTTGCGTGAAACTTGTGGTAGGTGGGTTTGCCGAGATGACGTGGTAAGAGCTCTTGAAGGGCACAACTTCGAAAGTGATCATCTCTTCGCGGAAATTCTTGACATCGCCGAAGGTCACGGGAAGTTTGATGTTGTCCAGGGAGTTTGCCTTTTTACCCGGAACAACACCATGAAACTCAGTGGTGCCGTGCTTAAGCTGTTCCTTGGTAAGGTTCATCCTCTCCAGAGTCTCCAGGTACATGATGTTCAGGCTAGCTCCGCCATCCATAAGGCACTTGGATAAGTCATCCTGTCGATGCGGGGACTCACAACAAGGGCGTAGCAATCTTTTGGGCTGATGGTCGAGTGATCCGCCCTGTCGAAGGTGTAGGGCTTTTCCGACCACTTGACGTACTGCGGCACAGCCGGAACTGTGGCGTTCAGGATCCAGAGGGCCGATTTCTGGCTCCGAACCGTCGGGGTTCCGAGGAAGGTGTGGTATGCACCAACACTCTTTTTCACGAAGGGGTTAGATTTTTTAGCTGCGGAAGCCTCTTTAGGGTCCGACGAAGCGTCATCCTCATCCATTGCCTCGGAACTATCCTTATCTTTTTCCTTGTGTTTGCCCTTGCCTACTTTGCCGCGAGGGCGGTGCTTCCGGGCGCGCTTGTATCCTGCTTCTGGGTCAGTTTTGAGATCATTGACCCACTTGCAGTTGCGATTGGTGTGGGAGGACTTGCCAGTAGCCGGATCAATATGGGCTAAGCATGGCATATCCATGTACTCTTCGTAGGTCTGGGGAGCGCGGGTTACGACAACGGTGACCTTGTCAGCGCGCTGATGTCCCCTGCCGGCTCCGCCACCACGGTCGCGGCCTCTTCCACCTCCTTGACCTCCGCGTTGGAACGTCATGCCGACCATGTCGGATCCGCCGCTCTTATGGTCGTTGGAGGGATTCTTCCGCTTGTTGTTGTTGTTGTTGTTGTTGTTGCTGCTGCCGCCATTATCACGGTTCTTCTTTTGCTGGTGCAGAGGTATGGTTGTGGCTGTAAGTTCTCCACCTGCATCGTCATCAGTGGCGGTGTGAGTACTTGCGATGCCGACCGTGTCATCCAAAGTCAGATTGTTCTCGTTGATCAGGCAAGTAAGCTTGTGCCGGAGCAGTCCTCCCCTCTGCAAGCCACCTATGAAGGCGTGCATAGCTGTGCGGTTATCCACGTTCTCGCATTCGTTTCTAGTTGCTAACCACCGAGTGAGAAAATTCTGTGAGGTTTCTCCCTTTTTCTGGATACATGCCTGCAGGTCGCTTTTTGTGGCAGGTATCTTGTAGGTGCCCCTGAAGTGTTTCTCGAAAGCGATCTTCAGTTCAAACCAGCAAAAGATAGAGTTTTCCGGGAGGTCACTGAGCCAGGTAAGGGCTGGACAAATAAGGTACACCTGAAGCATGCGGCAGGCTATTTCTTGGTTCCCTCCGACGAAGCTGACTGCATTGAAGTAGTCTTCGATCCAGGCATCGGGCCTTTCGCTGCCATCATAGTGTTTCAAATTTTGGCATTGGTTCCTCTCGGACCATCCTGCCAAAGCATTTTGGGCCAATGTATTTAGATCTGTATTCATTGAGACGTTCCCTTGCGTCGCGCGGACCGTTGCAAGGGATTTTGAACGGGGTCGAGATCTCCGGCCTCCGCCTCCGCCTCCACCTCCTCCACTATGTGGTGGGGAGGGAGATCTGCGAGGGGGCCGGTGGGACCTTTTGCTTCCGCATTCCGATTCCCTTCGCCCTTCCGGCTGCTGACTCCGGCTTCGGTGGCTACCTTCATCGTGATGGTGTTCGCCTCCCTCATTCCGGCTTCTGCGTGGCTCAGGCTCGCGTTCCTTATTCCGGCTCCGTCGCGGCTCTGGCGTGCGCTCCGTGTTTCTATTCCTTTGAGGTACCACGTTGTCGCGGATGTTAATTCCACTAGGCACGTGAGGTCTGGTGTTTCCGGCCGGACTACGGTGGCGAGGTGGCGGAGGAGGACGTGTGTTCCTCTGCGGAGGTGATGGATTCCGGTACTTGTCCCTACCAGTATACATCGGACCCTTTCCCTTGTTCGGGTCCGTCGGAGGTGTTTTCGAGGGATCGGGTTTGGATGTTCTCTGGTTCTCCTTCTGCGCTCTGTGGATCCGGTGCACGATTCATCATCACGATGTTCCGTTCCTGTGGCGTCCTTCTGCGCGGTGGATACGCATAGTTCTGGGTTGGACTCCAACCTGCGCGAAGTGTTTGCCTTACTCTGTTGCTTCATTGCTGAAGCCACGAGTGTGCGGAGGTGGGCAATGTCGATTTCCTCATTGTTTTTGGCTAGGATCTCTGCGGCCTTCTTCATATTTTCCTTTGGAGTTGCGAGCGGCTGTTGATTGGTGGGGGTCGCAAACTTGATCTTGCGGGGGCCAATGGCTTCCCGACGTATCCTATCTGCTTCCTTGCCAGCACCCTCTATGATGGTTTCCCATCGTGCTCAGAGTTTTTTGGCCTCCTCCAAGTATTCCACAGCTTCGCGCTCTCTTTTGAGGAAACTCTCCATCACCTCCTCTGCCTCTTGCCTTTCCTCCAGGCGGTGTTGGCAAAAAAATTGGCGGCAGCCAGCATTTCCTTCCTTTTTGCTTCTAGAGCTTCCGGGTCTACGGCATCGTCCGGAGTTATTGGTTTGTTGAGGATTTACGAGTGTGCTATAACACCCCGGCCTGCATGTTTGATGAGATCTTCTGTGGACATATCTTCTCCAGGATCCGGCACAACGCGATAGCGCGACCGTGAAGGCGGAGTCTCCGAGTTGGATGGACCTAGAAGTCCAAGGTTGGTCGGAGTCTCTTCTTCGTCGGTTCCTTGCTCCAGCCCAGTTATGGTCGCAAGGACCTCCTTTGGCAAAGCGGATTCTGCTTCAGCTTGCTCCTCGTTTTCCAGCTCCTTCATAGCACGGTTGTATTCCACAGTGTCCATGGAGGAAGCATCGTCAGATGTTGGGCTCTATTTTCCCAAGATCCGAAACATTGTTCTCTACGGCAACCTCTTGCTGATCTAGAGTGTCACTGTTTCCGACAGCTTCAACCTGCATGGGTCCGGCTCCATCATGAGGAGGGGCGGTTCCTGCGGTATGTGCCAGGAAGTGCACGAAGTGGCACCTTTGCTTCTCTAACACCTGGGAGACCCAGGCGGATCTGCATTGTCTTCCACCGTAGTTTCCTACTCAGGGGCGGATTGGGTGGGGTTTGAAATTTCCAGATCTAAGGCGGAATCTTCCTTAGGAAGTTCCTACATCTCAGATTGGATCTTCGCGTCCTGCTCAGCGGCGGTCGCGTCAGCGTGACTTACCAGGGCGTTTCCGTCGGAATCGATGGTCTCGCCGATGAAGATGTGAATGCCACCGATTGGGACGATGGAGAGCTTGATGGGGTCGGTTTTAGTCGGAATCCAGCACTCGTCCTGAGGGAAAATCGGAAAGTTTCCGGCGTAAAGAACACGCGCCACATCGATGGAGTCGTCGAAGCTTCCCATGGCGGAACCGTACCGGTTCTGGCCTCCAGACGCCGCTGGCACCACGGTGGGCGCCAACTGTCGTTTCCTATTTGATGGTACCTCCGAAGAGGGATCCTCACGAGGGGGAGAAGAAGTAGGGGCCATCAGGCGGAGAGTCCTCGGGACGTTGGTACGCGATTTACCCAGCTTCGGAACACCTGCACGATGACAGGGCCTAATGCTGCTTGTCTGGAATTACCTGGACGCTTTCGCGTTGTTACCATGAGTTGTGGTTGTGCCTCTAGGGCTCCCGGGATCCGGCTTATAAAGGCGACAGGATCTAGGGTTTACATGGAGAGTCCTAGCCGGAATACAATTTGCCTAACTATGGTATGCTATCTTGCCGTGTACGATCCGCCTTCCCTTATACGTTGTACCGGATCCGGCTACCCTTGATGGGTCAGGCCAGATCCGACTTCTAGAATTGGTCGGTGGATCCGGCTCCTTGTTCCTGGGCTGGACTTCTTCCATCTTGATCTACAACAACTGGGCTGCCCGATGGGCCATATGCCACCATCACCATCTATGGGCCACCCGGGCTTGCCGGATCTAGGCACTGTCGATGGTACACCCATGAAGTATACCCACAACAGCGGCCGCGACGGAACTTTTCATGGATGGAGGCTTAGTATTTAGGTTTTTCCCGATCAGATGTATTTATAGGTGGAAGGGCGAGGTCGGTGGGCGCCCGAGGGGCCCACACCACGCCTAGCCGCGCCTAGGGGTGGTGTAGCCACCTCCTGGCTCGGCTCTATCTCTCCTCTGGACTCTGTCTTTGTTACAGTAAAATAGGATCTTCGGCTTTTGTTTCGTCCAATTCCGAGAATATTTCCTGTATAACTTTTCTAAAATATAAAACAGCAGAAAACAGGGAATAGGCACTGTGGCATCTTATCAGTAGGTTAGTTTCATAAAATGCATAAAAGTGCAACAAAGTGTAAAAAAACATATAGAAATTGGTGTAAAACAAGCATGGAGCATCAAAAATTATAGATACGTTTGCAACGTATCACTAGACTTAGTTTACTTCAGGCCATGCATGAAGCTAGCCCAATAACTAACAATGATCTTTTGACTCGTGCCCTTTCAGCCCACTCCAAAACACAAAAGTCATGTGCTTCACAAGAACAAAAAAAACAAAGAGATTCAACATATTAGTTGGTTTATGAAAATATAAAGATTTAATTTATCTGTTCGCATGAGCTTAGAGCGAAATACATTGTTCATTGTCTGCAAAAAATACAAACATGATCACCAGATAAGTGCGACGTTTTAAACTTAAATAAAAGATAAATTAGACGGAATGTAACCCAAAAAAGACAAGTGCCCCGAAATATCACAGGACAAAATAATCAAGATATCACACGTTTCTTGTACGGGGAGGCTAACATCGGGGGCCCATCAGCAAGCAGCATCCAACAACTTTTAAAAGGTAAAATCAAATGGAAGGGAATATATAGCGGGTAAAAAATCAAGACTACTTAAGTTTCGTGTACAAAGAGGCTGACATCGGGGGCCCATCAGCCAACAACGTTCCTCAACGTTTATAAAAGGTAAAATCAGACAGAAGGCATCAAAATAAGTCAAGTATCCTGCAATATCAATGGTAAAAAAATCGAGATATCACACCTTTCTTGTACCTAGATTCTGACACTAGGGACCTTTTCCTTTGTATTCTAGTTCGAGAGCCAACCCATCATCCTGCCACGTCAACAAGGCAGCATGGGATCGAAAGAAAAATTCAAGTAGGCATGAAATTACAGGTTTAAAAAAATCCAAGAAAGCAAAAATTACCATTCAGAGAGGCTGACATATGGGACCCATCTTGCAGCAGCATTCTCAGCATTAACAAGGGGGCAGGGGATTGAAAGAAAAAGTCAACTATCCAGAAATCATAGGTAAAAAATAATCCAAGAAAAGAAAGGCTTATTGCACATAGAGGTGACATATGGGTCCCATGAGCCAGCAGCCGCCTCAACCTTAACAAGGCGTCAGGGCATCCAAAGAAAAAGTCAATTCGCTAGAAATCACGGGTGAAAAAATCTAAGAAAGGAAACATTTATCATTAAAAGAGGATGACATGTGGGACCCATTTTTGGAGTAGCATCCTCAACGTTAACAAGACGGAAGGGGATCCAAAGAAAAAAAACAAGTAGCCAGAAATCACAGGTGAAAGAAAGGAAAGGTTTATCGTTCAGGATGGACGACATGTGGGACCCATGAGACATCAGCGTCAGGCGCATGTAAAATGCATACATGAACTTTGTTCTTGATCGTATTGAATTCCCTCAGATTTGCAACAAATATGATGATAATACCATGGTTTACATTGATTTTTGGGGATTTACCAATGATATCCTTTATTTGGTTAATAACACTGCAGAACATGAATTCCCTGTTTCGCGTATTTTTCACTTTCGGAGACCTATACGGAGTCAAATTGACCTGAGATTTTTGGAGCGTCATTTTTCATCGCGAGAAGCAACCTGGAACGAAGCACACCTGGGTGGGCCTGAGGCCCAAAAGACACCAGGTGGCTAGGGCGCACCACCCGAGGTCTTTCGGTCCTCAATCATCCAATTCACTTGATTCTTTCGCCCACCTACGTATTTTGACCTAAAAATCACTATATATATATGGCCCCGAAGAGTTCTCGGGAGGAGAGCGTCGAAGAAGATAGAAACACAAAGACGGAGGCTGCAACAGCGAAGATTGGAGAGGGAAACTCTATCGGGATCACCGCCGGAGGGATCTCCACCTTCTCCAACGTCTTCATCATCATCACCATGATCAAGGGGGAGTAGTCCACCTCTGGACTATGGGTTTGTGGCAGTAGCTTGATCTATTTCTCTCATGTTCTTCATAGTTCTTAGTGCCATATGAGCTGCCCTACATGATTATGGCCATATTTGTAATACCTATGTTGTGGATCCTTATTCTATGATATTGTGCTATGAGATCTGATCATATTATGTGCAAGGTGTATTGATAGATGCATATTATGTACCCCGTTCTTAAGTATTTGTTCTGATCCAACTTATATGCAAAAGCTTGTGTAGGGTGATGTATGTATTAGATGGAGTAGCATGGTTTTAGTGATTGAATAGTGACAACAAATTCATTATCTATTATGGTTTTGCCTTTTCTTTTGCTACCTCGCTAGGGATAAAGTGAATGCATGTGCTATGTTCGTCACGTGACGAAAGTGATGATCTAGTTTGTTCAAGGTAGCATATTTTATATTCAAACATCATGTCAAAGTACTTATGGCTATGCTCTATTAATTCTTAATACAAGATTGCATGGAGTTTTCCCTTTCTTGTGGAGTATAAGAGATATTTGTTGCATCACATCTATGTTAGGACGTGATGCCCATATGAATATGTATCTTTCACATGTTATTATTTTTGATCTTCATATCTCATTTATGAATTGCTGTTGTCCACTACAACTTAAAAGATAGAATAGTCAAGTGAACCCATGAACCCCGGTCCACTTTTTATCATAAGAAACGCCTTTATAGTGTTTTTATCTTGTTTTCTATTTGCTGCACTATTTTAATCCGAAAATACTGAAACATTTACTTTTATTATTTCCATCCAATACACCAAAAACAATCAACCATTTTACTGTTTTTACTTAGTTACTTTATTATATCTAGTTTACTTGCTTTATCACTACTTGTGTTTTATTTCCTTACGCGAAACCTTGTGCTTGACAACCACACGGTGGAGTTGGGGACAAATGGCTTATTTTACTTTGCAGGATTGCTAGAAGAATGGAGGGAGAGACAACTCTTTGCTCAGTTCTTCGAGAGTTCAATATTAACCCTCGAGTCACCCTTGTGGGGAAAATTGCTTCCTGGACTACACACTCTGCGCTTGGAGTCCCAACGTTTCAAGAGTTTTTGCTGGTGTTGTTTAGCTCCATCAACATCCTCAATGTTTCAAAGGTGGCATGAGATCGAAAGAAAAAAAAGGCAAGTAGGCCTGATGTGGGCATTACCCTTCGGGTACCCGACATTAGTCTACCTCTTCCGACCCAAGTAGGGGCCCATGAAGATTGCCCAACAACCAAGGTGGGTCCATACGTCGGTTCCAGCAAAGGAGACCTACCAGAAGATGGATTCTTGATGAACAAGGCATGAAGACACCGTACAAGGAAAGACTAGAATAGATCTCTTTGTAACCTAGTCGAGTTCGGATAGGACTCTCGGGACCTGGCATGCTATATAAAGGCCAAGAGAGGGCCTGTCGAGACACAACTTCAATACGTAGAAACACCACAAGTTAGAGCTAGAAACCTAGAATCCTTGCCTCTCGGCGAGTCGACAAAAGCAGCGTATCAGCTACCCCATTGTAACCCGATATATTCGATAATCAAGATCAGACAAGCAAGAAGTAAGGGTTTTACCTCATCGAGGGCCTCGAACCTGGGTAAATCTCTCTCCCCGTTTATTTGGTATCCGATGTCTCGTGCTAGCCTGCAGGATTCCGTCAACCCTAAGCCCCTCATGGTGGGCATTGCCGAGGAGCACCCTCGACAAGGCCTAAATTAGGGGTCTAAAATAAATCCAAGAAAACAAATATTTATATTTCAGAGAGGCTGACATGTGGGACCCTTCCACCAGCAACATTTTCAACGTTAACAAGGCGGTAGGGGATCGAAAGAAAAAGCCAAGTGACCAAATTGTTGGAGATATGCCCGAGAGGCAATAATAAAATGGTTATTATATCTTTGTGTTTATGATAAATGTTTGCATCCCATGCTATAATTGTATTAACCGAAACATTAATACTTGTGTGTTTTGTAAACATAAAAGAGTCCCTAGTAAGCTTCTTGTTAAACTAGTTTGTTGATTAATAGATGATTATAGTTTCATAATCATGAACATTGGATGTTACTGATAACAAAATCATATCATTCGGTGAATGATGTGATGGACATACACCCATAGTAAGCGTAGCATATGATCAAGTCATTAAGTTCGTTTTGCTTCAAGCTTTAAGATACATAGTAACCTAATCCTTCGACCATGAGATCATGTTCATCACCTACACCGGATGGATGCTTTGATGACATCAAACACTACTGCGTAAATGGGTGTTTATGAAGGTGGCATTAAGTGTTCGGAAAGTATAGGTTGAAGCGCATGGATCAATAGTGAGATTTGTCCATCCAAATGACGGATAGATATACTCTGGGCCCTCTCGGTCGAATGTCATCCAATTAGCTTGCAAGCATGTGACTGGCTCACAAGGGATGTCATATCACGGTACGAGTAAAAGAGTACTTATCGGTAATGAGGTTGAACTAGGTATAGAGATACCGACGATAGAACCTCGGATAAGTAAAGTATCGCGTGACAAAGAGAATCAGTATCGTATGTTAATGGTTCTTTCGATCACGAATTCATCGTTGAATATGTGGGATCCATTATGGATCTCTAGGTCTCGCTATTGGTTATTGATCGGAGAAGTGTTTCAATCATGTATGCATAGTTCGTGAACCGTAGGGTGGCACACTTAAGGTTTGATGTTGTTTTAAGTAGATATGGAATATGGAATGGAGTTAGAATATTGTTCGGAGTATCTGATGGGATCCAGGACATCACGAGGAGTTTCGGAATGGTCCGGAGAATAAGATTCATATATGGGAAGTCATATTCCATGTTTGGAAATGGTCCGGTGAATTTATGGAAGGTTCCAGAAGGTTCTAGAATCGTCCGGAACTCCACCAGCCCCCGACCCACCTGGTGGGAAGGTGGAGTCCATGGTGGACTCCACCTCCTTGGCCACCAACTCAAAAGGAAGGGGGAAACCCATCTTGAGTAGGTTTTGTCTTTGGCATATATGGTAGGTTTTCAATTGGACTCCCATGAGGAGTATGATTGGAGCCTAGGGTTTTCCACCTATATAAAGGGGAGAGGAGGGGAGGGGCCGGCCACGCATTGGCCGCACCACCTCAAAAGGCACCAAGGCTGGCGCCCTAGCCCCTCTCTCAAAACCCTAGCGCCACCCTCCTCCACCTCTCTCCCGCATGGCTATGGCGAAGCCTTGCAGGAGATCTCCACTACCACCGTCACCACTCCATCCTGATGTCGGGATTCCGAGGAGGATCTACTACTTCTATTGCCCGCTGGAACAAGGAGAAGGACATCTTCATCAACACCGTACGTGTGACCGAGTGCGGAGGTGCCGCCCGATTGCACCACCATCGAGATCTTCTACTCGCTCCTGAGAGTGGCAAGTGATCGACTACATCATCCACACGATTTATCTCGTTAACGTTTAGCGATCTTCGAGGGTATGTTGATCTCAACTTGTTGCTACCATCTACTAGATTAGATCTTGGCTTGTTATTCGTTCTTGAGGTAGGATTTTTTTTGTTTTCTATGCTACGAATCCCTACATTGGTATCATAGCCGTGTCTATGCATAGATTGGTTGTACGAGTAGAACACAATGGTTTTGTGGGCGTTGATACATTTGTTGTCGTTTGCTTATCGTGTACTTTGCATCTTGCGGTATGGTGGGATGAAGCGGCCGGGCTAACCTTACATGACTGCGTTCATGATACTTGCTTGATACGTCCATTTTGCATCACTATTTTGTATCATAATTTACTGTTATTCCTTGATATATTTCATATTTAGAGATGATACTTATGTTATTTCACCTATTTTGCTTGTTTCGTGATTATTGGAGAATTACTCACCGGAGTCAGGATTTTGCTGGAAAAAGCACCGTCAGGATACAGTATTTCTGAAGATCAACAATTGACGGAAAATATACCGAAACTCTTATTATTCCAGAAGACGGACACAGCCAAAAGGGGAGGATGAGGAGGGCCGCCATGGCCCCCCCCATAGACCGGCGCGGGCTCCACCCTGGCCGCGCCGCCATGTGGGGAGGGGGCCCACGACCCCCCTCGGCCATCTCTCCTTTGCGTACTTCATCTCCCAAAAACCCTAAGGCGTGGGGGGAACATCGAGAATAGACACAACCTCCTTTGCGGGGCGGAAAACACCAGAGAGAAAAGAGCTCTCCGGCGGGCAGAAATCCGCCGGGAAATTCCTCCCGGAGGGGGAAATCGTCGCCAATGTCACCGCCATCGAGCTGGACTTCATTGGGATCATCGTCACCATCATCTCCACCGCCGACACCATCATATCCACCGCTGCACCTCATCTCCGCTGTAACATCTAGGGTTGAATCTTGATTATTTCATAGGGGAAACTCTCCCGGTATTGATTATTCCTTGTTATTGATGCTATTGAGTGAAACCATTGAACCACGGTTTATGTTCAGATTTTTATTCATCATCATATCACCTCTGATCATGTTCCATATGATGTATTGTGAGTAGTTCGTTTAGTTCTTGAGGACATGGGTGAAGTCTAAATGTTAGTAGTGAACTATGTTGACTAATATTTAATGGTTTGATATTTAAGTTGTGGTGTTATTCTTCTAGTGGTGTCATGTGAACGTCGACTACATGATACTTCACCTTTATGGGCCTAGGGGAATGCATTTTGTATTCGTTTGCTAATTGTGGGGTTGCCGGAGTGACAGCAACCTGAACCCCGTTGGTATATCGATGCATGAGGGATAGCAGGATCTCAGAGTTTAAGGCTGTGGTTAGACTTATCTTAATTACTTTCTTGTATTTGCGGATGCTTGCAAGGGGTTTAATCACAAGTATGTATTAGTCCTAGGAAGGGGGTGCATTAGCATAGGTTCACCCACACAACACTTATCAAAACAATGAAGATTAATCAACTATATGAAGCGAAAGCACTAGACTAAATTCCCGTGTGTCCTCAAGAACGTTTGGTCATCATAAGTAAACAAACCGGCTTGTCCTTTGTGCTAAAAAGGATTGGGCCACTCGCTGAAATTATTACTCTTGCATTTTACTTACTTGTATTTTATTTATCTGCTATATCAAAACCCCCTGAATATTTGTCTGTGAGCATTTACAGTGAATCCTTCATCGAAACTGCTTGTCAACACCTTCGCTCCTCGTTGGGTTCGACACTCTTATTTATCGAAAGTACTACGATACACCCCCTATACTTGTGGGTCATCAAGACTATTTTCTGGCGCCGTTGCCGGGGAGTGAAGCGCTATTGGTAAGTGGAATTGGTAAGGAAAACTTTACTGTACGTGCTGTTTTTATTTCTGCCTGCTGCTATAATTCATTATGGAGAGATCTTCTCTTGAATTCCTATTTGGGAAATCTACTACTACTGCAACGGTAGTGGATGAGGCGCCAGGTGAGAAAGTGATCCCATATAAAATACCTATGAAAATTATTGAACGCGTTGTGGATAACCGCTATGAAGGGGATGGAACTGTCCATCCTGGAGATCATTTACTGTTTTTACATAAATTATGTGAGTTATTCAAGTGTGCAGGTATTTCTATGGATGAAATTAGGAAGAAACTATTCTCTATATCGTTGTCTGGTAAAGCGGCGCATTGGTACAAATTGCTGAAGAATGGGAATTCTCTCGATTGGAAGGATATTGTGCCTCTATTTTATTCTAAATTCTATCCTCCAAGTGAAATTCACAAAGACCGAAACCGCATATATAATTTCTGGCCTCATGATGGAGAGAGTATTTCCCAAGCATGGGGGAGATTGAAGTCTTTAATGCTCAAATGCCCCATTCATGAGCTTCCGGTAATATCATCATTGATAATTTCTATGCAAGACTTTCTTTTCAAGATAAAACCTTGCTGGATACTACTTGTTCTGGATCATTCACACGCAACAAAGAAGAGTTTAAATGGGACCTTCTTGATCGGATTTAGGAGAATACTGAAGGATGGGAGAACGACAAAGGTAGAGAGTCAGGTATAAATTATGATTATGAATGCATTGAAACTTTTATGGATACTGATAAATTTCGTAATATGAGTGCTACTTATGGTCTTGACTCTCAAGTTGTTGCAAATTTTTATAAATCTTTTGCCTCTCATTTTGAATTGCCTAGGAAGAATTTTGATAAGTATCATGAACCTTACAAAGATAAAACTTTCATAGGTAAATGTATTGAAGTTAAAGTTGATCATATTCTTCCTGAAGCTTATATTGAAAAAACTCCTTTCCCTATAAAATGAAGTATTCTGTTATAACTAGTGTGGTTAATAAAAGTGCAAAGAAACCTATAGAACCTGAGGAGCAAATAAATGTTGAACCTGCTATTGCAATAGTTAAAGATCTTGTGACTGAAAATGTAGAAGATGGTCACATCATTTTCTGTGAAGATGCTTCTAATATTGTTTCACATCCTAGTAAGTCTAGGAAAGCTAGTGTTCCTATGCTCTCTGTTAAAATTGGTGATCATTGTTATTATGGTTTATGTGATATTGGTGCCAGTTCTAGTGCCATTCCTTATGAGCTTTACTTGGAAATCATGCACGAAATTGGTTCTTGTGAACTTGAAGATATTGATGTGGTTATTCGGCTAGCTAATAGAGAAACTATCTCTCTTATTGTTATTGTTCGAGATGTGGAAGTTCTATGTGGTCATATTAAATATCCTGCTAACTTTTTGGTACTTGGTTGTGTTGCTAGTAAGACTTGTCCTATCATTTTTGGTAGACCTTTTCTAAATACTTGTGGAACTATTATAGATTGCAAGAAAGAGAAAATTGTGACTAAATTTGCTGGTGAATCTTATGAGTTTAATTTCTCTAAATTTGCCAAAGTTCCTTATAAAGCTGAATTGCCTAATAATGATTTTAGAGTTGAATAACTTGCATCTATTGCTCTTGCTCCTAGTAATCCTTTGCAGCAACATTTGGAGGATCATGAGAGTGAAGTCTTTAGGGAAGAAAGGAATGAGCTTGATGAAATTTTCCTTCGTCAACCTATTCTTAAACATGACTTACCGGTTGGAGATCTAGGTACAACACCACCACCAAAGGAAGATCCTGTTTTTGATTTGAAACAGTTGCCCGATAATCTTAAGTATGCTTATATTGATGATAAGAAAACATATCCTGTTATTATTAGTGCTAAGCTTTCAGATTTTGAGGAAGAAAGATTATTGGAAATATTGAAGAAACACCGAGGAGCTATTGGCTACACTCTTGATGACTTGAAGGGGATTTCTCCCGCTATTTGCCAACATGCCATCAACATGGAAGATGATGCAAAGCCTGTTGTTGAACATCAGCGTCGTCTAATTCCTAAGATGAAGGATGTGGTAAGGAATGAGGTATTAAAACTTCTTGAAGCTGGTATTATATATCCTATTGCTGATAGTAGATGGGTTAGTCTTGTGCATTGTGTTCCTAAGAAAGGAGGAATAATTGTTGTACCTAATGATAATGATGAGCTTATCCCTCAAAGAGTAGTTGTAGGGTATAGAATGTGCATTGATTATCGAAAAGTTAATAAAGTTACTAAGAAGGATCATTACCCTTTACCTGTTATTGATCAAATGCTAGAAAGGTTATCTAAAAATACTCATTTATGCTTTCTTGATGGTTATTCTGGGTTTTCACAAATTGCTGTTAGAACTAAAGATCAAGAGAAAACCACTTTCACTTGTCCCTATGGAACTTATGCTTATAGGTGTATGCCTTTTGGTTTATGTAATGCTCCTGCTACTTTTCAAAGATGCATGTCTGCTATTTTTCATGGCTTTTGTGAAAAGATTGTAGAGGTATTCATGGATGATTTTTCTGTCTATGTGAATTCTTTTGATAATTGTTTGCGAAACCTTGATAAAGTTTTGCAGAGATGTGAAGAAACTAACCTTGTCCTTAATTGGGAGAAATGCCACTTTATGGTTAACGAAGGAATTGTATTGGGACATAAAATTTGAAAGAGGTATTGAAGTTGATAGAGCTAAGGTTGAAGCGATTGAGAAGATGCCCTATCCGAGGGATGTTAAAGGTATTCGTGGTGTTCTTGGTCATGCTGGTTTTATAGGAGATTTATTAAAGATTTCTCTAAAATTTCAAAGCCTCTTACTAATCTTCTTCAAAAAGATGTACCTTTTATTTTTGATGATGATTGTAAGGAAGCTTTTGAAACTCTAAAGAAAGCCTTAACAATTTCTCCAGTAGTTGAACCTCCTGATTGGAATTTACCTTTTGAAATTATGTGTGATGCTAGTGATTTTGCTGTGTTCTTGGACAGAGTAGATAAAAAACTGAATGTTATTCATTATGCTAGTAAAACTCTTGATGCTGCTCAAAAAATTATGCTACAACTGAAAAAGAATTATTAGCTGTGGTTTTTTTTTGACAAGTTTAGACCTTATATTGTTGATTCAAAAGTCACAATTCATACTGATCATGCTGCAATTAGGTACCTTATGGAAAAGAAAGATGCTAAGCCAAGGCTTATTAGATGGGTGCTTCTTTTGCAAGAATTTGATTTACATATTGTAGATAGGAAATGTAACACCCCAAGTTTTCAGTAATAAATAAAGAAAAGAGATACTTCAATTACTCAAGTTTCACAACAAACAAAAACTTTGCTCATGCATATAGTGTCACATATAGTTTCATGCATATGAGTGAATTTCTTTTGTGCAATTGCCTTGATGAGTGTTAGTATGTTGATCTCTTGCTATTAATCCCTAAACTAAGATCACCTAACCCTACCTTGAGAAAAATAGAAGAAATAAAGAAAAGCCCAATTATCACTCACATACAACTTAGGCCAAATTGCAAATCTTCATCTAAGGCCATCATTGCTTGACTTGCTTGTAGAATACATATATATGATAAACAAATACAATTGCATCAAAGAAACAAGAATCAAACCAAAGAAATTCTCAAAACCTTCACACATATGATAATGGTCATATGTCACCATTTTAATTTCTTCACCACTTTGCCCCTCTTTATCTTTCTATTCCTAAACGAGACTTGGTCAACTAAGGCCACCTCATCCAAGACCAAGTGATGTTGAACAATGTTGGTGTTGACCACCAGGGCTAGAGTTGACTAGGTTGACCAGAAATGATGTGCCAAGATGGAACCCGAAATTGAAAACAAGATCACCTCACATTGGAATTTTTGCAAATCAACTCCAAAATGAACCCCACCACCACCAATCTTTCACTTTAATTATATAAATGAGATGTACCAGAAAGATTTCCAAAATTCATCAAAAAAGTTCTTGCGGGCATTGTGCCGAACACCTTGCAGGCTCTGTTCCAGAAACTTGCTACACCCTATTACACGATGGATTTTGGCCTAAACCATGCTTTACCAGAGATGATCATGCTCCTCTGCAACCCCTGCATCCATCACAGTACTTGCACCGTCGATTAAAGTGTGGAGTAAGGCCTAAACAAACCATGCCGTGCACCATGCCGGCCACCTTTGCACTCGAGCGAGCTGAGCCCCTCCTCTCCCCTACACCATGTCTACAAGCATCTCTGGAGCACGAGGACAACGCCCATGCCCTGCCCAAACTCGCCAAGCCACGACATTGGCCAGGCCGAGCACGCCCAGCACCATGCCAGGACGTGCCAGGCATGCGGTGAGCGCGCTGTGGAGCGCGCCAGAGCATCTCGCGCCAGCTCGACGTCGTCCTCCTCCTGCACCCCTACGCCTGCGTCGAGCATCCACTCGCCACCCTCCACACGCTAGACAAGCGCCCTAGCCTTCCCCTGCACCGTCGCCGTCGTCCTCGATGGAATCATGCCGCACGCCCTGTCGCACTCCATTCAAGCGCTCGAGTGATCCCGTCGCCCTTTTCTCTATGTCGCTGCACGTTGAGCATCGCCAGGACGATGCCTATCTCTAGCCGTCCTCGCCTTGCCCCTTCGAGCACCAGAAGCGCCGCGCCATGGACGCTCCTCCACGGCACCCCACGGCCACCTCCCTCCGCTATAAATAGAGGAGCTCAGCCCTCCATTTCTTCACCCAACTTGCTCCCCCCCCACCACTGATCCTTCTCCACCCATCAATTTCACCCCACCTCGCCGGAGCAGCTTGAATCGAGAGCTCGAAGCCGCCGGAGCCCGCAGCTCAACGTCGACGACTGACGCCGCCCCGAGCCTCGCCACTGCTACCAGCCGCCTCAGCACCCTCGACAACGCCGCCTCGCATCAAGTAGAACACCGCGGGAACCTTGGTACGCCCTCCGACCCCCTAGGCACGCCGCGAGCTCGTCGGAATCTCGCCGGAGACGACGACCCCTGTGCGCCGTTGATCTCCCCTCTGATCTAATGGACCTCATCACGCGTACCGTTTCGGCTGTAAAAGAGCCACTGACGAGTGGCCCCTACCTTGTCAGACGGCCCACTCGCACCAGATGCGTGTTGGGCTGCGCTGTTATTTCCGGTTTCGGCCCATTCTAGTTTCCCGCGCGGCCCACAAATTCAAACTTCGTTTGATTAATTTAGCTGAATTCAAATACTGGTGTCCACTTCAAATTTAAATAGTTTAAAATCTAGTAAACCAAATTTAGCCAATTTTATATATTCGGAAAGCTCATGAAATTATCTAAACAATACCACTGGCCTCATGTCCAAATTCGTGGTAGAATTAATCTGCTAAAAATAACAAGGCAGGGCCTTTTCTAACTTCAAATAAATATTAAAACTTTGCTACAAGTGATTTTGAGTTGATTCCAACTCTAATGAATCACATTGGACATAATCTAACTGTTAATGCAAAAATATAGCATAGTTGTTTTGCATGATCATGGACTAGATCCAAATAATGGCTATGGAGCCATTTCTAGTCCATTTAACACATACACATAAACTTATTTGAATAGTATGAGAGCTCCTCCCTCATTTAAATTGTGATCCTAAGTAATTCAAATAGAGGTACTGACCTTGGTCTAATAAGCCTCATGCTTGGTTACTTAGTGACATTAAATCATTTCCATGTTAAAATGCATGAGGTGTAGCACCTCATTTAAATCTCCACTCTCAAATAATAGATATGGAGTGTTGATCTTGGTCAACTTATACTCATACCTTATTATTATTTGAAGAGATTAAATCTTAATAAGATTCAATGAGAGGAAATTATTTCCTCCAAAGCATTAAAGAACTACATTAATAAATAATTATAATGAGAGGAAATTATTTTTCTTTACAATAAAACCAAGTAAATCACCATGCTAACTAAGATGTGATGTTAGCATAGGCTTGTGTGAATTTATGATGTGTTTAGCTTAGCACTTAAGTTTGTGTGGTGATTGTGTACCCCGTATTCGTGTATAGACGCTAGTAACGAGGAGTATCAAGAGGAGGAAGGCTACTCTCAAGAAGAGGAGGAAAACTTTGACTCCTATCCCCACCAAGGCAAGCTAATATTCTTGCAAGCCAACTTAATGCAAAGCTCTACAAGAGCAAGGCATCATTACTTTTACTTTATGCTTAATGCACCTATCCCAAGTTTTTACTTTACAAGCTTTACTAAACTTGGTTTATCAAAGTTACTTTTTGATTCATGATTCACCTGGATTTATATCTAGAGTAGAACAAGAGCCTCAAAGTTAGCCTAGAGCAAGACAAGCTAGTTAGCACCCCTCATGACTAGTTGCTAGTGCTAACAAATAAAATTGACTACTCTAGATGGGAACATGTGCAATGAAGTGACTTTGAAAACCTTGGAATGATGGAGCATTCTATTGAAAGATTTTGAAAGTGAATATGACTTGTGAATGACTTGGTGAATTTTATGAAAACTGATGGTTGGGTTCGGATGCGATACCATTCCAATTTAACAGTACCCCCACAATACCCAACATGGGTAAGGGCTTAACCAGAAATTTATGTGCCTTAGTATGGGTTCCCTCTAAATAAGCATCATAGGGGTTATGCCTGCCTCCATTACAAGTGAAATGATGTGAATATGAGGTGAATGTACGACCCAAGCCCTGTGCAGTTCCCGGGTTGACGGGTTTCACCGGGAGGCCAAGCTCATGGGGAGAGGTGCCTATACTAGGGTAGGTAAGTGAAAGGTTATGGTTGGTAATCCGCGCACGGAGTGCGGTAAATCAGGGCCAGTTAACCCTGACGGATTATTGCAAATATTGTGGCACAAGTGTACAACCTCTGCAGAGTGTAGAACTATTTGAATAGCCGTGTCCACGGTTATGGACGATTGGAAAGGCCATACTGTTCCGTCCTCAGGCTCTTTTCAAAAATTCGACTTGTGACTTGAATTTGAAAGGTGAATGGTGACTTTGAATTGAATCACAACAGTGGTGGGAATGACACTAATGTTCCCACTTGAGTTAGTCTAGCGATTCAAGCATCTTTACTAAATGTTTATGAACTAAACTTAGCTTTATGCAAATAAACCTAGAGCTTAGCAACCCTTAAAATTGATAAGTACTTACATTAGTATTAGTTTGCGAGTACTTAAAGTACTCATGGATGTGTCCCTGGCTATTCCAATGCCAGACTATGAAGAGGAGCAACACTATGAGGATGACGGTCAGCAGGACGTGTATCAGAACTAGGATGCTTCTAACGTCAAGCGTTGGCCTGTGGATCGATCGTCCACCTACTACTACGCTTCCGCTACTTGTTATGTTTGTTGATCACTAGATCAACTATTTGTGTAATATTGGATCATGTGATCTATGGATGTAAGACTCTATGTGTTGTAATAAATGATGACTCTATGATATTCAACTGTTATGTCTCGCAACAACATTCTTCCTGGGATTGCGATGTACGACATAATAGGCACCGGGACTTAAAAATCCGGGTGTTGACAAGTTGGTATCAGAGCCATTGTTTGACCTTAGAAGCCCCTAGTTTAGAATGGACGTTTGGCAAAATTAGATTGAAAACTAATAAGAGAAATAGTTATGAAAACATATTCATATTCTTACCCTTGAGGATCTTTGCAAAATAATAAGTTCAAGTTTTGATTACAAATAACTTAACAATTTGCACACTTGCACCTCTAATTTACTCATACATTCCTCTACAGATGGAGCCCTTTGTTCAGACTGAGGTGTACCAGCTAGGGAATGGCGGAGATCTGATCTTCGAAAGGGACCTGCATGCCCTCTCGGAGTCTCTTGGACGCTCGCCACCTCAGTTCTACGGGGGACAGGTCAATGACCAGCCCGGTGGACAGCTACAGTGGGTGATCATGGCTGATCTCCCCGGGAAGCCTGAGTCTCCCATGTTCGGCAGGATCCAGTTCTCTCTCAGGGAGAACAACTGGGCGGATGGACTCACCCGCGCCATGCAAGAAGCACTCGCACGTCTGTGCGGGCAGAACGCCATGGCCCTCCAAGGAGGACGCTTTGCCCACCTAGCAAGGCACAACTCCCTTGGAGTACCCCTGAACCTGCCGTACCACCCCGTGCTGAGACACCATGTGGACCACCTCGACTTCATGCTGTGCGAAACTCGCACCGCGCTGGATAACTCCCGAGGCCTCACCAACTACGCCTACCACCAGATGATCCAGAAGGACGAGACCATCAAGGTCATCACCAAGGAACACCGGACTCTTCGTCGTGAGAACGCGAAGAAGGACTACGCCATCCACCGCCTCAAGGCCAAGGTCGCCGCAATGAAGGAGACCATCAAGACCCAAGAGGACCAACTCCGAGCCCTCGAAGGAGAAGGAGAAGGAGAAGGGGAAAATATCCCAGGGGATGGCTACTCCCATGCGAGCGACAACAACGAGGAGAATGATGACCTGGACTTCTACCCCTACGGAGATGACACCGCCCCGATCAATGTTGATGGAGAGTAGTCACTTGTGCACTTTACGTAGGTGTGAGTTGTATCGGTCCCAATGTATCGTAGCTTGATGAAAGGGTTCTTCAAACCCTCCGATGTGTTACCTTGTACTGTTTGCATCATGAATAAAATAAGAGTATGTTTAGTTTCCACATGTCAAGAACTCAAGTTTTAAATCTTGAACTTTACCCCAAAATAAGCCCTAGAACTTTCCCTCTCATCTCATTATCTATATCAATATTCAGATGGCACCTCCCAGCCGTGCATCGCAAGATGCTATGATGCAACTGCTGCAGACCCTCATGGCAGATCGAGAGGCTGAAAGAGCTGAAAGGCAAGCCAACATCGCGGCACTGCAACAGATTGCCCAGAACAACCAGGGCCACGGAAACCATGATCATCCGGGCTCCAAGTTGAAGAACTTCCAGAACACCAACCCTCCGGTTTTCAGCAAGACGGAAGAACCCCTCGATGCGGACGATTGGCTCCATACCATGGAGAATAATCTTGAAGTGGCCGGAGTGGAGGCCAATGACAAGGTTCTGTTCGCCACGCACTACCTGGCAGGACCAGCATGTGCTTGGTGGACGAGTGCCCGCGCATTGAATGCGGGACACATGATGACTTGGGCTAACTTCAAGCTCAAGTTCAGCAAGTACCACGTGCCCCCGGGCCTGATCAAGAAGATGAGGGATGAGTTCCGTGAACTAAAACAGGGCAGAATGACTGTGGTGGAGTACCGTGACAAGTTTCTTACCTTGTCAAGGTACGCCCCGATGAGACCGATACCACCGAGAAGAGGAAGGAGAGGTTTCTGAACGGACTGCACGATGAGATGCAGACTGTGTTGGTCAACGTTCCTTCTGCTGACCTCGAAGCCCTTGTTGACTCCGCCATCCAAATGGAGGGCAAGCTGAACTAGGCCAATGAGAACCGCAAGCGCAGAATAATGCGCCAGAGTGGGCCCAACAATACCCCCAAGTTTCGCCCTAGCTCAAGCGGAGGATTCACCCCCAGAAACAAGAGGCCACCGGCACTGATGTCGCGCCCCAGTTATCAGAACCGGAGTGGAGGAAACCCCAGGCCAGGAAGCCACCACAACAACCCCAGCAACAGCAACTACGTCCACCACAACAACAACTTCAACCGTGCGCCGATAAGAGCCCCCGCCAACACCACCAACCCCAACACTGCTCCGAGGACTGGGAGCAACGCTATCCCCGTCACTCCCAAGGACAAGTCCACCATCACCTGCTATGAGTGTGGTGTAGTGGGACACTATTCCAATGAGTGCCCCAAGAGACTCGCCAAGATCGCCGCCAACACCGCTGCACCTGCTCAGCAGCAACGCCGTGTCACCGGCAAGAAGTTCGCCCCCAACAACCCCAACAACCGCAGCGGCCGCCTCTTTCACATGGGTGCGGAAGAAGCCCAGGAAGCGCCGATGTCGTGCTGGGTATGTTCTCTGTTAATTCAGATGGCAAGAGTGTTGTTTGATTCTGGAGCATCGCATTCATTTGTCACCGAGGATTTTGCATGCACTAGTAAGATTCAACCTATCAGTTTGAAGCATGTCATGATAGTTCAAATACCCGGTTCAACTTCAAAAGCTAGAAAAATTTGCAAGGATGTACCCATCAGAATCCAGGAAATAGAGTTTTAGGCCAATTTGACTGTTCTGGGAACAAAGGGTTTGGAAGTAGTACTGGATATGGATTGGATGTCCGAGCACCATGGACTGATTGATTGTGCCAAGGAGGCCATCACCATGACCAGTAGCGCCGGAGTATTAGTAGAACATATCTCAGAAAGACTACCCAGATGACCTGCAACCAGAGTTTAGCCAAGCCCCCTTGGATCAGATCAGGGTCGTCTGTAGATTTCCTGATGTGTTTCCTGATGATCTACCCGGTATGCCCCCAGGTCGGGATATCGAGTTATCATTGAGTTAATCCCTGGAACAGGACCCATAGCCCAGAGAGTTTATAGCATGAACCCGGCAGAATTACTGGAGCTGAAGAAGCAACTGGATGAATTTTAGCCAAAGGTCTGATCCGACCAAGTGCGTCGCCTTGGAGGTTCCCAGTTTTGTTTGTGGATAAGAAAGACGGTGCCGGTCGTTTATGTACGGATTACCGCAAGCTTAATGATGTCACCATCAAGAACACATATTCCTTGCCCAAGATAGAAGCCTTGTTTGGCCAGTTGACCGGTGCCACTGTGTTCTCTAAGATTGATCTTAGGACAGGTTACCATCAGCTAAAGATCCGCGCAACAGATATCCCAAAGACGGTATTCACCACCAGATATGGGTTGTATAAGTACAACGTCATGTCATTTGGACTGACCAATGCCCCCGCTTACTTCATGAACCTCATGAATAAGATCTTCATGAACTTCCTGGACAAGTTTGTCGTTGTCTTCATCGCTGACATCCTAATCTACTCCAAGTCCGAGGAGGAACATGAGCAACACCTAGAGATCGTCCTAGAAACCCTTAGACAGCACAAGGTGTACGCCAAGTGAAAGCTAGTGCGAGTTCTGGTTAAAGGAAGAAGGATTCCTGGGACACATCTTGTCAACAGGAGGAATTGCTGTTGATCCCACAAAGAATAAGACCGTTGCAGAATGGAAACCCCCAACCACTCAGACTGAAGTCCGTGCTTTTCTAGGATTAGCCGGATACTACCGCAGGTTGGTTGAGGGATTCACAAGCATAGCAAGACCCATGACTTAGAACTTGCGGCAGTAGGGTTAGCTTTGAAAGTTGGGCATCATTACCTCATGGGTAATCGATGCGAAATCTATTCGGATCACAAGAGTATGAAGTATATCTTCACCCAGAAGGAGTTGAACCAGAGGCAAAGAAGGTGGTTAGAGTTAATCAAGGATTACGATATGGAAATCCACCATCACCCCGGCAAGGCCAATGTGGTAGCAGATGCTTTAAGTAGACTGCCGTGTCAGTTGAACTCCATAATCGCCGCAGAACAATCTAGCCTGAACCCAGAGTTTGAACAGTATAGACTAGAGCTGGTTAGCGAAGGATTCCTCGCCAGCATAGAGCTACAACCTACACTGATTAGCCAGATCAAAGAGGCCCAAAAGGGAAATGGTAGTATTGACGGGATCAAAAACCAACTAGCCGCAGGAAAGGCACCAGGATTCACTATAGACGAAAAAGGAATACTTGGTACAACGGACGCTTGTGCGTACCGTCAGGTTCGGAGTTAAAACCAGTTATCCTGAAGGAAACCCACAACCCCGCTTTTATTCCATTCACCCCGAAGGTACCAAGATGTACAGGATTTGAGGAAATAATTTTTGGTGGCATGGAATGAAGCGAGAAATCAGGAGCTACATCGCCAAGTGCGACATATGTCAGAGAGTCAAGGCCGAGCATCAACAACCCGCCGGACTGCTACAGCCCCTGCAGATTCCCGAATGGAAGTGGGATTCGGTAGGAAGGATTTCATCGCCAGACTACCCAAATCTAACAAAGGAAATGATTCCCTCTAGGTAGTAGTGAATAGACTGATCAAGGTCGTCCCTTTTTGAAGACTGTCTACCGTACACAGCATTTTTCATATAACCACAACTACCAAGCCAGCTTGCAAAAAGGGCCCTCTTCGAAGCCTTGTACGGAAGGAAGTACCGTACCCCTCTGAACTGGTCGGAAGTCGGAGAGAGTCAAGCCCTGGGACCAGATATTTTTCGAGAGCCAAAGAGAAGGGACACAAGATCCGATAAAAAAAACTTTCGAGATAGGAGACTTAGTGTACCTCAAAGTGTCCCCTCTTAAAGGAATGCAGAGATTCCAGCATAGAGGAAAACTTGCACCCCGCTAGGTTCGACCTTTCAAAATCCCGAGTCACCGAGGAGAAGTATCTTATCAACTGGAATTGCCAGAAGAAATGGCAGCTGTGCGCTATGTGTTTCACATTTTCTCTACTCCGCCAATGCCTAGAAATACTGGAAAAGACCGAAGTTTTTAAGAACATCGATCACAGATCTGTAGATCAACGCAGACCTGATCTATCACAAAATGCCAATTCACCTACTGGAAGAAGCTTTCAGAACCACTCATACCAGGAGTATCAAGTTTCAAAAAAAAATCCAATGGAGAAATCACACCGAAGAAGAGGCCACTTGGGAAAGAGGAGACGTCATGAAGACTGAGTATCCAAATCTTTTTAGTACCTAGTTTTCTTTAAGATCTCGGGACGAGATCTTTTGTAAGGGGGAAGGGTTTGTAACACCCCAAGTTTTCAGTAATAAATAAAGAAAAGAGATACTTCAATTACTCAAGTTTCACAACAAACAAAAACTTTGCTCATGCATATAGTGTCACATATAGTTTCATGCATATGAGTGAATTTCTTTTGTGCAATTGCCTTGATGTCACATCCCGAAATTTTTCCAAATTTTGGAATGTAAAATAAAAATAAATTTAATGCTTGATTGTTTGAACCTGAGTGAAATTGTGCAAGAAATTAAAACTTTTGAGGTTATTTAAAACTATTTCCCAAAATGGTGTTTTAAGAACCTTTGTTTTCAAAGTATTTTCAAATCAAACATATTTTAACTTTTAAGGTTTTCAAATCCTTGATGGATTTTATTTATGAAAACAAAATCCCCAAACCTTATTTTGGTATATTAATGCCCAAGTAGCCATAAAGGCCAATGTGCATGCATGCATTATTTTCTTATTTATTATTTTATTTTCTATAAATGAGTTTTAAACATGCCCCTTTTGCCCTAAAATACTATTTTGAATTTTACAATTTTTTAGAAACAAATTTGGAATCTTTTGGAGACCTAAAACAAAAGTTATGAAAGAAATAAAAAAAAATCAATAAAAAAACAAATGAAGCAGACCATCTGGGCTGACCGGACTAATCAGCCCACGCGAATCAGCCCACAATGACATTTTTTTTCTCTCTTCCTTCTATTTTTCTTTGGGCCGCATTTTCCTTTTGGCCCATGTAGCCGAACCACCCAGCCCAGCTGAGCGCTCGCTCGTCTCCTTCCTCCTGCTCTTTTCACGGAACGTTACAACTATGCCCATGGCTATCTTTTCCTCTCCTCTCTATGGCATTCAAGACCACCAAATGGCTCGACATGAATACGAAAGTTACTCCAAATGTTATGAGTCATCCGTTCAGGTAATTATTTCTTCATTTTGCGGTCTTAATATCCCAATTCAAACCGGCGCTCCCAATGCCAACCGTCGGCATTCATCCCCCGATCTCCCTCCTCAAGCCATACCAATGCGAACCAGGATGTCCATTGCGTGTTCCATATCTTCCTCTTCCACTTTATTCTGAAAGTTTGTACGGATATACTCTGTACAACCCACACCGGCCATGCCATGATCAGCCCCAAAATTCGAGTTCATCGCAAGATGCCGTCGCCCTTAGTGATCATCTCGACGATACCTCTAACCAGGAGACTCTCCTCGAGGCTGTGTACATCCATGACATGGTGCTGCATCCTATTGTCGTTGTTGGCCGCGACGCCTTCGGAGTTCGTCGGACCGGTACGTCGCATAGGTTGACCATTTTCTTGATTCCTTTCTCCTGTGAATTCTTTTAACTGGAGCCTACATCCAGGACATGTTTTTCCACCCTCTAAATGTTCTTCTGGACGAACGCCAAGATCGATGCCGACCGGGACGGATGCGGCAGCTCCGTCGCTTGTACCCGAATGTATAGATCATACAAGACCGAGCTGTCACACCACAAGGATTAGGGAGGAAAGATGAACCTAGCAAACGAACAAAGAGCTTGCGCCATCGACTGCAGACAACAACCATAGCAATCAAATCTATCCCCGTTGTGGACTTCCTCGCATACGTACATCTTTCCCGGTGAGGAACATTTCATTTTCTTTGCACCTATATACTCTCCTAGATATCTTACCTAGCTGCTAGACTTTTTCTTTATATGTCTTTGGACATGATCCAAGTCACTCGCAACCGTGAATCGTTTGGCAATCAGTGGCATTGTCATGTTTGTCTAAGATTCATTGATCATATGACTGCGAGCCAACCATATACGAAATGATCATACTGATCTTAGTAGTTTACTGAATCTATCTGCAAGTCGATCTGATCATACAAACGCTGCCACCGTCGTGTAATAGCTTTGTGTTTAAATCTGAAACATACAGTTCAGATTTTGTATAGTCAGATCCATCCTTGCCCAACTAAATGAACCCGTATACAATGGATGGATCGATCGGTTTCCTGTGGTACTAGCTCATAGCTCACGTTTAACTTTAAAATTTCGTAACTGTAGATCTAGAGCTCCGTTTGAATAGTTGTTCTTCCGTTAAGTTCATAATTAAATCCTCTACAACTTTCGTGTAGGAAGTTTTTCCATCCGAGAAACTTTCTCGGACAACTTTTCGGACACCACTAAAATCCATACCTTGAGTTCTACACGTCGGTTTTCGACAAACTTTATACTGTTGGAATCAGTAAAATGCCTAGATCAATCTAGACATTTTGGCATGTCGGATTCACACGCTTTGTTTTCATGGCATTTGTATGGTCCGCAATATCGTTCTTCCACTATGAAACTCATTTAGACACATTCACCATGTTCCATCACATCTCTCCACAACATATTATCCTAGTTCATATTATTCAAATAACAACTGAGTTATTTGAGTAAATAGTGACAATCTTAACTACAGATTCCTCCCTTGTGCAAATGTTATGTGGAGACCCTCTACTACATAGCACAAACCTTGAACCAATATCGTGTCTATCCAAATTTATTCTGAATCACTCTTTGACTTAGTTTAGAACTATTCAACTTACAAATGAGTAATTTGAGTAATTCTACATATCACTAGTTCATTACCAAAGTCTATGTGCCACCTTGTGCTATTTTGTTAAGTGTTGCCGCACTTTACTTGATAGTATTCTAGAAGCACCATTTGATACTTATGTGATTCTAGTCACATGAGCCTTTCCAAATTCTATCTATTTGTATCCCATCGACTCCTTTCCAATATCCATTTTCTTTCTAAGTATTTGATCATGTCATTCAATATCTCAAAGACATATCTTGCAAGCCATGCCTCATGCCATATCTTCTTTATCCGATGAGTAAAATAAAATGAATAATAACTTGTTGTTTTCCTTGCTTGATTTTGTTGTTGTATGAATGGTGTGTTTATGTTGTGCTATTTTTTATCTTATAGTTTGTGTGAAGAGCGACGTGTTTTGTTGAGAGAAGTGAATGATCTTCAATTACCGAAAAGGCAAGTGACACTCAAATCCTACTTATTTTAATTATGCATTAGTGTTTTTGAAACTAGTATGCATGGTAGGATTTTGGTTTCAAAAGTAAAGTATTATGCTATGCTTAGCAAACCCTAGTAGTGTGTAGCTACTCCTGAACTCATTGCTAGGATGCTTTAATTTTGCTCTGCAACATCAAATGCCAAATGTTGTTTCGTTATTGGATGTGAGTGTTTGAAAAATTAAAATTAACAACCCTAATGAAACACCTGGGTGGATTGGTTGATTGGTGGGCGGTTGCTCAGGTCCACGCCCCGAGTGGGCTAAAGTGGTGAATCCCTGAGAGTACGCAAGTTGTAGAGTGGTCGCTTTTGACTGCACACCTGGTTTTCACCAGGGGATCGTGTGGGGGTTTACTAGCTGTAAGGTTTTAAGCTTGTGAGTTCCACTTGTGGTAGGCCACCCAGGATTAAAGAGATTACCATGTCGTCCATGTTTTAGATAGCTTCCAGTGCAGCCTTATGGTATTATGGGCTCTGCCAAGATTAATTAAGTTGTGAGGATTCAACTTGTGGCTAGACAGTGGGTGGAGGCGACGGCCAAGGGAACGGGTCTAGTTTGTATGGTTGAATTCTTCTTCTGAAAGATCTTGTCCCATTTCTTCTCTTGGGAAGGGTGGGTCATAAGGTGAAAGTGCACAACCTCTCGAGAGTTAAACCTAAGATCTTAGCCGTGTCCCCGGTTATGGACAATTTGAGCTCCTAGACAAGGAATGTACGGAAGAATCTCATCACCTTTTTGAATGTATTTAAAATTTGAATCAACCTTTGAAAACTCATGGGAGATGTAACCATGTGATTATTTTAAAACCCATGGAGGATTTTTCCATGGTGTGATTTCATAATGTCATTCAAAGATTTTCAAAATGTTTTGTTTTAAATAAAATATAGGATAAAATTGGCTTTATGCAAATTTGCCTAAACTCCACCAGCCAAATATCATGTAGATAGTCATGCCCAAAACTGCCACCAAATAAGTGTCATTTGCCAGTACATCATTGTACTGACCTCCATTCGTGGGGCTGCATATTCAAACGTGCAGGATTTTATGAGGAGAAGTACGTGATAGGATCTCGAGTCTACATTCCAACATGACTGCCTGTGGCACATGAAGATGATGAAGACTCATTGATGATTTACTTTCCGCTGTGTTAGTTCTGAACATTGTTGAGCTAGTCCATGTGACTATGCAATTTGTAAGGTTTTACTTTACCCTCTGGATCAACGATGTAGTAATTTGATACTATTGCAATGATTATTACATTTTGTAATGTGTGTGCTATCAGTGATCCCGGGAATAGCACTATACACAGGTATCTTGCCTTTATTAAAAGGTAGGATGCTACAAAATGGTATCAGAGCATAGTGTTGCCTATAGGATCGAGACCCTAGGTTTGGATTAGAAATAGGAAGACCCCAGGATGAAAAATTTATCTAATCCTATTTCAATTAAAAATAATGTTTGGATTTTGAACCTCTTATATTCTTATCTACTCCATCTTCAAAATTGTTTTCCTCTCACCTTAGATGACCCACTTCATGAATACCATCAAGGAAGTAGAGTTGATGACCTTGTGCCCGAAGTGAGGGACTGATGCTTCATGAGATATTCTTCTACTCCACAAGAAGTGCTTCATGGAAGACCAATGAAGACACTTGAAGAAAGACTTCGATGCAGACTATACAATACACGAAGATACACCGAAGGACTATAATAGAAACTTGATGCATCCAATATAGAAATAGACTAGACCACCATTATTTCTCTTTTAACAAACCAACGATAAAGTAACAAAGTATTGATCTTACCAAATTGAGGTATGACCGTACAAGTTTGTTTGTGTTTGAAACATGTTGCTTGATGCTTGTTAAGATGATTGTTGTTTGCTGAAATGCTTTGATATGCTGTGTTTGGGTAGGAACCTTCTGTAGAATCTTTCTATCTATTCTCACCTATACCCAACCCAATAAAGGTTTTCCTGGCAAATCGCCATGAAGACAACATTAGTGAAACCAACCTTGAGGTTTCCTATCAAGATGAAGAAGCATAGGGTGTGAGATACGCAAAACCTTAGTTAAGGAACGATAGAAATGTTTTCAAAACAGTTCAATAATGGGGATTGAAACATTGATTCAATTTTCCATAGAAGTTTTTATCAAACTTGTGAGGTTGACCAAGTGTTAGAATACGAGATTCAATAAATCAAATACGGAGTAATGATCTGGGTGCAGGATGGATTGATCACCATTCCTACTACTCTTATCATTCGCTTTCGTAATGTTGACTTTGCGAATCTAGAGAGACGTACCTACAAGAGAGACGTCGCTGTTAAGCCTGAACCATAGGGTGAATAGATATTATGAACTTATAGTAGGCAAGTGCTGCCAACCGTAGGACTACGGTGAGTTTGAAGATCCAACCACTAGTTTAGAGTGGTGGAAGGATGTCGAAGACACCAAGAAGAAAAGGATGAAGGATCCCATGAAGTTTTCATATTTTGGTTTCCTGATTGACCCAAAGAGTGACCCATCAGTATCAGAAGTAGCTCAACAACCAACCTTTTTGGATTAGAAGCCCTACTATGAAGGAAACCTATTCGACTCACCTTGGAGAGATATGTTTTTCACTATATGTGAATAAACATTTACCTATTGGATATTAACCTAGAAGCCATAGATGTTTTTCACAAGATGACCTGTTGTCAAGCCATATCCTCGGATGTGCCATGTCATATCCAAGATGAGCTTAGCCCAAACCCAAGACCGAAGACTGCGTACAAAAGTTCCTTTTAAGGGTGGTAGAAGCCATACCTTGGATTATGGATAGACACCAGATGGTACTTGGAGTAGGTATCACAAAGAGTTCTCCCTGAGTATACTCAAGTAAAGTATAATACCCAGGGGATAGTACCCTCATAAAAATGGATACAATTGATTGTATGAGTGTATATGGCTTGGTGTAAAGTTTTCAAAGCTCAAGTTTAATGTCAGAAACATCCTTGGAGAGGTTCGAAAGAGAAGCAATAATCAATACGAACCTTCTAGAAGACCTGAACCCAAAACCTTTTATTTCTAGCCTTTTCTCAAATCTCGAGGACGAGATTTCTTTTAAGGGTGGTAGTCTGTCACATCCCGAAATTTTTCCAAATTTTGGAATGTAAAATAAAAATAAATTTAATGCTTGATTGTTTGAACCTGAGTGAAATTGTGCAAGAAATTAAAACTTTTGAGGTTATTTAAAACTATTTCCCAAAATGGTGTTTTTAAGAACCTTTGTTTTCAAAGTATTTTCAAATCAAACATATTTTAACTTTTAAGGTTTTCAAATCCTTGATGGATTTTATTTATGAAAACAAAATCCCCAAACCTTATTTTGGTATATTAATGCCCAAGTAGCCATAAAGGCCAATGTGCATGCATGCATTATTTTCTTATTTATTATTTTATTTTCTATAAATGAGTTTTAAACATGCCCCTTTTTCCCTAAAATACTATTTTGAATTTTACAATTTTTTAGAAACAAATTTGGAATCTTTTGGAGACCTAAAACAAAAGTTATGAAAGAAATAAAAAAAAATCAATAAAAAAACAAATGAAGCAGACCATCTGGGCTGACCGGACTAATCAGCCCACGCGAATCAGCCCACAATGACATTTTTTTTCTCTCTTCCTTCTATTTTTCTTTGGGCCGCATTTTCCTTTTGGCCCATGTAGCCGAACCACCCAGCCCAGCTGAGCGCTCGCTCGTCTCCTTCCTCCTGCTCTTTTCACGTACACTGGAACGTTACAACTATGCCCATGGCTACCTTTTCCTCTCCTCTCTATGGCATTCAAGACCACCAAATGGCTCGACATGAATACGAAAGTTACTCCAAATGTTATGAGTCATCCGTTCAGGTAATTATTTCTTCATTTTGCGGTCTTAATATCCCAATTCAAACCGGCGCTCCCAATGCCAACCGTCGGCATTCATCCCCCGATCTCCCTCCTCAAGCCATACCAATGCGAACCAGGATGTCCATTGCGTGTTCCATATCTTCCTCTTCCACTTTATTCTGAAAGTTTGTACGGATATACTCTGTACAACCCACACCGGCCATGCCATGATCAGCCCCAAAATTCGAGTTCATCGCAAGATGCCGTCGCCCTTAGTGATCATCTCGACGATACCTCTAACCAGGAGACTCTCCTCGAGGCTGTGTACATCCATGACATGGTGCTGCATCCTATTGTCGTTGTTGGCCGCGACGCCTTCGGAGTTCGTCGGACCGGTACGTCGCATAGGTTGACCATTTTCTTGATTCCTTTCTCCTGTGAATTCTTTTAACTGGAGCCTACATCCAGGACATGTTTTTCCACCCTCTAAATGTTCTTCTGGACGAACGCCAAGATCGATGCCGACCGGGACGGATGCGGCAGCTCCGTCGCTTGTACCCGAATGTATAGATCATACAAGACCGAGCTGTCACACCACAAGGATTAGGGAGGAAAGATGAACCTAGCAAACGAACAAAGAGCTTGCGCCATGGACTGCAGACAACAACCATAGCAATCAAATCTATCCCCGTTGTGGACTTCCTCGCATACGTACATCTTTCCCGGTGAGGAACATTTCATTTTCTTTGCACCTATATACTCTCCTAGATATCTTACCTAGCTGCTAGACTTTTTCTTTATATGTCTTTGGACATGATCCAAGTCACTCGCAACCGTGAATCGTTTGGCAATCAGTGGCATTGTCATGTTTGTCTAAGATTCATTGATCATATGACTGCGAGCCAACCATATACGAAATGATCATACTGATCTTAGTAGTTTACTGAATCTATCTGCAAGTCGATCTGATCATACAAACGCTGCCACCGTCGTGTAATAGCTTTGTGTTTAAATCTGAAACATACAGTTCAGATTTTGTATAGTCAGATCCATCCTTGCCCAACTAAATGAACCCGTATACAATGGATGGATCGATCGGTTTCCTGTGGTACTAGCTCATAGCTCACGTTAACTTTAAAATTTTGTAACTGTAGATCTAGAGCTCCGTTTGAATAGTTGTTCTTCCGTTAAGTTCGTAATTAAATCCTCTACAACTTTCGTGTAGGAAGTTTTTCCATCCGAGAAACTTTCTCGGACAACTTTTCGGACACCACTAAAATCCATACCTTGAGTTCTACACGTCGGTTTTCGACAAACTTTATACTGTTGGAATCAGTAAAATGCCTAGATCAATCTAGACATTTTGGCATGTCGGATTCACACGCTTTGTTTTCATGGCATTTGTATGGTCCGCAATATCGTTCTTCCACTATGAAACTCATTTAGACACATTCACCATGTTCCATCACATCTCTCCACAACATATTATCCTAGTTCATATTATTCAAATAACAACTGAGTTATTTGAGTAAATAGTGACAATCTTAACTATAGATTCCTCTCTTGTGCAAATGTTATGTGGAGACCCTCTACTACATAGCACAAACCTTGAACCAATATCGTGTCTATCCAAATTTATTCTGAATCACTCTTTGACTTAGTTTAGAACTATTCAACTTACAAATGAGTAATTTGAGTAATTTTACATATCACTAGTTCATTACCAAAGTCTATGTGCCACCTTGTGCTATTTTGTTAAGTGTTGCCGCACTTTACTTGATAGTATTCTAGAAGCACCATTTGATACTTATGTGATTCTAGTCACATGAGCCTTTCCAAATTCTATCTATTTGTATCCCATCGACTCCTTTCCAATATCCATTTTCTTTCTAAGTATTTGATCATGTCATTCAATATCTCAAAGACATATCTTGCAAGCCATGCCTCATGCCATATCTTCTTTATCCGATGAGTAAAATAAAATGAATAATAACTTGTTGTTTTCCTTGCTTGATTTTGTTGTTGTATGAATGGTGTGTTTATGTTGTGCTATTTTTTTATCTTATAGTTTGTGTGAAGAGCGACGTGTTTTGTTGAGAGAAGTGAATGATCTTCAATTACCGGAAAGGCAAGTGACACTCAAATCCTACTTATTTTAATTATGCATTAGTGTTTTTGAAACTAGTATGCATGGTAGGATTTTGGTTTCAAAAGTAAAGTATTATGCTATGCTTAGCAAACCCTAGTAGTGTGTAGCTACTCCTGAACCCATTGCTAGGATGCTTTAATTTTGCTCTGCAACATCAAATGCCAAATGTTGTTTCGTTATTGGATGTGAGTGTTTGAAAAATTAAAATTAACAACCCTAATGAAACACCTGGGTGGATTGGTTGATTGGTGGGCGGCTGCTCAGGTCCACGCCCGAGTGGGCTAAAGTGGTGAATCCCTGAGAGTACGCAAGTTGTAGAGTGGTCGCTTTTGACTGCACACCTGGTTTTCACCAGGGGATCGTGTGGGGGTTTACTACCTGTAAGGTTTTAAGCTTGTGAGTTCCACTTGTGGTAGGCCACCCAGGATTAAAGAGATTACCATGTCGTCCATGTTTTAGATAGCTTCCAGTGCAGCCTTATGGTATTATGGGCTCTGCCAAGATTAATTAAGTTGTGAGGATTCAACTTGTGGCTAGACAGGGTGGAGGCGACGGCCAAGGGAACGGGTCTAGTTTGTATGGTTGAATTCTTCTTCTGAAAGATCTTGTCCCATTTCTTCTCTTGGGAAGGGTGGGTCATAAGGTGAAAGTGCACAACCTCTCGAGATTAAACCTAAGATCTTAGCCGTGTCCCCGGTTATGGACAATTTGAGCTCCTAGACAAGGAATGTACGGAAGAATCTCATCACCTTTTTGAATGTATTTAAAATTTGAATCAACCTTTGAAAACTCATGGGAGATGTAACCATGTGATTATTTTAAAACCCATGGAGGATTTTTCCATGGTGTGATTTCATAATGTCATTCAAAGATTTTCAAAATGTTTTGTTTTAAATAAAATATAGGATAAAATTGGCTTTATGCAAATTTGCCTAAACTCCACCAGCCAAATATCATGTAGATAGTCATGCCCAAAACTGCCACCAAATAAGTGTCATTTGCCAGTACATCATTGTACTGACCTCCATTCGTGGGGCTGCATATTCAAACGTGCAGGATTTTATGAGGAGAAGTACGTGATAGGATCTCGAGTCTACATTCCAACATGACTGCCTGTGGCACATGAAGATGATGAAGGCTCATTGATGATTTACTTTCCGCTGTGTTAGTTCTGAACATTGTTGAGCTAGTCCATGTGACTATGCAATTTGTAAGGTTTTACTTTACCCTCTGGATCAACGATGTAGTAATTTGATACTATTGCAATGATTATTACATTTTGTAATGTGTGTGCTATCAGTGATCCCGGGAATAGCACTATACACAGGTATCTTGCCTTTATTAAAAGGTAGGATGCTACACTTGATGAGTGTTAGTATGTTGATCTCTTGCTATTAAACCCTAAACTAAGATCACCTAACCCTACCTTGAGAAAAATAGAAGAAATAAAGAAATTCCCAATTATCACTCACATACAACTTAGGCCAAATTGCAAATCTTCATCTAAGGCCATCATTGCTTGATCTCTTGCTTGTAGAATACATATATATGATAAACAAATACAATTGCATCAAAGAAACAAGAATCAAACCAAAGAAATTCTCAAAACCTTCACACATATGATAATGGTCATATGTCACCATTTTAATTTCTTCACCACTTTGCCCCTCTTTATCTTTCTATTCCTAAACGAGACTTGGTCAACTAAGGCCACCTCATCCAAGACCAAGTGATGTTGAACAATGTTGGTGTTGACCACCAGGGCTAGAGTTGACTAGGTTGACCAGAAATGATGTGCCAAGATGGAACCCGAAATTGAAAACAAGATCACCTCACATTGGAATTTTTGCAAATCAACTCCAAAATGAACCCCACCACCACCAATCTTTCACTTTAATTATATAAATGAGATGTACCAAAAAGATTTCCAAAATTCATCAAAAAAGTTCTTGCGGGCATTGTGTCGAACACCTTGCAGGCTCTGTTCCAGAAACTTGCTACACCCTATTACACGATGGATTTTGGCCTAAACCATGCTTTACCAGAGATGATCATGCTCCTCTGCAACCCCTGCATCCATCACAGTACTTGCACCGTCGATTAAAGTGTGGAGTAAGGCCTAAACAAACCATGCCGTGCACCATGCCGGCCACCTTTGCACTCGAGCGAGCTGAGCCCCTCCTCTCCCCTACACCATGTCTACAAGCATCTCTGGAGCACGAGGACAACGCCCATGCCCTGCCCAAACTCGCCAAGCCACGACATTGGCCAGGCCGAGCACGCCCAGCACCATGCCAGGACGTGCCAGGCACGCGGTGAGCGCGCTGTGGAGCGCGCCAGAGCATCTCGCGCCAGCTCAACGTCGTCCTCCTCCTGCACCCCTACGCCTGCGTCGAGCATCCACTCGCCACCCTCCACACGCTAGACAAGCGCCCTAGCCTGCCCCTGCACCGTCGCCGTCGTCCTCGACGGAATCATGCCGCACGCCCTGCCGCACTCCATTCAAGCGCTCGAGTGATCCCGTCGCCCTTTTCTCTGCGTCGCTGCACGTTGAGCATCGCCAGGACGATGCCTATCTCTAGCCGTCCTCGCCTTGCCCCTTCGAGCACCAGAAGCGCCGCGCCATGGACGCTCCTCCACGGCACCCCACGGCCACCTCCCTCCGCTATAAATAGAGGAGCTCAGCCCTCCATTTCTTCACCCAACTTGCTCCCCTCTCACCACTGATCCTTCTCCACCCATCAATTTCACCCCACCTCGCCGGAGCAGCTCGAATCGAGAGCTCGAAGCCGCCAGAGCCCGCAGCTCACCGTTGACGACTGACGCCGCCACGAGCCTCGCCACTGCTACCAGCCGCCTCAGCACCCTCGACAACGCCGCCTCGCATCAAGTAGAACACCGCGGGAACCTTGGTACGCCCTCCGACCCCCTAGGCACGCCGCGAGCTCGTCGGAATCTCGCCGGAGACGACGACCCCTGTGCGCCGTTGATCTCCCCTCTGATCTAACGGACCTCATCACGTGTACTGTTTCGGCTGTAAAAGAGCCACTGACGAGTGGCCCCTACATTGTCAGGCGGCCCGCTCGCACCAGATGCGTGTTGGGCTGCGCTGTGCTGTTATTTCCGGTTTCGGCCTGACGTGGGCATTACCCTTCGGTTAACCAATAATGCTCTACCCTATACGGTCCAGATGGAGGCCCATGAAGGTACCCGAAGGGAAGTTGGGCCACTAAGGCGGTGCAGCGGAAGATTACTTGAAGTACAAGACTCGGAAGAAGCCGAACAAGGAAAGATTAGAGATAGATCTATTGTAAGTCTACTCGTACTCGATTAGACCTCTCGGGACCTGGCCACCTATATAAACGCCAGGAGAGGGGCTATCGAGGGACACAATCAATCTTAGCGATCTTAGCCAACAGAAGCTTAGAACTAGGTTACCCTAGCGATTAGCTATCTCGACGAGATCACAACCGAACTATTCGGCACCCCATTGTAACACCGTTTTCATCATAATCAAGAACAGACAAGCGGACGTAAGGGTTTTACCTCATCGAGGGCCCCGAACCTGGGTAAATCGCTCCCCGTTTGTCTGTGTACCGATGTCTCGTATCAGCTTGCAGGATTCCATCAACCCTAAGTCCCAATCGGAGGACATTGTCGAGGAACACCCCCGACAATTGGCGCCGTCTCGTGGGAAACCTGCAGCACCGATCGTCATCGGCAGATCCGATCATGTCATCGACATCTTCATCGGCACCGCCATCACCAACTCGGGAGGTCCGATCCGATTCGGCTCCTACGAGTTCACCCCGCATAGCGACTCTTCTCGCTCAAACTTCTCAGATCTGCAAGGAAACATGGAGATGACCATCGGCAGCGTCCACTACAACGTCAACGCAGAGGGAATTCTCCAGCTGTTAGAATCGCCCACCTCTGGATCAACGAGCCCTAGCATGTCGTCATCGCTCGATCTATTGGCTGGCCTGACAGAGTCGATGAGCTCGCCCGCGCCTTCGACTCCCCGTTCGGCGTCCTCAATGTCGGTGGGATCCGACGAACCTACGTCTTCAGAATTAACATCCTACTACTGCTCGAACTGCGACGCCAGGCACGGTTTGGGATCAAGCGACACACCGTTCATCTGCAATGCCCAATACTCGTCGGGAGAAGACAGTGTCGGCAGCATAGCCAGGAGAACCACCCGAAAAACAGCACACCATCAGGTCTACGTCGCCAACAACACAGGAAATACAAGGCACGGAGGAGACGGAGATCGCACGCCCCGTTCCAGCAGGAGAGCGAGCTTCGAAAATAGCGCTAGCAATCGCGACAGCGACTATACCATCGCGGATGAGGAGTGGGCTGCGGCCAGGACAGCCGTACTTAACAACACCCCGCTCCCCGCAGGAACCTCGGTTGGAACCCTAAACGCATACCGCTCTATACTAGAGAAAACCGGGAGCACCCGTCGAGAGAGCAAGCTACCCTCGAAAGACGCCTATCTGCGGCAGAACGATCCAGCGAGCGACGGAGAGCTTCACAAGGGAGCGCTTCCCGAAGTGCTCTTGGGGCGGGAAAACATCGATCAAGACTGTCCAGGCTCTCAGAAGACGACGCCAAAGAAATAACGTCGAATCTAACCAAGTCTTTCATGACCACGGATACCGCAGGCATGCCGCGGCCAAAGAACGTTGCGGGAGCAACGGCCAATCTCGCCGCATACCTCATCAACCAACGCCCGAAGGATCCATGGCGCAAGCTCACGGTGCCCTAGAAAGTCTCGCCATATTGGGAAACAATCTAGTCCCGCAGAAGGAGAAAACCACGGCGCAGGCCAGTGGTTCGAAACATCGGGCGAGAGATGCCCGGGATGAAATCACCCAGAGCGAATCGATAAAGCAAGGCGACGACGCGCCGCAAGGAAGGATGACGACAGTGACTCCTCAGACGAGGATCAAGAGTACGATGGTGAACTAAGGGGAGCCGATTGTTTGAGTTACAAAATCCGCGAGTCGATGCCACCCAAAGTTCAAACCTACTCCCACCGACGCTGCCAAGTATGATGGGCAGCAGGAACCAAGATCTTGGATAGACGATTACCGCAGACCGTGATTCTGCATAAAGGGAACCAGATAGCAGCAATGCAGTGCTTACAACTTAAAGGACTCGGCACGGGCTTGGTTGAGAGGACTGCCGAAAGGTTCCATCAAATCATGGGACGACCTCGTGGACGCCTTCTTCGCTAACTTCCAGGCAACATATAAAAGACCCGTCGGGATTGAGGAGTTACGCAACTGCCAGCAGGCGAAGGAGTCGATGCGCTCTTACATAGGGAGGTTCACCAAACTCCTAAACGCTGCCGAAGATGTATCTGAGAGACAGAATCGACGCTTTCAGCGATGGCGTCCGACGCGAAAGTTACATAGAAGAACTTGGACGCAAAAAGCCGAAAACCATCACCAAGCTGATGGAAATCGCCAACAGTTGGGCTGATGGCGAGGACAACGTGCGAAGACCACGCCAGCAGCGACGACGAAGATGATGACCAGCCAAAGCACGATTCGGGCAGCCGAAGGGATCGGAACAAAAGGAGGAAAAATCGCAACTACGACGACAACAATCTGGTAGCTGCAGGATACTCCGATCGACATGATGATCGGTATGATGAAAGAAGAGATGATCGACAGGATGGCAACCGGAACAACTCTGAAACCGCGGCAATTATAAACCACGGCAGCAGAGGGCTCCCGAGCTACCCTCATCCGAGCGATCAACGCCCGTTACTTGCACTCGTATGTCGACTCCAAGGACGGCAAAACGAAGTCAAGTCACCTTCTCAGGGATTGTCGACAGTTCCTTGACATGCATAAACTCATCCAGCAGTCAGGACAGCAACCGTTACCACCTCCACCTCCACCTCCACCACAGCACCAAGTCCAGCAGGCCCAACCTCATCAACCCAACGAGGCGTTCCCACCACCACGTGGGCAGATGAGTATGATCCACAAGACAGGTGTCTCGAGAAGAGAGATGAAGAAGCTCACCCGAGAAATTAATCTGGCCGAAAGTATCATGGCAAACATCCGAGTATGTCGAGTGGTCTTCTCGAACATTACGTTCAGCCGAGCAGACCACCCGATGACTATACCAAAACCAGGACACGCTGCCTTAGTAGTTGAGGCACAAATAGGAGGATTCAAGATGAGCAAAGTCTTTATGGACGGTGGAAGCGGGTTAAACCTGATTTTCGTCGACACAATCAAGAGTATGGGGATCACCATGGGAATGCTGGAAGAAACAGACACCTGCTTTCACGGGATTCTGCCTGAACCAGGTTACTCTCTTGGAAGAATTTACCTGAACGTTGTCTTCGGCAGATCCGACAATTTCAGGAAGGAGAAGATCGAGTTTGAGGTAGTGAACTGGGAGTCACAGTATCATGCTATACTCGGGAGACCAGCCTACGCCAAGTTCATGGCCGTGCCGCACTATGCATATCTCAAGCTGAAGATGCCTGGCAACAAAGGGACAAACATCACAGTCCATGGAAGTTTTTCGCGCTCAGACAGTTGCGACCGCGATTTCCAGAGGATCGCTGCGAAGTTTGGGAGCAAGCAAGAAATTATTAAGCCTCCACCTAAGTTGTTGTTGCGTGAAATCAAGGAAGAAAAGGATGACAGGGGAAGCAAAAAGAAGCCAGCCGACCTTGCCCTTAAAGCCTCGACAGCAGAAGCCTCAGCAGCAGGAGCTTTGGCAACAAAAGCTTCGGCAGTCAAAGGTTCGGCAGTTGATGACGCAGAAGGCATAGAAAACAGCAAGACGCTGGCAGTCACAGCTCAAACCCCTGGTAAAATCAACAACGCCGCGGTTACCCCTAACATGGTGAAGAAGCCAGAAGAAGAGAAGAATCCCTTCCTTGCTTAAGCAGTTTATCAGCATTTATTTTGTTTTTCCTTTAGTATAAACAGGGCTTTTCCTTTCGCCCTCTAGCATTGTGCTTACCTTATCAATAAGAACTTAAGCTTCGATTATTTGTTAAGCATTGCAGTGACTACAAACTTCTAAGCCCCATCACTATACAAACATAGTACAGGGCGGAAGATCGTGCTCCAGAAAGCCTCTACGAGCGCTAGAAAGACGTTCACCCTTCCCTCTGCTATAGATGCCTCTACGAGTGCCGTAAATAGCAAGAGTTTGGAAATACACATAAACAACAACCCACGTTCGATATTTCACTTATGGAAATATCAAGGAACAACGGGCTCATCGGCAGAATCACTACACCCGAAATATTCGGGAGTGCCTGTCGAAATTTAAAACGGTTGAAAGCAAAGTTGCGCATACAACAGGTTTAGCAAGACCTGCAACACGAGCTGATCACTCACATGATTTGCTAAAACAGCCAATATACATACATTTAAAAACGAGCAACTAAGATTCGCTCAAAATTGAAACTTGCCAACGGCAATAACATGGTAAAAGTACATATGCATGTATCTACCGAATGAAAAGGCGTCACTACATAATCCAAACACTTGGATAAAGTAGTCAAACTATCTATTTACAAACAATCATTAAAACCCTGAAATCATCCTTGCGGAGTTCTTTTTTCTTCAGGTACCTTTGAATCCTTCTCGAGTCTGTCGACAATTATGTTTGCAGGCAACAATACCTTCGGATACAGCCTCCAAGTCTCCAGTAACGTTGGCAATCGACAGTAAACCTGCCGAAGGATAACGGGCAAGTACAAGAGCAAGTGTAAACTTGGCTCCTGCAAAAACTTGCGCGCGCACCAAGTCCCGGACCTTCTTGGCATTACCAAACTCCGACATCAATGCAAGGAGCGTGGGGGGAACTGCGTTCAAAGGAAACATCGTCTTCCAAACCACCCTCATGGCTTTATAGCACTTGTCGAATAAGTGGTGGACCTGCTGAACTCGATCCTGAAATTGTGCGACAGCCGAAGCCTTCCCCGCCAGAAAATTTCCTCGGCTGAGGATAGCTCGATCAAGGCATTCACACGCTCGTGAACTCGTTTGCTTTCTTCCGCACGGTTCAGAGCTATGACTGACAGAAAAAAAAGAGGATCAGATGAAACGCTATCGACCAAAGGGTGAAGAGATTAAAAGGACTCACAGTTCAAGCTCTCGGTAGCTTTATGCAGCTCAGTAAGAGCGTACCGCTCCACGTTGGCTGCAGTCTCGCTCTTCTTGTTGATAATCGCGGCCAAGGCATAAGTGATGCGCATGTCCTTCTCCATCTGGGCGATCCGATCCTTCATCCGTTGGATCCGATCACTTTCGGGAAGAACACCAGAGGAGTCGTCAACAAACGAGGGCACTGGGAAAACCTGCAGGCAACAGCGTCAAAGAGGATGATATGGTCAAATCAAGCATCCAACAAAACTCCCATCGGGAGAGGTATAAGCAATCCCTATCAGGAGAAGCACAAGTGAAGACATTATGATAAAAACATGCTGGCAACATTGCCGGCATAGTATTCATTACAAACTTAAAGTTCTCGTAGCAGAATAATGTTTCGTACTAGCCCAAGGGTAACATTGTTAGAACAATCAAGGAGCCTGAGTCTGGGTCGACAGGCTAGGGCCAACCGATGTTTTTCTCAAGACTAAATCAAGGAGCTGGCGAGCACAAGTACGGGCGGACGCCGTAAAGGCACTTAAATCAATAGATTGCCCATCTTTTCCTTTTGGCAGCTCCATAGTCATTTCTTCAATGTCAGCCTTAAAGCCGTAACCCATCATAAGTTGGAAGGCAAGAAGGGCGCCATAGGTACACGAGGTACGCTTGAATACCTCAATGACCTCCTTGGTGTCGACTGCGAAAGCATCAATCAGCTGCCCCAGAGTCTTCTCCTGCGTGGCCTTGGGGAATATCATCGAGTGCATCCGCGCCAGAGCACCCTTTCCCTTGTCAAGGAGCCCCCGGGTGAGTTGGTGAGCGGTGAGAACCGTCGACACACCGTTTGCCGGGGAGTTGCTCGGAATTTTATCCAAGGCAGTAGCAGGGATGTTGGCGGCTTCTGCAAGTAGTCAAAGGAAATCGTTGACAAAGAAGCAGATTCATAAAAAAGTAATAATCTACAAGGGATATAGGAACTTACCAAGCAGGGCCAAAGCAGATTGACGGAGGAGTTCATCCTTTTCTGCCGCCCGAGCTTCCTCCTCCTTCAGCCGCTCCTTCAGCCTGTTTAGCTCTTCTTTCAGGGAGTCGACCTCCTGGCGAGCTACGGCGGCCTTTTTGATGGCGCCTTCCAACTTTGAAGAGGTGAATTGAGAGGCGAAGGCCTCTAAAGAGGAGATCACACCTCGCAGATCCTTGAAAAAAGGGGATATTTGACAAGGATCGTTAAGCAAAGACACATTCTGAAAAGTTCTTGTTAGACTCAGCAAGGACTTACAGAAGGAGGAGCTGCGGCAGCAGCAGGAGCATCTTTCCCTTTGGAAAGGGAGGAGGCTGTCGATGCTTGCGCCACAGGAGCCACCTTAAGAGCCGAAGCTTCGGAAGCAGCAGCAGCTGGTGAGACAGCGTCAGATCTGGCCCTCTTAGGTGGAGGCTCAATAAAAGCATCATCACTACAAGAAAGGTTCGATTAATCAAGTAATCAGAAGAATTTGAAAAAGTCAAGAAAGTTGGAAATAGTAAGAAGAAAAAAAGCACTTACAAATCAAGGAGGTCATCTTCGTCGGCAAAACCGCCGATTGATCTCTTCATAGGAGAAGCCCTGGTCTCCTCCGCAGCTGCATTAACAAAGGTACTGTGATCAGCGTCATCATTGCGCACTGATCCCTCTGTGTCGCAAGTATCACCGGCTGATGGGGGAGATTGGCATGGGCAGTTTCAGAATCTATCGGGTCATCATGCTCGCTTGATGGGCTTGTATGCTCAACAGTACGAGAGTCAACAGGTTCTGAAGAGCCTCTTCCTTCGGAAGCATCATTTGGCAAGTTATGTAAATCCTCGGAGGCTGCGAAGGTCTGTCGAAGGGAAAAGTAAATGAGAATAACAGTAATATATGTCGATAGCAGCATAACACGAGTTTGAGGAGGAAAACTACCTCTGGTGGTGGATGATCGGCATCAAAAGGAATATACGGAGATGTCAGTGGAATCGAATCCTCTTGACTAAAGAAAGTGAGGCGACGGACTTCATCGAGCAGTTCTTTTTCTGATAATTCGGCAGCATTAATTCTAGTCTCATCTTTTGGACCTGAGTACAACCACATTGGGCGAACCCTAGCCATGACTGGTTGGACTCGACGTTTCAGAAACACTGCCGTTACTTCTGTGCCGACCATGGTTTGCCCGTCAGCCTCCTTGATCCGAAGGAATCTGGCAAATAATTCATCGGCTGCTATTTTTTCGTCGGGAGAAAGAGCGTTCTTCCAGGAATTCTTAGGCTTGGCCTCAAGGACGTCGACGAAGCAAGGGAGCTGGCATTCGGGTGATGAAGAATCCTTGATATAGAACCACTTCAATCTCCACCCTTGCACGGACTCTCTCATCGGGAAATTGAAGTAATTGACATCCGAACGAGCTACGAATCCTACTCCTCCGGTGACAAAAGATCCATTGCTACTGCTGTATCTCTTCACATAGAAGATCTTCTTCCACAGACCAAAATGGGGCTCAACGCCCAGATATGCTTCGCAGAGGGTAATGAACACAACAACGTGAAGGATCGAGTTGGGAGTGAGTTGCCACAGTTGGATTTCGTAAGTTCGCAGGAGATGGAGGAGGAATTCGTGAACATGAAGTGAAAGGCCTCGGTACAAGAACGACAGGAAATCACGGTAAGGAGGGTTAGGTCGAGAAATCGCACCTAGAAAGATTACGTTCCCCTCATCGGAGGAGATCAGTCCCAAGCTTCGGGATCTCTTTTCGTCACGCTTGGTGACGGTCGAGGCTGTCCAATCACCAGGCTTGGCTGCTGAGCTCGGTGGCGCCGGCGGCGCCGGAGCGGGGGAGGAGCGCTGGGGGCGCCCTCTTTCGGAAGAATCGAAGAAGGTTTGGCGGCGGCACCGCCGCTCGTGGAGCTGGCGGCGGCACTAGGGTTTTTCTTCTTCACCATTGCGAGATCTGGAGAAATTGGAAGACAGTGGTGGCGGCGCGAGCAGTTGCGAACACAAGAGGAACAAGAACGGCGAAGAAGACGAATGAAGGAGAATGAAAAGGATTTTTTATCTCTTGGGGAACTTAAGGAAGGTTTCGGGCCTTTCTCCAGTTAATGATTGCGGAAATCGAGGAGGTGCCTCGTTAACCGTGTAAAGAGGAGCAGGAATCGCTTGAAAACAGGGCTGGCAGGTCGTGTCTTATCAGTCAAAATCAAGGGGACAGAAAAACGTCATCAATGACGTCATGGAGAATGATTGTATACGAAGAGATAAGAAAGGATCGGGTGATCGATTTGAGCCTATGCGCGGATTGCAAGCATCCGCACTTAGGCTCGGGGGCTACTCCCATCGGGAGCGCTGCCGCGCACCCGACAGAATGAGGATTCGAAGGAAATATTTGATTCAAGTCTGCGCTCAGGCGTAAAACGCCCGTGCACAGACTCGGGGGCTACTCCCATCGGGAGCGCCGAACGTGCACCCGACAGAACTTTTTTTGCACTCCAGGATCATGCCCGGGGACTTGATTCTATGTAGGGTAACGTTGTTTTGCCATCGGCAGTTAACCAACAAAAGTTGGGCACGTTATTCGGTATCCCTTGCATAAAGAAAATGTATCGGATGGTCTACAAAGACTTGCAGGAAAAATTTCGGCAGAAGAAGATGTTCGAGTGGTACAACTTGAGTCTACGCACGGATTGCAAGCATCCGTACCTAGACTCGGGGGCTACTCCCATCGGGAGCGCTGCCGCGCACCCGATAGAAGACAGAAGGAAAGCAAAAATGATCAAGGAGAAGAACTTCGGAAGAAAATATGCTTCAGTCTCTACCCGAACTATGTTCGGCTAGACACTCGGGGGCTACTGACGTGGGCATTACCCTTCGGTTAACCAATATTGCTCTACCCTATACGGTCCAGATGGAGGCCCATGAAGGTACCCGAAGGGAAGTTGGGCCACTAGGACGGTGCAGCGGAAGATTACTTGAAGTACAAGACTCGGAAGAAGCCGAACAAGGAAAGATTAGAGATAGATCTATTGTAAGTCTACTCGTACTCGATTAGACCTCTCGGGACCTGGCCACCTATATAAAGGCCAGGAGAGGGGCTATCGAGGGACACAATCAATCTTAGCGATCTTAGCCAAAGCTTAGAACTAGGTTACCCTAGCGATTAGCTATCTCGACGAGATCACAGCCGAACTATTCGGCACCCCATTGTAACACCGTTTTCATCATAATCAAGAACAGACAAGCAAGACGTAAGGGTTTTACCTCATCGAGGGCCCCGAACCTGGGTAAATCGCTCCCCCGTTTGTCTGTGTACCGATGTCTCGTATCAGCTTGCAGGATTCCATCAACCCTAAGTCCCAATCGGAGGACATTGTCGAGGAACACCCCCGACACGGCCCATTCTAGTTTCCCGCGCGGCCCACAAATTCAAACTTCGTTTAATTAATTTAGCTGAATTCAAATACTGGTGTCCACTTCAAATTTAAATAGTTTAAAATCTACTAAACCAAATTTAGCCAATTTTATATATTCGGAAAGCTCATGAAATTATCTAAACAACACCACTGGCCTCATGTCCAAATTCGTAGTAGAATTAATCTGCTAAAAATAACAAGGCATGGCCTTTTCTAACTTCAAATAAATATTAAAACTTTGCTACAAGTGATTTTGAGTTGATTCCAACTCTAATGAATCACATTGGACATAATCTAATTGTTTATGCAAAAATATAGCATAGTTGTTTTGCATGATCATGGACTAGATCCAAATAATGGCTATGGAGCCATTTCTAGTCCATTTAACACCTACACATAAACTTATTTAAATAGTATGAGAGCTCCTCCCTCATTTGAATTGTGATCCTAAGTAATTCAAATAGAGGTACTGACCTTGGTCTAATAAGCCTCATGCTTGGTTACTTAGTGACATTAAATCATTTCCATGTTAAAATGCATGAGGTGTAGCACCTCATTTAAATCTCCACTCTCAAATAATAGATATGGAGTGTTGATCTTGGTCAACTTATACTCATACCTTATTATTATTTGAAGAGATTAAATCTTAATAAGATTCAATGAGAGGAAATTATTTCCTCCAAAGCATTAAAGAACTACATTAATAAATAATTATAATGAGAGGAAATTATTTTTCTTTACAATAAAACCAAGTAAATCACCATGCTAACTAAGATGTGATGTTAGCATAGGCTTGTGTGAATCTTTGGTGTGTTTAACTTAGCACTTAAGTTTGTGTGGTGATTGTGTACCCCGTATTCGTGTATAGACGCTAGTAACGAGGAGTATCAAGAGGAGGAAGGCTACTCTCAAGAAGAGGAGGAAAACTTTGACTCCTATCCCCACCAAGGCAAGCTAATATTCTTGCAAGCCAACTTAATGCAAAGCTCTACAAGAGCAAGGCATCATTACTTTTACTTTATGCTTAATGCACCTATCCCAAGTTTTTACTTTACAAGCTTTACTAAATTTGGTTTATCAAAGTTACTTTTTGATTCATGATTCACCTGGATTTATATCTAGAGTAGAACAAGAGCCTCAAAGTTAGCCTAGAGCAAGACAAGCTAGTTAGCACCCCTCATGACTAGTTCCTAGTGCTAACAAATAAAATTGACTACTCTAGATGTGAACATGTGCAATGAAGTGACTTTGAAAAACTTGGAATGATGGAGCATTCTATTGAAAATTTTTGAAAGTGAATATGACTTGTGAATGACTTGGTGAATTTTACGAAAACAGATGGTTGGGTTCGGATGCGATACCATTCCAATTTAACAGTACCCCCACAATACCCAACATGGGTAAGGGCTTAACCAGAAATTTATGTGCCTTAGTATGGGTTCCCTCTAAACAAGCATCATAGGGGTTATGCCGAGGCGGCCTCTGTTACAAGTGAAATGATGTGAATATGAGGTGAATGTATGACCCAAGCCCTGTGCAGTTCTCGGGTTGACAGTGGTTTTCACCGGGAGGCCAAGCTCATGGGGAGAGGTGCCTATACTAGGGTAGGTAAGTGAAAGGTTATGGTTGGTAATCCGCGCACGGAGTGCGATAAATCAGGGCCAGTTAACCCTGACGGATTATTGCAAATATTGTGGCACAAGTGTACAACCTCTGCAGTGTAGAACTATTCGAATAGCCGTGTCCACGGTTATGGACGATTGGAAAGGCCATACTGTTCGTCCTGCTCTTTTCAAAAATTCGGCTTGTGACTTGAATTTGAAAGGTGAATGGTGACTTTGAATTGAATCACAACAGTGGTGGGATTGACACTAATGTTCCCACTTGAGTTAGTCTAGCGATTCAAGCATCTTTACTAAATGTTTATGAACTAAACTTGGCTTTATGCAAATAAACCTAGAGCTTAGCAACCCTTAAAATTGATAAGTACTTACATTAGTATTAGTTTGCGAGTACTTAAAGTACTCATGGCTGTGTCCCTGGCTATTCCAATGCCGGACTATGAAGAGGAGCAACACTAGGAGGATGACGGTCAACGTGACGTGTATCGAACTAGGATGCGTCAAGCGTTGGCCCGTGGATCGATCGTCCACCTACTACTACGCTTCCGCTACTTGTTATGTTTGTTGATCACTAGATCAACTATTTGTGTAATATTGGATCATGTGATCTATGGATGTAAGACTCTATGTGTTGTAATAAATGATGACTCTATGATATTCAACTGTTATGTCTCGCAACAACATTCTTCCTGGGATTGCGATGTACGACATCATTGGCACCGGGACTTAAAAATCCGGATGTTGACAGGAAAGGTGCTGATAATCCTGTTGCTGATAATTTGTCTAGATTGGAAAATATTGCTTATGATCATGTTCCTGTTAATGATAGTTTTCCAAATGAACAATTGGCTGTAATAAAGGTGAGCTCGCGAGATAGTCCTTGGTATGCTGATTATGCTAACTTTATCGTTTCGAAGTATTTGCCTCCAACCTTTTCAGCTCAGCAAAGGAGGAAATTCTTTTATGATTTGAGGCATTATTTTTGGGATGACCCACACTTATATAAAGAAGGAGTGGATGGTATTGTGCGAAGATGTGTCCCAGAATATGAACAACAAGAGATATTGAGTAAGTGTCATGGTAGTGTTTATGGAGGACACACCGGAGATAGAACCGCACAAAAGGTTCTACAGTCAGGTTTTTATTGGCCAACGCTCTTTAAAGATGCAAGGAAGATTATTTTATCTTGTGATGAATGTCAAAGAGTTGGTAATATCTCTAGACGCAGTGAAATGCCTATGAATTATACTCTTGTTATTGAACCATTTGATTGTTGGGGATTTGACTTCATGGGTCCTTTCCTTCTTCAGAAGGTAATACTCATATACTTGTTGCTGTTGATTATGTTACTAAATGGGTGGAAGCCATACCCACAAAAAGTGCCGATGGTGAGACCTCTTTAAGAATGCTTTTAGATGTTATTTTTCCTAGGTTTGGAGTACCTAGATATATTATGACTGATGGAGGTTCTCATTTTATTCATGGTGGTTTTAGAAAAACTCTTGCTAAATATGGTATTAATCATAGGATTGCTTCCGCTTATCATCCTCAAACTAGTGGGCAAGTAGAATTATCAAATAGAGAAATTAAATCTATCTTGCAAAAGACTGTTAATAAATCTAGAAAAATTGGGCTAGTAAGTTAAAGGAAGCATTGTGGGCTTATAGAACTGCTTATAAAAATCCTATGGGTATGTCTCCTTATAAAATGGTTTATGGAAAAGCTTGTCATTTACCTTTAGAACTAGAGCACAAAGCTTATTGGGCTGTAAGAGAACTTAATAAAGACTTTAAACTTGCCGGTAAGAAAAGGCTGCTACAATTGAGTTCTTTAGATGAATGGAGAAGTGAAGCTTATGAAAACGCTAAACTTTTTAAGGAGAAAGTTAAGAAATGGCATGATAGAAGAATTATTAAAAGAGAATTTAATATTGGAGATAAAGTCCTATTGTACCGGTCTCGTCTCAGATTTTTTGCAGGGAAATTACTCTCAAACTGGGAAGGACCATATGTCGTTGTGGAGGTGTATCGTTCAGGGGCAATAAAAATTGGTTCTCTGAAAGGTGATGCCACACAAGTGGTGAATGGACAAAGACTCAAGCATTATATTTCTGGAGATTCTTATAATGAAGATGTTGATGTTATTCGAGTGGCCACTTCGGAAACTTTCATCAAAGATCAAATTGATGGTTCTGCAGAGTTCAACTTCGAATAGGTAACAGTTCTGGTAGTAAAAAGTCCGCGTTTAACTTTCCGAACAATATTTTTGCTGTTTTTAGAAAATATGAAAAATTACGAGATCGAATCTGAGTGGAGGAGGCGCACGAGGGCACGTCCCCACGTGGGGGTGTGGGCCCCACCCTGGCCGCGCCGCCCTATGGGGACGGCTCCTCGGAGTCCCTCTTCCACTCGTGTTCGACCTGGTACTTTCCTTTTGTCGTGAAAATTCTTGCTATATAATCCCCCGGATACCCAGAGGTCCGTATATCGTCTTCTCGTCGTGTTTTGTTTCGAGTTGTTTTCTGCCAGATATTGTTTTCAGGTCTAGAGCCACCATGTCTTCGTCGGGAACTCCGAAGGACAACTTCTTTGAGAATGTCGTCAACCTGTACATGAATGAGCTGAAGATGCATCCCAAGAAACTGCTCGTAGATGGAGAGTTGCAGATAGAAGATGTCCGGGGCTAAAGGAGAAGGAAGCTTGGAGGACAGGATGGAGAAACTAGAACAAGAGGTCTTCGCATACAAGAAGATGGCTGAACGTGAAGTGGACATCTTCCACAGAATTGTGTCCGAACTTATTGATGAACACAAGAAGGAGACTACAAAGCTGTGGGATGATATCCTCTCACTTCACAACACTACCAACCAACTTCAAGCGCAACTTTATGATGTTCAGAATCAAAACTGTGAGTATGAAAACAGGTTTAAACACATAAGCTATGCTGCCGGTTTCAGGATTCCCGAGACCAAGACGTCGTTTGTTGATGGAGAGCCTCTTCCTTGGAAGTCTGATGACGGGAAGAATTTACCACCATCACCACCGAAGGAGTAATTCATCATTGGTATTGGCATCCCCTTGGTTTGTTCCAAGCTTGGGGAGTGCGCGGTATCACATCATCACTATCTTTTACCTTTTTACTATCAAGTAGTGTCATATCATGAGTAGGGAAGTTATCATATAAGATGGTTTGCAGTGTGGAAGTATCTCTCTTTTAGTTGGTTATCTATGTATCCCTTGGTGTGAGTTATCGTTATGGAATATTATTGAGAAGTTTTATCATTTACTTTTTGCACACCTTATTTTAGTTTGCAATTTCTGTTATATGATTGATTTTGTTGTTAGTATTGGTATCACTTTGGGAGCATTAAGTAAATCTATTTGGTTTTGGCAAACTTAGCATTGGTCAATAGCAACATTACTTGGAGACTTAAGTAGAAAAGAGGGAAATACATGTAGATATTGTTGGGGGGATGACCCCCGGTATGCCAAAGATATGCCATACCGGATGGTCTCACCCTTCAAGATACCGGTTTAATGTTCATGCCGGAATAAGAAGATAGAGTTTGGCTAAGTAAAGCTAAGCCGGTATCCCCAAGAGGGGTATACCGGAACCAGGAAGGAAAGATACCGGCGCACCGGAAGGAAGGCATGTCGGCTGACTGGTCAAAGATTCCGTCAGGAGCTAAAGGACAAGGATGAGCTAAGCAAAGTAGCTTTAAACGAAGGCTTGAAGACAAAGAGGAGGATGACGGTCAAAGAAGCCGGAGGACGTCAGCCTCCATGTTTAAAGAAGACCCCGGCGTCATCTGTGATTAAAGTAGCTTTATAAAGTATCTTTGTAAAGTAGTTTGTCTAGTCAAAGATGCCATTAGGGTTTCTTGTTCTGTAAGCCACCCTCTCCCCTATATAAGGAGAGGGGGCAGCCTCTTTCATACGCGCGATCCACAAAGAAGGGAAAAAACCTGTCACCTGCTAAGATCAATAAACATGGTGATCTAGAGCGAGTTCGTCCTTGTGTCTTTCTTCTTCTACCTCTGGCCTTGGCCAAGTTCTTGAGGAAAGCATCCGGAAGTTCATCCATCTAGTCACAAACCCTCCCCCGAATCCTCTAGCGTCCATTCGGCCCCAAGATAAGCCATCCTATGGCATCTGTCTGTTCACCACGACGACAGTTGGCGCCCACCGTGGGGCATGAAGTGGCGCTTGCTGGAGTCGGGCGGGCATCCTCGACATCAACGGCGAGCGCACGGTGTCCGCGCTCGTGCAACGCATCTACAACATGGACTTCATCAACGATAACGCCGGCTGCTTCGCCAACGGCGGCAAGTTCCCGCAGAACGGCCGCACCATCGAGTTCGGCAGCATCCGCGTCTACCGGCACCGTCCCCGTGCGCCAGCGCCTCTCGCCGGTGCTGGTGGCACCGGATCCGCCAAGATGGCTGTGTGCTGGCCGCGCCGCCGGCAGCGTGGAGGTCATGATGGCCGGTGCGGTCAACACCGGCAAGGAGCTGTGGAAGAAGGAGCTGAACGTGCGGCATCGACTCGCCCGGCAAAACCACCGCTGGAGCGTGACGCCGGCGTCGCGGGAGCATCATCAGCACCACCGGCAACACCTCTTCAAGCGGCGATGCACACGCTGGCCACGCCCATCGCGCAGAACATCGACCCGGCGAAGGCTCAGGAGGAGCTGGAGGCCACGCGCAAGGCCCTGCTTACCGGTGGCGCCGACATCATCCGGGCGCAGCGCGAGCTGAACCTAACCCTACGTGAGTACAATGCTGCCCATGGCTTTGCTTCAGTTAGTGCTCATGCTGCTAGGATGCCGGAAAACCGGCTAAAAGCTCGCAATCTAGATCAGGATTTGCGCAAAGAAGTTCTTGCCGGCAAGAGTGCATCTGTATCTGTAAGCATTGTAGAAAAGCCTAAGTACAGTAGTCCGGATAAAACTATAAAAGCCGCTAAAGCTGCAGTAGAGTTATGTGAATCTCTTTCCGGTGATGAGTTGGCAAAGCAGCAGGAACGTGTAAAAGAGCTGTTGAAAACTATTGAGCAGCAAAATGCTGAGCAGCTGGCTAAGCTGAACGAGGCAGTGGCCTCAAAATCCGCGCGTTCAACAAAGAATGCCGGAAGCAAGTCCAGGGGCAGGCATCGTCCCCTCATCCGGACAAAAGAAGGGAAAGAGAAAAGAACGCACGACAGATGACTGTGTATGATCCGGTTCTTGTCGGAAAACAAAAAGCCGGGCAACATGATGCCGGTAGAAAAAACCAAGGGGCAGATCGGGCTACGCCAAGGGAGGCTATGCCGGAAACAATCATGCCGGTAGATATGAAACCGGGCAAAATTATCGAGCCGCAAGGGTGGCATATGTGGATGAAGAAATGCCACCACCAGGGTACCGGCAGGCAAGAGCCGCGGAACTGGAAGAGTATGAGGAATCAGATTCCGAGGTGGAACGAACAAGAGTCCAGCAGAACCCTTTGGGGGAACGCCTGGGGGAAAGATGTTTGCCAGACCGGGATGCGAGGCACAGGTTGGACAGGGTACATCTTTCTGCGATAGTTGAATGTGAGGGACCTCCTGGCCCAAGGTGTTTTGGCCCACGAATCATGAGAGAAGAACCACCGGTGCGCAATTTCCAGTTGCCCCGGGACACAAGAACGTATGATGGAACGACCAAGCCGGAAGACTGGCTGGCAGATTATGTCACAGCTGTTTATGTGGCTGGTGGTGGAGTAAACCGGCGTTGGGCGGTAAGAATCATACCGTCCTACCTCGTGGGACCTGCGAGGATTTGGCTTAACAATTTGCCGGCAGGAAGCATTAACGGATGGTTGGACTTTGAGGAAGCATTTGTGAACAACTTCAGCAGTACCTACAAAAGGCCAAACCGGCCCCAACAGCTTGCGCTGTGCCAACAGCGTGCAGGAGAAACAGACCGGGATTATCTCACCCGGTGGAACTCAATGAGAAACACATGTGAAGGAGTGATTGAGGCACAAGCCATTGCTTGGTTCAGTCAAGGATGCCGGAGAGGATCACCTTTGTGGCAAAGGCTGCAGAGAAGCATGCCCACAACCTTAGCAGAGATGATACGTGTGGCAGATAGCTATGCATTGGGAGACCCAATGCAGCCGGCAGTGCAAGCTGAGCCGGAGCAGTCGAATCCGCATCAGCAGCAATACCGGGATAACCGGAACAACAAAAGAAGGGAAGATTTCCCGGATCGAAGATATGCATCACAGCAAGTTGCTGCCGTGCAGAAAATTTTGACGCCAGCGGCAGTCAGAGACAGAAAACCGGATCGCAGCCATGGGCGGGTCCTAAAAAGCAGTGGGTCGAGAAGAAACCCTGGGGCCAGAAAAAGAATTGGCAAGAGCCTGTGAAATACACCATGGAAGCTGCCATGGACCAACCTTGCCGGTGGCACACGCCGAACCCGGATCACCCGTCGAACCACTTGACGAAGGATTGTTCTTGGACCAAGTTCTTGATGCAAAGGGGAGCGGTAAAAGATGCGCAGGCGCCAGGGGGCCCGTGCAGCAACAACAGCAATTACCACCTCCACCACCACTCACTGGAGCAAACGCCTTACCGGTTCAGCCTCAGCCAAACAGGCAGCAATACCAGCAGGTTAACCGGGTGGAAGAAAATCGTGACCAACCTCCTCCACCGGCACCTTTGGGCCGGAATGTTTACGAGGACCCACATCTGTGCTGTGTTGTCTTTGTCACCGAGCCAATGGACAGGCAAAGTGTGCACCGCCGTTCCATGGAAGTAAACGCCGTGATGCCGGCAGTTCCAAAATACATGCTGTGGTCAGATCAGGAAATCACCTGGTCGTTCAAGGATCACCCCAAAATCATGCCGAATCCGGGTGGATACGCTCTCGTTGTGGACCCAATCATGAAGGGGCCGGAAACTCGAGTAAAGTTCAGCAAGGTGCTGATAGACAATGGTAGCAGCATAAACATCATGTACAAGCACGCCATGCGTACGCTGGGCATAACGGAGAACATGCTGCAGCCAACTCACACAACTTTCCATGGGATTGTTCCCGGTTTGTCTTGCGCCCCGATAGGAAAAGTTCGGGTGGACGTGTCGTTTGGAGGACGTGACAATTGTCGTGTTGAGAACCTTGAGTTTGAGGTGGTGGACTTAGATAGTCCCTACCATGCCTTGTTGGGGAGACCGGCATTGGCAGCTTTCATGGCATCAACTCACACGGCCTATCTCAAGATGAAGATGCCGGCACCTCGTGGACCACTAACTGTGGTGGGAAACTACAAAGTCTCACTGGAAACAGCATCTGCCGGATCGAACCTAGCGGAATCGCTGGTGATCGCGGAGGAGAAAAAGAGAATGCAAACTGCGGTTGCGCTCGCTCAGTCATCAAAGTTGAGCTTAGCGGCAATGAGTGGAAGCTTGGACTCACCGACATTCAAGCCGACAAATGAGACAAAGGACATTGTGCTGGATCCGGCTTACCCAGAGCGCACCGTTCGTATCGGTGCCGGCCTCATTCAAGCATAGGAAAGCGCACTCGTCAGCTTCCTCCGTGAGAATCGGAATATCTTTGCCTGGTCTACTGATGACTTGGTGGGTGTTCCGAGGGAGCTGGCTGAGCACTCTCTAAACGTCCGGAAAGATGCTAAGCCGGTGCGGCAACCTTTGCGCCGGTTCGCTGAAGATAGGAGAAAAATCATTGGAGAAGAAGTAACAAAGTTGTTGGTTGCCGGTTTCATCGTGGAGGTCACGCACACAGAGTGGCTGGCCAATCCGGTATTGGTCGAAAAGAAAAAAGATGAGAACCTGGAGGCAAAACTAAAGGTGTGGCGCATGTGCATCGACTACACCAACCTCAACAAAGCTTGCCCAAGAGATCCTTTCCCTTTGCCCCGAATCGATCAAGTGATTGATTCTACTGCTGGGTGTGAGTTGTTGTCGTTCCTGGATGCGTATTCCGGCTTCCACCAAATCCCTCTGAAAAAAGAAGATCAAATAAAAACTGCGTTCATTACCCCGCACGGGGCTTATTGCTATGTTACTATGCCTTTTGGTTTGCGCAACGCTGGTGCAACGTACCAGCGCTGTATGCAAAAATGCTTGTTTGATCAAATCGGAAAAAATGTGCAAGTTTATGTGGATGATATTGTGATAAAAACTAAAGTAAAAGATACCTTAATCGATGACATCCGGCAAACATTTGATAACCTAAGGCGATTCCGGATGAAACTCAATCCGGCAAAGTGCACCTTTGGTGTCCCTGCCGGCAAGCTGCTTGGTTTCCTTGTATCAAGCCGGGGCATTGAGGTTAATCCGGTAAAAATCCGGGCGATAGAAAGAATGACTATCCCACGAGAACTGAAAGATGTGCAAAAGTTTACCGGAAGCTTGGCATCGCTGAGCCGGTTCATAAGCAGGCTAGGAGAAAAAGCCTTGCCACTCTATGCTTTGATGAAAAAATCGGATACTTTCGTCTGGACCACACAGGCAGACGCGGCGTTTAAAGAGTTGAAAAACATGCTCGTAACGGCCCCAATTTTGGCCTCGCCCTTGGAAAGAGAGCCTATGTTGCTTTATATAGCGGCAACGAACCGGGTGGTTAGTGTTGTGGTTGTGGTGGAAAGAGAAGAGGAAGGAAAAACCGTCCAGAGGCCGGTATACTACCTGAGCGAGGTGCTCTCCTCATCAAAACAAAACTACCCACACTTCCAAAAAATGACTTATGGCGTGTTTATGGCCGCCACAAAGCTCAAGCATTACTTTGAGGAGCACCCTATGAAGGTGGTGAGCGAGGCACCCATCTCCGATATCATGGGTAACAAGGATGCCAGCCGGCATTGCAAAATGGGCAATTCAGCTATCACCGTATGTGCCGGTATATGAAAGAAGAGATGCCATAAAATCGCAAGCTTTAGCTGATTTCTTGGTCGATTGGGCGGAGATACAATACAAGCCGCCAGAGCACAAAATAGAGTACTGGAAGATGCATTTTGACGGATCCAAGCTCAAGGAAGGTTGCCGGTGTGGTACTCACCTCACCTAAGGGAGATCACCTCCGGTATGTTTTACAAGTGCACTTCAGGGCATCAAACAATGTCGCTGAATATGAGGCTCTGATACATGGGCTTAAGGTCGCAAAAGAAATTGGGGCACTCAGGATCATTTGCTATGGTGATTCAGATCTTGTGGTGCAACAGTGTTCCGGAGATTGGGACGCAAAAGATGCCAACATGGCCTCATACCGGTTCCATGTGCAAAAGATTGCCGGCTTCTTCGAAGGATGTGAATTTCACCATGTGCCACGCGCAGAAAATGAGGCCGCGGATACTTTATCCAAGCTAGGTTCATCCAGGCAAGAAATTCCCCCCGGAATAGCTCTGGCGCACTTAAGAGCTCCATCAATCAAGCCAAGTCCGGAGTCGGAATCAATTTTTGTACCGGAATCACATGTGGTGCCAATGGAAATTGACGAAGGAAACACAGGGACTATTCCGGCAAACTCGGGGACTGCGACGCCCGTGCCGGAAGAAGCAATGCTTGTGGACAGCATGGACATAGACATGCCGGTGTTTGTGGTTAGAGAGGCACCATCTTGGGTCAAACCTATTAAGGAATTCCTGATCAACGGCACCTTGCCGGTTGACGAAAATGAATCAAGAAGGATACAGAGAAGGTCCAAAGCTTACACCATCATCAATGGCGAGGTATACAAGAGAAGTGTTACCGGTGTCCTCCAAAGATGTGTGGAGCCGGAAGAGGGAAGAGAAATGCTCGAGGAAATTCATCGAGGAGAATGCGGGCACCACGCTTCTTCAAGGGCGTTGGTAGCAAAGGTGTTCCGGCATGGGTTCTACTGGCCCACAGCCTTAGACAATGCTGAGGATTTGGTAAGGAAATGCAATGGCTGCCAGAGGTATGCTAAGCAAAACCATACCCCAGCATCCGGCTTAAAAACCATACCGCTAACTTGGCCTTTCGCTGTTTGGTGCCTGGACATGGTTGGACCGTTCAAAACCGCAAGGGGAAACATGACCCACATCTTGGTAATGGTGGATAAGTTCACCAAGTGGCTGGAAGTGAAGCCTATCGCAAAGTGTGATGGCCACACAGCAGTGAAATTCCTGAAAGATGTAATTCTGCGGTATGGATACCCGCATAGTATCATAACCGACAATGGCACAAACTTTGCCCAAGGAGAATTCAAGCGGTTCTGTGAAAGCAAAAACATCCGGCTGGATTTGTGCTCAGTGGCGCACCCGCAAGGCAATGGTCAAGTTGAAAGAACAAATGCTTTGGTACTTTCCGGTATCAAACCAAGACTCATTGATGCAATGGAAAAATCGCCGGGATGTTGGATCGATGAGCTACCATCAGTGCTGTGGAGTCTAAGAACAACTCCGAACCGGTCTACCGGATACACGCCATTCTTCATGGTTTATGGAGCAGAAGCGGTCATACCAACCGACATTCTCCATGACTCACCAAGGGTGCAGCTCTATACCGAAGAAGAGGTAAAAGAGGCCAGAGAAAATGATGTGGACTTGCTAGAAGAAGCAAGAGAGCTAGCTTTGGCAAGAACAGCCATTTACCAGCAAAACCTCCGACGCTATCATAGCCGGAAGGTAAACCCGAGGGTATTCCGAGAAGGAGACCTGGTGCTACGCCTGGTGCAGCGCACTGAAGCTGTCCCCCCCATGGGAAGGACCTTTCATTGTGAGCAAGGCTCTCCACAATGATGCATATTACCTAATCGATGCGCAGGAATGGAAGAAGGGAAAGGCGGACAAATCCGGAGACGAGACCAAACGCCCGTGGAACGTAGCCTTGTTGCGTCCTTTCTACTCTTGAAGTTGTGGTGTAAGAAGTTCCTTTTTGTACCTTATGTGCTATGAATAAAAAGATGTCGGAACCTCGAATGAATCTCGGGGACTTGCCTTATTAAATTGCATGAAACATGTCTATTTTTTCTGTTGCCGGTTGCTTATTGAACGTTTTTTCTTTCCGGTTTAGTAGTGTGCTAAACCCTACCGGAGTCTTCGACTCTGCTGTCGTCCATAACTTGGCTTCATGGCAAGCAAGATAAACCGGTAGGGGATAAGCACATGAACTGTGGAGAGGGAAACCGGGAAAGAACAATCCGGAAAAATTTAACTAACCCCGGTTATACCGGTTTTTTGCAAAATTTCGAATTATTTCTAAGTTCAAGAAAATGCTTATTTGGTGAAAGAACCTTGTGCTCATACGCCAAAGAACGCCCAGAGAAGGCAGGCAGAGCCAAGGCAAAAGAACCAAGTGTGCATCGAATTGGATGCAGAAACAATTTGGAAATCTTTGCAAGTGCAGGATAAAAGCAGAACCAAACGCAAAAACGCTAAGGCAAACTTAAGATAATTAGCTACCGGTATAACTTACCGGCACAAAATGTTGTACGTCAACCACGAGCAGACTTAAAGTTTTACATCATAAGCCCCGGCATACCGGGGCAGAATTTAACAACATTGTCTTAAGCCACGCAGGGCCAAACAGCATAACAGGTTAATCTGGGTAGATAATCAGGCAGCAGGAGCTTCCGGAGGAGCGTCGCCAGCACCAGCATCGTCAAGAGGCTCCTCCTCGGCTTCATCTTCCTCCTCATCAAGATAATCTTTGACGTCATGAGGGAGGAATGAAGGTGCGCATTTCGGCGTACTCCGCGATGCGGTACGCGCGATCCTGCCGCTTGGCGGTAAGGATCGGGTCCAGATCGGTTTCCGCGCCTTCGCGCACTCCGGTGAGGGCATCCAGGTCGAGCTCCGGGTACCAGGAACAAGCGACGCGGAGGACAGAGTCTGCTCCAGCGCGGGCAGCGGAGCACTGCCATTCGCGGATCCTCCTGCCGGCGCCCTTGAGGCGATCGCTGATAAGAGAGAAAGTGTCCGGCACCACCTCGCCAGGCCAAAGGGTCCTGAAGAGCTGGGTAGCTACATCAGGGATGTCAGATAAGTTGCGATCAATGGCGCGCATATGAGACACCCGCGCGTTAAGCGCGACCAGATGGTCGTTGGGCGTCCATGGCACGGCAAGATTCGCCTGGCCCTGGGTAGTGCGACGCGCGTTAACCTTCTTGACAGCATGCGTCTGGGAGTCCGGAAAGAGGCCTGTGCAAAGAAAAAGGCTAAGGAAAAGAATCCGGAAGAAAAAGACTCCGGAAGAAAAAGAGACCGGAAGAAAAGATAGCGAAAAGAAAATGGGGTCGGAGAAAAAATGGCTCGTATGCGGTAGTCAAAGAACTCACGATAGGCAAGTGCGTCAGTTTGAAGGATCAACTGATTGCATTCCTTGTGCTCCTCCTCCAGCCACGCGGCCTTCTCCTCGGCACCCTTCCGGGCCTTGGCCAGCTCCTCCAGCTCAGCTCGCAGCACCACGGTGGCGTTGGCGGTCCTCCAGAGCCTCGTTCATCTTGGCCGCTGCATCAGCTTCAGCGGCTTTGAGGACCTTGGCATGGTCAAGACCTAGCTGGATGAGCTGGGACTTGAGCTCCTGGTAGCTGGTCTTCTGGGCGCTCAGCTCCTCCTGATGCTGTTTAATGAGCTGCTCCTTCTCCACTGCAACCCGGAAAAGAAGGTGTAAACAAGATGGTGTTGGTAAGATTGAAAGTGAAACCAAGTTAGCAGAAGAAAAAACAAAGTTGTACGTTGGGCGTTGGCGAGCTGCTCTTTGAGAGCATCAATGGAAGCTTCCGGGATCACTGTCAAGCAGAAATTATAAGTGTTAGAAGGAAAAAAGGTTCCGGTAAGAAAGATGCCGGCAGAACAAAAGCTTACCTTGGCACTTATCGTGTGCCTCAACGAGCTCCCGATGCTCCCATAAGAGCTCCTCAAAGAGGGTCTTCCGAGCGTCAGCCGTGAGCTGTTCAAAGCAAAAGAGGTTAGTGAAGTTTCGCGCTAAGAACAAAGTGCTTAACCCGAAACTCGGGGACTGGCAGTGCCGGTTTCGCGCGTTCTAAGATAAGTTTCGCGCTAAGAACAGAGTTCTTAACCCGAAGCTCGGGGACTGGCAGTGCCGGTTTCGCGCTAAGTTTTCAAAGTTCAAGTTTTGTCCTGAAAGCTGCGCTCTCACCACAAAACTCGGGGACTGGGAAGATAGACAGGAGAGAAACCGGCATAAAACTAAAAGATAGAACAAACCCGGAAAAGAAGGAAACCGGTAACAATTGAGAAAAGTTAGTAGAACGTACCATCAGATTGTTCGTGGCGTCGTACCACGCGCTATCAAGCTCTTTCACGGCGCAGCGGAGCCGCGTGAAGTGCTCTTCGGAAGACCGATTCCCAACTGGATCGGGTGCCGGCAGCCTGTCCTTGCCCAAGCCGCGGGTCGCCGGAGTTATGCCCGCGGCGTTCCACTTCTGGGCGTAGGGCATAAGATGCCCCAGATCCTCGGCGCTTGAATTAAAAAAAGAATACGGCCAAGAAGACCGGTGGCCTTAGTGGCAGATTCCGGGCGGCCTTGGAGACATGCAGCACCAGGGGCTGCTGGCCGGCAGAAGAGGCGCGGGAGCCGTCGCCTTCCCTTGGTGAGCCTAAGTCTTGGGCGGTGGCGCGGCAGAAGCGGCCCCGGAAGGCTGGGCGCTGGAGCACTTGGCGGCGGCATGAGGATGGTTCGTGGAGAAGGGGGAGCGATAGGCGCATCACCCGGGTTGGAACTTTCCGGCGCGGAGGATTCCGGCGCGGAAGTTGTCTTTTCAAGGACGGGAGGAGCTGGAGGCTCCGCCCGCCCGGCTGTCTTCTTCTCCGGCCCGATATTGCTGGTGCCGGTATCTTGGTTCTCTGGGAGGAAGGAAAGATCCTCCTCCGTGCGGTGATCTGATGATGAAGGGGCCGCACGCCCCGAATTTGTTGTGCCCCCCGAAAGGGAGGCAGAGGTGTTACCGGCACCAGATGGTGCCGGGCTTGAGTGAGGAGGAGGGGTTGAGGTCCTTGCGGAACCCTCAGAGCCTGATGGCCTTGGGCCAAGCTTGAGCGCAGGGCTAAGAAAAAGAAAGAAAGATAGTTGGAAAAGAGCAGCCGGAAAAAGAACTTGGCAAAAAAGAGGCAGGCCGGAAAATGAAAAACTTACCCGGAAGCAGTCGGCATCTGCTTGCGCCCGTAGCGGCGCATGCCCACTTTCTTCTCCCCCAAGGGCTCAGTCCGGAAGCGCTTGGAGGGAGGGGCCTGGCTGGAGCCATCGTCAGATGACGGCCGCTTGTTCTTTTGGCCCTGGGCCATGAGCTTGTCCACAAACTCCGTGCCGGCCTCGGCGCGCAGGGGCGGCACGTGCTCATGGATCTGTGAATTGAATGAGGCTAAGAAGCAAAGGAAAACGATAACGGAAAATAAAGAAACCGGAAAAGAAAATACCTCAAGCATAACCAGGTCATCAGAGGACCCGGTTGGCTTCGGCGGAGACCGGCCCAGACGCGCTGCCGGGGTCTTGCCCATCTTCAGATCCTTCCAAAAGATGTAGGGATCTGGGTCGAAGGAGTCGAGGGCGCGCTTCCGGCAAGCTCCTCGCCGCTCTGCTTCAATGAGGGGGAAGCGGTCCTTGGCCTAAAACACGAAAAAGAAGATTAGCAAAAGCAAAAGTTACCGGCAAAAACAACCCTAATCGCATAATCCCTTACTTCTTGGGTTGGAGGGTTAGTATTGCTGAAGGGAAGGAGGCCCCATTCCCAGTTAAAAGGCATAGCAGTTTGGCAAATCTGCTTAGCCTTGAGAACAACATCCTTCTTGCTAAGGGGATGGCCTGTGATCTTGGTAGGATCGCCAGGGCCATACATCTCGCTCATCCTATGCGCACGGCGCTTCAGAGGAAGCACCCGACGCGAGATAAAAGTGCGAATAATATCGTCGCAGCAGATGTCGGTGTCCTTCATCTTCTGCCTCATGAAGCGTATAATCTGGTTGGTCTCGTTGTGAGACTCCTTCGTATTGTAGCCCAGTTGGTCTTTGCGGGCGGCGCCGGATCGAAAGGAGGCAGACCAATGAGATCTGCGGCGCCGTTGTTCTTCACATAAAAGAACGTTCCTTGCCATAACCGGCAAGACTCGAGGCCGGAGAACTTAAAAAAGGGGCTCCCTTGACGGGAGCTGATTATGCAAGACCCGCATTGCACGGGGGGTTTGGGTGCAGGAATATCTACGCCCTGAACGGAGTTAATCCGAAGAGCAAAGAAGCGGGCAAACGTCTCACGAGTGGGACGAATGCCGATGTAGGCCTCCATGAAGGTGGTGTAACAAGAAAGGTAAAAGATGGAGTTGCCAGGAAGGTGGTGAGGTTGGAGTTTGTAGAAATCTAGAAGATCAAGGAAAAAAGAGGAAGGAGGAAGGCCAAAGCCACGCTCAAAGTGAGCAAGAAAAACAACACGTTCGTCGGGCTCGGGGTCCGGAATTATTTCATCATCGGGAATCCGGCAAGTGACTCCTTCCGGAATCCTACGTACAATCTCATATTCAGTAACGTTGGAGCCCATCCAGGCTCCGCGGGTGATTGGGGAAGGCTCCTCGCCGGAAGATTGGCTGGAGCTGCTTGAAGCTTCGCCAGAGCTACTCGCTCCAAGGTGGCTGCCGGATGCTTGGCTAGAGCTACCGGGTTCTAGATGGCTACCGGCATCTTGATGGCTACCGGCATTTTGATGGCTACCGGCATCTTGGTGGCTACCGGAATCTTGGTGGCTACCGGAACCCTGCTGGCTACCGGATTCCTGCTGGTTGCCGGAATCGGTCTCCATCGGATCTGAAGCTGTAGATTCGCCGGAAGATTGTTTACTATGTCTAACGGAAGAAGAAGAAGAAGATGCGGAGGAGATTCCTCGTCAGACATTGGGTGGAAGGTGAAAGAAACAGAAATCCCACGCTTGGACCCCGCGTGAAGATCTACGAGTAAGAGAAAAATCAAAGAAAAAGGAAGAAATAAGAACACCGTAGACCCCAGATCTGAAAAGCGAGCAAACGGCGAGCAAAGTAAGATTGGAACTAACCTGGAGCGTCGCGGTCGCTGAGGAAGAGTTTCGCCGGTGAAGGAACGGACCTGCGGTCGCCGCGAGCTCTGCCGACGGCGAGGCGGTGAAGGTCAAGAAGAAGCAAGAATGCAGCGCGCTTGAAGAAGACGCTGCAGAAGCTCTCCGCACGACGAGGTCCGGCGGAGGCGCGGCGTAAGTTCGCCGGGCGGCGAAGCTCAGGCGAGCAGCGGCGGACGAAGAGCGGCGAAGGCGCAGAGGCGAGGAGCACTATGCGCGAAGGTAGGGGAAATGCGGAGAAGAGGAAGAAGAAGGGGCAGTTGTGCTTATAAAGGAGAGAGAAGATGGGCCGAAAACCGCTGGGCCTACGCGGTTTGCCTCGCGGCCCGCGACGGTTCGCATCGCAGGTCGCCACGTGGCATAGAGATACACGCGAAAAAAGGGAGGCCACACGGAGGCGCACACGGGATCTGAAGCGGTGAGTGGGATCTGCAGCGGTGCATTAAATGGGCGCGCGAGGGTCAATACGAAGTGACAACTGACACTGTCGCGACAGTCACAGTGTGCATGTCTCTGACAGGCACGGAACCCGATATATTCTCGACCTCGTCGAGGAGAGACTTAATGACTAAGATACCGGAGAGTAAGATGCCGGAGAATGCCTTGCGAGCAGAGAAAATGTAAGTCCGAGCAAAGATGCCGGATTTGAGCCAAGAATGAGAAAGTTAAACCGGTATCCAAAGATACGGAAACCTGGCATGGTCTGTTGGATAGAATCCGCCAGACTATACCAGCTTCGGGGACTAATGTTGGGGGGATGACCCCCGGTATGCCAAAGATATGCCATACCGGATGGTCTCACCCTTCAAGATACCGGTTTAATGTTCATACCGGAATAAGAAGATAGAGTTTGGCTAAGTAAGGCTAAGCCGGTATCCCCAAGAGGGGTATACCGGAACCAGGAAGGAAAGATACCGGCGCACCGGAAGGAAGGGCATGTCGGCTGACTGGTCAAAGATTCCGTCAGGAGCTAAAGGACAAGGATGAGCTAAGCAAAGTAGCTTTAAACGAAGGCTTGAAGACAAAGAGGAGGATGACGGACCGTCAGCCTCCATGTTTAAAGAAGACCCCGGCGTCATCTGTGATTAAAGTAGCTTTATAAAGTATCTTTGTAAAGTAGTTTGTCTAGTCAAAGATGCCATTAGGGTTTCTTGTCCTGTAAGCCACCCTCTCCCCTATATAAGGAGAGGGGGCAGCCTCATACGCGCGATCCACGAAGAAGGAAAACCCGTCACCTGCTAAGATCAATAAACATGGTGATCTAGAGCGAGTCTCTTGTGTCTTTCTTCTCTACCTCTGGCCTTGGCCAAGTTCTTGAGGAAAGCATCCGGAAGTTCGTCCATCTAGTCACAAACCCTCCCCCGAATCCTCTAGCGTCCATTCGGCCCCAAGATAAGCCATCCTATGGCATCTGTCTGTTCACCACGACGACAGATATATTATTTCATTATCTTTCTTTCTTGTTAGCTAATGAGCTTAGTATTCTGAAGCTAAAATTGTTTGTGCTTACAAGGAAAATGCATGATTGTTTCTATCACATGTATGTCTGTTGTTTCCCTCAACTCTTATGCTTGCTAATCAACCTGCTAGCCAAAGACCTCATTGAGAGGAATACTTCATACATCCAAAACCTTAAAACAAACCCATGCCATTTGTGTCCACCATAACTACCTACTATGTGGTATTTTGCGCCACTCCAAGTAAATATTTCATGTGCTACCTTTAAACAATTCAAAAGTTATTATCTCTTATTTGTGTCAATGTTTTATAGCTCATGAGGAAGTATGTGGTGTTTTATCTTTCAATCTTGTTGGGCAGACTTTCACCAATGGACTAGTGGCACATCCGCTTATCCAACAATTTTGCAAAAAGAGTTGGCAACGGGGTACCCAGCCCCATTAATTAACTTTCATTAATAATTCTCTTCACATGTTTTGCCCCGATTCATCGTAAGCAACTTAATTTTGCAAATAGACACTCCTCCATGGTATGTTAAATGTTGGAAGGCACCCGAAGATTCGATTAGCTATGGCTTGTGAAAGCAAAGGTTGGGAGGAGTGGCGTCCATAAATGAAACTAAAGTACATGTGTAAGCAAAAGAGAAAAGGGATGATCTACCTTGCTGGTAGAGATAACGTCCTTCATGGGAGCCGCTCTTTGAAAGTCTGTTTGGCAAGGGGGTTAGAGTGCCCGCTACCATTCGTTGACAACAACAAACACCTCTCAAAACTTTACTTTTATGCTCTCTTTATGATTTCAAAACTTAAAAAGCCCTAGCACATGATTTAATCCCTTCCCTCCTCTGCGAAGGGCCTATCTTTTATTTTTATGTTGAGTCAGTAGACCTATTTCCTTCTATCTCAAGCAAGCAATTGAGTTGTTGTGATCCAACCATTTATATTGTGATCTATTTAATCATGTCTTTTATTCTTCCTTGTTTAGTACCAATTTTATTTGAATGAATATGACTTTGAAAGTTACCAATGATTATGAGGAGATTGTTATGATTGAGCATGTAAGTTCTGCCATATAAGCTCTAATATAAAGACTTTGCTCGAAAGATAAGTACAATCTGTTAATCGTTCTTTGACCAAGAACAAAGTTTGCCATCACCAATTATGATTTCCTATGCACCTTTATTTGTGATTTCCCTTTACTTGTTTCAAGTTGAGTTATATGAGGAAGTTGTTTACTAGAATGTCTTGTGTGAATTAATATGATGCTTCTTGTCCGTATTTTATTTATCGACTCTTCACTCCATAAACATGTGGTCTTGTTTATCAGTTCAGCGCTTGGGGACAAGCGAGGTCTAAGCTTGGGGGAGTTGATACGTCCATTTTGCATCACTATTTCATATCATAATTTACTGTTATTCCTTGATATATTTCATATTTAGAGATGATACTTATGTTATTTCACCTATTTTGCATGTTTCTGTTATTATTGGAGAATTATCACCGGAGTCAGATTCTGCTGGAAAAAGCACCGTTAGGATACAGTATTTCTGAAGATCAACAATTGACGGAAAATATACCGAAGCTCTTATTATTCCAGAAGACGGACACAGCCAAAAGGGGAGGCCGAGGAGGGCCACCATGGCCCCCCCATAGGCCAGCGCGGGCTCCACCCCCGGCCGCGCCGCCATGTGGGGAGGGGGCCCACGACCCCCTCGGCCATCTCTCCTTCGCGTACTTCATCTCCCAAAAACCCTAAGGCGTGGGGAACATCGAGAATAGACACAGCCGCCTCTGCGCGGCGGAAAACATGAGAGAAAAGAGATCTCCGGCGGGCGTAACCACCGGGAAATCCCTCCAGGAGGAAATCGTCGCCATCGTCACCGCCATCGAGCTGGACTTCATTGGGATCATCGTCACCATCATCTCCACCGCCGACACCATCATATCCACCGCTGCACCTCATCTCCGCTGTAACATCTAGGGTTGAATCTTGATTATTTCATAGGGGTAACTCTCCCGGTATTGATTATTCCTTGTTATTGATGCTATTGAGTGAAACCATTGAACCAAGGTTTATGTTCAGATTGTTATTCATCATCATATCACCTCTGATCATGTTCCATATGATGTCTCGTGAGTAGTTCGTTTAGTTCTTGAGGACATGGGTGAAGTCTAAATGTTAGTAGTGAACTATGTTGAGTAATATTTAATGGTTTGATATTTAAGTTGTGGTGTTATTCTTCTAGTGGTGTCATGTGAACGTCGACTACATGATACTTCACCTTTATGGGCCTAGGGGAATGCATCTTGTATTCGTTTGCTAATTGTGGGGTTGCCGGAGTGACATCAACCTGAACCCCCGTTGGTATATCGATGCAGGAGGGATAGCAGGATCTCGAGTTTAAGGCTGTGGTTAGATTTATCTTAATTACTTTCTTGTATTTGCGGATGCTTGCAAGGGGTTTAATCACAAGTATGTATTAGTCCTAGGAAGGGCGGTGCATTAGCATAGGTTCACCCACACAACACTTATCAAAACAATGAAGATTAATCAACTATATGAGCGAAAGCACTAGACTAAATTCCCGTGTGTCCTCAAGAACGTTTGGTCATCATAAGTAAACAAACCGGCTTGTCCTTTGTGCTAAAAAGGATTGGGCCACTCGCTGCAATTACTCTTGCATTTTACTTACTTGTATTTTATTTATCGCTATATCAAAACCCCTGAATATTTGTCCGTGAGCATTTACAGTGAATCCTTCATCGAAACTGCTTGTCAACACCTTCTGCTCCTCGTTGGGTTCGACACTCTTATTTATCGAAAGTACTACGATACACCCCCTATACGTGTGGGTCATCAAGTCTATTTTCTGGCGCCGTTGCCGGGGAGTGAAGCGCTATTGGTAAGTGGAATTGGTAAGGAAAACTTTTACTGTACGTGCTGTTTTATTTCTGCCTGCTGCTATAATTCATTATGGAGAGATCTTCTCTTGAATTCCTATTTGGGAAATCTACTACTACTGCAACGGTAGTGGATGAGGCGCCAGGTGAGAAAGTGATCCCATATAAAATACCTATGAAAATTATTGAACGCGTTGTGGATAACCGCTATGAAGGGGATGGAACTGTCCATCCTGGAGATCATTTAATGTTTTTACATGAATTATGCAAGTTATTCATGTGTGCAGGTATTTCTATGGATGAAGTTAGGAAGAAACTATTCTCTATATCGTTGTCTGGTAAAGAGGCGCATTGGTACAAATTGCTGAAGAATGGGAATTCTCTCGATTGGAAGGATATTGTGCCTCTATTTTATTCTAAATTCTATCCTCCAAGTGAAATTCACAAAGACCGAACCGCATATATAATTTCTGGCCTCATGATGGAGAGAGTATTTCCCAAGCATGGGGATTGAAGTCTTTAATGCTCAAATGCCCCATTCATGAGCTTCCTGGTAATATCATCATTGATAATTTCTATGCAAGACTTTCTTTTCAAGATAAAACCTTGCTGGATACTACTTGTTCTGGATCATTCACACGCAACAAAGAAGAGTTTAAATGGGACCTTCTTGATCGGATTCAGGAGAATACTGAAGGATGGGAGAACGACAAAGGTAGAGAGTTAGGTATAAATTATGATTATGAATGCATTGAAACTTTTATGGATACTGATAAATTTCGTAATATGAGTGCTACTTATGGTCTTGACTCTCAAGTTGTTGCAAATTTTTATAAATCTTTTGCCTCTCATTTTGAATTGCCTAGGAAGAATTTTGATAAGTATCATGAACCTTACAAAGATAAAACTGATTCACCTATAGGTAAATGTATTGAAGTTAAAACTGTTGATCATATTCTTCCTGAAGTTTATATTGAAAAAACTCCTTTCCCTGCTAAAATGAAGGAGTATTCTGTTATAACTAGTGTGGTTAATAAAAGTGCAAAGAAACCTATAGAACCTGAGGAGCAAATAAATGTTGAACCTGCTATTGCAATAGTTAAAGATCTTGTGACTGAAAATGTAGAAGATGGTCACATCATTTTCTGTGAAGATGCTTCTAATATTGTTTCACATCCTAGTAAGTCTAGGAAAGCTAGTGTTCCTATGCTCTCTGTTAAAATTGGTGATCATTGTTATTATGGTTTATGTGATATTGGTGCAAGTTTAGTGCCATTCCTTATGAGCTTTACTTGGAAATCATGCACGAAATTGGTTCTTGTGAACTTGAAGATATTGATGTGGTTATTCGGCTAGCTAATAGAGAAACTATCTCTCCTATTGGTATTGTTCGAGATGTGGAAGTTCTATGTGGTAAGATTAAATATCCTGCTAACTTTTTGGTACTTGGTTCTGCTGCTAGTAAGACTTGTCCTATCATTTTTGGTAGACCTTTTCTAAATACTTGTGGAGCTATTATAGATTGCAAGAAAGAGAAAATTGTGACTAAATTTGCTGGTGAATCTTATGAGTTTAATTTCTCTAAATTTTCCAAAGTTCCTTATAAAGCTGAATTGCCTAATAATGATTTTAGAGTTGAACAACTTGCATCTATTGCTCTTGCTCCTAGTAATCCTTTGCAGCAACATTTGGAGGATCATGAGAGTGAAGTCTTTAGGGAAGAAAGGAATGAGCTTGATGAAATTTTCCTTCGTCAACCTATTCTTAAACATGACTTACCGGTTGAAGATCTAGGTACAACACCACCACCAAAGGAAGATCCTGTTTTTGATTTGAAACCATTACCTGATAATCTTAAGTATGCTTATATTGATGATAAGAAAACATATCCTGTTATTATTAGTGCTAAGCTTTCAGATTTTGAGGAAGAAAGATTATTGGAAATATTGAAGAAACACCGAGGAGCTATTGGCTACACTCTTGATGACTTGAAGGGGATTTCTCCTGCTATTTGCCAACATGCCATCAACATGGAAGATGATGCAAAGCCTGTTGTTGAACATCAGCGTCGTTTAATTCCTAAGATGAAGGATGTGGTAAGGAATGAGGTATTAAAACTTCTTGAAGCTGGTATTATATATCCTATTGCTGATAGTAGATGGGTTAGTCTTGTGCATTGTGTTCCTAAGAAAGGAGGAATAATTGTTGTACCTAATGATAATGATGAGCTTATCCCTCAAAGAGTAGTTGTAGGGTATAGAATGTGCATTGATTATCGAAAAGTTAATAAAGTTACTAAGAAGGATCATTACCCTTTACCTTTATTGATCAAATGCTAGAAAGGTTATCTAAAAATACTCATTTCTGCTTTCTTGATGGTTATTCTGGGTTTTCACAAATTGCTGTTAGAACTAAAGATCAAGAGAAAACCACTTTCACTTGTCCCTATGGAACTTATGCTTATAGGCGTATGCCTTTTGGTTTATGTAATGCTCCTGCTACTTTTCAAAGATGCATGTCTGCTATTTTTCATGGCTTTTGTGAAAAGATTGTAGAGGTATTCATGGATGATTTTTCTGTCTATGGGAATTCTTTTGATAATTGTTTGCGAAACCTTGATAAAGTTTTGCAGAGATGTGAAGAAACTAACCTTGTCCTTAATTGGGAGAAATGCCACTTTATGGTTAATGAAGGAATTGTATTGGGACATAAAATTTCTGAAAGAGGTATTGAAGTTGATAGAGCTAAAGGTTGAAGCGATTGAGAAGATGCCCTATCCGAGGGATGTTAAAGGTATTCGTAGTGTTCTTGGTCATGCTGGTTTTTATAGGATATTTATTAAAGATTTCTCTAAAATTTCAAAGCCTCTTACTAATCTTCTTCAAAAAGATGTACCTTTTGTTTTTGATGATGATTGTAAGGAAGCTTTTGAAACTCTAAAGAAAGCCTTAACAACTGCTCCTGTAGTTGAACCTCCTGATTGGAATTTACCTTTTGAAATTATGTGTGATGCTAGTGATTTTGCTGTAGGCGCTGTTCTTGGACAGCGAGTAGATAAAAAACTGAATGTTATTCATTATGCTAGTAAAACTCTTGATGCTGCTCAAAGAAATTATGCTACAACTGAAAAAGAATTATTAGCTGTGGTTTTTGCTTGCGACAAGTTTAGACCTTATATTGTTGATTCAAAAGTCACAATTCATACTGATCATGCCGCAATTAGGTACCTTATGGAAAAGAAAGATGCTAAGCCAAGGCTTATTAGATGGGTGCTTCTTTTGCAAGAATTTGATTTACATATTGTAGATAGGAAAGGTGCTGATAATCCTGTTGCTGATAATTTGTCTAGATTGGAAAATATTGTTTATGATCCTGTTCCTGTTAATGATAGTTTTCCAAATGAACAATTGGCTGTAATAAAGGTGAGCTCGCGAGATAGTCCTTGGTATGCTGATTATGCTAACTTTGTTTCGAAGTATTTGCCTCCAACCTTTTCAGCTCAGCAAAGGAGGAAATGCTTTTATGATTTGAGGCATTATTTTTGGGATGACCCACACTTATATAAAGAAGGAGTGGATGGTATTATGCGAAGATGTGTCCCGAATATGAACAACAAGAGATATTGAGTAAGTGTCATGGTAGTGTTTATGGAGGACATCACGCCGGAGATAGAACCGCACAAAAGGTTCTACAGTCAGGTTTTTATTGGCCAACGCTCTTTAAAGATGCAAGGAAGTTTATTTTATCTTGTGATGAATGTCAAAGAGTTGGTAATATCTCTAGACGCAATGAAATGCCTATGAATTATACTCTTGTTATTGAACCATTTGATTGTTGGGGATTTGACTTCATGGGTCCTTTCCCTTCTTCAGAAGGTAATACTCATATACTTGTTGTTGTTGATTATGTTACTAAATGGGTGGAAGCCATACCACAAAAAGTGCCGATGGTGAGACCTCTTTAAGAATGCTTTTAGATGTTATTTTTCCTAGGTTTGGAGTACCTAGATATATTATGACTGATGGAGGTTCTCATTTTATTCATGGTGGTTTTAGAAAAACTCTTGCTAAATATGGTATTAATCATAGGATTGCTTCCGCTTATCATCCTCAAACTAGTGGGCAAGTAGAATTATCAAATAGAGAAATTAAATCTATCTTGCAAAAGACTGTTAATAAATCTAGAAAAAATTGGGCTAGTAAGTTAAAGGAAGCATTGTGGGCTTATAGAACTGCTTATAAAAATCCTATGGGTATGTCTCCTTGATGACCCACAAGTATAGGGGATCGCAACAGTCTTCGAGGGAAGTATTACCCAATTTATTGATTCGACACAAGGGGAGACAAATAATACTTGTAAGCCTTAACAGCGGAGTTGTCAATTCAGCTGCACCTGGAAACAGACTTGCTCGCAAGAGTTTATCAGTAGTAACAGTTCTATGGCAGTGGAAATAGCGAAATAACAGCAGCAGTGGAATAAAGACAGCAGTAGTGATTGTAGTAAACAGCAGGATTAAAATACTGTAGGCACAGGGACGGATTTAACGGGCATTGCATGGATGAGAGAAACTCATGTAACAATCAAAGCATGGGCATTTGCAGATAATAATAAAACGGTATCCAAGTACTAATCAATCAATAGGCATGTGTTCCATATATAGTCGTACGTGCTCGCAATGAGAAACTTGCACAACATCTTTTGTCCTACCAGCCGGTGGCAGCCGGGCCTCTAGGAAACTACTGGATATTAAGGTACTCCTTTTAATAGAGTACCGGAGCAAAGCATTAACACTCCGTGAACACATGTGATCCTCACATCACTACCATCCCCTCCGGTTGTCCCGATTTCTGTCACTTCGGGGCCATTGGTTCCGGACAGCGACATGTGTATACAACTTGCAGGTAAGATCATAAACAACGAATATCTTCATGAATAAATAACATGTTCAGATCTGAGATCATGGCACTCGGGCCCTAGTGACAAGCATTAAGCATAACAAGTTGCAACAATATCATAAAAGTGACATCTACGGATACTAGGCACTATGCCCTAACAATCTTATGACTATTACATGACCAATCTCATCCAATCCCTACCATCCCCTTCAGCCTACAGCGGGGAATTACTCACACATGGATGGGGGAAACATTGCTGGTTGATGGAGAGGCGTTGGCGGTGATGGCGGTGAAGATCTCCTCCAATTCCCCGTCCGGCGGAGTGCCATAACGGAGACTTCTGGCTCCCGCGACGGAGTTTCGCGATGTGGCGGCTCTCTGGAGGGTTTCTGGCGATGTCGACTTCTCCGTGCGTTTTTAGGTCGAACCCGATAAGTAGTCCAAAGGGGGGCGTCGGAGGCCCCGTGGGGGCCACACCATAGGGCGCGCGGGCCCCCCCTGGGCCGCGCCGCCATATGGTGTGGGGCCCTCGGCCTCCACCTCCTTCTGGCCCGTCAATATTTTGGTAAAATAGGGCCATCGAAGAAATTCCGAGGATTTTCCGAAAGTTGGATTTCTGCACAAAAACGAGACACCAGAGCAATTCTGCTGAAAACAGCGTTAGTCCGCGTTAGTTGTATCCAAAATACACAAATTAGAGGCAAAACAATAGCAAAAGTGTTCGGGAAAGTAGATACGTTTTCCCCCCCCAAGCTTAGCTTATTGCTTGTCCTCAAGCAATTCAGTTAACAACTGAGCGATAAAAGAACTTTCACGAACACATTTGCTCATATGATGTATATATTCTCATGCTATGGCTAATACTCAAGCAGTTCATAATGAGATACATGCAAATAAGATCATCCAACAGCTATGTCAATCATGGAGAGGTACCAACAATTAATAATAAGCACCATGAATCATGTATATAAGCAGGATTGCAATGTTCATAAGAGAATATGATAAAGTGGTATCTCGCTTGCCTGTATTTGATCGGCAAAACATAAATGCCGAGGCACCTCTTGAGTTCATAGAAAGACTAGAAGTAGTGATTGTCAAAGATAAAAGCATCAAAGTTATACCACAATCAATCATATTTTGAGACAAGCATATTATACTAAGAATGACAGTCGTGCTCTCAAGATAGTGCTCAAAGAAAGAATGGAGACACAACATAAAAGTAAAAGATTGACCCTTCGCAGAGGGAAGCAGGGATTAACATGCGCTAGAGCTTTTCATTTGTAAAGCAGGAGTAAAATTATTTTGAGAGGTGTTTGTTGTTGTCAACGAATGGTAATGGGTACACTAACTACCTCATCAACCGGACTCACAAGAGCGGCTCCCATTTATTTATTTTTGGTTGGCACTCCTTCCAACCTTTCTTTCACAAACCATGGCTAACCGAATCCTCGGGTGCCTGCCAACAATCACATACCATGAAGGAGTGCCTTTTTATTTAAGTTTTATTATGATGATGACACTCCCCCAACCTTTGCTTACACAAGCCATGGCTAACCGAATCCTTCGGGTGCCGTCCAACAATCACAAACCATGGAGGAGTGTCTATTTAAGTTAATTAATTTGGGACTGGGAATCCCATTGCCAGCTCTTTTTGCAAAATTATTGGATAAGCGGATGTGCCACTAGTCCATATGAGAGTCCGTCAAAAGTAAATGACAAGGTTGAAAGCTAAACACCACATACTTCTTCATGAGCTATGAAACGTTAACACAAATTGAGAAGCATTTTGAAAGTTTTAAAGGTAGCGCATGAGAATTTACTCGGAATGGTTTGAAATGCCATGCATAGGTATTTATGGTGGACACTTTTGGAACAACTTGGTTTTCAGGTGTTTGGAAGCACGAGCGGCGTCACCGCTCAGTACAAGTGAAGGCTAGCAAAAGACTCGACAAATCAAGAGAGCAGTAACTGTCATAATTATGCTTGCGGCAAAATAAATTAACGGAGGCATAAAAGTGATACAATAACTCTGAAGCAATATAAATCATCGAGGCTTAATTGACTTTTTGTTCAGTCATATGCATGCGTGAGCATGTGCCAAGTCGATATAAATGAATTATTCAGAGGAGGATACCACAATGCCATACTTACTTATGAATAAAATAATGCAAGCAAACATCCATGACATGCTACTCATATTAATAAATTGGAACTAAACATGAGAGATCATGAACTACTAGACTTTCTCAAATAACATATACCTCACATGAACCAACTAAGCATGCTCATATGGATGAGTATATGTACAAAAATGAAAGCAAATAGAGTTCATACCAGCCTCTCACCACAATCAGATTGTCGTAGATCGTCATTATTGCCTTTTCACTTGTGTAGCTTGGATAATATGAAATGAAAACCACGCTCCAGCCACCGAAGACCATTGAACTCATGATGAACTTTACAAACCAAAGAAGAACAGCAAATATTTTTGGTGTTTTCGAATTAGAAACAAGAACGAAAGAAAACAAGCAAACAAAGCAAAATCTTTTTGGGTTTTCTTATAGCAAACTAATGATAGCGAATAAAGTAAACTAAGAGCAAGGTACCAAATAAACAAATGGTGAAGAGAAACTACAGAAATATTTTTGGTCTTTTTGTGTTTTAGGAAAGAAACAAAGTGAAAACAAAAGAATGCAAACTAACAGAAACACAGAAAAGCAGGATGACAGAAATCTGCCAAATCCTGACAGCAGTACAGAAATCGAATTTAACAAAAATCTTCCATTGCTCAGACCAAAAAGTGTTCAACTAATGAAAGTTAGATAACAACCTGGGAACATGCTCAAAAATTGGCAACTCAAAATAACGTTCTGGCTGTGCGTACGAATTTTTTGGTAACAGCACAGAATCTGTTTTTGGACAGCACTTCCCCAAATATCATCTCCCTCTCATTAGAAAACCACTCTAGAGACTAAACAAGTATGTACAAGTATCCAGCAACCATAATATGCAAAGAATGAGTGATGCCGGTATACCTCCCCCCAAGCTTAGGCTTTTGGCCTAAGTGGAGTTCATTCCCAACGAGGGTCGGAGTTCCACGCCGGTGGATCATACATGGAGTGGTAATAGGGCCCCTGTGCAGAAGAATATCGTGGAGGCTCCACATGACCATGATGTTGATATGAGGAGCTCGCTGCATCGGATGAAGAGTCGGGGTGCTCCTCGGCCTCCTCCACATTTTCCCTCGCACGACGGCTTTCTCTTTCTATGTACGCATTTAGCTCATTTTCTGTGATCGACCACCCGTTCCTGGCATCAAGGTTAAACAAAGCAGGTGCAGGCAATCGTACTAGTTTTTCAATTTTCTTAGTTATACTCCAACTTTTCTTATACAAAGTTATCCTATAATGCAGGTTGTTCAAACTAGATGCATCTGAAATAAACTCATGTCTAATCATGGAAACCACATCAAGCTTCTCTATAGAAAGCGGAATATCTAAATGGTGAGGTTCTACACCATGCATAGCTAATAAGCAAGAGGCGATAAGACCTCCACAAATTCCTCCTTTCTCACGGTTAGTAGCAAGTCTACAAGCTATTAAAGCACCCAAATTATAAGTCCTATCCTGTTGCAAAGCAGCAGCTAAGAAAGCCAAGTCTGGGACAGATAATTTACCTCCAGTCCTTCTTGCAAGGACGCACTTAGTAATGAAATAGGCAAAGTAGCGGATGGCTGGATGTTGAATGCTACTAATCTTACCACCATCATTGGAGAGGCTCCTCCCATTACAAATCCTTGTATAAAGATCTGAGAGCTCCCGCGGTGTTCCCCTGATCTTCTCGCAGGATCCCCATTGCGGTACTCCAATTGCTGCACAAAAAACACTAAATGACAAGTTGACAGCTTTATTGTAAATTTTATACTGGACCATGGGGTCAGATCGCGACCAATTGAACTTGAAGTCCTGCACAAAAGACATAGTTAATTTTGCATATTGTCTTGGCTCTCCTTCAACAAAACCACTCAGCCCTGCACGAGAGATTAGAGTTTGCACATCTTGTAAAATCCCCGCACTTCTCATAAAGTCCACGCATGGGTAGTAAGAGGGGTATACTCCCTCCTCACGATTGACTCTCGTAACTTGCTGGACTTCCAATTCTTCTTGGTTCAATTGGGGCACACCTCCTTCCATTTTCTGAAATTTTCAACAATCATTATAAAATTTTGATTTCAAGGTGTGTAATTGAAGGGAACTACTATAGGAACTTGCTAGAGTACTAAACATGCATCAAAACTAATTTCTACCACTTAGAACAAGCATGCAAGCTCACTAAACATGTTATCTACAGCAGCAAAATATTCAAGATATACTCAACCAAATGAAATTCTAATTGGACAATCAAAGGAGTCACATACCAAGGAGTAAATGTGCCAAATTTCAAACAGAAATCTGGGCTGAGCAAGGAGATCGAAAAATCGCGAGTTCTTGAGCAGAAACACGAGTGAGAGGAACTTGGTACGAGCTTTTTCGGGAGAGAGAAGGTGCTGGGAGGAAGAGATGGTGTAGTGGGGCAAGGGGTGGCCCACACCACATGGTGGCGCGGCCCCCTTGCTGGCCGCGCCGCCCTATGGTGTGGCACCCCCTGGTGCCCCACAGGTCATCCTCTGGTGCTCCCAGGTGCCTCGTCGAAAAATAGGACCAACGGTGTAATTTTTGTAATTTTTAGAGAACTTTGAAAAATGCACATTTCTGGGTATTAAATTAATGATTACTGCGCAGGAAAATGATTTCTAAAATCTTAAATGACTAAAGCATATTGCAAAATAAAAGTGCTACAGCAAGTAAAATAGGTGAAGGGAGAGAGAAAGAAAGAAATGTTGTTTAGCTCCTTTATGCAATAAAATATACTTGTTAACAAGGTTGATCAAGTCTTGCTATCAAATAAATTTTATATGACATAAGAAGAAATAAACCTCAAATCAATCATGTTACCTTATATTGAATTGATATGGATCCAATCACAAGAGTTTGATATTCTTCTTTAGGCTCATATATAGGACAATCAATGGATCCCACTTTGATAGTTTTCACATTAAAAATTGTATTGACTCCACATACTTTATCAATCCTCTTGGGAAAATAGACAGTGTGTTCCTTATCATCAACATTGAAAGTAACCATGCCTTTATTGCAATCAATAACAGCCCCTGCAGTATTAAGAAAGGGTCTTCCAAGAATAATGGACATATTATCATCTTCAGGCATTTCCAACACAACGAAATCAGTTAATATCAAGCAATGCTGAGTAACTTGAACAGGAACATTTTCACATAAACCAACAGGAATAGCAGTAGATTTATCAGCCATTTGCAAAGATATATCAGTAGGTATCAATTTATCTAAATCAAGTCTCTTATAAAGAGAAAAAGGCATCACACTCACACCTGCTCCCAAATCACATAGAGCAGTTCTAACATAATTATTCTTGATGGAACAAGGAATAGTCGGTATACCTGGGTCGCCCAACTTCTTTGGAATCTTACCATTGAAGGAGTAATTAGCGAGCATAGTAGAAATCTCCTCATTGGGGACTTTCCTTTTGTTAGTAACAATATCTTTCATATACTTTGAATAAGGAGGCAATTTAATAGCATCAGTCAAAGGGATTTGAAAAAAGGTTTCATCCAATCACAAAATTTATTATAATGTTCCTCTTCCTTTGATTTTAGTTTCTTAGCAGGAAAAGGCATTTGCTTTTGAACCCAAGGTTCTCTTTCATTACCATGCTTCTCAGTAAAATCTTCTTTAGTGTACTTTTTATTTTTAGCAGGCTTTTCAGGTTCCTTTTCAATTTCTTCTTTATCAGGAGTATCATTCTTATCATTATCTTTATCATGTTCATTACCACTTTCGGTTTCAGCATCAGAAATAGAAATACTATTAGGATCATTAACAGGTTCAGAGGATTCTACAACATTCTTATGTTTCTTTTTCTTTTTCTTAGATGGAGCACTAGTTTTAATTAGTTGAGAATCTTGTTCAACTCTTTTGGGATGCCCTTCAGGATATAGAGGATCCTGGGTAGAAGCACCACCTCTAGTTGTTACTTCACAAGCATGTTTTTCTTTAGAATTATTTCCCAACAAGTCATTTTGCACTTTAGTAAGTTGATCAATTTGAGTTTGAACCATTTGAAAATGTTTAACAAGTATCTTAACATCATTGGAGGTTCTCTCCACAATACCATGCAATTCACTAATAGCTCGGGAATTTTCCATTAAATGATTCTCTACTCGCATATTAAAGTTTTCTTGCTTAACAATATAATTATCAAATTCATCTAAGCATTGAGCAGGAGATTTTGAATACGGAATATCTTCCCTAGTAAAGTGTTGAAGCGAGTGTACCTCAATCATGGATGAAGGGGGAATTGTCTCACATATATCTTCTATAGGAGGTAAATTCTTCACATCTTCAGGTTTAATACCCTTCTCCTTAAGAGACTTCTTGGCTTCCCTCATATCTTCATCATTCAATTTAATCATACCCCTCTTCTTCACTATCGGTGTCGGGGTTGGTTCAGGTGTAGACCAATCATCATGATTCCGGCCTATTTTAGCCAATAATTCTTCAGCGTCGTCTGGAGTTCTTTTCCTGAAAACACAACCAGCACAACTATCCAGGTATGCCCTAGACTCAATAGTTAGTCCACTATAAAATATATCAAGTAAATCATGCTTTTCCAAATCATGGTCAGGCTGAGCTCTAATAGAGAGCAAAATCTCGCCCAAGCCTCGGGCAATTTCTCTCCATCTTCCTGGTCAAAATTATAAATTCTCTGCAAAGCAGCATGTTGAGCACTAGCAGGAAAGTATTTTCGAAAGAAAACATCACGCAAATCAATTGGACTTTTAATAGAACCAGGAGGCAAATTATTATACCAAGTTTTAGCATCATCCTTTAATGAGAACGGAAAAATTTTAGCGACAAAATAAGTCGCATCTTGACATCATCAGAAAACATGCCACTAAGAGTAGATAACTCAGTCATGTGTTCAACAACACTTTCTTTTTCAGTACCACAAAAGGGTGTTTTCTCAACAATAGCTATATGAGATAGGTCAAGAGAAAAATCATAATCTTTATCCCTAATGTTTATAGGAGATGTGGCAAATTTAGGATCGGAGATGGTTTATATCTAACAGCATGTTCTGCAAGCTTTTAATTTTCTTGCATCAGTAGTAGCCTTGCATTTTTCAATAAAATCATTATCAAGCTCTACATAATCTTCATCAAGATCATCACTAGAATATTCAACAGACTCAGGTGAATTAACAGGTGTAGTAGCATTAGGAGTTTCAGTATTTTCAATTTGTCTAGACTTAGCAATTGTAGCATCTAGAAAAGATCCCAATGAACCACTATCATCAAGCACAGCAGAAACATTATCAATATTATGAGAATTTTCAGATTCAGCAGAAGTACCAGCACGCGAAGCATGTGGCGGTGAAACAAGTTTATCAATCACAGAGGGTGAATCAAGAGCAGCAGAGGTACTCAGAGTTGTACCTTTTCTTGTAGTGGATGGTAATATGGCGATCTTAGTATCGCGAGGTTTACCCATAATGGAGAATTTGCAGCGAACAATATCAATCCAAGTGAACTTCCAAATAAAGCTATGCTCCCGACAACGGCGCGAGAAAATAGTCTTGATGACCCACAAGTATAGGGGATCGCAACAGTCTTCGAGGGAAGTATTACCCAATTTATTGATTCGACACAAGGGGAGACAAAGAATACTTGTGCCTTAACGGCGGAGTTGTCAATTCAGCTGCACACAAACGGAGACTTGCTCGCAAAGAGTTTATCGGTAATGGCAGTTCTATGGCGATGGAAATAGCGAAATAACGAGCGGTGGAATAAAGACGACGATAGTGATTGTAGTAAACGGCGGGATTAAAATACGTAGGCACGAGACGGATTTAGCAGGCGTTGCATGGATAAGAGAAACTCATGTAACAATCAAAGCATGGGCATTTGCGGATAATAATAAAACGGTATCCAAGTACTAATCAATCAATAGGCATGTGTTCCATATATAGTCGTACGTGCTCGCAATGAGAAACTTGCACAACATCTTTTGTCCTACCAGCCGGTGGCAGGGCCTCTAGGGAAACTACTGGATATTAAGGTACTCCTTTTAATAAGTACCGGAGCAAAGCATTAACACTCCGTGAACACATGTGATCCTCACATCACTACCATCCCCTCCGGTTGTCCCGATCTGTCACTTCGGGGCCATTGGTTCCGGACAGCGACATGTGTATACAACTTGCAGGTAAGATCATAAACAACGAATATCTTCATGAATAAATAACATGTTCAGATCTGAGATCATGGCACTCGGGCCCTAGTGACAAGCATTAAGCATAACAAGTTGCAACAATATCATAAAAGTGACATCTACGGATACTAGGCACTATGCCCTAACAATCTTATGACTATTACATGACCAATCTCATCCAATCCCTACCATCCCCTTCAGCCTACAGCGGGGGAATTACTCACACATGGATGGAAACATTGCTGGTTGATGGAGAGGCGTTGGCGATGATGGCGGTGAAGATCTCCTCCAATTCCCGTCGGAGTGCCAGAACGGAGACTTCTGGCTCCCGCGACGGAGTTTCGCGATGTGGCGGCTCTCTGGAGGGTTTCGCGATGTCGACTTCTCCTGTGCGTTTTTAGGTCGAACCCGATAAGTAGTCCAAGGGGGCATCGGAGGCCAGCAGGGGCCACACCATAGGGCCGCGCGGCCCCCAGGGAGGCCGCGCCGCCATATGGTGTGGGGCCCTCGGGCCTCCACCCTCCTGCCCTTCTGGCTCCGTCAATATTTTGGTAAAATAGGGCCATCTGAAGAAATTCCGAGGATTTTCCGAAAGTTGGATTTCTGCACAAAAACGAGACACCAGAGCAATTCTGCTGAAAACAGCGTTAGTCCGCGTTAGTTGTATCCAAAATACACACAAATTAGAGGCAAAACAATAGCAAAAGTGTTCGGGAAAGTAGATACTATGGGAATGTCTCCTTATAAAATGGTTTATGGAAAAGCTTGTCATTTACCTTTAGAACTAGAGCACAAAGCTTATTGGGCTGTAAGAGAACTTAATAAAGATTTTAAACTTGCCGGTAAGAAAAGGTTGCTACAATTGAGTTCTTTAGATGAATGGAGAAGTGAAGCTTATGAAAATGCTAAACTTTTTAAGGAGAAAGTTAAGAAATGGCATGATAGAAGAATTATTAAAAGAGAATTTAATATTGGAGATAAAGTCCTATTATATCGGTCTCGTCTCAGATTTTTTGCAGGGAAATTACTCTCAAAATGGGAAGGACCATATGTCGTTGTGGAGGTGTATCGTTCAGGGGCAATAAAAATTGGTTCTCTGAAAGGTGATGCCACACAAGTGGTGAATGGACAAAGACTCAAGCATTATATTTCCGGAGATTCTTATAATGAAGATGTTGATGTTATTCGAGTGGTGACTCCGGAAACTTTCATCAAAGATCAAATTGATAGTTCTGCAGAGTTCGACTTCGAATAGGTAACAGTTCTGGTAGTAAAAAGTCCGCGTTTAACTTTCCGAACAATATTTTTGCTGTTTTTAGAAAATATGAAAAATTACGAGATCGAATCGGAGTGGAGGAGGCGCACGAGGGCACGTCCCCACGTGGGGGCGCGGGCCCCACCCTGGCCGCGCCGCCCTATGGGGACGGCTCCTCGGAGTCCCTCTCCCACTCGTGTTCGACCTGGTACTTTCCTTTTGTCGTGAAAATTCTTGCTATATAATCCCCCGGATCCCCAGAGGTCCGTATATCGTTTTCTCGTCGTGTTTTGTTTCGAGCTGTTTTTCTGCCAGATATTGTTTTCAGATCTAGAGCCACCATGTCTTCGTCGGGAACTCCGAAGGACAACTTCTTTGAGAACGTCGTCAACCCGTACATGAACGAGCTGAAGATGCATCCCAAGGAACTGCTGCTCGTAGATGGAGAGTTGCAGATAGAAGATGTCCGGGGGCCTAAAGGAGAAGGAAGCTTGGAGGACAGGATGGAGAAACTAGAACAAGAGGTCTTCGCCTACAAGAAGATGGCTGAACGTGAAGTGGACATCTTCCACAGAATTGTGTCCGAACTTATTGATGAACACAAGAAGGAGACTACAAAGCTGTGGGATGATATCCTCTCACTTCACAACACTACCAACCAACTTCAATCGCAACTTTATGATGTTCAGAATCAAAACTGTGAGTATGAAAACAGGTTTAAACACATAAGCTATGCTGCGGTTTCAGGATTCCCGAGACCAAGACGTCGTTTGTTGATGGAGAGCCTCTTCCTTGGAAGTCTGATGACGGGAAGAATTTACCACCATCACCACCGAAGGAGTAATTCATCATTGGTATTGGCATCCCCTTGGTTTGTTCCAAGCTTGGTGGAGTGCCGCGGTATCACATCATCACTATCTTTTACCTTTTTACTATCAAGTAGTGTCATATCATGAGTAGGGAAGTTATCATATAAGATGGTTTGCAGTGTGGAAGTATCTCTCTTTTAGTTGGTTATCTATGTATCCCTTGGTGTGAGTTATCGTTATGGAATATTAATGAGAAGTTTTATCATTTACTTTTTGCACACCTTATTTTAGTTTGCAATTTCTGTTATATGATTGATTTTGTTGTTAGTATTGGTATCACTTTGGGAGCATTAAGTAAATCTATTTGGTTTTGGCAAACTTAGCATTGGTCAATAGCAACATTACTTGGAGACTTAAGTAGAAAGAGGGAAATACATGTAGATATATTATTTCATTATCTTTCTTTCTTGTTAGCTAATGAGCTTAGTATTATGAAGCTAAAATTGTTTGTGCTTACAAGGAAGATGCATGATTGTTTCTATCACATGTATGTCTGTTTGTTTCCCTCAACTCTTATGCTTGCTAATCAACCTTGCCAAAGACCTGTACTGAGAGGGAATACTTCTCATACATCCAAAACCTTAAACCAAACCCATGCCATTTGTGTCCACCATAACTACCTACTATGTGGTATTTTGCGCCACTCCAAGTAAATATTTCATGTGCTACCTTTAAACAATTCGAGAGTTATTATCTCTTATTTGTGTCAATGTTTTATAGCTCATGAGGAAGTATGTGGTGTTTTTTCTTGCAATCATGTTGGGCAGACTTTCACCAATGGACTAGTGGCACATCAAACATCCAACAATTTTGCAAAAGAGTTGGCTAACGATTCCAAGCCCCAATTAATTAACTTTCATTAATAATTTTCTTCACATGTTTTGCCCTGATTCATCAGTAAGCAACTTAATTTTGCAAATAGACACTCCTCCATGGTATGTGAAATGTTGGAAGGCACCCGAAGATTCGGTTAGCTATGGCTTGTGAAAGCAAGGTTGGGAGGAGTGTCGTCCATAAATGAAACTAAAGTACATGTGTAAACAAAGAGAAGAGGGATGATCTACCTTGCTGGTAGAGATAACGTCCTTCATGGGAGCCGCTCTTTGAAAGTCGTTTGGCAAGGGGGTTAGAGTGCCCGCTACCATTCGTTGACAACAACAAACACCTCTCAAAACTTTACTTTTATGCTCTCTTTATGATTTCAAAACTTAAAAAGCTCTAGCACATGATTTAATCCCTGCTTCCCTCTGCGAAGGGCCTATCTTTTACTTTTATGTTGAGTCAGTAAACCTATTTCCTCTATCTCAAGCAAGCAATTGAGTTGTTGTGATCCAACCATTTATATTGTGATCTATTTAATCATGTCTTTTATTCTTCCTTGTTTAGTACCAATTTTATTTGAATGAATATGACTTTGAAAGTTACCAATGATTATGAGGAGATTGTTATGATTGAGCATGTAAGTTCTGCCATATAAGCTCTAATATAAAGACTTTGCTCGAAAGATAAGTACAATCTGTTAATCGTTCTTTGACCAAGAACAAAGTTTGCCATCACCAATTATGATTTCCTATGCACCTTTATTTGTGATTTCCCTTTACTTGTTTCAAGTTGAGTTATATGAGGAAGTTGTTTACTAGAATGTCTTGTGTGGATTAATAAATGTGATGCTTCTTGTCCGTATTTTATTTATCGACTCTTCACTCCATAAACATGTGGTCTTGTTCATTGAGCTCAGTTTCGCTTGGGGACTTCAAGCGAAGTTGATACGTCCATTTTGCATCACTATTTTATATCATAATTTGTTGTTATTCCTTGATATATTTCATATTTAGAGATGATACTTATGTTATTTCACCTATTTTGCATGTTTCGTGATTATTGGAGAATTACTCACCGGAGTCAGGATTCCGCTGGAAAAAGCACCGTCAGGATGCAGTATTTCTGAAGATCAACAATTGACGGAAAATATACCAAACTCTTATTATTCCAGAAGACGGACACAACCAAAATGGGAGGCTGAGGAGGGCCGCCATGGCCCCCCCATAGGCCGGCGCGAGCTCCACCTGGCCGCGCCGCCATGTGGGAGGGGGCCCACGACCCCCCTCGACCATCTATCCTTCGCGTACTTCATCTCCCGAAAACCCTAAGGCGTGGGGGGAACAACGAGAATAGACACAACCGCCTCTGCGGGGCGGAAAACACCAGAGAGAAAAGAGCTCTTCGGCGGGCAGAAATCCGCCCTTCCCTCGGACGAAATCGTGCGCCATCGTCACCGCCATCGAGCTGGACTTCATTGGGATCATCATCACCATCATCTCCACCGCCAACACCATCATCTCCACCGCTGCACCTCGTCTCCGCTGTAACATCTAGGGTTGAATCTTGATTATTTCATAGGGGAAACTCTCCCGGTATTGATTTCTCCTTGTTATTGATGCTATTGAGTGAAACCATTGAACCAAGGTTTATGTTCAGATTGTTATTCATCATCATATCACCTCTGATCATGTTCTATATGATGTCTCGTGAGTAGTTCGTTTAGTTCTTGAGGACATGGGTGAAGTCTAAATGTTAGTAGTGAACTATGTTGAGTAATATTTAATGGTTTGATATTTAAGTTGTGGTGTTATTCTTCTAGTGGTGTCATGTGAACATCGACTACATGATACTTCACCTTTATGGGCCTAGGGAATGCATCTTGTATTCGTTTGCTAATTGTGGGGTTGCCGGAGTGACAGCAACCTGAACCCCGTTGGTATATCGATGCATGAGGGATAGCAGGATCTCAGAGTTTAAGGCTGTGGTTAGATTTATCTTAATTACTTTCTTGTATTTGCGGATGCTTGCAAGGGGTTTAATCACAAGTATGTATTAGTCCTAGGAAGGGCGGTGGTGCATTAGCATAGGTTCACCCACACAACACTTATCAAAACAATGAAGATTAATCAACTATATGAAGCGAAAGCACTAGACTAAATTCCGTGTGTCCTCAAGAACGTTTGGTCATCATAAGTAAACAAACCGGCTTGTCCTTTGTGCTAAAAAGGATTGGGCCACTCGCTGCAATTATTACTCTTGCATTTTACTTACTTGTATTTTATTTATCTGCTATATCAAAACCCCACGATATTTGTACGTGAGCGTTCTACGAGTGAATCCTTCATCGAAACTGCTTGTCAACACCTTCTGCTCCTCGTTTGGTTCGACACTCTTATTTATCGAAAGTACTACGATACACCCCCTATACTTGTGGGTCATCATTGCTCCACGCTTGACATGCAACTTGTATTGCATAAGTGGCTTTACGGGTGTTTGTCTCTCTCACCATAGTTAAGATCCATTTCACAATCTGCAGTTGACAACACTTGTATCAGCATTGTGGTTCATGTTCGTAGGTAGATTGGATCTTGCTCGAAAACCCCAAGCCACGTAAAATATGAAAACTAAATTAGAGGCGTCTAACTTGTTTTTGCATGGGTTGGTGATGTGATATGGTAATGATGTGATTGTGGTTATATTTGATGTATGAGATGATCCTTATTGTATTGTGGCAACCGGCAGGAGCCTTATGGTTGTCTTTAATTTCATATCGATTCATCATGTAGTAGTTTTATTTCAAAGTAGTTGTAATAGTTGCTACAAGTGGTGGACAACCATGAAGACGGCGCCATTGACCCCGCCGACGATGATGGAGATCATGCCCGTGCTTTGGAGATGAAGATCAAAGGCGCAAGATTAAAAGGGCCATATCATATCACGTTATGAATTGCATGTGATGTTAATCCTTTATGCATCTTATATTGCTTAGATCGCGACGGTAGCATTATAAGATGATCCCTCTCACTAAAAATCAAGATAATAAAGTGTTCGTCCTTAGTTAGCACCGTTGCTAAGACTCGTTGTTTCGAAGCATCACGTGATGATTGGGCGTGATAGATTCAACATGTGCATACAATGGGTGCAAGCCATATTTGCACATGTGGGAACTAATGTTTAACTTGACAAGCCTAGTATGTATAGACATGGCCTCGGAACATAACAAACCAAAAGGTTAAGCATGAATCATATAAGATGATATGATGAACATGTAGATGTTCGCCATTGAAGCTACATCATCTCTCGTGATGCTCGGACTTGGTGTAGTGGATTTGACTTGTGTAATCACTAATGCAACGTGAGGGATGTTGTTTTGAGTGGGAGTTCACCTAGTTAATTTAAGAATTAATAGTAACCTCAATTTATCATAAACTTAGTCTAAACTATTTGCAAATATGTTGTAGATTATGGCAACCCCTACCATCAACTTTAATTCGTTCCTAGAGAAAGAAAAGCTGAAAAACAATGAAAGCAACTTTACGGACTGGTTCCGTAACATGAGGATTGTCCTCACTACTGGAAACTGCTCTATGTGCTCGAGGCACCGCTAGGTGACCCACCTGTAGAAACAGCTACCGGTGAGGGTAAAAATGTTTACCTCACTCGAAAGAATCATTACTCCACAGTTCAGTGTGCCATCCTCTACGGTTTAGAATCGGAGCTTCAGAAACGCTTTGAGAACCACGACCCTCATGATATAATCAGTGAGCTCAAAATGATATTTGAAACTCATGCGGCCGTGGAAAGCTATGATGCTTCTGAAAAGTTCTTTAACTGTAAGATGGAAGAGGGCAGCTCCGTTAGTGTGCACGTGCTCAAATGCAGGCACACAAAGAGCTAAATGAACTTGGGAATAGCGACCTAATGATTTGGGGATTCATCGTGTCCTCCAATCACTGTCACCTAGTTACAAGAACTTCATGATGAACTACAACATGCAGTGCATGGACAAGACGTTACCTGAACTCTTTTCAATGTTGAAAACTGCTGAAGTGGAGATTAAGAAAGAGCACCAAGTGTTGATGCTCAATAAGACCACCAATTTAAAGAAGCACGACAAGCCTAAGGAAAAGGTAAATTCAAGAAGGGCGGCAAGAAAGCTGACGCGCCTCCTAAGAAACCCAAGGCTGGCCCCAAACCTGATACTGTGTGCTATTACTGCAAAGAAGAGGGACACTGGAAGCGGAACTGCTCAAAGTACCTGGCAGATCTGAAGAGCGGCAACATCAAGAAGAAAGGTATATCTGATATACATGTTATTGATGTGTATCTTACTAGTAATCGTAGTAGTGCCTGGGTATTTGATACTGGTTCGGTTGCTCGAAACAGGAACTGCGGAATAAACGAAGCCTGGCGAGGGACAAGGTGACGATGCGCGTTGGAAATGGATCCAAGGTCGATGTGATCGATGTCGGCATGCTCCCTCTACATCTACCATCGGGATTAGTTTTAGACCTTAATAATTGTTATTTGGTGCATGCGTTGAGCATGGATCTTGTTTATTGCAAGAAGGTTATTCATTCAAGTCTGAATAAAGGTTGTTCAATTTATATGAATAATACCTGAGATGAATGGTTTATTCTTATTAAATCTCGATAGTAGTGATACACATGTTCATAACATTGATGCTAAACAAATAAAATTAAATGATAATTCTACATACATGTGGCACTGTCGTCTTGGTCATATTGAAACACATGTAGAAACTCCATTCCGATGGACTTCTTGAATCACTTGATTTTGAATCACTTGATAGATGTGAAGCATGTCTGATGGGAAAAATGACTAAGACTCCATTCTCTGGTATAATGGAGCGAGCTACAGACTTATTGGAAATAATACATACCGATGTGTGCGGTCCAATGAGTGTAGCATCACGCGGTGGTTATCGTTATGTTCTTACTTTCACGGATGATTTGAGTAGATATGGGTATATCTACTTAATGAAACATAAATCCGAAACTTTCGAGAAGTTTAAGGAATTCCAAAGTGAATTAGAAAATTAGCGTAACAAGAAGATTAAATTTAACGTTCTGATCGCGGAGGTGAATATCTGAGTTACGACTTTGGCATGCATTTAAAGAATGCGTAATACTTTCACAGTTGACACCGCCGGGAACAACACAACGCAATGGCATGTCCGATAGTCGTAATCGAACTCTCTTAGATATGGTTCGATCTATGATGTCTCTTACAGATTTACCGTTACTGTTTTGGAGTTATGCATTAGAGACAGCCGCATCCACTTTAAATAGGGTGATACGTTGCAAACGTATCTATAATTTTTGATGCTCCATGCTTGTTTTACACCAATTTATATATGTTTTGCTTACACTTTGTTGCACTTTTATAAATTTCCGGCACTAACCTATTGACAAGATGCCACAATGCTAGTCCCTGTATTCTGTTGTTTTGTATTTCAGAAAAGTTGTACATGAAATATTCTCGGAATTGGAAGAAAAAAGGCGAAGTTCATATTTTACCGTAATGAAGACGGAGTCCAGAGGAGAGATGGAGAGGCGCCACAGGCGGCCACACCATCATGGGTGCGGGCCACCCAGCCGCGCCATGGGGTGGTGTGCGCCCCGGACATCAGCCGACCTTGTTCGCCTGTTTGATCACGATCTCGGGAAAAACCTAAATACCCGAGCCTCCATCCATGAAAAGTTCTATCGTGGCAGCGTCGACCCTAGCTCGAGAGGTTCTGAAGCTCTTCCCGTCACTAGCCGGAGGAGATCATCACCGGAGGCCTCTACATCGCCATGCCCACCTCCGAAGTGATGCTTGAGTAGTTCATCCCTGGACTATGGCTCCATAGCAGTAGCTAGATGGTTGTCTTCTCCAATTTATGCTTCATGTTTAGATCTTGTGAGCCGCCTATCATGATCAATATCATCTTTATGTAATGATACATGTTGTGTTTGCTGGGATCCGATGAATGTTGAATACTATGTTGAGATTGATTATATACTTGTCATATGTTTTTTTTGATCTTGCATGCTCTCGGTTGCTAGTAGATACTCTGGCCAAGTAAATTCTTGTGACTCCAAGAGGGAGTATTTATGCTCAATAGTGGGTTCATGCCTCTAGTTTTCTGGAAGAGTGACAATAACTTCTAAGGTTGTATATGTTTTGTTGCTACTAGGGATAAAACAACAATGTTTTGTCTAAGGATAATTCTATTGTTTACTTTACAAACATTGCTTAATGCGATAATCTATCGATTGCAATTTAATACTGGAAGGGGTTTATGATAACCGGAAGGTGGATTATTAGTCATAGACGCGGTTGGATTACGGTCTATGTATTATGTTGACTACATGCAGATCTCATAGTAATCATCTTGTCATGTATGGTCTTTATTCTGTCAATTGCCTAGTTGTAATTTGTTCACCCATCATGTTATTTATCTTTATGGAGAGACACCTATAGTGAACTATGGACCCGCTCCTTTCTTTTACGCTGATACAATCATCTTGTTATGTTTACTTACTACAAGCACCGTTCTCTTTAATTCCACTTCAAACAAACATCTCTTTCCACACTATACATTTAATCCTTTGTGTTCAGCAAAAGCGGTGAGATTGACAACCTCACTGTAAGTTGGGGCAAAGCATTTTGGTTGTGTTGTGTGCAGGTTCCACGTTGTTGCTGACGCCGGTAGTGCGCACTGCCACAAGTCAGCTAGCAACACCTTCAAAAGTGATTTCTTTCTCCTACTAGTCGATTAAACCTTGGTTTCTTACTGAGGGAAAACTTTCTACTGTGCTCATCATACCTTCCTCTTGGGGTTCCCCAACGGTGTGCAATCTGCGCTCATCAAGCTACTTTTCGGCGGTTGCCGGGGAGAAAGAGGATTTCTGCAAGGGAGTCTCTCATCTCCAATCTCTTTACTTTGTTATAGTTTTGCTTAGTTTATTTTACTTTGTCTTGTTTGCTTCATTATATCAAAAACACGCAAAAAATTAGTTTCTATTATAGCTTTTATTTCTATTGCTTTGTTTTAATTTTGCTAAAATCGGTACTCCTGAAAACACTAAGTTGTGTGACTTTACTAGCACGAACAATAATGATTTTATTTGTACACCTACTGCTCCACCTGAAGCAGCTTTCTATGAAATTAAACCTGCTTTGTTAAATCTTGTTAAGAAAGAGCAATTTTCTGGTGTTAGTACTGATGCTGCTGCTTCTCACCTTAATAATTTTGTTGAACTTTGTGAGATGCAAAAGTATAAGTATGTAGATGGTGACATTATAAAACTGAAATTGCTTACTTTCTCTTTGAGAGGGAGAGCTAAAGATTGGTTGCTATCTTTGCCTAGAAATTATTGATTCTTGGGTTAAATGCAAAGATGCTTTTATTGGAAAATATTATCCTCCTGCTAAGATTATATCTTTGAGAAGTGACATAATGAAATTTAGACAATTTGATAATGAACATGTTACTCAAGCATGGGAGAGAATGAAATCTTTGGTAAGAATTTCACTCATGGACTGACTACTTGGATGACCATCCAAACTTTTTTAGGCAGGACTGAATCTTTCTTCAAGAAACCTTCTAGATTCAGCTGCTGGAGGTACCTTTATGTCCAGTACTTTGGGGGTTGCAACAAAACTCCTTGATGATATGATGATAAATTATTCTGAATGGCACACCGAGAGAGCTCCACAAGGTAAGAAGTTAAATTATGTCGAAGCATCCTCCTCCTTGAGTGATAAAATTGATACTATTATGTCTATTCTTGTTAATGGTAAAGCTCATGTTGATCCAAATAATATTTCGTTAGCTTCTTTTGCTGCTCAAGAAGAGCATGTTGATGTGAAGTTCATTAAAAACAATAATTTCAACAACAATGCTTATAGGAATAATTTTGGTAGTAAAAATTATAGGTCATATCCTTCTAATAATAGTAATTCTTATGAAAATTCTTATGGTAATTCCTATAGCAACAATAAAAGTTCACCCTATGATCTTGAAGTCATGCTTAAGGACTTTATTAGTAAAACAAACTTCTTTTAATAAATATGTTGAGGGAAAGTTTGGCAAAATTGATGTTCTTATTGCTTCTAAGGTTGATAGCCTTGCTCATGATGTTGAATTTATTAAATTAAGGTTATGACTCATGATGTTAAAGAAAGTAAAACTTTTAATTCCATTCAAGTTAGAATTGATGACAATGTTAGGATGTTGGCGGAATTGCATGCTAGGTGGGAAGAGAAGATGAAATTGCTAGAAATAATAATTTGACTAAAGTTTGTACCATTACCACCACTAGTAATGCTGAAGTCTTAAATGCTAGCAAACCTCTACTATTAATGGTAAAATAATTGGTGTAGGAAAAGTCCCCACTCCTTCTACAAAATTGCCTAGAACCACTGAAACTGTTTCTGATAAGTGTGCTGAAATTTTTCGGAGTATGGGAGACAATAGTCCTTTTACCTTTGATAATAATGACTTTGATTTTGATGATTGCAATATCTCTGAAGTAATTAAGTTCTTACAAAATATTGTTGGAAGTCCTAATGCTAGTGCTATAAATATGGCTTTCACGAAACATATTACAAATGCTCTCATGCAAATTAGAGAAGAGAAATTAAAATGTGAAGCTTCTATTCCTAGAAAGTGAGAAGATGGCTGGGAGCCCATCATTAAGATGAAAGTAGATGACTTTGATTGCAATGCTTTATGTGATCTTGGTGCAAGTATTTCTGTTATGCCTAGAAAAATCTATGAAATGCCTGATTTGCCACCGTTGGAACAATGTTATTTGGATGTTCATCTTGTTGATGTTGCTAAGAAGAAACCTTTGGGGAGAGTTAATAATGTTCTTATTATGGTTAATAAGAACTTTGACCCCATTGATTTGGTTGTTTTGGATATTGAATGCAATGCTTCTTGTCCTATTATTTTGGGAAGACCGTTTCTTAGAACTGTTGGTGCTGCTATTGATATGAGAGATGGTATTATTAAATATCAATTCCCACTCAAGAAAGGTATGGAACACTTCCCACTAAATAGAAATAAGTTACCTTATGATTATATTTTTATAACAAGTTATGATATTTATGCTTCTTCACTTGAAAATACTTGATGCTAGCTCTTTTTCTGCGCCTAGATTTTTTTCTGTGCCTAGCTGAAAGGCGTTAAAGAAAAGCACTCATGGGAGATAACCCATGTTTATTTCTGTAATTTTTCTTTTGTTGAGTCTTTGAAGTTATTACCAAGAATAGCCTCTAATAGGGAAAAAGTAAGATTTGATGAAGTTGTTGTCCTGAAACAGAATTATGTGCTGTCATCATAAAAATTCGTATGCCCGGACATAATGTAATTTTGAGCTGCCAATTTTTATCACATGCCCCAAGTTATTATCTAATTTTCGTTAGTTTAACACTTTTCGATCTGAGCAACAGAAGATTTTCGAAACAATCGATCTTTACCTGCTATTCTATTTTAATAGATTTTTGCCACTATTTGCATTTGCCTCTTAATCTCTTTATTTTTGAGTTATTTTGAGGAAAGAGATTTTTGAAGAATTTGCTACAGTAGCTAATGTTTTATTGGATGTTTGATATATGTTAGAACTGAACCCAAGTGGATTTGTTATTTTTATTGCACTAATGCTGCTAATAAGAATTGTGTGATGTTTTGTAAGAAGGAAGTTTTCAAGTGTAGGGAGAGAAGAATGATGTAACGAGATGAAGTATGGACAAAAGCTCAAGCTTGGGGATGCCCATGTCACCCCAAGAAATATCCAATAGGTACAAGCGTCAAAGCTTAGGGATGGCCAAGGCATCTTCTCTTCATCAACAAAGCATCAGGTCATCTTTCTAGACACTATATTTTTATTGCTTCATATGCTATGTGTTGTTCTTGGAGAGTCTTTTTTTTAGTTTTATTTTGTTTGCTGTAGCATATGGTTGGATCCCAGCATATTTGTTTTGGAGAATGACACACTCCATTTTAATTGCATAGAACGCTCTAGTTTTCGCTCTTATTGTTCTGCGAGTGTTCTAGTTTGCTAGTACTGCGTTTAGCTCTTGGTTTTCCATTCTTATTTTTTAAGAGCTTGTTAGTTTTCTTTATTTAGGTATGATTATCTCTCTGATCTTTATTGATTATTATCTATGAGAGTTGTTTAAAATAAGTTGATTGGTGTTGGAGACGAGTAAAATGTTTCATGCTTATAGAGATGCAAAAGTAAGCTTGTCTAGATTGTGGCATAGACTTTGGCATGTCATGTTGGATGTTATTCTTATCATATGTTTAGTAGTTATTGTTGTAGCATGACTTGTCTCAAATAGCTGAGAGTGCTTAATATGCCATTGAATGAATCATGTTTTGTTTCCATCATACAAAGCATAATATTGTGGTATTCTCCTTTGATGCTTTATTGGGTTGACTTGGCACATGTTTACATCATGTTATGACTACAAACTAGTCAACTAAAGCCTCTATGATCATTTAGTTTTTGACTTGTAATATCACTTTATGCTTTGATTAATAATGTTTTGTTGTTATGCATGATTATGGCCATTATTGCTCTCTTAGTTGGTCGCTCCCAGTCTTTTGCTAGCTTCACCTGTACTGAGTATGAGCTCTACTCGTGCATCCAACTACCAAAATCAAAAGTTTGCCATTTGTTTCCGCCATACGTACCTATATGTGGTATTTCACCGCCACTCCAAAGTGAATTGTTTGTGTGCTACCTTTAAACCTTCAAACATTATTACATGTTTTGTTTTGTTTTAGCTAATGAGGAAGTATTGAATAGTTTATTGTCTTTTCATGACTTCATTTTGTGACTAGCATGAATAATTTGCTGGTCCTTAATATTGCAAAAAGAGCAAGGCAACTGGGTTCCCATCCCAAATAAAATATAAAATAAACAAATAATGCTCCGCACATTATGTACCGGAGAGATCCTAAATAATGATGTGCATTGGAGAACTACATGGGAGCCGCTCTTGAGGTCACTATATGAAAGGATGATAGATCATTTGATGCCATTCGTTGACATAGACATGCATACCTCTCAAAATATATTTTCAACACTCCTATTGCATTCAAAATATATAAAAAAAACTCTAGCACATGAGTAATCTTGCTTCCCTCTGCGCAGGGCCTTTCTTTTACTTTTATGTTGAGTCTTCATCTTCTTGCTTTATGCACCAATTAAGAGAGCATAGTTGTCATTCTGAGTATAATGTGCATAGTCCCAAAATTTATTATTGATTGATTCATGATTATGATATTGCTTGTTCTTAAATTACTTGTATCTAGTCACCCTTTGAACTTTAAAGGTGTCCTGGCATTTATGTTTTGCTATTCCATAAAGGACAAGCTGAGTACCACTTTTCTATGTTTTCTCTATACCCAAAAACAAACAGTTGCTTTCAATGCATAATTATTTATGATCCTTTGTTTGAGTTACTTCTCATGTTGTAACATAGTTGCTAAGTTCTATTGTTGGAATTATATCTATCATGCCTATGTTTAGATTACTTTGATCCCAGCTCACAATGCTTTTACAATAACTTGATCAAGATTATGTTGGCGTCATGTCACCTCAGAAATTATTTTTGTTATCACTTACCTACTCGAGGACGAGCATAAGTTAAGCTTGGGGATGCTGATACATTGCAAACGTATCTATAATTTTTGATGCTCCATGCTTGTTTTACACCAATTTATATATGTTTTTACACTTCTTTGCACTTTTATACATTTTTCGGCACTAACCTATTGACAAGATGCCTGATGTTAGTTCCCATTTTTACTGTTTTTGTATTTCAGAAAAGTTGTACAGGAAATATTCTCGGAATTGGACGAAGTAAAAGCCGAAGTTCATATTTTACCATAACGAAGACGGAGTCCAGAGGAGAGACGGAGAGGCGCCACAGGGAGGCCACACCATGCCATGGCGCGGGCCCACCCCAGGCCGCGCCATTTGGTGGTGTGGGCCCCCAGGCGTCCACCGACCTCGCCCTTACATCATACGTCGCAGGGTCGTCATTGTTGTCTACCAACATGACATTTAAGGCGGGGTCATACCAATCAGGAGTGGCACGAATCCTCGTCAACCTACGAGGTTCAGTAGCAACTTCGTTCGAAGTTTCATGATCATTATCATTAGCTTCCTCTCTTATTGGTGCAGGCGGCACAAGAACATCTTTCGGTGCTGTGCTACTCTCATTTTCGAGAGAAGGTTCAGTAACCTCATCGAGTTCTACTTTCCTTCCAGTCACTTCTTTCGAGAGAAACTCTTTTTCAAGAAAGGATCTGCTCATAACGAAAATTTTACCTTCGGATCTGTGATAGAAGGTATACCCAATTGTTTCTTTAGGGTATACTATGAAGACACATTTCTCCGCTTTGGGTTCGAGCTTGTCAGGTTGTAACTTCTTTACATAAGCTTTGCAGCCCCAAACTTTAAAGATCGACAACTTAGGTTTCTTATTAAACCACAATTCATACGGTGTCGTTTCAGTTGATTTAGATGGTGCCCTATGATGAGCGCAGATTGCACACCGTTGGGGAACCCGAAGAGGAAGGTATGATGAGCACAGTAGCAAGTTTTCCCTCGGTAAGAAACCAAGGTTTAATCGACTAGTAGGAGAAAGGCGTGACTTGTAAAGGTCTTGCTAGCTGACTTGTGGCAGGGCGCACTACCGGCGTCAGCAACAACGTGGAACCTGCACATAACACAACCAAAATACTTCGCCCCAACTTACAGTGAGGTTGTCAATCTCAACGGTTTTGCTGAACACAATGGATTAAATGTATAGTGTGGAAAGACATGTTTGTTCGTAGTGGAATTAAAGAGAATAGTGCTTGCAGTAAGTAAACAGAACATGATGATTGTATCAGTGTAATAGAAAAGGACCGGGGTCCACAGTTCACTAGAGGTGTCTCTCCATAAAGATAAATAACATGGTGGGTGAACAAATTATAGCTGGGCAATTGACACAATAAAGACCATACAAGCCAAGATGATTACTAGGAGATTCGTTTGGGCATTACAACATAATACATAGACCGTAATCCAACTGCGTCTATGACTAATAATACACCTTCCGGTTATCGTCCGAACCCCTTCCAGTATTAAGTTGCAAGCAACATGTTATCGCATTAAGCAATGTGTGTAAACTAAACAATAGAATTATCCTTAGACAAAACATTGTTGTTTTCTCCCTAGTACCAACAACACATCTACAATCTTAGAAGTTAGTGTCACTCTTCGAGAAAACTAGAGGCATGAACCCACTATCGAGCATAAATACTCCCTCTTGGAGTCACACACATTTACTTGGCCAGAGTATCTACTAGCAACGGAGAGCATGCAAGATCACAAATAACATATGACAAGTATATAATCGATCTCAACATAGTATTCAATATTCATTGGATCCCAGCAAACACAACATGTATCATTACATAAAGATGATCTTGATCATGATAGGCAGCTCACAAGATCTAAACATGAAGCATAAATTGGAGAAGACTACCATCTAGCTATTGCTATGGACCCGTAGTCCAGGGATGAACTACTCACGCATCAGTTAAGAGGATGGCATGGCAATGTAGAGGCCTCCGGTGATGATCTCCCTCTTGGGCAAGGATCAGCAATGTAGGGTCCTTGTGGGGAAGATACTGTAACATCCCAAATTTTAAAACAAAGAGAAAATGAATTACCTTTTTCCAAAAATGAGAACCAACAAAAACTTTCTTACATATGATGTTATGCGTAGTGCTCATACCTAATACTTGTGTTATTTCCATGATTGTTTGTTTATTACATTGAACATATTTCCAAAACCCTAAACCCTAACCTTCTCAAAGCCAAATAGGATCAAATATGAAGAAACTAAAATAAAACAAAAAGACATATGTGGGCATATAGCCCTAATATGCAAATCTTGACCAATACCATTCTTACCTTTCTAAATGGTGGTGAACCATTGTTAGACACCACAAAACCCTAAACTCCACCCCTCTTTTCACCATCCAAGATAAAACCAAATAAAATGAAAGTAGATTAAAATAAAAAGGCCTATGTAAGCCTATGACTAATATTTGCAATTAATCATTTAGGCCTTTCTCTACCTTGTGGGATGATTTGAAATACCTCAACAAAACCAACCTAGGGCTTACTCACCAATTTCCTTTGTGAAACAAAAAGAAAATAAAAAGGTACATGGAGAAATATGTGGCACTTAGCCATAATAGCAAATCTTGCCCTATGCCCTCATACCTCACCCAAATGGTTTGTAACTCTTATCAAACTCAATCTAACCCTAAATAGATCCTAACAACATGCCCAATTGGATCAAGTGAACCAAAATGAAAAAAATAAGAAAAATCCAATTCAACACACACATGTGCTTATGGCCATTTTTGAACATCTTCAACCTAGACCATTTTGGCTTGCACCATTAGTTGTATTATGTTACTAAACACTTATAACCACTTTTGGAATCAAAGAAACTCAAATCAAATCAATTTTGAAATCAAATTGTGCTCACATGCACTAATGGTCAAATCTGCCATTTTTAATCTGATCACTACTTTGAGCCTCTGTATTTAGAGTTTTTCAAACCAAAAAATTCCAACTCTTTGCACCTCATCCAAGTACACATCAAGGTGAACAACTTTGGTAAAGACCACCAGTCAAATTCATCCTAGATCAAAAACTATGCTCAAGCAAAGTTGGGACTTTTTAACAAATTCAACATCACACCCACTTTGAAATTTTGCAATTCGTTTTATTTTTAAATTCCACCACCACCATTGTGTGTCTCTGGTGATTTGCAACTTATCCAAATGCACAATTTTCAAATTAAATGGCATTGGACAAAGTTGACCAAAAACTTGGAATTCAAATCTACCCAAATCCCAAAAACACTATTTGCAATAGTGTTCTTGCCAACCTAGTACACTACCTATGCCCTGCTTGTCCGCTGGTCCCCTCTCGCCTTCTCCCTTCTCCAACATGCTCCCCTGGACGATAGCAACCCGCCAGACACGCTCCCGTGCCCGCGCAAGCGCCATAGCCGCCGCCATCGTCGCCGATTTCCGCCACGGCCACGCAATGCACCACTTGCCCCCGACCGATTTTGGCACCGTCCCACTCCGCCGTTGCCGCCTGAAGGTCCGCCAGGCCTAGCCCTGCCCTCACCTTGCCCCTTCGCTCACCGGAATCGCCGCGCCATGGTCGACCCGAGCTCACACCCGCAGCACCTCACGCCGCTATAAAAGGAGAGCAAACCTGGACGATTTCTTCACACTCTCTTGCTCCCTCTCACCTCTAGTCTCCCTCGACCACTTCCCCTCCAATTACCCACCAGCTCGACGTAATTTCGCCGGAGGCCGCCGCTCCCGTAGCGGATCGAGCCGGAGATTGGCGCCACCCCGACTTCCCCCACAACCACCGCGACCTCGCCATCGACTTCCAGTTCATCTGCGACCTGCCTCGACCCTCGCCAGAGCCCAGGTTAGCCGTCGACCCCCACCACCGCCGCGACCAGGGTATGGTCTCATCGGAGACGATGATGACCTGCAGCCGTTTGATCACGATTTGATCGTGCGGTCCATTTTGAAACGTACCGCTTCGGTTTTTAAGGGAGGATGACAGGCGTGCCCCACCTGTCAGGCGACCTGCCGCGCGAGACGCATTGTTGGGCCAGCCCAACTCCCTCTCTCCCGTTTCGGCCCGTTAAGTTTCCCGTGCGAGCCCACTATTTCAAAATTTAAATTTCTGTTTTAATTTAAATAGCTATCAGATGCTTTTTCAAATTGAAATAGAATTAGTTTGGCCCAACCAAATTTGATGAACTTTATATGGTTAGAAAGCTAGAGAAAAGATCTATCCAACTACACTGGTCTCATCATGAGATTCTTTGTAAAAATAATGTGACAAAAATAACAAGGCAGGGACTTTTCCAACTTCAAACAATTATTAAAAATCAACCAAAATGAATTTTGAGGTGAATCCAATTGCCATAAATCACATTTAACTTATACTACATGTGTATGTAAAAAATATGACATGGTTACTTGGAGTGATCATGGCCTAGTTTAAATAAAGGACTCTATGGCTATTTCTAGTCAATTGATATTGTCCAAAACTATATAATAAATCATATGAGGTGTTTGCCCTCATTTAAATCTTGTCCCAAGTAACTTAATATGAGGTAGTGACCATGATATAAACAATCTCATATTAAATTATTTGGTGATGTTAAATCATAAGTATGGTAGTGCTAAAATTGCATGAGGTACTCTACCTCATTTAAATCAATTTCTCAAATGATGGGTATGAATGGTTGACCTTGGTCAACAAGGGTTCATACCTTATTAGTTGGGGAAATTAAATCTTAACTAGATTCAATGAGAGGAAATTATTTCTCCAAAAATTAAATAGAAACACAAATCAATATTTGTAATGAGAGGAAATTATTTTTCTTAAGAATAAAACAATATTAACCAACATGATGGCAATGTGGTGATGCTAGAATAGTGATACGTCTCAAACGTATCTATAATTTCTTATGTTCCATGCTACTTTATTGATGATACCTACATGTTTTATACACATTATATGTCATTATTATGCGTTTTCCGGAACTAACCTATTGACGAGATGCCGAAGGCCAGTTCTTTTCTGCTGTTTTTGGTTCCAGAAATCCTAGTAAGGAAATATTCTCGGAATCGGACGAAATCAATGCCCAGCATCCTATTTTCCACGAAGTTTCCGGAACACCGAGAGCCGCCGGAGGCCACGGGGGCCCACATGGTGGTGGCGCGGCCGGGCCTGGCCGCGCCCCTGTTGTGCAGCCGCCTCGTCAGCCCTCCGACTCCGCCCTTTCGCCTATATAAGGTCCCGACCTAAAACCCCAAGAAAAATAAGCCACAGTACGAAAAGTTCCGAGCCGCCGCCATCGCGGCCAAGATCTGGGGACGAGTCTCTCGTTCCGGCACGCCGCCGGGACGGGGAGTGCCCCGGAAGGCTTCTCCATCGACACCGCTGCCATCTCCACCGCCATCTTCATCAACGCTGCTGCTCCCATGAGGAGGGAGTAGTTCTCCATCGAGGCTCGGGGCTGTACGGTAGCTATGTGGTTCATCTCTCTATGTACTTCAATACAATAATCTCATGAGCTGCCTTACATGATTGAGATTCACATGATGATGCTTGTAATCTAGATGTCATTATGCTAGTCAAGTGGGTTTTACTTATGTGATCTCCGGAGACTCCTTGTCCCACGTGTGTAAAGGTGACCGTGTGTGCACCGTGTGGGTCTCTTAGGCTATATTTCACAGAATACTTATTCACTGTTATGGATAGCATATTGAAGTGCTTATTTATATCCCTTTATGATTGCAATGTGTTTTGTATCACTATTTATCTATGTGCTACTCATGTGATGTTATTGAAGTAGTCTATTCCTCCTGCATGATGTAATGGTGACAGTGTGTGCATCGTGTAGTTCTTGTCGTAGATTATGATCATAATCTCTTGTAGGTTATGGAGTTGATTATCGCTATGATAGTATTGATGTGATTTATGCCTCCTTCGTAGTGTGATGGTGACAGTGTGCATGCTATGTTAGTACTTGGTTTATTTTGCAAAGATCTATTATGCTCTAAGGTTACTTAAATATGAATATCGAATGTTGTGGAGCTTGTTAACTCCGGCATTGAGGGTTGTGTAATCCTACACAATTAGTGGTGTTCATCATCTAACAAGAGTATATGTAGCACAAAGGAAAGAGAACTTATTTATTATGTGATCAATGTTGAGAGTGTCCACTAGTGAAAGTATGATCCCTAGGCCTTGTTTCCACCACAAAGAATTGCTTCCTACGCCAGCAAGCTATTTTCTGGCGCCGCTTGTTTACTGTTTTACTGCATCTTTACTTTCTGCAATATTACCACCATCTATACCACCTGTGTTTCACTATCTCTTCGCCGAACTAGTGCACCTATACATCTGACAAGTGTATTTGGTGTGTTGGGGACACAAGAGACTTCTTGCTTTGTGATTGCAGGGTTGCTTGAGAGGGATATCTTTGACCTCTTCCTCCCTGAGTTCGATAAACCTTGGGTGATCCACTTGAGGGAAACTTGCTGCTGTTCTACAAACCTCTGCTCTTGGAGGCCCAACACTGTCTACAAGAATAGAAGCACCCGTAGACATCAAGCTATTTTCTAGCGCCGTTGCCGGGAGGAAAGGTAAAAGGTACTCACTCCGGATCTCGGCTACTAAGCTATTTTCGCCGTTGTAAGTACTCGAACCTATTTCCTTTAGATCCTGCAATTGCATCTTTTTGTTTCTTGTTTACACTAGTTAGGCATAATGGAAAACAACAAAAATATGAGAGATCTTTATGAACTTTATCTTGAATTAGGACATGATGTGTTTGAAGAGAGAATTAAAAAACCCATGGAAATTTATATGCATGCTAATGGGAATGTTATTAATATGAATGCTTTGAACACCATTGTTGCTAATGCTATGGAAAATTCTAAGCTTGATACGTCTCCAACGTATCGATAATTTCTTATGTTCCATGCTACTTTATTGATGATACCTACATGTTTTATGCACATTATATGTCATATTTATGCATTTTGGAACTAACCTATTAACAAGATGCCGAAGAGCCAGTTGCTGTTTTCTGCTGTTTTTGGTTTCAGAAATCCTAGTAAGAAAATATTCTCGAAATTGGACGAAACTTTCGCCCAGGGTCCTATTTTTGCACGAAGCTTCCAGAAGACCGAAGACCTAACGAAGTGGGGCCACGAGGCGGCCAGGAGGGGCCCGGCGCGGCCCGGCCCTGGCCGCGCCGACCTGCCCCCTGGGCCCTCGTGTGGCTCGCGTTGACCTTCCGCCTACTTAAAGCTCCGTCGCGAAACCCCCAGTACAGAGAGCCACGATACGGAAAACCTTACGGAGACGCCGCCGCGAATCCCATCTCGGGGATTCTGGAGATCGCCTCCGGCACCCTGCCGGAGAGGGGATTCATCTCCCGGAGGACTCTTCATCGCCATGATCGCCTCCGGAGTGATGAGTGAGTAGTTCACCCCTGGACCATGGGTCCATAGCAGTAGCTAGATGGTCGTCTTCTCCTTGTTGTGCTTCATTGTTAGATCTTGTGAGCTGCCTAACATGATCAAGATCATCTATATGTAATTCTATATGTTGTGTTTGTCGGGATCCGATGGATAGAGAGTACTATGATTATGGTGATTATCAATCTATTGTTCATGTGTTGTTTATGATCTTGCATGCTCTCCGTTATTAGTAGAGGCTCTGGCCAAGTTTTTACTCTTAACTCCAAGAGGGAGTAATTATGCTCGATAGTGGGTTCATGCCTTCATTGATACCTGGGACAGTGACAGAAAGTTCTAAGGTTGTGATGTGCTGTTGCCACTAGGGATAAAACATTGATGCTATGTCTAAGGATGTAGTTATTGATTACATTACGCACAATACTTAATGCAATTGTCTGTTGCTTTGCAACTTAATACTGGAGGGGTTCGGACGATAACCTGAAGGTGGACTTTTTAGGCATAGATGCAGTTGGATGGCGGTCTATGTACTTTGTCGTAATGCCCAATTAAATCTCACTATATTTATCATGTCATGTATATGCATTGTTATGCCTTTCTCTATTTGTCAATTGCCCGACTGTAATTTGTTCACCCAACATGCTTTTATCTTATGGGAGAGACACCTCTAGTGAACTGTGGACCCCGGTCCTATTCTTTCCATAGCATACATTCTACTTGTTTTACTGTTTTCTTTGCAAACATCTTCCACTCGATACGTTTAATCCTTTGTTACAGCAAGCCGGTGAGATTGACAACCTCACTGTTTCGTTGGGGCAAAGTACTTTGTTGTGTTGTGCAGGTTCCTAGTTGGCGCCGGAATCCCTGGTGTTGCGCCGCATCACATTTCGCGACCATCAACCTTCAACGTGCTTCTTGGCTCCTACTGGTTCGATTAAACCTTGGTTTCATACTGAGGGAAAACTTGCCACTGTGCGCATCATACCTTCCTCTTGGGGTTCCCAACGGACGTGTACATCTACGCGCATCAAGCACTTTTTCTGGCGCCGTTGCCGGGGAGATCAAGACACGCTGCAAGGGGAGTCTCCACTTCTCAATCTCTTTACTTTGTTTTTGTCTTGCTTTATTTTATTTACTACTTTGTTTGCTGCACTAAATCAAAATACAAAAAAAAAAAATTAGTTGCTAGTTTTACTTTATTTACTGTCTTGCTCTCTATATCAAAAACACAAAAAAATTAGTTACTCGTCTTTACCTTATTTGCCTAGTTTACTTTTTGCTTATTGCATTATGTTTCCTTTTAATTTCACCACAAAGGACATACCGGTAGGACGTGGGTCCATAGTTGGGAGAAATAATATAGAAGAATTTTTCAATCATGTTAGTATTACTGAAGATTTTGAAGATAGACACTTGGTAGAACTTGCACCTACCTATGAAATTGCTGCTGCTGCTTTAGTTCGCTTGTTGGAAACTAAATTTGTTAATCTCAATCCTATAATCCAACACATGTTTCTTACACTTGGTGATATGGAAGAAGGGGAAAAGAAAGATTTTGTTTTAGAAACCCTTCTTAGAGAATTTGGTGGTCTAGCAAGAGAGGCTAGAAAGGTTTTTGCTAAATTTAATATGCTAGGTTCTCATACCAATTTTATTGGTCTCCTTGAAAAAATGGACATGGATAGAATAATGTACACTAATAACATTAATGATGGAGGGGAAATCAAAGCACCAATACCATGTAAACTTCTAGCTATGAATGACGCACTAGAAAATAACTATGCTTGGCTTGTTCCGGAAAATTTGTTCGATGAGAGTAGCAAGCCTAAGACTAATGAAAAGGGAGACGCTAAAACTTATATATCAAATATACTATGCTTGGTTGAGAAAACTCCCAACACCCCTGGTAATGATGTTGATGCTTCTACTCTCGATGTTACTTGATTTGCACTTTCTGCGCCTAGCTGAAAGGCGTTAAAGAAAAGCGCTTATGGGAGACAACCCATGTTTTTACCTACAGCAATTTTTTGTTTTATTGAGTCTTGGAAGTTGTTTACTACTGTAGCAACCTCTCCTTATCATGTTTTTGTGCCAAGTAAAGTTTCTATGTCAAAGTTGATGTTATATTTGGGATCGCTGCACAGAAACAGCATTGCTGTCTGTCACGAATCTGGGCATAATTCTCTGTAGAAAATTCGAAAAAATCTGCCAATTTACGAGCGTGATCCTCAGATATGTACGCAACTTTCATTAGTTTTGAGTTTTTCCATTTGAGCAAGTCTGGTGCCATTTATAAATTCGTCTTTACGGACTGTTCTGTTTTTGACAGATTCTGCCTTTTATTTCGCATTGCCTCTTTTGCTATGTTGGATTTATTTCTTTGATCCATTAATGTCCAGTAGCATTATGCAATGTCCAGAAGTGAAAAGAATGATTGTGTCACCTCTGAATGAGTGAATTATTAATGATGCACTAACCCTCTAATGAGTTTGCTTGAAGTTTGGTGTGAAGGAAGTTTTCAAGGGTCAAGAGAGGAGAATGATATACTAAGATCAAGAGGAGTGAAAGCTCTAAGCTTGGGGATGCCCCCGTGGTTCATCCCTGCATATTTTAAGAAGACTCAAGCGTCTAAGCTTGGGGATGCCCAAGGCATCCCCTTCTTCATCGACAACATCATCAGGTTCCTCCCCTGAAACTATATTTTTATTCAGTCACATCTGTGTTCTTTACTTGGAGCTCGGTTTGTTTTCGTTTTGTTTTTGTTTGAATAAGATGGATCCTAGCATTCACTTTGTGGGAGAGAGACACGCTCCGCTGTTGCATATGGACACATGTGTCCTTAGGCTTTACTCATAATGTTCAAGGCGAAGTTTCTTCTTCGTTAATTTGTTATATGGTTGGAATTGGAAAATGCTACATGTAGTAATTCTAAAAATGTCTTGGATAATGTGATACTTGGCAATTGTTGTGCTCATGTTTAAGCTCTTGCATCATATGCTTTGCACCCATTAATGAAGAAATACATAGAGCTTGCTAAAATTTGATTTGCATATTTGGTTTCTCTAAGGTCTAGATAATATCTAGTATTGAGTTTTGAACAACAAGGAAGACAGGTGTAGAGTCTTATAATGTTTACAATATGTCTTTTATGTGAGTTTTGCTGCACTTGTTCATCCTTGAGTTTGCTTCAAATAACCTTGCTAGCCTAAACCTTGTATCGAGAGGGATACTTCTCATGCATCCAAAATCCTTGAGCCAACTACTATGCCATTTGTGTCCACCATACCTACCTACTACATGGTATTTACCCGCCATTCCAAAGTAAATTGCTTGAGTGCTACCTTTAAAATTCCATCATTCACCTTTGCAATATATAGCTCATGGGACAAAATAGCCTTAAAAACTATCGTAGTATTGAATATGTACTTATGCACTTTATATTTTATTAAGTTGCTTGTTGTGCGATAACCATGTTTCTGGGGAACGCCATCAACTATTGTTGAATATCATGTGAGTTGCTATGCATGTCCGTCTTGTCTGAAGGTCTATCATTTTAGTGGTTGGAGCATGCAAAATTGTTAGAGAAGAACATTGGGCCGCTAACTAAAGCCATGAATCATGGTGGAAGTTTCAGTTTTGGACATATATCCTCAATCTCATATGAGAATAATAACTTTGCTACATGCTTATGCATTAAAGAGGAGTCCATTATCTGTTGTCCATGTTGTCCCGGTATGGATGTCTAAGTTGAGAATAATCAAAAGCGAGAAATCCGAAATGCGAGCATTCTCCTTGGACCTTTGTACAGGCGGCATGGAGGTACCCCTTTGTGACACTTGGTTGAAACATGGCATGCGAAGACCCGGTAGTCCAAGTTAAGTAGGACGAGGTGCGGGCACTATTAGTATACTATGCGTGAGGCTTGCAACTTGTAAGATATAATTTTCATAACTCATATGCTTTATTACTACCGTTGACAAAATTGTTTCATGTTTTCAAAATAAAAGCTCTAGCACAAATACAGCAATCGATGCTTTCCTCTGCGAAGGACCATTCTTTTACTTTTATTGTTGAGTCAGTTTACCTATCTCCTTCCACCTTAAGAAGCAAACACTTGTGTGAACTGTGCATTGATTCCTACATACTTGCATATTGCACTTGTTATATTACTTTATGTTGACAATATCCATGAGATATACATGTTACAAGTTGAAAGCAACCGCTGAAACTTAATCTTCTTATGTGTTGCTTCAACGCCTTTACTTTGATTTATTGCTTTACGAGTTAACTCTTATGCAAGACTTATTGATGCTTGTCTTGAAGTACTATTCATGAAAAGTCTTTGCTATATGATTCAGTTGTTTACTCATGTCATTACCTTTGCTTTGATCGCTGCATTCATTACATATGTTTACAAATAGTATGATCAAGATTATGATGGCATGTCACTTCAGAAATTATCTTTGTTATCGTTTTACCTGCTCGGGACGAACTAAGCTTGGGGATGCTGATACGTCTCCAACGTATCGATAATTTCTTATGTTCCATGCTACTTTATTGATGATACCTACATGTTTTATGCACATTATATGTCATATTTATGCATTTTGGAACTAACCTATTAACAAGATGCCGAAGAGCCAGTTGCTGTTTTCTGCTGTTTTGGTTTCAGAAATCCTAGTAAAGAAATATTCTCGGATTGGACGAAACTTTCGCCCGGGGTCCTATTTTTGCACGAAGCTTCCAGAAGACGAAGACCTAACGATGGGGCCACGAGGCGGCCAGAGGGAGGCGGCGCGGCCCCCGCCGACCTGCCCCCTGGGCCCCTCGTGTGGCCCGCGTTGACCTTCCGCCTACTTAAAGCTCCCGTCGCGAAACCCCCAGTACAGAGAGCCACGATACGGAAAACCTTACGGAGACGCCGCCGCCGCGAATCCCATCTCGGGGGATTCGGAGATCGCCTCCGGCACCCTGGGAGGGATTCATCTCGGAGGACTCTTCATCGCCATGATCGCCTCGGAGTGATGAGTGAGTAGTTCACCCCTGGACCATGGGTCCATAGCAGTAGCTAGATGGTCGTCTTCTCCTTGTTGTGCTTCATTGTTAGATCTTGTGAGCTGCCTAACATGATCAAGATCATCTATATGTAATTCTATATGTTGTGTTTGTCGGGATCCGATGGATAGAGAGTACTATGATTATGGTGATTATCAATCTATTGTTCATGTGTTGTTTATGATCTTGCATGCTCTCCGTTATTAGTAGAGGCTCTGGCCAAGTTTTTACTCTTAACTCCAAGAGGGAGTAATTATGCTCGATAGTGGGTTCATGCCTTCATTGATACCTGGGACAGTGACAGAAAGTTCTAAGGTTGTGATGTGCTGTTGCCACTAGGGATAAAACATTGATGCTATGTCTAAGGATGTAGTTATTGATTACATTACGCACAATACTTAATGCAATTGTCTGTTGCTTTGCAACTTAATACTGGAGGGGTTCGGACGATAACCTGAAGGTGGACTTTTTAGGCATAGATGCAGTTGGATGGCGGTCTATGTACTTTGTCGTAATGCCCAATTAAATCTCACTATATTTATCATGTCATGTATATGCATTGTTATGCCTTTCTCTATTTGTCAATTGCCCTGTAATTTGTTCACCCAACATGCTTTTATCTTATGGGAGAGACACCTCTAGTGAACTGTGGACCCCGGTCCTATTCTTTCCATAGCATACATTCTACTTGTTTTACTGTTTTCTTTGCAAACATCTTCCACTCGATACGTTTAATCCTTTGTTACAGCAAGCCGGTGAGATTGACAACCTCACTGTTTCGTTGGGGCAAAGTACTTTGGTTGTGTTGTGCAGGTTCCTAGTTGGCGCCGGAATCCCTGGTGTTGCGCCGCATCACATTTCGCGACCATCAACCTTCAACGTGCTTCTTGGCTCCTACTGGTTCGATTAAACCTTGGTTTCATACTGAGGGAAAACTTGCCACTGCATCATACCTTCCTCTTGGGGTTCCCAACGGATGGTACATCTAAGCTTGGGGAGGTCGGTTTTGATGAAAATGATCTCTTTAGCCCTCCGGGTATTGAGGAGAAAGTTTATGTTGATTATGATATGCCTCCCATTTATGATGATTATAATGATAGTGGTCTTTTGGTGCCACCTACTATGGAGAGTAAATTTTATTGTGATTATACTATGCCTCCTACACTTGATGAGAATAATAATGATAGCTACTTTGTTGAATTTGCTCCCACTACAACTAATAAAATTGATTATGCCTATGTGGAGAGTAATAATTTTATGCATGAGACTCATGATAAGAATGCTTTATGTGATAGTTATATGGTTGAGTTTGCTCATGATGCTACTGAAAGTTATTATGAGAGAGGAAAATATGGTTGTAGAAATTTTCATGTTACTAAAATGCCTCTCTATGTGCTGAAATTTTTTAAGCTACACTTGTTCTATCTTCCTATGCTTGTTACTTTGCTCTTCATGAACTTGTTTATTTACAAGACTCCTATGCATAGGAAGCATGTTAGACTTAAATGTGTTTTGAATTTGCCTCTTGATGCTCTCTTTTGCTTCAAATACTATTTCTTGCGAGTGCATCATTAAAACTGCTGAGCCCATCTTAATGGCTATAAAGAAAGAACTTCTTGGGAGATAACCCATGTGTTTATTTTACTACAGCAATTTTTGTTTTGTTGAGTCTTGGAAGTTGTTTACTACTGTAGCAACCTCTCCTTATCATGTGTTTGTGCCAAGTAAAGTTTCTATGTTAAAGTTGATGTTATATTTGGGATCGCTGCGCAGAAACAGCATTGCTGTCTGTCACGAATTCTGGCATAAGTCTCTGTAAAAAAATCGAAAAAATCTGCAAAATTACGAGCGTGATCCTCAGATATGTACGCAACTTTCATTAGTTTTGAGTTTTTCCATTTGAGCAAGTTAAGTTCCCCTTCCAGATTCGTCTTTACGGACTGTTCTGTTTTTGACAGATTCTGCCTTTTATTTCGCATTGCCGCTTTTGCTTTGTTGAATGGGTTTCTTTGTTCCATTAACTTTCAGAAGTTTTGTGCAATGTCCAGAAGTGTTAAGAATGATTGTGTCACCTCTGAACATGTGAATTTTGATTATGCACTAACCCTCTAATGAGTTCGCTTGAAGTTTGGTGTGGCAGAAGTTTTCAAGGGTCAATAGAAGAGGGTGATATAATGTGATCGAGAAGAGTGAAAGGTCTAAGCTTGGGGATGCCCCGTGGTTCATCCCTGCATATTTTAAGAAGACTCAAGCATCTAAGCTTGGGGATGCCCAAGGCATCCCCTTCTTCAACGACAACTTATCAGGTTTCTTCTAGTGAAACTATATTTTTATTCGGTCACATCTTATGTACTTTGCTTGGAGCGTCTGTGTGTGCTTTTATTTTTGTTTTGTTATCTTAGTTCTCTGAATAAGTTCATCCTTGTGTGGGAGAGAGACACGCTCTGCTGGTTCATATGAACACATGTGTTCTTAGCTTTTAATGTTCATGGCGAAGGTTGAAACTGCTTCGTTAATTGTTATATGGTTGGAAACAGAAAATGCTACATGTAGTAATTCTAAAATGTCTTGGATGATGTGATACTTGGCAATTGTTGTGCTCATGTTTAAGCTCTTGCATCATATACTTTGCACCCATTAATGAAGAAATACATAGAGCTTGCTAAAATTTGGTTTGCATATTTGGTCTCTCTAAGGTCTAGATAATTTCTAGTATTGAGTTTTGAACAACAAGGAAGACGGTGTAGAGTCTTATAATGTTTACAATATGTCTTTTATGTGAGTTTTGCTGCACCGGTTCATCCTTGAGTTTGCTTCAAATAACCTTGCTAGCCTAAGCCTTGTATCGAGAGGGAATACTTCTCATGCATCCAAAATCCTTGAGCCAACCACTATGCCATTTGTGTCCACCATACCTACCTAGTATTTCTCCGCCATTCCAAAGTAAATTGTTTGAGTGCTACCTTTAAATTTCCATCATTCACCTTTGCAATATATAGCTCATGGGACAAAATAGCCTTAAAAACTATTGTGGTATTGAATATGTACTTATGCACTTTATCTCTTATTAAGTTGCTTGTTGTGCGATAACCATGCTTCTGGGGACGCCATCAATTCTTTGTTGAATATCATGTGAGTTGCTATGCATGTCCGTCTTGTCTGAAGTAAGAGAGATCTACCACCTTAATGGTTAGAGCATGCATATTGTTAGAGAAGAACATTGGGCCGCTAACTAAAGCCATGAATCATGGTGGAAGTTTTAGTTTTGGACATATATCCTCAATCTCATATGAGAACATTAACTGTTGCCACATGCTTATGCATTAAAGAGGAGTCCATTATCTGTTGTCCATGTTGTCCCGGTATGGATGTCTAAGTTGAGAATAATCAAAAGCGAGAAATCCAAAATGCGAGCTTTATCCTTAGACCTTTGTACAGGCGGCATGGAGGTACCCCTTTGTGACACTTGGTTAAAACATGTGTATTGCGATGATCCGGTAGTCCAAGCTAATTAGGACAAGGTGGGCACTATTAGTATACTATGCATGAGGCTTGCAACTTGTAAGATATAATTTACATAATACATATGCTTTATTACTACCGTTGACAAAATTGTTTCATGTTTTCAAAATAAAAGCTCTAGCACAAATATAGCAATCGATGCTTTCCTCTTTGAAGGACCTTTATTTTACTTTTATGTTGAGTCAGTTCACCTATCTCTCTCCACCTTAAGAAGCAAACACTTGTGTGAACTGTGCATTGATTCCTACATACTTGCATATTGCACTTGTTATATTACTTTACATTGACACTATCCATGAGATATACATGTTATAAGTTGAAAGCAACCGCTGAAACTTAATCTTCCTTTGTGTTGCTTCAATACCTTTACTTTGATTTATTGCTTTATGAGTTAACTCTTATGCAAGACTTATTGATGCTTGTCTTGAAGTACTATTCATGAAAAGTCTTTGCTTTATGATTCATTTGTTTACTCATGTCATTACCATTGTTTTTGATCGCTGCATTCATTACATATGCTTACAATAGTATGATCAAGGTTATGATGGCATGTTACTTAAGAAATTATCATTGTAGCACCCTACCTTTTAAATAAAGGCAAGATACCTGTGTATAGTGCTATTCCCGGGATCACTGATAGCACACACATTACAAAATATAGTAATCATTGCAATAGCATCAAATTACTACATCATTGATCCAGATGGTACAATATAACCTTACAAATTGCATAGTCACATGGACTAGCTCAGAACAAACACAGCGGAAAGTAAATCAGCAATGAGCCTTCATCATCTTCATGTGCCACAGGCAGTCATGTTGGAATGTAGACTCGAGATCCTACCACGTACTTCTCCTCAGAAAATCCTGCACGTTTGAATATGCAGCCCCACGAATGGAGGTCAGTACAATGATGTACTGGCAAATGACACTTATATGGTGGCAGTTTTGGGCATGACTATCTACATGATATTTGGCAAGTGGAGTTTAGGCAAATTTGCATAAAGCCAATTTTATCCTATGTTTTTCAAAACAAAACATTTTGTAACTCTTGAAAAAGATTTTTACAAAAAGGGGCACTAAGTCGAGATGACTCCCAAGTCACCACCACATACCATGGTTTTCACTGCCAGGTATGTAGCCCTGGGGCCACTCCACTAGGATAAACCTCAGGTCACCACCACATACCATGGTTTTCACTGCCAGGTATGTAGCCCTGGGAAAATCCCGTCCTGTGATTGTTTCTACACAAGTTTTTAATCATTCAGAAAAGATGATGAGATTCCTCCGTACATTCCTTGCCTAGAAGCTCAAATTGTCCATAACCGGGGACACGGCTAAGATCTTAGGTTTTAACTCTCGAGAGGTTGCGCTCTTTACCCACAATTCACAACCAAGCCTTTTTGCCAAAATTCTTCATCTTCATTAAGGCCAGGACGAGGTCATTACGAAGCTTTTCCTTAGTAGCCCCTCCACCTACCGGATCCGCCCGTACCCAAAATTCCACCCTCTGGCGGTACCCTAGGCAAGGTTTCCCACTAAGTACTTAGCCAAGACAGAGCCCATAATGTATTGTGGTTGCACTGGAAGCTATCTAAAACATGGACGACATAATAATCTCTTTAATCCTGGGTGGCCAACCACAAGTGTACTCACCCCCAGGTCACCACCACATACCATGGTTTTCACTGCCAGGTATGTAGCCCCAGGTAGCCACTCAACATAATCCAAAGCCACACCAATTCCACCCAGGTGTTTCATTGAGGTTGTTAATTTTAATTCTCAATACTCACGATCCAATATAATCAAAACAGCAGGCATACTAAGAATCCTAGCAAGGGTTCATGGAAGGCTACACACTACTAGGATTGATAAGCATAGCATAATTTTCGAAAACAAAATCCTACCATGCATACTAGTTTGAAAACACTAATGCATAATAAAAAGTAAGTAGGAATTGAGCGTCACTTGCCTTGATCAAAGCAACCCACACAATCACAGCAATCACAAGCACCACCTTGATCTCCTCCACAATCTAATCAAACAAGCAACAAAAATAAACAAACATTCGATATGACAAACATAGACATGTATGCATGCATGCTATGCAACAATTTAACTTCACAAGAGAGGTAGTGTGTAAGTGTTGCATTATGTGTTCTCTGATATGTGCAATGTTAATAAATTATTCTGGACATTTAATTTGATTTAGAAAAACCATTAATTGAGTATCTACTTAACACATACAACCTTATTAATTAGCTACTGTAAGCATTATGTGTTGTAAAAATATGAATTTGACCTCCCTGGATAGGTTACAGTAATACAAAGGCACAGCAATTGGAATTACTCGAAAATCATTTATAGAATTTGAATTATGATTGAATTACTGATTTGAATAGATTTTACTAAAGCAAGTTTGTGCACGTATTAAAGTTGTACAATTCTTATTCCATGTTGTAGTACATATTCTGAGGATTCCAGAAAGTACAAATTCATAAAATTTGGGCCAGTAAATTATTTTATACAATTTTTATAGTGTAAAATAGTCAATTTCCCTATTTGAATTTCAATACAAAATCTATCACGGTACCTATGCTATATTATTGCATAAAGGTGTTCTACAGACTGTAAGCTTTCGGAATATATAAAATTCGTAAAATTTGGCCCAGTGGATAATTTTATATCGATTTTACAAGTTCTATGTGTAATCTGACTTTTAAAATCGAATTTAAAAACGATTTGACCAAGAATTGACCGGGCACGCTGACTAGGCGCCACGCGGCGCGCTCGATTGGTCCGTACCGGTTCGTACTGGATCTAATCTGGGCCATGGGATCTAGATCTAACGGTGTGAGAAAAAGAAAACAAAAATAAAAACAAAAGGGGGGCCGCTTACTGGTGGAACAGGCGGCGGGCGGCTCGAGCTCAGCTGGCGGCTACGGCGCGGGCGGCGGCGCGCGCGTGATCTTGGTGGCGACGCGCGGCAAGCGGTGGGCTAAGGTGGCGGCTCGGGTGGAGCGGCGCGGCGGCTGCGGCTCCGGCGAGCAATCGAGCGCGCTGCGGCACTAGGGCGGCGCGATCCGGGAAAAGGAGGCGGGGTCGGGGAAGTATTTATAAGGGGCCAGGCGTGTGCCCCACGACACGGACGTCGAGGTGGGGCCGGCCCGATTAGGGTTTCGGGCGGGCGGTGAGAGTCGGATAGGTCACGAGCTAGGAGACGACCGACGTGTGGGCCCCGACGGGTCCCACTGTCGGTGACCGAACGAAAAATAAAGGTAGGGGAGAGGTGCGGTGCGGGCCGTGTTTCCAGCCGCTTTGGGCCGACGCGGTCGGGCTGGCCCATCTTGGCCGGTCCGATCCGTTTCTTTTTTTTCTTTCTTTTTTCATTTTCTTTTTACTGTTTTATTCATAACTTTTGATTTAGGAACCCAAATAGGGTCAAACCAATTTCTAAAATTTTGTAAAAATCAGGGCTTTATTTTAGACAACAGAGAACAAGGGTTTGACTTAAAATAACATGGTAGATAAATAAGATCCTTGCATTTAGGGCATGTAACTATGGTTGTGTCATATTTGTGCTTATCATTTTATGTGTAAATGAGCAAATGCAAAGATGCCATGAATGCATGCAAGTTTTTAATTTTTTGAAAAATCTGGGATGTTACAATCATTGTTATCGTTTACCTACTCGAGGACGAGTAGGAACTAAGCTTGGGGATGCTTGATACGTCTCAAACGTATCTATAATTTCTTATGTTCCATGCTACTTTATTGATGATACCTACATGTTTTATACACATTATATGTCATTATTATGCGTTTTCCGGAACTAACCTATTGACGAGATGCCGAAGGGCCAGTTCCTGTTTTCTGCTGTTTTTGGTTCCAGAAATCCTAGTAAGGAAATATTCTCGGAATTGGATGAAATCAATGCCCAGCATCCTATTTTTCCACGAAGCTTCCAGAACACCCGAGAGCCGCGGGGGGCCACAGGGGGCCCACACATGGTGGTGGCGCGGCCAGGGCCTGGGCCGCGCCCCCCTGTTGTCTGGCCGCCTCGTCAGCCCTCCAACTCCGCCCTTTCGCCTATATAAGGTCCCTGACCTAAAACCCCGAGAAAAATAAGCCACAGTACGAGAAAAGTTCCAGAGCCACCGCCATCGCGAAGCCAAGATCTGGGGGACAGGAGTCTCTGTTCCGGCACGCCGCCGGGACGGGGAAGTGCCCGGAAGGCTTCTCCATCGACACCGCTGCCATCTCCACCGCCATCTTCATCAACGCTGATGCTCCCATGAGGAGGGAGTAGTTCTCTATCGAGGCTCGGGGCTGTACCGGTAGCTATGTGGTTCATCTCTCTCCTATGTACTTCAATACAATAATCTCATGAGCTGCCTTACATGATTGAGATTCATATGATGATGCTTGTAATCTAGATGTCATTATGCTAGTCAAGTGGGTTTTACTTATGTGATCTCCGGAGACTCCTTGTCCCACGTGTGTAAAGGTGACAGTGTGTGCACCGTGTGGGTCTCTTAGGCTATATTTCACAGAATACTTATTCACTGTTATGAATAGCATAGTGAAGTGCTTATTTATATCCCTTTATGATTGCAATGTGTTTTGTATCACTATTTATCTATGTGCTACTCATGTGATGTTATTAAAGTAGTCTATTCCTCCTGCATGATGTAATGGTGACAGTGTGTGCATCGTGTAGTTCTTGTCGTAGATTATGATCATAATCTCTTGTAGGTTATGGAGTTGATTATCGCTATGATAGTATTGATGTGATTTATGCCTCCTTCGTAGTGTGATGGTGACAGTGTGCATGCTATGTTAGTACTTGGTTTATTTTGCAAAGATCTATTATGCTCTAAGGTTACTTAAATATGAATATCGAATGTTGTGGAGCTTGTTAACTCCGGCATTGAGGGTTCGTGTAATCCTACACAATTAGTGGTGTTCATCATCTAACAAGAGTATATGTAGCACAAAGGAAAGAGAACTTATTTATTATGTGATCAATGTTGAGAGTGTCCACTAGTGAAAGTATGATCCCTAGGCCTTGTTTCCACCACAAAGAATTGCTTCTACGCCAGCAAGCTATTTTCGGCGCCGCTTGTTTACTGTTTCATTGCAATTTCTGCAATATTACCACCATCTATACCACCTGTGTTTCACTATCTCTTCGCCGAACTAGTGCACCTATACATCTGACAAGTGTATTTGGTGTGTTGGGGACACAAGAGACTTCTTGCTTTGTGATTACAGGGTTGCTTGAGAGGGCTATCTTTGACCTCTTCCTCCCTGAGTTCGATAAACCTTGGGTGATCCACTTGAGGGAAACTTGCTGCTGTTCTACAAACCTCTGCTCTTGGAGGCCCAACACTGTCTACAAGAATAGAAGCACCCGTAGACATCAAATAGCTTGTGTGATTCATGTGTGTGCTTAGTCTAGTCCTTGAGCTTGTTTGGTGATTGGATACATCGTATACATTTTTAGACGCTAGTACCGAGGAGTACCAAGAGGAGGAGGAGGTCTACTACCAGGAGGAGGAAGACCACTTTGACCAGTACACCAACCAAGGCAAGCTAATATTCTTGCAAAGTGCAAAGCTCTAACAGAGCAAGGCACACTCATCTTTTCTTATGCTTCATGATCCAATCCCAAGTTTTACTCTTACAAGCTTTTACTTTGATTATTAAACCTTACTTTTATAGTTAACTTTGGTCTAAGTATAGAGTACCACAAGAGTATCAAACTTAGCCTAAAAGTATTACAAACTAGTTAGCACCCCTCATGACTAGTTGCTAGTGCTACCAACTAAAATTGACTACTCTAGATGGGAACATGTGAATTGAAATGACTTTGAAAGTTTTTGAAGGTGAATATGACTTGAAGGACATGATGAATTTGATAAAAACTGATGGTGTGGTCGTATGCGATACCATTCCAATTCTTAGTACCCCCACAATACCTGATTATGGGTAGGGCTTAACTGGAAGTTTATGTGTCTTAGTATGGGTTCCCTCTAAACAAGCGTCATAGGGGTTATGCCGAGGCTGCCTCCGTTGAAAGTGAAATGATGTGAAATGACGTGAAATGAGGTGAATGTCCGGCCCAAGCCCTGTGCAGTTCCCAGGCTGACGGTTTGTCTTCACTGGGAGGCCAAGCTCATGGGGAGAGGTGCCTATACTAGGGTATGTAAGTGAAAGGTTAGGGTTGATGATCCGCGTACGGAGTTACGATTATTCAGGGTTATCCCTGACGGATGTAATCAAATGTTGTGGCACAAGTGTGCAACCTCTGCAGAGTGTAAATCTATTCGAATAGCCGTGTCCACGGTTACGGACGGTTGGAAAGGCCATATGTTTCCATTGTCAGATGTTTTCTTGAACTGAATGGTGAAATGAATGGTGACATGAATGTTGAACTTGAATTGAATGACAAATGAGTTGTGGGAATGACACTAATGTCCCCACTTGAGTTAGTTAGTTATCACATGAAGAGTCTTTTATAAAAATGCTTATGAACTAAAATTGGCTTTATGCAAATAAACCTAGAGCTTAGTATCCCATTAATAAAATTGACAAGTAATAACACTAATATTAGTTTGCGAGTACTTAAAAGTACTCACGGCTGTGTCCCTGGCTATTCAAATGGCCAGAATATGAAGAGGAGCAGCAGACGAGATGACGCCAGCAGGACGTCTACAACAACTAGGAGCTTAACGTCAAGCGTTGGCATGTGGATTAGATAGTCCACTCTATTACGCTTCCGCTATTTGTTGTTCGTTGATCAATAGATCAACTATTGTTGTAATATTGGATCATGTGATCTACTTTTGTAAGACGATTATGGTTTGTAATGAATGATGACTTATGATATCAACTGTTATGTCTCGCAACAACAATATTCCTGGGATTGCGATGTATGGCATAATAGGCATCTGGACTTAAAAATCCGGGTGTTGACAGATACTCCCTTGATACAACACTCTGCACTTAGAGTCCCAACGCATCAAGATCTTTTTGGCATTGCTAGTAGCTGTCATCACATACCTTGACAATCCGGCATACTTTCCTTAATCCGGCTCACTAAGTCCAAACATGACCTACCGGGGGTCATCCCCTGACATTAGTCCATGTAGCTGGTGTGTGGTCCAGCAATGCCAGCTGATGGGCCACAACAGGTTCCCTGCCAGATATATATATTAACGTACGAGGTTAATTATCCTGGTTTCAATTTAAGCCAGCAAACATTTGCCAATCCATCTGGGGACCTCTTTGCCGAAAACCAACCTATCCGACACACTTTCATGCCGGTGTCCCAATATAGAGTGTAACACCCATCTTGGATCTTCTCTGGCACACCTGCGCCACCTGACATCAACTTGCTAAGGAATTTCTCGTAACTCACATTTGTTAGAGACATGTGTCACTGTTCCAGACGCATGCTACCCGGCCAGCCGTGTCGCAACAGACACTCGATGACTAATCCCTTCGTTAACCGCGCGCAGTTAATACGGGCGGTTGTAATCCGTGTGGCTCTCAGTGTGGATCCACTTAATGCACAATTTCCGTGATACATACAGGGTAAGTGGGATCGTGGGCACGACAGATCCGCGCCCCATGAACTCCTCTTGGTTATAAATACCCCTCCGGCCCGTTAGCCCTTTTCACCGCCCCATCTTCTTCTTCCTTGCAACCGCGCCATGATGGCGTGTAACTCACACGTTCGTTGGGAACCCCAAGAGGAAGGTATGATGCGCACAGCAGCAAGTTTTCCTCAGAAAGAAACCAAGGTTTATCGAACCAGGAGGAGCCAAGAAGCACGTTGAAGGTTGATGGTGGCGAAATGTGATGCGGCGCAACACCAGGGATTCCGGCGCCAACGTGGAACCTGCACAACACAACCAAAGTACTTTGCCCCAACGAAACAGTGAGGTTGTCAATCTCACCGGCTTGCTGTAACAAAGGATTAACCGTATTGTGTGGAAGATGATTGTTTGCGAATAAAATAGTAAAACAAGTATTGCAGTAGATTGTATGCGATGTAAAGAATAGGACCGGGGTCCACAGTTCACTAGAGGTGTCTCTCCCATAAGATTAAAGCATGTTGGGTGAACAAATTACAGTCGGGCAATTGACAAATAGAAAAGGGCATAACAATGCATATACATGATATGATAAATATAGTGAGATTTAATTGGGCATTACGACAAAGTACATAGACCGCCATCCAACTGCATCTATGCCTAAAAAGTCCACCTTCAGGTTATCATCCGAACCCCATCCAGTATTAAGTTGCAAGCAACAGACAATTGCATTAAGTATGGTGTGTAATGTAATCAACAACTACATCCTTAGACATAGCATCAATGTTTTATCCCTAGTGGAAACAGCACATCCACAACCTTAGAACTTTCTGTCACTGTCCCAGGTATCAATGGAGGCATGAACCCACTATCGAGCATAAATACTCCCTCTTGGAGTTAAGAGCAAAAACTTGGCTAGAGCCTCTACTAATAACGGAGAGCATGCAAGATCATAAACAACACATAAGTAATAGATTGATAATCACCATTACATAGTATTCTCTATCCATCGGGTCCCGACAAACACAACATATAGTATTACAGATAGATGATCTTGATCATGTTAGGCAGCTCACAAGATCCAACAATGAAGCACAATTAGGAGAAGACGACCATCTAGCTACTACTATGGACCCATAGTCCAGGGGTGAACTACTCACTCATCACTCCGGAGGCGATCATGGCGATGAAGAGTCCTCCGGGAGATGATTCCCCTCTCTGGCAGGGTGCCGGAGGCGATCTCCTGAATCCCCGAGATGGGATTGGCGGCGGCGGCGTCTCGAAGGTTTTTCGTATCGGGGGTTTCGCGACGGAGGCTTTAAGTAGGCGAAAGGGTAGGTCAAGGGGCGGCAAGAGGGCCCCACACACCAGGGCGGCGCGGGCCCAGCCCTGGCCGCGCGGCCCTGGCGTGGCGGCGCCGTCGCCCCACTTCGTTATCCTTTCGGTCTTCTGGAAGCTTCGTGCAAAAATAGGACCCTGGGCGTTGATTTCGTCCAATTCCGAGAATATTTCCTTACTAGGATTTCTGAAACCAAAAACAGCAGAAAACAACAACTGGCTCTTCGGCATCTTGTTAATAGGTTAGTTCCAGAAATGTGTAAATACGACATATAATGTGTATAAAACATGTAGATATCATCAATAATGTAGCATGGAACATAAGAAATTATCGATACGTCTGGAGACGTATCAGCATCCCCAAGCTTAGTTCGTCGTCCGAGCAGGCAAACGATAACAAGGATAATTTCTGAGTGACATGCCATCATAATCTTGATCATACTATTGTAAACATATGTAATGAATGCAGCGATCAAAACAATGGTAATGACATGAGTAAACAAATGAATCATAAAGCAAAGACTTTTCATGAATAGTACTTCAAGACAAGCATCAATAAGTCTTGCATAAGAGTTAACTCATAAAGCAATAAATCAAAGTAAAGGTATTGAAGCAACACAAAGGAAGATTAAGTTTCAGCGGTTGCTTTCAACTTATAACATGTATATCTCATGGATAGTGTCAATGTAAAGTAATATAACAAGTGCAATATGCAAGTATGTAGGAATCAATGCACAGTTCACACAAGTGTTTGCTTCTTAAGGTGGAGAGAGATAGGTAAACTGACTCAACATAAAATTAAAAGAAAGGTCCTTCAAAGAGGAAAGCATCGATTGCTGTATTTGTGCTAGAGCTTTTATTTTGAAAACATGAAACAATTTTGTCAACGGTAGTAATAAAGCATATGAGTTATGTAAATTATATCTTACAAGTTGCAAGCCTCATGCATAGTATACTAATAGTGCCCGCAACTTGTCCTACTTAGCTTGGACTACCGGATCTTCGCAATACACATGTTTCAACCAAGTGTCACAAAGGGGTACCTCCATGCCGCTTGTACAAAGGTCTAAGGAGAAAGCTCGCATTTTGATTTCTCGCTTTTGATTATTCTCAACTTAGACATCCATACCGGGACAACATGGACAACAGATAATGGACTCCTCTTTAATGCATAAGCATGTGACAACAATTATTATTCTCATATGAGATTGAGGATATATGTCCAAACTGAAACTTCCACCATGATTCATGGCTTTAGTTAGCGGCCCAATGTTCTTCTCTAACAATATGCATGCTCCAACCATTAAGGTGGTAGATCTCCCTTACTTTAGACAAGACGAACATGCATAGCAACTCACATGATATTCAACAAAGAATAGTTGATGGCGTCCCCAGAGCATGGTTATCGCACAACAAGCAACTTAATAAGAGATAAAGTGCATAAGTACATATTCAATACTACGATAGTTTTTAAGGCTATTTTGTCCCATGAGCTATATATTGCAAAGGCGAATGATGGAATTTTAAAGGTAGCACTCAAGCAATTTACTTTGGAATGGCGGAGAAATACCATGTAGTAGGTAGGTATGGTGGACACAAATGGCATAGTGGTTGGCTCAAGGATTTTGGATGCATGAGAAGTATTCCCTCTCGATACAAGGTTTAGGCTAGCAAGGTTATTTGAAGCAAACTCAAGGATGAACCGGTGCAGCAAAACTCACATAAAAGACATATTGTAAACATTATAAGACTCTACACCGTCTTCCTTGTTGTTCAAAACTCAATACTAGAATTATCTAGACCTTAGAGAGACCAAATATGCAAATCAAATTTTAGCAAGCTCTATGTATTTCTTCATTAATGGGTGCAAAGTATATGATGCAAGAGCTTAAACATGAGCACAACAATTGCCAAGTATCACATTATCCAAGACATTTTAGAATTACTACATGTAGCATTTCCCGATTCCAACCATATAACAATTTAACGAAGAAGTTTCAACCTTCGCCTTGAACATTATGAGTAAAGCCTAAGGACATATTTGTCCATATGCAACAGCGGAGCGTGTCTCTCTCCCACAAAGTGAATGCTAGGATCCATTTTATTCAAACAAAAACAAAAAAAACAAACAAACCGACGCTCCAAGCAAAGAACACAAGATGTGATGGAATAAAAATATAGTTTCAGGGGAGGAACCTGATAATGTTGTCGATGAAGAAGGGGATGCCTTGGGCATCCCCAAGCTTAGACGCTTGAGTCTTCTTAAAATATGCAGGGATGAACCACGGGGCATCCCCAAGCTTAGAGCTTTCACTCCTCTTGATCATAATATATCATACTCCTCTCTTGACCCTTGAAAACTTCCTTCACACCAAACTTCAAGCAAACTCATTAGAGGGTTAGTGCACAATTAAAAATTCACATATTCAGAGGTGACACAATCATTTTTAACACTTCTGGACATTGCACAAAGCTACTGGACATTAATGGATCAAAGGAATTCATCCAACATAGCAAATACGGCAATGCGAAATAAAAGGCAGAATCTGTCAAAAACAGAACAGTCCGTAAAGACGAACCTGAAAGGGGCACTAGACTTGCTCAAATGGAAAAACTCAAAACTAATGAAAGTTGCGTACATATCTGAGGATCACGCTCGTAATTTTGCAGATTTTTTCGAATTTTCTACAGAGACTTATGCCAGAATTCGTGACAGACAGCAATGCTGTTTCTGCGCAGCGATCCCAAATATAACATCAACTTTAGCATAGAAACTTTACTTGGCACAAAAACATGATAAGGAGAGGTTGCTACAGTAGTAAACAACTTCCAAGACTCAAATATAAAACAAAGTACTGTAGTAAAAACATGGGTTGTCTCCCATAAGCGCTTTTCTTTAACGCCTTTCAGCTAGGCGCAGAAAATGTAAATCAAGTAACATCAAGAGTAGAAGCATCAACATCATAACTTGTTCTAATAATAGAATCAAAAGGCAACTTCATTCTCTTTCTAGGGAAGTGTTCCATACCTTTCTTGAGAGGAAATTGATATTTAATATTACCTTCCTTCATATCAATAACAGCACCAACGGTTCGAAGAAAAGGTCTTCCCAACACAATAGGACAAGATGCATTGCATTCAATATCCAAGACAACAAAATCAATGGGGACAAGGTTATTGTTAACCGTAATGCGCACATTATCAATCCTCCCCAAAGGTTTCTTTTTAACATTATCGGCAAGATTAACATCCAAATAACAATTCTTCAATGGTGGCAAGTCAAGCATATCATAAATCTTTTTAGGCATAACAGAAATACTTGCACCAAGATCACATAAAGCATTACATTAAAAGTCATTGAATTTCATTTTAATGATGGGCTCCCAACCATCTTCTAACTTTCTAGGAATAGAAGTTTCAAGTTTTAGTTTCTCTTCTCTAGCTTTTATGAGAGCATTTGTAATATGTTTTGTAAAGGCCAAATTTATAGCACTAGCATTACGACTTTTAGCAAGTTTTTGTAAGAACTTTATAACTTCAGAGATGTGGAAATCATCAAAATCTAAATCATTATGAGCTACAGCAATGGGATCATTGTCTCCAAGGTTGGAAAAAATTTCAGCAGTTTTATCACAAGCAGTTTCAGCAGTTTTAGCAATTTCAGGCAGTTTTGTACGCTTTGCACTAGGAGTAGAAACATTGCCAACACCAATTATTTTACCATTGATAGTAGGAGGTGCAGCAACATGTGAATCATTATCATTACTAATGGTGGTAATAGTCCAAACTTTAGCTACATTATTCTCTTTAGCTAGTTTTTCATTTTCTTCTCTATCCCACCTAGCACGCAATTCAGCCATTAATCTTATATTCTCATTAATTCTAACTTGGATGGCATTTGCTGTAGTAGTAATCTTATTATCAATATCCTCATTAGGCATAACTTTCAATTTTAATAGATCAACATCAGAGGCAAGTCTATCAACTCTAGAAGCAATAATATCAATTTTATCAAGCTTTTCCTCAACAGATTTGTTAAAAGCAGTTTGTGTACTAATAAATTCTTTAAGCATGGCTTCAAGACCAGGGGGTACACTCCTATTATTGTTGTAAGAATTCCCATAAGAATTACCATAACCATTACTATTAGCAGAAGGATATGGCCTATAGTTATTACCAGAATTGTTCCTATAAGCATTGTTGTTGAAATTATTATTTTTAATAAAATTCACATCAACATTTTCTTCTTGAGCAACCAATGAAGCTAAAGGAACATTATTTGGATCAACATTAGATCTACCATTCACAAGCATAGACATAATCACATCAATTTTATCACTCAAGGAAGAGGTTTCTTCAACAGAATTTACCTTCTTACCTTGTGGAGCTCTTTCCGTGTGCCATTCAGAGTAATTTATCATCATATCATCAAGAAGCTTTGTAGCCGCCCCCAAAGTGATGGACATAAAGGTACCTCCAGCAGCTGAATCTAATAAATTCCGCGAAGAAAAATTTAGTCCTGCATAGAAGGTTTGGATGATCATCCAAGTAGTCAGTCCATGGGTTGGGCAATTCTTTACCAAAGTTTTCATTCTCTCCCATGCTTGAGCAACATGTTCAGTATCTAATTGCTTAAAATTCATTATGCTACTTCTCAAAGATATAATTTTAGCGGGAGGATAATATCTACCAATAAAAGCATCCTTACATTTAGTCCATGAATCAATACTATTCTTAGGCAAAGATAGCAACCAATCTTTAGCTCTTCCTCTTAATGAGAAAGGAAACAATTTCAATTTAATAATATCACCATCTACATCCTTATATTTTTGCATTTCACAAAGTTCAACAAAATTATTAAGATGGGCAGCAGCATCATCAGAACTAATACCAGAAAATTGATCTCTCATAACAAGGTTCAGTAAAGCAGGTTTAATTTCAAAGAATTCTGCTGTAGTAGCAGGTGGAGCAATAGGTGTGCATAGGAAATCATTATTATTTGTGTTTGTGAAGTCGCACAACTTAGTATTTTCAGGGGTATTCATTTTAACAACGGTAAATAAAGCAAACTAGATAAAGTAAATGCAAGTAACTAATTTTTTGTGTGTTTTTGATATAGAGAGCAAGACAGTAAATAAAGTAAAACTAGCAACTAATTTTTGTGTGTTTTGTTTAGGTGCAGCAAACAAAGTAGTAAATAAAATAAAGCAAGACAAAAACAAAGTAAAGAGATTGGGAAGTGGAGACTCCCTTGCAGCGTGTCTTGATCTCCCCGGCAACGGCGCCAAAAAGAGCTTGATGGCGTGTAACTCACTCGTTCGTTGGGAACCCCAAGAGGAAGGTATGATGCGCACATCAGCAAGTTTTCCCTCAGAAAGAAACCAAGGTTTATCGAACCAGGAGGAGCCAAGAAGCACGTTGAAGGTTGATGGTGGCAAAATGTGATGCGGCGCAACACCAGGGATTCCGGCGCCAACGTGGAACCTGCACAACACAACCAAAGTACTTTGCCCCAACGAAACAGTGAGGTTGTCAATCTCACCGGCTTGCTGTAACAAAGGATTAACCGTATTGTGTGGAAGATGATTGTTTGCGAATAAAATAGTAAAACAAGTATTGCAGTAGATTGTATGCGATGTAAAGAATAGGACCGGGGTCCACAGTTCACTAGAGGTGTCTCTCCCATAAGATTAAAGCATGTTGGGTGAACAAATTACAGTCGGGCAATTGACAAATAGAAAAGGGCATAACAATGCATATACATGATATGATAAATATAGTGAGATTTAATTGGGCATTACGACAAAGTACATAGACCGCCATCCAACTGCATCTATGCCTAAAAAGTCCACCTTCAGGTTATCATCCGAACCCCATCCAGTATTAAGTTGCAAGCAACAGACAATTGCATTAAGTATGGTGCGTAATGTAATCAACAACTACATCCTTAGACATAGCATCAATGTTTTATCCCTAGTGGCAACAGCACATCCACAACCTTAGAACTTTCTGTCACTGTCCCAGGTATCAATGGAGGCATGAACCCACTATCGAGCATAAATACCCCTCTTGGAGTTAAGCAAAAACTTGGCCAGAGCCTCTACTAATAACGGAGAGCATGCAAGATCATAAATAACACATAAGTAATAGATTGATAATCACCATAACATAGTATTCTCTATCCATCGGATCCCGACAAACACAACATATAGTATTACAGATAGATGATCTTGATCATGTTAGGCAGCTCACAAGATCCAACAATGAAGCACAATTAGGAGAAGACGACCATCTAGCTACCGCTATGGACCCATAGTCCAGGGGTGAACTACTCACTCATCACTCCGAGGCGATCATGGCGATGAAGAGTCCTCCGGAGATGATTCCCCTCTCCCAGGTGCCGAGGCGATCTCCTGAATCCCCCGAGATGGGATTCGCGGCGGCGCGTCTTTGGAAGGTTTTCCGATCGTGGCTCTCGCACTGTTCGCGACGGAGGCTTTAAGTAGGCGAAAGGGTAGGTCAAGGGGCGCACGAGGGCCCCACACACCAGGGCGGCACGGGCCCAGCCCTGGCCGCCGCCCTGGCGTGGCGGCGCCGTCGCCCCACTTCGTTATCCTTTCGGTCTTCTGGAAGCTTCGTGCAAAAATAGGACCCCGGGCGTTGATTTCGTCCAATTCCGAGAATATTTCCTTACTAGGATTTCTGAAACCAAACAGCAAAACAAGAACTGGCTCTTCGGCATCTTGTTAATAGGTTAGTTCCGAAAATGCGTAAATACGACATATAATGTGTATAAAACATGTAGATATCATCAATAATGTAGCATGGAACATAAGAAATTATCGATACGTCGGAGACGTATCACGCCACTCGAGCTTCCTCTTGCTTACGCCGCTGTAGCCCAAACTCGCCGCCGATGCCCGCATCTGCGCCAGCGCCACCGGCCCCACAAGGTTTGCCGCTGCGATGACCGACGTCGCTACCGGCACCGCCCATACCTGGTAAGTTGAATCTCTAGATCTTGCTTTTGCTTGGATTTGATCTTCTCCATGTTCTTCGTGTTCTTGAGCACTAAACTTCTAAAATCTCCTTGATTTATTTTCTTCTCATATTTAATCTTCTCTTTTTGTTTCTTTTGCAGAGCTTCGTTGGTTTCCCATTAGCCACGGGACCAGTTCATTCTCAACTGCTTCCAGATTTCATCCTACCGGTGGATTCCGGTGAGATTATACCAGTAGCTATCCCGCTAGAGGAGGAGTTTGAGGAGGGAGACGATGTCCACGCCCGAGCTGGATGGGGCGGGTCGAACGTCACACCGGTTGAGGTAACTTGGTTGTACAAAACAAAGCAGATCCCACCGCAGGTGGTTTACCGGCTTCCAGCCGGGGAGATAGATCCCGACCAAAGGATGACAAGGTAGTTGTCTTCATTGCACACTTTGCACGTGGCTTCGATCTTCCGACTAGAAGCTTCCTTAGGAGTTTCCTAGATAATTATAAGCTCCAACCGCATCATCTTCTCGTTAACGCCTTCACCATTCTTTCTTCTTTTGTTTCCTTCACCGAGGGTTATCACGGTTTGTGGCCCAACATAGATTTATGGGCCCGGTTTCATGGCCTTCGAACCCAATCGGTTCAAGATCCATCAGTTCCTCCGCCGAAACCGATGGTCGAGTGTGGCGCGTAATGATATTGCCACACCGGAGCACTAAGTTCATCCGGGTTACCCGCTTAGAATCATGCTGGAAATGGCAGAAAACCTTCTTCTATGTCAAGAATGTCGGCGATGATGATTTCATCAACCTACCGACATACATTGCCGGCACTCCTGATGAGAAACGCAACTGGTCATACAATCCCGGCGATCGCCACGACGAAACCAACTAGATATACACTCTTATCTAGGAGATGCACAATGTCGGCATTCCCTCTCTGGGCGATCTTGTCCGCACTTTTATCACCCAGAGGATTAGTCCGCTGCAGCACCGCACACACAAGATATGCCAAATGAGCGGTTGCATGGATCCCAACCGAATGACCACTTTTGAGCTGAGAAAACCAAAGATCCAGAAGAAAGTAGGGGCCATTAATTGCAAAGACACACATGGAGCCCAACTGGGAGTGGGACCAGCAGCCATACGACCGAACTCACCCGTCACGTTGGGTAAATTCTGACATACTTTTATACCGGCTTGCCTTAATTTCTGGCCTTGCCTTTTTCACTTTGGGTTAATTTTACCGACATACTTTTGTGCTTGCAGAGGTTTGACCTCCAAGAGGCTGAGGAAGCCGCAATTTTGATATCGGCTGACCGGATGGATCAGGATATAGAAGATCCGGATTCATTGGCGAATGCTGGATGACGTTGTATCACTGTTGATCCTGGTAAGGCTCCTGCCCAACATCCGTTAAGGACTTGGAGCAACGACGACGATGATGATGATTGTATTATTTTAGAGGTATATGACCCTATGCTCATATCGTACGCATATCTGCTGGGTCCGGCTTCAGCTGATCTCGGCACATGTTACAGAGAATGTAGTGCCTCTGGCTACTGCAAAGGGGAAGAATAAGTCCACCAAGAAACGCGGAGCTGCCGAGCCCGACACAGCTGCTTGGCCCACTGCCAAGCGCCCGAAGATACCTAGGAACAAGCCTTCCCGACGGCATAAAGACACTGCTGATGGGCCAAAAGCACCCCCAATGTCTTCCGGGTAAGATACTCATCTGACATACATACTTCCGACGTAGTTTTATCCGGTTCTCTTGTTTCTCTCTTTCTTTCTTTTGCACATGTGATCTTTCCATTATCTTGATGCCAGGATTTTCATTTCAGTCCTCCTCTAGAGATTACTCGGAGTGCTCCGGGAAGGACCCCCGAGGTTATACCCGATGTTACAATTGCCATTCTGCCGCCATCATCGCGGCGTGCACAAGATATCCCTTTGTCCAGTTCTTCAAGACCAGTAACACCACCACCGGAACAGTTTCCGCTTCCGGGCGCTTATATTAGCGTCCCATTCTTTCACCCCATTCAGCCGGAGGGAACATCCGACGCAAGGGAGCAGACCATCACTCCTGAAGAGTAACATTCTAATGTTGGGGCCACATATTCAGCCCAAGAAGGAAATCGTGGCGCTGGCATAGTGGGTGCCGACACTGAAGTTATCCCGCCTGCTATGGAATCCACCGCTCAGGCAACACCGAAAAAGCCGGCATCATCAAAATCAGTGACACCAATACCGCGTCTGGGATATGGCACCACAACAACAAGTGCGCCTATTTTCCCTTTTCTTCTCTCATCGCGCTACGTAGCTGGCGTTTTGAGAGTCCGCCGAGTTTCTCCCCCGTTGTCGGCCCGATCTGGATCCCTCTTCGCCGGCGATGCTGTGCGGAGCGGAGGAAGGAGAGGAGCTTGGCCTGATGTATATACTAGTCTAGGTCTTCTAGTCTTGTTTGCTACCCTTGTGGAGTATTGGAGTAGGAGGCAGGATCTTCCCGGCCAGATCCAGCTCGCCCAAGCACTCTTCTTCGTCGCTGCTCGTCTCCGGTGGCAGGAGCAGTGGCAGGCGGCGAAGGGATGGCATGGCATCTCCAAAAATAAGGCTGCTCCTTTTCCCCCACATCCTGCTGGTTGTGCTGGAGGAACAACCAAAGTTCAGATCGCCTGCTTCTCCGACCTCATCCATGGTGGATGGACGAAGGAAGAGGAGGATCTGAGGATGGCTTCCCCAATAAGCCCTCCTGGGTTCACCGACGCCGCCATCTTCAACGCCCGCTGATACGTCTCCAACGTATCTATAATTTCTGATGTTACATGCTTGTTTTATGACAATACCTACATATTTTGTTCACACTTTATATCGTTTTGATGCATTTTCCGGAACTAACCTATTGACGAGATACCGAAGTGCCAGTTCTGTTTTCTGCTGTTTTTGGTTTCAGAAATCCTAGTAAGGAAATATTCTCGGAATTGGACGAAATCAACGCCCAAGATCTTATTTTTCCCGGGAGCTTCCAGAACATCAAAGAAGAGTCGGAGACGAGCCAGGGGGGGCCACACCACCAGGCGGCGGGGCCTAGGGCTGGGGCGCGCCCCCCTATGGTCTGGTGACCCCAGGTCCCCTCCGAGGCTGCCCTTTCGCCTATATAAAGCCCCTGACGCGAAAACCCTACACGAATAAGCCACGGTAAGAGAAAAGTTCCAGAGCCGCCGCCATCGCGAAGCCAAGATCTGGGGGACAGGAGTCTCTGTTTCGGCACGCCGCCGGACGGGGAAGTGCCCCCGGAAGGCTTCTCCATCGACACCACCGCCATCTTCACCGCCATCTCCATCAACGCTGCTGCTCCCATGATGAGGAGGGAGTAGTTCTCCCTGGGGCTGAGGGCTCTATCGTAGCTATGTGGTTAATCTCTCTCCTATGTACTTCAATACAATGATCTCATGAGCTGCCTTACATGACTGAGATTTATATGAGCTTTGTATCGCTACTAGTCTATGTGCTACTCATGTGATGTTATTGAAGTAGTCTATTCCTCCTGCATGGTATAATGGTGACAGTGTGTGCACCGTGTGGTTCTTGTCGTAGATTATGATCATAATCTCTTGTAGGTTATGGAGTTGATTATCGCTATGATAGTATTGATGTGATCTATTCCCCTTCATAGTGTAAAGGTGACAGGGTGTATGCTATGTTAGTACTCGGTTTAAATTGCAAAGATCTATTATGCTCTAAGGTTACTTAAATATGAATGTCGAATGTTTTGGCGCTTGTTAACTCCGGCTTGAGGGAGCTCTTGTAGCCCTACACAACGAATGGTGTTTGTCATCCAACAAAAGAGTGTATGTAGCACAAATGAGAAGAATTTATTATTTATTATGCGATCAATGTTGAGAGTGTCCACTAGTGAAAGTATAATCCCTAGGCCTTGTTTCCAATACTGCAAACACCCCTTACTTACTGTTCTACTGCATGTTTACTCGCTGCCATATTTTATTCAGATTACTATTACCACTCATATGCATCCATACTACTTGTATTTCACTATCTCTTCGCCGAACTAGTGCACCTATACATCTGACAAGTGTATTAGGTGTGTTGGGGACACAAGGGACTTCTTGTATCGTGATTGCAGGGTTGCTTGAGAGGGATATCTTTGAACTCTTCCTCCCTGAGTTTGATAAACCTTGGGTGATCCACTTAAGGGAAAACTTGCTGCTGTTCTACAAACCTCTGCTCTTGGAGGCCCAACACTGTCTACAGGAAAGAAGCGTGAGTAGACATCAAGCTATTTTCTGGCGCCGTTGCCGGGGACGAATCAAGACACTCCATCAAGCCCGTCAACCGCCATCAAACCTCCCACGTCAACCACGCGCCAGTTGTGGACAACAAGCTATTTTCTGGCCGTTGCCGGGGAGGAAAGGTAAAAGGCACTCATACTCCGGTCCCAGGTAACTAATTTATTTTCTGTTGCCGTTGTAAGTGCTCGAAGCTATTTCCTTTAGATCCTGCAATTGCATCTTTTGGTTTCTTGTTTACACTAGTTAGGCATAATGGAAAGCAACAATGAGCTTCTTATTCTATATCCTGAGTTAAGACATGGATTGTTTGCTGCGAAAATTAAAAAATCTATGGAATCTTATTTGCATGCTAGTAGCAATGATATTAGTATGAACGCTTTGAACACCATTGTTGCTAATGATATGGAAAATTCTAAGCTTGGGGAAGCTGGTTTTGATGAGCATGATATTTTTAGTCCCCCAAGCATTGAGGAGAAAATTTTCTTTGATGATACTTTGCCTCCTATTTATGATGATTATAATGATAGTGGTCTTTTGGTGCCGCCTACTATGGAGAGTAAATTTTATTATGATTATACTATGCCTCCTACACTTGATGAGAATAATAATGATAGCTACTTTGTTGAATTTGCTCCCACTACAACTAATAAAATTGATTATGCTTATGTGGAGAGTAATAATTTTATGCATGAAGCTCATGACAAGAATGTTGTATGTGATAGTTATATTGTTGAGTTTGTTCATGATGCTACTGAAAGTTATTATGAGAGAGGGAAACATGGTTATATGCATCTTAATAATATTAAGTTTCCCCTCTTTATGTTGAGAATCTTGAAATTGCGCTTGTGTTGCTTTTCTATGCTTACCACTTTGTTCTTCATGAATTTATTTGTGTACAAGATTCCTTTTCATAGGAAGTGGGTTAGGTTTAAATGTGTTTTGAATTTTCTTCTTGATGCTCTCTTATTGCTTCAACTCTTATTTCTTGCGAGAGCATCATTAAAATTACTAAGCCCATCTTAATGGCTATAAAGAAAGAACTTCTTGGGAGATAACCCATGTGTTTACTGTACTACAGCACTTTTGTTTTATATTTGAGTCTTGGAAGTTGTTTACTACTGTAGCAACCTCTCCTTATCATGTTTTTGTGCCAATTAAAGTCTCTATGGTAAAGTTGATACTAGATTTGGATTGCTGCACAGAAACAGCATTGCTGTCTGTCACGAATTCGCGCAGAAGTCTCTGTAAAAAAATCAAAAAAATCTGCAAATTTACGTGCGTGATCCTCAGATATGTACGCAACTTTCATTAGTTTTGAGTTTTTCCGTTTGAGCAAGTTAAGTGCCCTGCAAAATTCGTCTTTACGGACTGTTCTGTTTTTGACAGATTCTGCCTTTTATTTCACATTGCCGCTTTTGCTATGTTGAATGAGTTTCTTGTTCCATTAACTTTCAGAAGCTTTGTGCAATGTCCAGAAGTGTTAAGAATGATTGTGTAACCTCTCAACATGTGAATTTTTATTATGCACTAACCCTCTAATGAGTTTGCTTGAAGTTTGGTGTGGAGGAAGTTTTCAAGGGTCAATAGAAGAGGATGATATACTATGATCAAGAAGAGTGAAAGGTCTAAGCTTGGGGATGCCCCGGTGGTTCACCCCTGCATATTTTAAGAAGACTCAAGCATCTAAGCTTGGGGATGCCCAAGGCATCCCCTTCTTCATCGACAACTTATCAGGTCACTTCTAGTGAAACTATATTTTTATTCCGTCACATCTTATGTACTTTACTTGGAGCGTCTGTGTGCTTTTATTTTTAGTTTTGTTATCTTAGTTTTATGAATAAATTCATGCTCATGTGGGAGAGAGACACGCTCTGATTGTTCATATGAACACTAGTGTTCTTCGCTTTTACTTTTAATGTTCAAGGGCGAATGTTGATCGCTTCACTTGTTGCTATTTGGTTGGAATCAGAAAATGCTTCATATGGTTTTGAATAATTTGATACTTGGCAATTGTTTTGAGCTCTCATAAATCATGTTTAAGCTCTTGCATCATGTAGTTTAAATCTAGTAGTGGAGAACTATGTAGAGCTTGTTGAAATTTGGTTTGCATGATTGGTCTCTCTAAGGTCTAGATATTTTCTGGTAAAAGTGTTTGAGCAACAAGGAAGACAGTGTAGAGTCTTATAATGCTTGCAATATGTTCTTATGTAAGTTTTGCTGTACCGGTTTATACTTGTGTTTGCTTCAAACAACCTTGCTAGCCCAAACCTTGTACTGAGAGGAAATGCTTCTCGTGCATCCAAAACCTTGAGCCAAAACCTATGCCATTTGTGTCCACCATATCTACCTACTATGTGGTATTTCCTGCCATTCCAAGTAAATACTTCATGTGCTACCTTTAAACAATTCAAAAGCTATTATCTCTTATTTGTGTCAATGTTTTATAGCTCATGAGGAAGTATGTGGTGTTTTATCTTTCGATCTTGTCATTTACTTCTGACAGACTTTCACAATGGACTAGTGGCTCATCCGCTTATCCAATAATTTTGCAAAAAGAGCTGGCAATGGGGTTCCCAGCCCCAATTAATTAACTTGCATTAATAATTCTCTTCACATGTTTTGCTCTAATCTATCAGTAAGCAACTTAAATTTGCAAATAGACACTCCTCCATGGTATGTGAATGTTGGAAGGCACCCGAGGATTCGGTTAGCCATGGCTTGTGTAAGCAAAGGTTGGGGGGAGTGTCATCTAATAAATAAAACTAAAGTACATGTAAACAAAAGAGAAGAGGGATGATCTACCTTGCTGGTAGAGATAACGACCTTCATGGGAGCCGCTCTTGAAAGTCTGGTTGATAAGGTAGTTAGAGTACCCATTACCATTCGTTGACAACAACAAACACCTCTCAAAACTTTACTTTTATGCTCTCTATATGATTTCAAAACTTGAAAAGCTCCAGCACATGATTTAATCCATGCTTCCCTCTGCGAAGGGCCTTTCTTTTACTTTATTGTTGAGTCAGTTTACCTATTTCCTTCCATCTTAGAAGCAAACACTTGTGTCAACTGTACATTGATTCTTACATACTTGCTTATTTGCATTTATCATATTACTCTGTGTTGACAATTATCCATGAGATATGCATGTTGAAAGTTGAAAGCAACGCTGAAACTTATATCTTCCTTTGTGTTGCTTCGATGCCTTTACTTTGAATTTATTGCTTTATGAGTTAACTCTTATGCAAGACTTTTTGATGCTTGTCTTGAAAGTACTATTCATGAAAAGTTTTGCTATATGTTATCTATTTGTTAGCAAACTATAGATCATTGCTTTGAATCACTCCATTCATGTCATATGCTTTACAATAATGTTGATCAAGATTATGATGGTAGCATGTCACTTCAGAAATTATTTGTGTTATCGTTTACCTACTCGAGGGCGAGTAGGAACTAAGCTTGGGGATGCTTGATACGTCTCCAACGTATCTATAATTTCTGATGTTCCATGCTTGTTTATTGACAATACCTACATGTTTTGTTCACACTTTATATCGTTTTGATGCATTTTCCGGAACTAACCTATTGACGAGATGCCGAAGTGCCAGTTCCTGTTTTCTGCTGTTTTTGGTTTCAGAAATCCTAGTAAGGAAATATTCTCGGAATTGGACGAAATCAACGCCGAAGATCTTATTTTTCCCGAGCTCTAACATCAAAGAAGAGCCTGAGACGAGGGGGCCACACCACCAGGCGGCGCGGCCTAGGGCTGGGGCGCGCCCCCCTATGGTCTGGTGGCCCAGGTCCCCTCCGAGGCTGCCCTTTCGCCTATATAAAGCCCCTGACGCGAAAACCCTACACGAATAAGCCACGGTACGAGAAAGTTCCAGAGCCGCCGCCATCGCGAAGCCAAGATCTCGGGGACAGGAGTCTCTGTTCCGGCACGCCGCCGGACGGGGAAGTGCCCCCGAAGGCTTCTCCATCGACACCACCGCCATCTTCACCGCCATCTCCATCAACGCTGCTGCTCCCATGATGAGGAGGGAGTAGTTCTCCCTCGAGGCTGAGGGCTCTATCGTAGCTATGTGGTTAATCTCTCTCCTATGTACTTCAATACAATGATCTCATGAGCTACCTTACATGATTGAGATTTATATGAGCTTTGTATCGCTACTAGTCTATGTGCTACTCATGTGATGTTATTAAAGTAGTCTATTCCTCCTGCATGGTGTAATGGTGACAGTGTGTGCCCATGTGGTTCTTGTCGTAGATTATGATCATAATCTCTTGTAGGTTATGGAGTTGATTATCGCTATGATAGTATTGATGTGATCTATTCCCCCTTCATAGTGTAATGGTGACAGGGTGTATGCTATGTTAGTACTCGGTTTAAATTGCAAAGATCTATTATGCTCTAAGGTTACTTAAATATGAATGCCAAATGTTGTGGCGCTTGTTAACTCCGGCTTGAGGGAGCTCTTGTAGCCCTACACAACGAATGGTGTTTGTCATCCAACAAAAGAGTGTATGTAGCACAAATGAGAAGAAGTTATTATTTATTATGCGATCAATGTTGAGAGTGTCCACTAGTGAAAGTATAATCCCTAGGCATTGTTTCCAATACTGCAAACACCGCTTACTTACTGTTCTAATACATGTTTACTCGCTGCCATATTTTATTCAGATTACTATTACCACTCGTATGCATCCATACTACTTGTATTTCACTATCTCTTCGCCGAACTAGTGCACCTATACATCTGACAAGTGTATTAGGTGTGTTGGGGACACAAGAGACTTCTTGTATCGTGATTGCAGGGTTGCTTGAGAGGGATATCTTTGACCTCTTCCTCCCCGAGTTCGATAAACCTTGGGTGATCCACTTAAGGGAAAACTTGCTGCTGTTCACTCTGCTCTTGGAGGCCCAACACTGTCTACAGGAAAAGAAGCGTGAGTAGACATCACCCGCCGCCCCGAGTCCGTGGCAGGCCCTTCGGGTTTGACGACGAGCCGGTCTCTTTGCCGTGGCTTTGGTATGGCCCTGCTGCTTCTTCAACCCTGCCTCCTCTTCTTCTCTCCCGAGCTCTAGGCGTCATGGTGGCGTTGGGCAAAGGAGGGTGCAGAGTGGTGGTGCTGAGGAGTAGGCACCGGAGTACTTCAGAAGCACCTTCTTGGAGCAACACATCGGCGGCACATATGCTTGCCGTTGTCAAAGCCAGTGAAGCCTAGCATATTTTCAACCTCCTCCGGGGGCCCATTCCGAGATTGACGGTCGCATCCCACATCGGCTGTAGAGCAAGTGGTCTCGTCCCCGCTCTGGAGCTCGATGGCGACATGGTTGATCTCCTGCTCGCCGGTGGGGAAAGAGAAGGGCTCGATTGCATTTTTCTTTCTTTCAGTGAGGCCCTTTCTGCAAATATCAGGGACCTATGCGTAATTTTCTATTTCATGGGGTCCTTTGTTATGTACTGTACACCCACCGTTTATTATCAATGAAGCTTCTATGCCCTTCGAGGCACTCCGTGTTCAAAAAAAAATCATCTACATATTATTTTAAAGAAAATGAAACCAGTCTAGGAGGACTAGACAGAGCTAGCCCACGGCCGAGCCAGGATCTCAAGGAAATTCGATTTGCCAGAACCCAGGCAAAGTTTGGGTTTCATCTCCAACCGGGCGACCCAAACACACGCGCTGGGCCGTTTGGGTGGCCACGCGGACAGCGGCCCGCGTCCGCGTGTCCGTTTGGGTCGCGCGCTGCGCCCAACGCGTGGACGCAGCGCATAATCGGAGAAACACGAAAACAAAAGAAAAATGGCAAATTTAAACGAAATTTGATTAAACATATGCCCTATTTTGGGCAAATTTGTACATAGCCCTATTTTGGGCAAATAACTAACAAAAGAAGCCCCTATATGGGCTTTAAAATTTAAAGGAAAAACCCTCTATTAGGGTTTGGTCGGCGGCGCGGTGGCCGCCGGTGCGCCGCCTAGCCCCTGTGGGCGTCGTCGGCGTCGTCGTCGTGGACGACGTCCCCGGGCGGCGAGGCACTGTTGTGGCTCGACCGCGCCGGGGACTCCGGCCACGGAGACCACAGGGCCTCCTCCCAGGCCGAGTGGGGGTCCGGAGCGACCCGAGGATGCGGCGGCGCACGGAGCAGCGCCTCCTCCCTGAGGCGCTGCTGCCTCTCCTGCCAGGCGCGGCGCCTGGCCTCCTGGCGCCGCCGCTCCTCCGCGCGGCGCCTGGCCTCCTGCCGCCGCTGCTCCTCGCGGCGCTCCTCGTCGGCGCGGCGCCTGGCCTCCTCCCGCCGCGCCGCTTCCTCCTCCTCCCGTCGCGCCTGGCGGGCCTGGGCGTAGAGCTCCCAGAGCTCGGCTTCCTCCTCCGCCAGCCGCGCCGCTTCCTCCATCTCGGAGGTTCGAATGGCCGCATGGAGGTGCGGCCATTTCGCGTCCTCCTCCGCCGCCGAGATGAGCAGCGCGGCGCGGAGGTCCGGGTCCTCCTCCGAGGACTCGGGCTTGGGCTCGAGCAGCAGCGGCGGCGGTTGCGGCAATGCCGCGCCGCCGCGGGCGGCCTCTCCGATGTGGAGGCCGCCTCGGTTTCCTCCGGATGGCCGCAGCGCCGGCGGACGGCGGCTGCTGCTCGCCTCGTCGTCGTTGGCTCCGGGAGCGAAAACTCGCTTCGGGGCCATGGCGGCGGTTTCGCTGCGGGAGTGGAGTGGGGACTGGAGTGGAGGTCCAGATCCCCTCCAGTCCCCATTTAATACCCTCCCGGGTCACCGACAGGTGGGCCCAAAGGAGACGAGGCGACGGACGCCCGGACGCGAGCGGACGGCGCGTGCCATCCGCGGCCACGCAAACCTAGCCCAGATTTGGGCCGGGTTTGCGTCGTTCCGGACGCCGCGGCCGTCCGCTTTGCGGTGCGTCCCCGCGTTGGGCCGGGATTTTGTCCGGCTCGACCCATCTGGACGCGCGGGCGCGGGATGGGTTACCCCGTTGGAGATGCCCTTAGAGCACTATGCCAAAGAATGGAATGAAGCCGGCACAGGCGAAATTACTTCCGGCTTGAACGTAGCCCAGGAACCCATCCCAGATCCCGCTGGCCCCATGCCGCTTGTGCAGCATCTGCTGAAGAAGAAGCAGTGCATGCAGTCAACCGACAAAGCTTGGTTCAACCTCAATGCAACAATTGTGGTAATAAACTCTTCCTTATCCTTGTAATTTACTTTTGAAATATATAACCTCCCATATTCTCCAAGTTTCGGATTAAGTGAGTACCACTTTGCCCGAAACTCACAACTTTAAAATTTTCCAACATAACATCCGCATATTCCCCAAGTTTCGGGTTAAGGGAGCATCACTTAGCTTAAAAACTTGTAATATATATCCATCCATATTCCCTGAGTTTCGGGTTAGACAAGCATTGCGTAGCTCGAAAACTCTGAACTTCAAACCATATTCCCCGAGTTTCAGGTTAAACAAGCATAGTTTAGCTTGAAACTTTAGATTTCAAACCATATTCCCCGAGTTTCGGGTTAAACGAGCATAGTTTAGCTCGAAACTTCAGACTTCAAACCATATTTCCCAATTTTTGGGTTAAACGAGCATAGTTTAGCTCGAAACTTGGGCTTCAAACCATGTTCCCCGAGTTTCGGGTTAAACGAGCATAGCATAGCTCAAAACTTTAAACTTCAAACCATATTCCCCGAGTTTCGGTTTAAACGAGCATCTTTTAACTCGAAAATCCAGCCTCAAACCATATTTCCCGAGTTTTGGGTTAAACGAGCATAGTTTAGCTCGAACCTTTTAGATTTCAAATCATATTCCCCGAGTTTCGGGTTAAACGGCCATATTTTAGCTCGAATATTTAGATTTAAAACCATATTCCCCGAGTTTTCGGTTAAACGAGCATAGTTTAGCCCGAAAATTTAAACTTAAAACCATATTCCCTGAGTTTCGAATTAAACGAGAATCTTTTAGCTCGAAACTTTAGATTTCAAACCATATTCCCGGAGTTTCGGGTTAAACAAGCATCTTTTAAATCGAAAATCCGGCTTCAAACCATATTCATGTTCATACTTTTGTCAACAGCATTGCAACAACACCTGAAAGGAGCTTTACTAGGATCTGCCATGGGAACACCGGGATTTGTCTAACGTGCACAAGGAGATGCTTGGCGTGTATCAGAAAGACAAAGGTAAACCCTTCCGACATATTTTATGCCGGTATAACTTTTATGCCGGTACATGTTCTCTTTTTTAGGGACTATCTATTTGGCATTCGAGTGTTTTCTTTTTAGACATCACTCAAATTTCCTGCACCAATAAACACCCGCCAGCTGTTCGTGGTCCCTGTGCCGAAAAGTGGGCGTGTTTGGCTTGTACCGGTTGGTTCCCTGACAGCTTTTGACCAAAAAAAACCAACAACTCCCGTTGCATCGCGTGACCAGCTTCTTGCTTGGCAAGAAAAGACAACAGAACGCTTCCATCTCTTCCAGAAAACAGAACACACCCCCATCTCTTCCAGAAAACAGAACGCTCCCATCTCTCCAGATCTAAACACAGGATAGGGGAGAAAAAAGAGAAGAACATCTCTAGATCTAAACGGTGCAGATGGAAGAAGATGATGGAGATGGAAAAACCAGACTTGCTGATCCAATATGTGTGTTGGACAACAACCAGCTAAGCCAGGTACCTATTCTGCTCTCTGTCCTGTGTTGCTTCTTCCTCCAAAATCTCAAAAATCCATCCTGAAAAGAAATTCAGGGACATGTAATCCATCCTGCAGATCCAATATGCTCGTCCTGCATAGATCAAGGACATCAATGAACATTAGGAAAACCAGTTAACATGAGGAAACTAGTATACTGTTTGTTCTCCATGTTCTCCATCAGTAACATGTAATCCATCCTGAAGGAAATTATTCCTGAACTATGTTTTCCATGAACATAAGGAGAAAACCATGGTTTATAGTTTCTGTTTTGTAAAAAAATGCCTAACTTACTGTGAATGAAACCAACAGTATTTAAAGGTGGACATGTTGGTAAATCAATTAAACTGATATTATTCTGCTAGAAAGTAGACATGAACTAAACTTTGCACTCTCTGGTATCACACCATCAAAAAAAAGAAAATACACTACCTTTAGAACTTTCTGAACTAGAGACCTAAAAAAATGATAGGAAAATAAGTAAATAGAGACCTTGGGCACTGAAACTCAAATGAGAAGAATCTGCTTTGGGATCCTGATAGTGTATGCACGAACAAAAATTGTATATTTCTCCTGTTTATTTGCCGGAAAAGAATACAGTCTTTGAACATGGCCTTATGACCGCAACAACAAACAAACAGAGAAATAAGGGCCACTAGCGGGTTGCAATCTACATATTTCACCCAGCATCAGAGATTAGAAGCCAACATCATGAACTATATACAGTCTTACAAGATGATGGACTAGAGCTAGCTCAAATAAGTGAACAAAAGGTTAGTCAAGCATGGCAAAATAACTGCATTAAGTGCCAGATGGTCAGTGTCAGGATTATGATTTCTTCTTCATGTTCCTCCATTTGACTCTCAGGTCACTCGGGAGGCGTTTCCTGTGAAACACATCACTGCCATATTCTAGTATCCGAACCCAGGGAATGACCCCGTCATCTTTTGGGGTGAATCAGAATTGCAAATGGTGTAAGTACAGAAGCACAAACATGAGATTTTTTGAGTTGCATAGGAAAAATGCTAGTTAGCTCATGGGGTGTTCATTATTGTTTACCTGTATGTGTCTCTGCAGGTTGTAGCAGATCATGTTTCTTCTAAAGTACAGAAGTTAGCTCATGTGGGTTGCGCAAGTTCAAACAAGGAACATACAGAAGCTTCTGTCGATGGAACACCTGAAAAAAATGTTGAAAATAATCAAGAAATTCTGTCAGTAGAGGATATTGAGAATTTTCTTGATAGTGAAAGAATGGAAAAGGAAACAGACTGCACTGCATATATATGTCATATACAGACCAAGAAAATTCATAACAAAGAATATACAATGCATATACACTACATATATGGTGCATATACAGTGCATATGCGATGCACATATGACCTAGAGTCAAATAACTAATGGAAAATGACAATAATAAAATCTGGATAGTGCGTGCATACAAATTTCATGTTCGATTGGAGCCGTAACAAGTATGCAAAAAATTTATCATTTAAAGTACAGCTAAAAAAATGTCGGTAGCTTTTGCAAATCTCACTATGTGCTAACTTTTGCATATGCACTGCATATACACTGCATATACAAATGCATATACACTGTATATGAAATTGCACTTGGTTACTCTCTCGATCATAAGAAATGAGAGAAAAGAAGGAACACTGCAGACTGATGGCAAATAGGGAGGCACGAGATCTAAACAAAGTTGGGCGATATTTACAAAGTGAACCGGCGAGGGTGACATGTTGGCCATGGAAGGAGACGCAACCTTGCCTTGTTGAGCTAGCTCTAGTAACACGGCGACGATGGTATCTACGACCAGCAAACTATAAAATCTGCAACACCGCTTCGGAAGCACAAGGATTTGATCCCTAATCAGGTGTTAATATACCACAGAGACGGTGGAAACGATGCAGGAAGGGGTTTCCACAAGCCAGGCGAAAGGGGTGCTAAAACCACCCTTACAAATCTCTACGCAAGAACATGATCTAGAAGGCGCCATACTAGTTCTAACAAATTCACAAAATACTCTGTTTCCCTTCTCGAAACAGATAACAGATAACAGGCACTATGTTCTCTGATACTAAGAAAATGAAGATGAGAAAATGCATATACAATGCATATACACTGCATATACAGTGCATATACATTGCATATACAAAAGATAATTTTGTGTCGGGAGATCACCACAGACACCAACTTCAACATGAACAACCACAAACAGCTCATGCACCACAAGCAGCGACACCGGAAGCAACAAGGACACATATAAGATGAGAAAACTGCATATACAATGCATATACACTGCATATGCATATCCAGTGCATACACATATACGACGCCCCGTACCCTACGCCCGTACCCCAAAATAAGCTGGAGATATTCAAAATGCATCTACGACATATACACTAGCATACACTGCATTTTACCTATAAAAAACAGTATACAAATTGCTGATACATACATTGCATCTACGATTGTATATAAACTATATTTACTTGCATATACCACTGCATTTACATACTAACAGAGAGGCACATCCACACAACCTACATTGTATATACATTGGACTTTCTCATGTATACAATGCATCTACAATTGTATTAATTTCTCCCTGTGCCAACCAGCCATCCCGCTATCAAAATTATTAAGATACAAAATGCACAAACCGGTTTCTAAAAAAATGGAGTATAAAATGTAAGAAGACTTTCATAAACTGTTAGCAAACAGCGATGTGGGACTACTGGGACTCGACCGGGCTGGGTCAGGGTCAGTCTGACTGTAAAACACTCTGACCCTACTCACATTAACATAAGGTTAAGAAAAGTTAGGGCCACAGCAGGTGTGTTATGAAGTTAGGGGACCATGAGATACACCCTCGCAAAATTAGGAACCTGTTTGTGAGTAGGACAAACATTGCCATCTACTCCTAATGAACACACTTATATCCAGATAAAACCCAAAAGTCCATGCAAGAAAATATGGGCCATCCCTCTCACACACACTTTCCCCAAGATGAGAAAGAATATCAAAGCTAGCTTCAGCTCCGAAAATATCATTAAGCTTCACCAGAAAACAAATAGCTCACACTGTCAATGTCACACGCACACAGACCGAAACAAGAGGAGGAAGCCAGCCTGCCTGCAGTGGGAGGAATACCACCAAAAGGGCAGTGGGAGGAAGAGCACCCAGTGTTACCAAGCTCATTGTAAAATCAGTAGTGATCAATGCAGCACTCAAACTAAAAGCTAAGAGACTTACAGTGATATCAAGTCTTGAATAAATTTCATAAGCACAGAAAGTTCAGTTTTCCATGCGAGCATCTTGGCACCTCGAAATAGACTCTAATCAAAACTATCAGACTAACACCTCGATGTAAATTTTTATGGTCTAAGCACACAAAGAGAACTCTATTTTCCAGGGGAGAAATGGACGCAAACTTTCGGTTCTCACCACACGGCCGAGACATCAGTCAACTCAAAAATAAGAACAACCAGTGATATGGCAACATCAGGGAACTTGCAAGGAAAAGCTATAATGCAGTACCGTTGGTTTTGTTGATTATTATGCCAGTCGGTAGGCCAACTTCGCGTCCCTGTATAAAAAACAGCATCAAAAAGGCGACACCCCCACTTCCACCACGCTAAGGTACAAACACAACAGGGAGCAAAAAAGGCGACACACAAAACATATACATCTACATACCCCCTGGATATTGAGAAATTTGCATCTCTCCATATTGTAGAAAATACAGTAAAATCATGCTTGCAAAAAGGATTTATCTACAGATAACAAAATTATTCCAAAAGCCACCCCCCATAGATTACTTCCCTACAAAGCAATGTGTATATACAATATACCTCTATACATACATCGCATATACAAAAAAAATAAGAACAAGTTTACTCATCATTTACTGGTTTAATTCGTTCAGAAAAAGACAGTAAGAACATGTGTACTCATTATTTGTGCACCCCTCTGGTATATGCTTTAGAGATGAAAAACTAACACTAAACACAGTGAAACACAAAGAATATATTCATTCACGCATAATAATCAAGCAGAGCACAAACTACAAGTAGTATCTTCTTCATCATCAATCATCAAAAAAGCCAGAAGCCAAGGTACTATGCATCCACGGGAAGCAAAAACATTCTGAAAAAATTCCACCAATATGGGACTGCTTCATTCTACCAAATTACTTCCTAAACACATACACAGAAGCATCCACGGGAAGCATCCACGGGAACATATATGAACACCCAAAACTACAGAGCAAAATTTACAGAGCAAAAATCTACAGAGCAAGTGGACATGAAGCATCCACGTGAAACCGCCACACTATCTCCGATTCCTGTTACTGAAAATGGCCTCGTCATGCAACAAATCAACAGATCCACGAAAAAAATCCGCCGACGAAAACCTCGCCACCCACATCATCAAACACATAGACGACTAGAAATCCTACACGCAGGTCGCCTACCACTCATGGAAGTCGTCGTTGACGACCAGCAACAGCGAGGGATTTGGGTCGTCACTTACCTTGTGGACGAGCTCGACGAAGAACAATGGAGATGCCGCCCCAGGCCCGATGCCCCCCAGCCCCCACTCCCACACGCAGGCTGCGGAAGGGCGCACGGGCGGACGGGGTAGACCGCGGCGGACGGGCCCGACCGCGGCGGACGGCCTCGACCGCGGAGGACGGCCTCGTCTCCGACAACGGCGCCTCTCTCTCTCCCCTTCCCCGCCTCTTCTTGGACACGCAGCGGAGGATTTGGGTCGAAATGTGGAACAGCCCGTTGAAGCCAGTGTGTGGACCTCCCGAACGAAAAAACCGGTGGAAAAAAAACCAGGGAAAAGAAAAAACCGTACACGCACCGGTCAACTATGGGTGAGCCAAAAACAGGACTTTGCCGGGTGAAAAATTACACGCTACAAAATTCGAGTGATGGCGAATTAAAAAACAACCGAGTGATAAACAGCAAAAGTGCTTTTTTATTCTCTTCATTTTCGGTATTCGGCCGACATACTTTTCCTTTACCGACACACATTTTCTGTGCAGTTTTTTTTAGCTGAAGCTCAAGATCCAGCGCAACTCAGAGAACTCCAGGGGCGAATCAATGTCATCCAAGGTACCACTTCTTCTGTGATTTGTGTTTCCACTTGTTCATTTTATACGTTTGCTAACTTGTCATCTCGGCGCAGGCGAGAAAGAGAATATTGAATCCCAACTGAGTCAACTAAAACAGATGCACGACAGCGAGCTCCAGCGGGAGAAGGATGAAGTAACTCGGCTGAAGGAGAAAGTTGAGGGACTGAAACGCCAGCATAAGGTTGATCTCGTCAAAGTGAAAGAGGATTATGAGAGCAAAAAGACTCAAGCGGTTAATGAGACCACCAAGAGTTTCGAAACCGAGATCCAAAGGCAAAAGGAGTTGGCTGGCATAGAGAGGCGGCTTAATGAACTTCAGAAGCAACAAGTTGAAGCTCTGAAGGCCAAGATGAATGGCTGGAGAGATGTTGCTGAGCGGCTGAAACACGAGATGGAAGGTGAGTTGAAATCCTTTGCCGACATACTTTTGTCTCTTCTAGATTCGATTTTTGTACCAGGTTTAAGCATACTCGGATTTTCTTGCTTTGATGTTTCAGAGGCCTTCCCCGAATCTCAGGATTTGGCGATAAATGCTGCCAATGAAGCCCGGAAAGACCTTACCGGTCCTCAGGAGCCATATTGGAGCCATATTGGAGCCACATGGAAGATCACATGGTTGCTATGTCCGCCCGGGTTTCCCATATGAAGGTACTTGGCATTGACTTGCCATTGGTAGCTATTTAGGCCTTCATACCTTTGTATCCCGGCGAAGCGAAGCGGACGCGCATTGAAGATCTGTGTGACTGGCTGAAGGCTGCAGATGTGCATCTTGCTCATTGGCGGACATCCGTGGGTCGGGCCGGAGTCGACACTGCTCTGAAATTTTTCACCTCCAAGTAGGAGACTCTTGACTTTGATGCACTTGAGACACTGAGGTCTGGCTCAACGACTCTTTTGGACGAGGCGCTGATCAAGAAGCGCAAAGCCAGGGCTTATGAGATAGCCCAGTATGCCCCGGCTCACGAGTGTTGGCGTAATGGGACCCAGGGCCCACACGATTACGCCATGGCGCACGCGGGCCCCAGCCCACGACCTCCATGATGTTTCTATGGCGAGATACCTAGGTATGACTTATGGTAAAACCAGGCAACGATGCTAATATTTACCTTGTTACGTAGGACAACCATAGGAGAACAAGTGCTCCCAGACAAAGGTGAGTCTGGACGAGCAGACAGGACGTGGAGAACGGGACAAATGGAACCAAGAGCTGCCCTTGGCCTCCTCCCGGGAGCGTTTCCTGGGGAGAGACTAAGGGCTCAGAAGCGGAGCCTCCGAGCCAAGGCGTGGCTCGGACGGCCTCGGGAAGGCCTCGGGAACCAAGCCTCCTTGGCCATCTGAGGCCAGGGAGTGGAAACAGCTAGTAGCGATGGGACACATCAGGACTTGCGTTGGGAACAAGCGAGGCGTCTGCACGCCTGCACCCCGGATAGGAGTGACACCTCGATGTCTGAGATGTCACGCCAGCATCAAGCACGTCAGTGCACCGCCTGTGGCCTTCCATTGGCCGCGTGCACCACCCACCTATGCGTCGCCCGCGTGGCTCCATTCGATTGAGCTCGGGAACGCTCTGGAACGGTGCCCCGACGAGCTGTTGTGACCACCCCTGGAGATATATAAGCCAGATATTCTCACATCGGCGAAAGGTTGGGACGATTTGGAGGGGTTCCAATAGTTGTGAGAGGGTCAGACAATTGTGAGAGGTTGGAACAAGAGAAGAGTAGACGCCGAGAGAGAGAGAGAGAGAGAGAGAGAGAGAGAGAGAGAGAGAGAGAGAGAGAGAGAGAGAGAGAGAGAGCGAGAGAGAGAGAGAGAGAGAGAGAGAGAGAGAGAGAGAGAGAGAGAGAGAGAGAGAGAGATCTAGAGCTAGAGCTTTGTTATTGGCAACATCTAGGCCAATATCGGGAGAGGTAGAGAGTGAGGAAAACATTGAGGAAGTCCGGGAGGTGTAGGAGCTGATCAAAGCGTCCTCTCGGCTGAGAGTCCATCCCCATTGTACTTTGTATCCACAAGATAATGCACCGAAGCACGACGTAGGGCTGTTAGCCGAAGGGTGGCCTGGACTTCTGTAAAAAATGATCGTGTGTGCTTTGTGTATGATCTTGATCCGCCTGGGATTGATCCTGAGGCGGCATTGAGGCCGAAACGCCTTTGTGCCCACTAACCAACAAGAAATGGGGGTGTGATCATCCCCGATGTCCTCGTAGGCGACACGCGACATCTGGCGCGCCAGTTAGGGGCGCGCTCGTGTTTCGGCATCAACGATTTTCATCGTCTTCATCAACATCCGTGAATAGCGCCGAGTTCATCGTCGAGATCCTCTTTGGTCGCCTCTACGTCGACCATGGCACCAGGGAGGAACTGCGGTAAGGGCTGGTGCCGCTGTGAAGGGCTGGTGCCGCTGTGAAGGGCACGCCTGCGATTGGGACTCGATCTCATGGCCCCGCCACGGTGGCCGTCCTGGGGGCTGAGACCCACGCACGGCGCGCTAACACCGCAGGGGCTGCCGACCCTCGTGCTGGACCAAGTACTACGGCTCCACCTCCACCTCTGCCGCTTCCTACCGCTGAGGCCGGTGCTCAGGCCGGAGGAGATGCTGCCGAGCATGAGGTCCCTCCACCTGACGACGCAGGAGACGTCACCAACGACGATCAACCAGCTAGTGGCGTAGGAGGCGTGCTGAGCACGGAGTTGATGAAGGAGAATTTATGCACAACGTTGAGTGGAACCCAAGAGGAAGGTATGATGAGCACAGCAGGAAGTTTTCCCTCAGTAAGAAACCAAGGTTTATCGACCAGTAGGAGAAAAACGTTCTCTCCCGAGGTGTTGCGAACCAACTCGTGGCAGGGCGCACTGCCGGCGTCAGCAACAACGTGGAGACCTGCACACAAACAACCAAGTACTTTGTCCCCAACTTTCAGCGAGGTTGTCAAGCTCACTGGTTTTGCTGAAAACAAAGGATTAAACGAACCGTGTGGAAGAAGAATTGTTTGCAGAGAACAGAACAGGAAAATATTGTAGAAGATTGCAATTAAAAGAAGAAGGACCGGGGTCCATAGTTCACTAGAGGTGCCTCCCCAATAAAATAAAGGGTTGTTAATTTTGAATTTTCAAACGCTCACAACCAATAACGAAACAACATTTGGCATTTGATGTTGCAAAGCAAAAATTAAAGCATCCTAGCAATTGTCTTGAGAGCGGCTTCACACTACCAGGTTTACTAAGCATAGCATATACACTTCACTTTTGAAAACAAAACCTATCATGCATACTACTTGAAAAACACTAATGCATAATAGAAAATAGGTAGGATTGAATGTCACTTGCCTTTTGGTAGTTGAAGCGTGTTCACTTCCCTTAATCAAAATACGTGCCTCTCCGTACAAACTATAATGTAAAATATAGCACAACATAAGCACTCCATTCAACAACAACAACAAAATCAAACAAGACAACAATCGGAAATCGCTCTATGGTACTAAGGTGTGGCATGAGGTTTGGCTTGCAGATATGGCCTTGAGGTGTTGGAATGGCTAAGTCATATGATTAGAAAGAGATGGATTATCCAAGATATAATTGAAGAATCTTTATGCTTTACAAAAGCATGAAAGGAATTTGAAATGGCTTATGTGAGTTGAACCACATAAGTAACAAATAGTGCAACAACAATACTACTGAATAAGTGTGACAACAATTACTCAAAATAGTATGAACTACACATAGGCTTGGGTATAAACAATAGAATTACTCAATTTACTCATTTGTAAGTTGAATAGTTTTAAACCAAGTCAAAGGAGTGAATGAAAATGAATTTGGATAGACACGATATTGGTTCAAGGTAAAGTGTCTAGTGGTATTGGTGTGTGGATGTGATCATGAGTTTCACCTTCACAAAAGAATCATGTTGAGAAAGAAATATAGAAAACAATAATGAATATATACTCAAATTCTCATATTTGACTTTGAATATTTGCAAAGCGATTCAAATATTTTGGACGGTGTTGCTATTGGATGGAGTACGGTAAAACAAGGCTTATGCAATTGACATAGTGTGACAACACTTATCAGAGTAGCACAAGATAGCATTGGATATAAACTAATGATATATTGAACTACTCAAGTAACTCATTTGAAAGTTTGAATAGTTCGAACTAAGTGGAAGGATTGAATGGCATGAGGTTGTATAGGCATGAATGGTATCGGGGTTTGGTTCGCGGAGCCTAATTGTAACATCCCAAATTTTCAAATAAAGGAAGAGGAACAAATCCAATAATCCCAAATTTCAGAACCAACAAAAACTTTTACTTTGCATATAGTACCCTGCATAGGACTTGTGCATTTTGAGTGATATGCCATGATGATTGTTACTTGGTGTATGTGATGAACTCCAAAAACCTAGAGTGATCAAATTATGATCATCAAACAAATAAATCAAAAAGAGAAAGAAATCAAATATTATCAAAACCCTAAAAACCCTAACATATGGTCTATGTCATTTTTGTAAATTTGACCCTAGACCCATCTGATCTTCACCAATAATTATAATATGATATTAATGAGTAATTACAACTTGGAGAATCAAAGATATACCATTTAAACCAAATTCAAAGATTAAAATATGATCACATGAGATAATGGTCATTTCTGACTTTTATATTCTGGTCACCACTTTGAACCTCTCTATTTCAAAATTTCTAAACTAAACAAAGTCAGATCTTTGCATGCCATCCAAGTACACAACAAGATGAACAAATTTTGTAAAGGGGACCATACCAAATTCTTTTTGAATCAAGAGCTATGATCAAGTGAAGATGAGACTTTGAAACATATGCAAGATTCACCAAATTCAAAATGTGATCAAACCTGGCCAAACCTTGACCCTCACTTGACCTAGCCCTACTCCCCTGACCCAACCCTACCTAGCCCAGGCCAGAGCACGCCATGGACACGACCAGATCATGGCCAGCCATGGCCATGCCGGCCATGTCGCCCTCGACACACCTCCCCCTTTTTCTCTTCACCATCGCCACGGCCACCATGTCCAGGAGCAAGCCACGGATCCCAGAAGATCGCCAGTACCCGCCCCTGGTCGCGAGGAAGCCGACAGGCCCCGGACGACGCGCACCCACGACGTTCCTGGCGCGCCGCGAGCGGCATGGTGACGCCGCCGTGCACGGACCCGCGCGGCACGGCCACGCGGCGTTCGCCGTACACCGCCGTACCCCGACCAAGCCCGCGCGCCCTGGTACCTTCCTTGCCACGCGGAGCTCGCCGGACATGCTCGCGTCACGCCTTGGCGACCAAGGACGCCGGCGAGGACGAGCGCGCCCGCCACGGCCGCGCCAGTACGAGCAAGAACCCGACCACCGTACGCCGCCATTAACCACGCCGTTGACGCTCCAAGGACCGCGGTGACGTCGTGAACACGACCCCGTCGTCGCCTAGCCCTCTAGACCCCCGGAGAGGCCGCGCCCTTGTCGACTTGCCGCAGCACCCACGGCACCCTCACGCGCCTATAAAAGGAGGCCTCCCCTCGACAATCTGAGCACACCACCATGACCACCACTCACCACCGCTTCGCCCAGCACCGTAGCCACCTCGATTGACGCCGGAGCAAGCCCAATTGGACGATCGGAGCCGCCAGTACCCGGAGGTCGCCGCCGTCAATTGGAGCCGCCCCTGACGACGCCACTGCTACCAGGAGACTCGCCGTCGTCCACAACGTCCCCAAGCACACTGCCATCCCTCGCTGGAGCCGCCGTAAGCCCTCCGACCCCCTACTGCCGCCGCCGCACCGTCGGGTTCTCGTCGGAGACGACGATGAACCACGGCCGTAGATCTTGGATCTAATCCAACGCCCCAGACGCGTCCATACCGTTTCGGCGTTTAAACGTCGCTGACGAGCGGACCCCACCCTGTCAGCGCGCCGCGCGTCTGTGGACCGTGGTTGGGCTGGACTGGGCTGGTTTGGGCCGTTTCGTTTTGAATCTGGCCCAGTTAGTTTTCCCGCCGGCCTTTTTAATTCGAATTCGTTTAATAAATTTAATTGGAATCCAATACTGGACTTAATTTGCAAAATTCATAGAATCTGTTTGGCTTGGCCAAATTTAACAAACTTTATATCCTTAGAAAGCTTAGGAAATTATCTGCACCATGTCACTGGTTTGAACCCTAGATTTATTATATAATTAAAGTGGCAAAATAAACAAGGCAGGGACTTTTCTGCCTTAGAATAATTATTAAAAATCAACCAAAATAGATATTTGAATAATTCCAACTCCTATAGCTCACAATTGACTTACACTAATTGATTATGCAATAAAATGGTGTGGTCACTTTGCATGATCATGCCCTAGATTAATTAATGGACAATATGGCTAGTTTAGTAAGTGATATTGTCCCAAAATTATTATGTAAATCATATGGAGGATTTCCCTTCATTTAAATCTTGTCCCAAATGAGTTCATGAGATGTTTGCACCCCTGGTCCAAACACTCCTATATGAATATTTGGAGATTTAAATCATTTGAGGAATTATAAAATAGTATGAGGTGATTTATCTCATTTAAATCATTTTCTCAAATAATGATAATGAATGTTTGACTTAGGTCAATATGAATTCATATATGATTATTTGAGAAGTTAAATCTTAAGAAGATTTCAATGAGAGGAAATTATTTTCTCAAGAACTAAATAGGAATTGTTAATTACATATGTAATGAGAGGAAATTACTTTCTTCAATAAAGAAAACCAATGCACCTAACTATTTTATGAGTGTGCTTAGCATAGTTTGTGTGAGATAATGATGTGCTTAGCATAGACTTTGAGTATGTTTAGTGATTATACCTCGTATTTAAATTTAGACGCTAGCACCGGAGATTACCAAGAGGAAGGAGAATTCTACCAAGAAGAGGAAGAAGAGAACCTTGAGAACTACCAAGGCAAGATAATACTCTTGTAAAGTGCAAAGCTCTCCTTGAGCAAGGCACCATGATTCTTACCTTTCTTCATACAAGCCTAGTTTATATTTACACCATACAAGTTTTACTTGTTGTGTTTTCAAAAGATGGATTAAAATTGGTCTAGAGAACAAGATTAGTAGATTAGTAAAGTTAGCCTTCTAGAGAGCAAAGCAATGTAGCACCCCTCATGATTAGTGCTAGTGCTAAAATACTAAAACTTTGACTACTCTAGATGGGAACATATGACTTGATGAAATTGAAACCTTGGAATGGTGAAGCATTCCATTGAAGGTTTTGAAGTTAAATGTGAACAAGAGAAGATAGTGATTTTTGATAAAAACCTGATATCGGTTTGAATGCGATACCTTTCCAATTTCAAGTACCCCCACAATACCTGATTATGGGTAGGGCTTAACTGGAAGTTTATACATCTTAGTATGGGTTCCCTCTGAACACACATCATAGGGGTTATGCGAGGCTGCCTCCGTTGTTGAGAAAGATGTGAATTGAGGTGAAATTGTACGGCCAAGCCCTGTGCAGTTCCCGGGTTAACGGTTGGTTTTCACTGGGAGGCCAAGCTCATGGGGAGAGGTGCTCATACTACGAGGTGTAAGTGAAAGGTTAGGGTTGATGATCCGCGTACTGTGTTACGGTGACTCGGAGTTATTCCGACGGATGAAATCAAATGTTGTGGCACAAGTGTGCAACCTCCCAGAGTGTCAATCTATTCGAATAGCCGTGTCCACGGTTACGGACGGTTGGAAGGGCCATACAGTTCCAGTGTCAGTCTTTTAAAAACCTTAGTGAATATGAATGGTGACTTGGTGACTTGCTAGAATGGCAACTCATGTGTGGGAATGACACTAATGTTCCCACTTGAGTAGTTAGTACATGATCCATTACTTATGAACTAAAATATGGCTTATGCAAGTTACAATAGAGTTTAACTCCAAGAGCTAGCATCTTACATTGGTATTAGTTTGCAAGTACTTGAAGTACTTACGGCTTTGTCCCTGGCTATTCGAATGGCCAGAGTACGATGATGAAATGTAACTACCGTGAGGATGACCAGCAGACGCCTATGATAACTAGGAGCTTTCTGACGTCAAGCGTTGGCCTGTGGACTACAGAGTCCCTTTATCTTTACGCTTCCGCATTGAGCTTGTGTTTGTTCGTTGATCAATAGATCAACTATTCGTGTAATATGGATCATGTGATTCAAGTTGTAAGACAATATGAGTTGTAATAAATGATGACTGTGATACTTAACTATTATATCTCGCAACAACTATATTCCTGGGATTGCGATGAATGATATAATAGGCATCTGGACTTAAAAATCCGGTGTTGACAAGTTGGTATCAGAGCCATTGTTTGACCTTAGAAAACCTTAGTTAGAATGGGCGTTCATAAAAACTTAACTTTGAAATCAAAATGAAGCAAATATTTGTGAAAACTTACCATACTCTTGTCTTTGAGGCTTTTCCAAAACTTGGTGAAATCATGCTCTTTCTTGTTTAAATATACTTAAAAGTTTGCCACACTTAATCACTCACTAACTTACTCCTCCATTTCACTTTCAGATGGAGCCGAATGAACCCCTCAACACCAAGTTCTACCAGCTTGGGAATGGTGGAGAGTTGATCTTTGAGCACGACCTCAACGCGCTCTCTGACTTCCTTGGACGTCCTCACCCGGAGTTCCACGGGATCCAGGTGAACGACCAGGTCGGAGGCGAGTTGCAGTGGATCATCACCGCCGACCTAAGGGGCAAGCTGGAGCCTCCCACCTCGGAGAGGATCCTCTTCTCCTTCCGCGAGAGCAACTGGCTCGATGGTCTTGCACGTGGCCTTCAGGAGGCACTTGCACGCCTCTGTGGACAGAACGTGGTGCGCATACTTGCGTCCCGCTTGCACACCTTGTGAGGCGTGATGCTATGGGTGTGCCTATGGAGCTGCAGTCGCACCCACAGCTGAGGCGCCATGCTGAGCATCTGGACTACATGCTGTACCACACTCAAGGAGTTAGACAACTCCCCGTACGCAAACCAGACTCACCTGCACTGATCACGCATGGTGACGCCATCAAGATGTTGTCCAGGGACCGCAACAAGCTTCGCCTGAAGTGCGCGAAGAAGGATGTCACCATTACGCGCCTTCGCGCACAGATAGCATCACTTGAGGCCACTGTCAAGGCTCAGGAAACAGCTGATGGAGATAGAGGAAGACGAGGTCGGTATCGATCTTCAGGGAGGAGGCGCCTACCTGAGTGACGATGACGACTTCGAGGAGGACGAGTTCACCGAGGAGGAGGACTACGCGTTCCTGGAGCCAGGACCTGATGATGTCATTCCCATCGACATCGAGGATGAGGGTAGCCGCACTTGATCACGTATGTAGGTGTGAGTTGTATCTCGTCCCATGTATCGTAGCATGAAGGTTCTTAAAACCCTGGGTATGAGTGTGTTTTCCATCCCTTGTATCGTAGTCTGAGAAATGGTTCTTAAAACCATGGGAAGGATGGTATGTTAGTTTGTAATGTGTTATGTGGATGGAATGAATGTGTGTTTGTCATCAAAAGCATTCAAATTTTTACAAGTCTTTAAACTCACCCAAAATAAACCTTAGACAATTCCCTCTTATCTTATAATCTTCTATATAATCAGATGGCCCCTCCCAATCGCAACAACAACGATGCTATGATGCAACTGCTGCAAACCCTGCTTCAAGACAGGGAGACGGAAAGAGCTGAACGTCAAGCCAACATAGCAGCACTGCAAAACCTTGCTCATCAAGGCCATGGGAATCATGATCACCCCGGATCCAAACTCAAGAACTTCCAGAACACCAATCCTCCGGTGTTTAGCAAGACCGAAGAACCCTCGACGCCGACAACTGGCTTCAGACTATGGAGAACAACTTGGAAGTCGCCGGAGTCGAAGCCAATGAGAAAGTCCTGTTTGCAACCCACTACCTTGCCGGACCAGCCCGAGCCCGGTGGACCAGACCCGTGCCATGAACGGAGGTCAAGTCATGACTTGGGCGATTTCAAGCTCAAATTCAGCAAGTACCATGTGCCTCCGGGTCTCATCAAGAAGATGCGGGATGAATTCCGCGAACTGAAGCGAAGGATGACGGTAGACTACCGCGACAGGTTCCTTACCCTGTCAAGGTACGCCCGATGAGACCGACACTACCGAGAAGAGGCAAGAGAGATTCGATGAATGGACCGCATGATGAGATGCAGACAGCCCTAGTCAACATCCCCTTTGCACCTTGAAGCCCTTGTTGACTCCGCCATCCATGGAGGGCAAGTTGAACCAAGCCAATGAAAACCGCAAACGCCACATGATGCACTGAGTGGGCCCAGCAACACTCCAAAGTATCGCCCACTCAAGCGGAGGTTTTGCCCCGTAAACACTAAACCCCGATGCACTTCACGCCCGGATTCCGTAACCGGAGTGGAGGAAACCCGAGCCAGGAGGCCACCACAACAACAACCACAACTACCAACAACACCAACAACTTCAACCGCGCGCCAATGCGAGCCCCCAACACCAAACAGCAACACCAACACCGCTCCAAGGACCGGGAGCAACGCCATTCCGGTCGCCAACAAGGACAAGTCCACTATCACTTGTTATGAGTGTGGTGTAGTGGGACACTACTCCAACGAGTGCCCCAAGAGGCTTGCCAAGCTCGCCGGCAACACCGCTGCACCTGTTCAGCAGCAACGCCGCGTCTCCACCGGAAAGAAGTTCGCCCCCAACAACCCCAATAACCGCAACGGCCGTCTCTTCCACATGAATGCCGAAGAAGCCCAGGAAGCACCAGATGTTGTTTGGGTATGTTTCCTGTCAACTCAGTACTGCCAGAGTGTTGTTTGATTCGGAGCATCTCATTCTTTTGTCACGAAGACTTTGCATCAACAAGTAAAATTCAACCTATCAGCTTGAAACATGTCATGATAGTTCAAATCCCCGGATCAACCACTAAAGCCAGAAAATTTTGTAAAAATGTACCCATCAAAATACATGAAGTAGAATTCTATGCCAATCTGATAATTCTGGGAACCAAAGGTTTGGAGGTAGTGCTAGGTATGGATTGGATGGCCAAGCATCATGGAATGATTGACTGTGCAAAGAAAGCCATCACCATGACCAGTAGCACTGGTATTATAGTAGAGCATGTCTCCGAACTGCTACCCAGAAAATTTACCTGCAACCAGAGTTTAACCAAGCCAACTTTGGATCAGATCAGGGTCGTTTGTCGATACCCCGATGTGTTTCCCGAAGGTTTACCCGGTATGCCCCCATCGGGATATCGAGTTCATCATCAAGTTAATTCCCGGAACCGGACCCATAGCCCCCAGAGAGCCTATAGCATGAACCCAGCAGAGCTCGTGGAGCTGAAGAAGCAACTGGATGAACTGTTAGCCAAAGGTCTGATTCGACCAAGTGCGTCACCATGGAGATCCCCGTGTTGTTTGTGGATAAGAAGGATGGTGCCAGTCGTTTATGTACGGACTACCGTAAGCTTAACGATGTCACCATCAAGAACAAATACCCCTTGCCCAAGATAGAAGACCTGTTTGACCACCTGACCGTGCTAGTATTTAAGATTGACCTCAGGACGGATATCACCAGCTGAAGATTCGTCTGACATTCCCAAAACTGCTTTCACCACTGATATGGATTGTACGAGTACAATGTCATGTCATTTGGATTGACCAATGCCCTCGCTTATTTCATGAATCTCATGAATAGGATCTTCATGAACTTTCTGGATAAGTTTGTTGTCGTTTTCATCGATGACATCCTAATCTACTCTAAGTCTGAGGAAGAACATGAACACCACCTAGAAGCGGTCCTGGAGACCCTTAGAGAGCATAAACTGTATGCTAAGTTCAGCAAATGTGAGTTTTGGCTGAAGGAAGTAGGATTCCTGGGACATATCCTGTCCGCAGGAGGAATTGCCGTAGATCCCGCCAAGATCAAGACTGTTGCAGAATGGAAAGCCCCAACCACCCAGACCGAGGTCCGCGCTTTTCTTGGATTAGCCGGATATTACCGCAGATTTGTAGAAGGCTTTTCGAGCATCGCTCGACCAATGACCCAACTACTGAAGAAGGACAAGAAGTTCGAATGGACGGACAAATGTGAAGAGAGTTTCCAACAACTCAAGCTTAGACTGACCTCAGCCCCAATCCTGATCATGCCGGACATCACCAAACCCTTTGACGTTTACTGCGATGCATCCAAGATTGGTCTTGGATGTGTGCTTGGAAGGAAAAGTGATATCTTATCTGTCCCGGCAACTCGAAGCAGCATGAGCAGAACTATCCACCCATGACCTCGAACTCGCAGCAGTAGTTTTAGCACTAAAGGTGTGGCGTCATTACCTCATGGGTAATCGCTGCGAGATCTATTCTGATCACAAGAGCTCCTCAAGTATATCTTCACCCAGAAGGAGCTGAATATGAGGCAAAGAAGATGGTTAGAATTGATCAAGGACTATGATATGGAGATCCACTACCACCCCGGCAAGGCCAATGTGGTAGCGGATGCGTTGAGTAGACTGCCATGTCAGCTAAACTCAATGATAGCCGAGGAACAACCCAGCTTATACCAGGAGTTTGAGCAGTTTAGAATGGAGTTAGTCAGTAAAGGATTTCTAGCCAGCATGGAGCTACAGCCCACCTTGCTTGGTCATCAAGGAAGTTCAGAAGGGAAAATGCCAGCATTGAGGGAATCAAGACTCAGATAGGCAGAAAGGCACCGGGATTCACCATAGATGAAGAAGGAGTCCTTTGGTACAACGGACGCCTGTGTGTACCGTCGTACTTTGAGTTGAAGCAAGTTATTCGAAGGAAGCCCATGACACCTTATACTCTATCCACCCAGGAGGTACTAAGATGTATCAGACTTGAAGGAACAGCTCTGTGGCATGGAATGAAGAGGAGATCTGGTTACATCGCCAAGTGTGACATCTCAACGTCAAGGCCGAACATCGCCGAAACAGACTCGCCGCAACCACCGGCAGATTCCGTAATGGAAGGGACTCGGTAGGGATGTACTTTATCATGTGCTCGCTAAATCCAAAGAAAGGAAATGATTCCATCTCTGGTAGTTGTTGATAGATTGACCAAGGTAGCCCACTTCCCGTCAAGACCACCTACCAAGGCCCAAAATTAGCTGAGCTGTATATCTCCAGAATAGTCGCATTGCACGGAACACCGAAGTCCATAGTGTCAGACAGAGGTTCACAATTCACCTCAAGATTCTGGCAGAAGGTGCATGAAGGACTAGGAACCCGTCTGAATTTCAGCACCGCCTATCACCCGCAGACCGATGGACAGACCGAGAGAGTCAACCAGATATTGGAAGACATGCTGAGAGCATGCGTACTGGAATATGGATCCAAGTGGGAAGACTGCTACCGTATGCCGAGTTTTCGTACAACAACAGTTCCGCCTACGATGGCCCCCTTGAAGCCCTGTACGGAAGGAAATGTCGTACCCCCCTGAATTGGTCCGAAGTCGGAGAAAGCCAAGTCTTTGGACCTGATGTGCTTCGAGAAGCAGAAGAGAAGGTGCACAAGATCCGAGAGTACCTCAAGACCGCTCAGTCCCGACAGAAGAGTTACGCCGACAAGAGACGCCGAGAGATGACCTTTGAGATCGGAGATTTTGTTTATCTCAAGGTGTCACCCCTGAAAGGAATGCAGCGTTTTCAACTCAAAGGGAAGCTTGCACCCCGGTATGTCGGACCCTTCAAAGTTCTCAGCCGCCGAGGAGAAGTCTCCTATCAACTAGAACTACCGGAAGAAATGGCGGCTGTGCACAACGTGTTCCACATCTCACTCCTCCGGAAGTGCTTAGAAGTGCCAGAGAAGACCGAGGTATTCAAGAACATCGATCACCGTTCGGTGGATATCAATCACGACCTTACATACCGCGAAGTGCCGATTCGCATCTTGGAAGAAGCATACAGAACCACCCGCACCCGAAGCATCAAGTTTCTGAAGATACAATGGAGCAATCATACCGAAGATGAAGCCACTTGGGAGCGGGAGGAAGATATGAAGAAGGAGTACCCAGATCTCTTTAGTACCTAGACTTGTTTCTTTTAGATCTCGGGACGAGATCTTTTGTAAGGGGGAAGGGTTTGTAACATCCCAAATTTTCAAATAAAGGAAGAGGAACAAATCCAATTATCCAAATTTCAGAACCAACAAAAACTTTTACTTTGCATATAGTACCCTGCATAGGACTTGTGCATTTTGAGTGATATGCCATGATGTTTGTTACTTTGTGTATGTGATGAACTCTAAAACCCTAGAGTGATCAAAAGATGATCATCAAACAAATAAATCAAAAAGAGAAAGAAATCAAATATTATCAAAACCCTAAAAACCCTAGCATATGGTCTATGTCATTTTTGTAAATTTGACCCTAGACCCATTTGATCTTCACCAATAATTGTAATATGATATTAATGAGTAATTACAACTTGGAGAATCAAAGATATACCATTTAAACCAAATTCAAAAATTAAAATATGATCACATGAGATAATGGTCATTTCTGACTTTTATATTCTGGTCACCACTTTGAGCCTCTCTATTTCAAAATTTCTAAACTAAACAAAGTCAGATCTTTGCATGCCATCCAAGTACACAACAAGATGAACAACTTTTGTAAAGGGGACCATACCAAATTCTTTTTGAATCAAGAGCTATGATCAAGTGAAGATGAGACTTTGAAACATATGCAAGATTCACCAAATTCAAAATGTGATCAAACCTGGCCAAACCTTGACCCTCACTTGACCTAGCCCTACTCCCCTGACCCAACCCTACCTAGCCCAGGCCAGAGCACGCCATGGACACGACCAGATCATGGCCAGCCATGGCCATGCCGGCCATGTCGCCCTCGACACACCTCCCCCTTTTTCTCTTCACCATCGCCACGGCCACCATGTCCAGAGCAAGCCACGCCATCCTGAGATCGCCAGTACCCGCCCCTGGTCGCGAGGAAGCCGACAGGCCCCGGACGACGCGCGCCCACGACGATCCTGGCGCGCCGCGAGCGGCATGGTGACATCGCCGTGCACGGACCCGTGCGGCACGGCCACGCGGCGTTCGCCGTACACCGCCGTACCCCGACCAAGCCCGCGCGCCCTGGTACTTGGCTTGCCACGCGGAGCTCGCCGGACATGCTCGCGTCACGCCTTGGCGACCAAGGACGCCGGCGAGGACGAGCGCGCCCGCCACGGCCGCGCCAGTACGAGCAAGAGCCCGACCACCGTACGCCGCCATTGACCGCGCCGTTGACGCTCCGAGGACCGCGGTGACGTCGTGAACACGACCCCGTCGCCGCCTAGCCCCCTAGAGAGGCCGCGCCCTTGTCGACTTGCCGCAGCACCCACGGCACCCTCACGCGCCTATAAAAGGAGGCCTCCCCTCGACGCTGAGCACACCACCATGACCACCACTCACCACCGCTTCGCCCAGCACCAGTAGCCACCTCGATTGACGCCGGAGCAAGCCCAATTGGACGATCGGAGCCGCCAGTACCCAGAGGTCGCCGCCGTCAATTGGAGCCGCCCCTGACGACGCCACTGCTACCAGGAGCTTCGCCGTCGTCCACAACGTCCCCAAGCACACTGCCATCCCTCGCTGGAGCCGCCGTAAGCCCTCCGACCCCCTACTGCCGCCGCCGCACCGTCGGGTTCTCGTCGGAGACGACGATGAACCACGGCCGTAGATCTTGGATCTAATCCAACGCCCCAGACGCGTCCATACCGTTTCGGCGTTTAAACGTCGCGACGAGCGGACCCCACCCTGTCAGCGCGCCGCGCGTCTGTGGACCGTGGTTGGGCTGGACTGGGCTGGTTTGGGCCGTTTCGTTTTGAATCTGGCCCAGTTAGTTTTCCCGCCGGCCTTTTTAATTCAATTCGTTTATAAATTTAATTGGAATCAATACTGGACTTAATTTGCAAAATTCATAGAATCTGTTTGGCTTGGCCAAATTTAACAAACTTTATATCTTTAGAAAGCTTAGGAAATTATCTACACAATGTCACTGGTTTGAACCCTAGATTTATTATATAATTAAAGTGGCAAAATAAACAAGGCAGGGACTTTTCTGCCTTAGAATAATTATTAAAAATCAACCAAAATAGATATTTGAATAATTCCAACTCCTATAGCTCACAATTGACTTACACTAATTGATTATGCAATAAAATGGTGTGGTCACTTTGCATGATCATGCCCTAGATTAATTAATGGACAATATGGCTAGTTTAGTAAGTGATATTGTCCCAAAATTATTATGTAAATCATATGGAGGATTTCCCTTCATTTAAATCTTGTCCCAAATGAGTTCATGAGATGTTTGCACCCCTGGTCCAAACACTCCTATATGAATATTTGGAGATTTAAATCATTTGAGGAATTATAAAATAGTATGAGGTGATTTATCTCATTTAAATCATTTTCTCAAATAATGATAATGAATGTTTGACTTAGGTCAATATGAATTCATATATGATTATTTGAGAAGTTAAATCTTAAGAAGATTTCAATGAGAGGAAATTATTTTCTCAAGAACTAAATAGGAATTGTTAATTACATATGTAATGAGAGGAAATTACTTTCTTCAATAAAGAAAACCAATGCACCTAACTATTTTATGAGTGTGCTTAGCATAGTTTGTGTGAGATAATGATGTGCTTAGCATAGACTTTGAGTTTGTTTAGTGATTATACCTCGTATTTAAATTTAGATGCTAGCACCGGAGATTACCAAGAGGAAGGAGAATTCTACCAAGAAGAGGAAGAAGAGAACCTTGAGAACTACCAAGGCAAGATAATACTCTTGTAAAGTGCAAAGCTCTCCTTGAGCAAGGCACCATGATTCTTACCTTTCTTCATACAAGCCTAGTTTATATTTACACCATACAAGTTTTACTTGTTGTGTTTTCAAAAGATGGATTAAAATTGGTCTAGAGAACAAGATTAGTAGATTAGTAAAGTTAGCCTTCTAGAGAGCAAAGCAATGTAGCACCCCTCATGATTAGTGCTAGTGCTAAAATACTAAAACTTTGACTACTCTAGATGGGAACATATGACTTGATGAAATTGAAACCTTGGAATGGTGAAGCATTCCATTGAAGGTTTTGAAGTTGAATGTGAACAAGAGAAGATAGTGATTTTTGATAAAAACCTGATATTGGTTTGAATGCGATACCTTTCCAATTTCAAGTACCCCCACAATACCTGATTATGGGTAGGGCTTAACTGGAAGTTTATACATCTTAGTATGGGTTCCCTCCGAACACACATCATAGGGGTTATGCCGAGGCTGCCTCCGTTGTTGAGAAAGATGTGAATTGAGGTGAAATTGTACGGCCAAGCCCTGTGCAGTTCCCGGTTAACAGTTGGTTTTCACTGGGAGGCCAAGCTCATGGGGAGAGGTGCCATACTAAGAGGTGTAAGTGAAAGGTTAGGGTTGATGATCCGCGTACTGTGTTACGACTGGAGTTATTCCGACTGATGAAATCAAATGTTGTGGCACAAGTGTGCAACCTCTCGCAGAGTGTCAATCTATTCGAATAGCCGTGTCCACTGTTACGGACGATTGGAAAGGCCATACAGTTTCCGGTGTCAGATTTTTGAAAACCTTAGTGAATATGAATGGTGACTTGGTGACTTGTTGGAATTGCAACCATTGTGTGGGAATGACACTAATGTTCCCACTTGAGTAGTTAGTACATGATCCACTACTTATGAACTAAAATATGGCTTATGCAAGTTACAATAGAGTTTAACTCCAAGAGCTAGCATCTTACATTGGTATTAGTTTGCAAGTACTTGAAGTACTTACGCTTTGTCCCCGGCTATTCGAATGGCCAGAGTACGATGATGAACGTAACTACCGCGAGGATGACCAGCAGGACGCCATGATAACTAGGAGCTTTCCGACGTCGCGTTGGCCTGTGGACGATAGAGTCCTTTATCTTTACGCTTCCGCATTGAACTTGTGTTTGTTCGTTGATCAATAGATCAACTATTCGTGTAATATGGATCATGTGATTCAAGTTGTAAGACAATATGAGTTGTAATAAATGATGACTGTGATACTTAACTATTATATCTCGCAACAACTATATTCCTGGGATTGCGATGAATGATATAATAGGCATCCGGACTTAAAAATCCGGGTGTTGACACTAATGTATAACAAGAGTTCATCACATGTGATATGGGTAGAGTATCTCCACCCTATTAAAGCAAGGTAAGAATCTAAACTAGGACATGTCATACTTTACTCAAATAACGCAATTGTTATTTGAATAATATGAACTAGACAACCAGAAGTAAGCTATGCATTATCTGTGAACATGATAAAGAATTATAACTGATCCTGGAAGATGGGTATGATCGTAAAGGTTATTTTGGCTAAAGGAACTATGTCGAAACCAGTTATAGGACTGCACTTTTCGCGAAAAGTTATTAGAATAAGTTTTCTGGGTGGAAGACCTTTCTACATGGAAGTTGTATAGAATTCCATTACAAGCGTATCACCAAGAGAATCTCTCGGAAAAAATTTGTAGGGTTTATTTTGGAGACAATGTTGCGGATCAAAGTGGTACCGCGAAAATAAAGTGGGCGAAACTGCCACGCAATATGTCTAAGATGATCTACGTGATTTGCCGATTCCGACGGCATAGGGTTTGTCAAAATCCAACATGTAGAACTTAAGATATGAATTTTACAAAACTAAACATAAGTGGCTACAATTCGCGACAGAAAAGTTGTCAACAAGTTGCTCGGATGGAAAAACTTTCTACATAAAAGTTGTAGAGGATCTAAGTAGAAACTTAACGGAAGAACCACTATTCTAATCAGAGGTGTAGATCTAAAAAAATAAAATTACGAAATTGCGTACAACAATCTATGTAAAAAGAGCGGAAATAAAATTATTACCAAGAATTAAGTCGCGGCGTTTTTCCAAAATAATGTTGCGAATGTTGCATCGCGAGCCTGCGCCGCCAGGCAGAGGGAGCAGCGGCAGCCGTAGAGAAGCAGAGCGCAGCGCGCGGGGAGAGAGAGGTGGCGCCGGGCGCTGATGTGGTTGAGGGCTGCCCCATGGAGGTTTTTATATAGTCTCTAGGCTGGAGGCAAATTATTTAAAGTGGCGGTGTGGGAAAAGGAAAAGCAAAAGCCAGGGGCGGCGTGCGTGCGCGGGCGTGCTTGGCCTCGCGCGCGAGGTGGGCTGTGGCGTGCAGCGCATGCTGGCTGGGGCGCTGGGTCGGGGCGAGCTGGGCCGTTTTGGCCGGGGGGCCGTTCGGCCTGGCCGCTCCTTTTTTTTTTTCTTTTTTTATACTGAAATTGGAAATACACTTTGGGGCTTCAAATAAAATTGGAAAAATACAAATAAGGTATCGTTGGATTCGTTATGAAAAATAATTCAATATAAAATGAAATTTGGAACTAAAATATAAACTTTATAAAATCAAAATTTGACATACATGTCTATGTGGCTATAGTGCCTTTTTAGGGTTTAATGTTTTCTCAAATAAAATATTTTATAAGTTTGAAAATCTCCGAACAAAATAGATTATTATTAAAAAAATCTTTTAAACTAAGGTTTATGAAAATCTATTTTTGGAAATTACTTTTAAATATCTTCAAAAGTTTCAATTCTTTGTGAAATTTCAACCAAGTTCAAACAATTAAGCATTTAATTTATTTTTATTTTTCATTCTAAAATTTAGAAAATTTCGGGATGTGACACTGAAGGACTTTACAGATGCCAGCGCGCAGCTGCGGAAGGAGATGGAAGAGGAGTCCCGGCTGCTGAAGGAGGCGCGGGACCGGAACGCCGTGCTCACGTCGATCAGCCGAGTATGACCGGTTGGTCATTCAGCCGATGCGCTGGCCTCGTAAGTCTCTTCTTTCCTTTTGCTTATAAGCTTATACCCTCCGACAGTATATTCTTATGCCGGTTCCTTTTTCCTTTCTTTTTCTTTCCTTGCAGAGCTTTTCCCGGAGTCCTAGCCGCATGCGTACAAGAAGGTAGCAGAGCGCAGGGCTAAGCAAGCTCTTAGTAACCCGGATGCGCCCTGGGACGCGTACGACCATCTTGTTGCGCTGGCCGCTCGGATTTCCCACATGAGGGCTGTGGACCGGCATCTGGTCGATCTGCCGGATGTGTCCATGCAAATCTTCATGGTCCTGTGGCCCGGGGAAGCGCCACCGACAAATCTGACGCTCCTCTCCAATCTTCTGAAAGACGCCGGCAAGAGGTTCAGCGATTGGAGACGCTCATCCGCCCGCGACGGAGCTGACGCAGCGCTCCGCGTTGCCTGCTCTTGGTACGAGGAGCTGGACCTCGATGCCCTCCACAGCTTGCGCGGCGGTGCGCCTACAGATACTGATCCCGCCTTGATCGCGCAAGGACCGCGTACCCATTGCCCAGCCCGCTCCTACCACCTTCATCCCTCCTCCTGCTGACTTAGCGGATGAAATATCTGATGATGATGAGGAGGAGGATGCCGGCGAGGATGTGGAGGAGGCCCAGGAAGCCCCCGCTGCCTGAAATATCTTCGTTTACTGGCTACACTGTTGTCTCAAAACAATGCCCGTTAAATTCACCCTCGGTATGCCGGGGTGTTTGATGTAAGACAATACTAAGTTCTTTTGGTTGGCTACACTTTATCATGCCGATATCTTATATGATACAACGGTAACTTATTAAGTTATGTTGGTATGCTACCTTAGCAATTTGTCTTTGTTGTTTTGCTTTGATCTTGCACAGTGAAGATTCCGGAATTGTTTCCGCATCCAATCTGATGCACACTTGGTTCTTTTGCTTTGGCTCTGCCTACCTCTCTGGGTTTTTTGGCGTATGAGTCACAAAGTTCTTTTGCCAAGCAAGCACTTTCTTGAACTTAGAAAAAATTCGAAATTTTTCACAAAAAACCGGTACAACCGGGGTTAGTTAAACTTTTCGGGATTGTTCTTTCTGGTTTTTTCACGTGTTTGGGTCCTTCCGGTTTATCTTGCTTGCCATGAAGCCGGGTTTCGGACAGCAGCAAAGTCGAAGACTCCGGTAGGTTTAGCACGTTACTAAACCGGAAAGAAATTTCAACAACCAATCCGGTATACTGAAAAAATAAACATATTGCATGCAATTCCGGTAGAGGCAGTCCCTGAGTCTCATTCGAGGTGCCGGCATCTTTTATTCATAGCAAATAAGGTACAAAAAGGAACTCCTTACAGCACATCTTCAGGAATAGAAAGGACGCAGCAAAGCTATGTTCCATGGACGCTTGGTTTCATCTCCGGACCTGTCCGCCTTTCCTTTCTTCGAAACCTGTGCATCGATCAAGTAGTAGGCATCATTGTGCAGAGCCTTGCTCACAATGAATGACCCTTCCCATGGAGGTGAGAGTTTGTGGCGCCCCTCAGTGCGCTGCACTAGGCGTAGCACCAGGTCCCCTTCCGGAACACTCCTGATTAACCTTCCGGCTGATAGCGTCTGAGGTTTTGCTGGTATATGGATGTTCTTGCCAAAGCCAACTCTCTTGCTTCCTCGAGCAGGTCCACATCATTTTCTCGGGCCTCTTTTACCTCTTCTTCGGTATAGAGCTGCACCCGTTGTGAATCATGAATAATGTCGGTTGGTATCACAGATTCCGCCCCATAAACCATGAAGAATGGAGTGTATCCGGTAGACCGGTTCGGTGTTGTTCTTATGCTCCACATCACTGATGGTAGCTCATCGAGCCAGCATCCCGGTGTCTTTTCGAGTGGTTCAATGAGCCTTGGTTTGATACCGGAAAGCACCAAAGCATTGGTTCTTTCCACTTGGCCATTGCCTTGCGGGTGTGCCACCGAACACAAATCCAACCGGATGTTGTTATCCTCACAGAATCGCTTAAAATCTCCTTGGGAAAGTTTGTCCCATTATCAGTGATGATGCTATGCGGGTATCCATACCGCAAGATAACATCTTTCAAGAACTTCACCGCCGTGTGCCCATCACACTTTGCAATAGGTTTCACTTCCAGCCACTTGGTGAATTTATCCACCATCACTAGGATATGGGTCATGCTTCCCCTTGCAGTTTTGAATGGGTCAACCATATCAAGGCACCAAACAAAAATGGCCAAGTTAACGGTATGGTTTTCACCGGATGCGGGGTATGGTTTTGCTTGGCGTACCACCCGTTGCACTTCCGTACCAGATTCAAGGCATCTTCCAATGCAGTGGGCCAGTAGAACCCATGCCGGGCACTTTGCTACCAACCCCCGGACGAGGCGTGATGCCCGCATTCTCGTGAATTTCCCACAAGCATCTCTTTTCCCTCTTCCGGTTCCACACATCTTTGAAGGACACCGGTGACACTTCTCTTGTACCTCGCCGTTGATGATGGTATAGGCCTTGGACCTCCTCTGGATCCTTCATTTTCGTCAACCGGCAAGGTGTCGTTGATCAGGAATTCCTTAATAGGTTCAACCCAATTTGGTGCTTCTCGAACCACAAACACCGGTACATCTATCTCCATGCTATCCACCGCATTGCTTCTTCCGGCCCTGTCCCCGCGAATAGTTCCCTGGTTTCCTTCACAATATCCATTGGCACAACGTGTGATTCCGGTACGAAATTGATTCATTCGGACTTGGTTTGATTGATGGTGCCTTAGGTGAGCCAAAGCTATTCCGGAGGAATTTCTTGCCTGACAAGCCCAGCTTGGATAAAGCATCCGCGGCTTCTTTTCCGCTCTGCGGACATGGTGAAACTCACACCCTTCAAAGAATCCCTAATCTTTTGCACATGAAACCGGTATGAGGCCATGTTTGCCTTTTGCATCCCAATCTCCTTAATTGCACCACAAGATCTGAGTCATCGTAGCAAATGATCCTGTGCACCGATTTCTTTTGCGACCTTGAGTCCATGGATCGAGTCATATTCAACGACATTGTTCGACGCCCGAAATGTACTTAGAACATACCGAGGTGATCTCCTTAGGTGAAGTGAGAACCACACCGGCACCCAGACCCTCCTTGAGTTTGGATCCATCAAAGTGCATCTTCTAGTACTCTATTTTTTGTTCCGGCGGCTTGTATTGCATCTCTGCCCAATCAACCAGGAAATCAGCCAGAGCTTGTGATTTTATGGCATCTCTTCTCTCGTATACCGGCACATAAGGTGATTAATTGCCCATTTTGCAATCCTCGCCACTAGCATCCTTGTTGCACATGATGTCGGAGATGGGTGCCTCACTCACCACTTTCATGGATGCTCCTCGAAGTAATGTTTGAGCTTTGTGGCGGCCATGAACACGTTATAGGTCATTTTCTGGAAGTGAGGGTAGTTTTATTTTGAGAGTGAGAGCACCTCGCTCAGGTAGTATACCGGCCTCTGCACGGTTTTTTCCTTCCTTTCTTTTCCACCACAACCACAACATGAACACCCGGTTTGTTGCCGCTATGTACAACAACATGGGTTCCCTTTCCAAAGGCGAAGCAAGTATGGCGCCGTGGCTAGCATGTTTTTAGCTCTTTAACGCGCGCTCACTGAGGGGTCCAGACGAAGGTATCAGATTTTCTCATTAAGCATATAGCGGCAAGGCCTTTCTCCAACCGCGATGAACCGCTTAGCGACGCCAAACTTCCGGAAACTTTTGCACATCCTTAACATCTCGGTATGGTTATTCTCTCTATTTTTATTTTTACCGGTTAACCTCTATACCCGGATTGATACCGTAAAGCCAAGCAATTTGTCGAAGGAACACCGGTGCATTTGCCTTGAGTTTCATCCTAACCTTCTCAAGTTGTCAAATGTTTGCCTCAGATCATCAATCAAGGTCTCTTTTACCTTAGTTTTTATCACAACATCGTCCACATAGACTTGCACGTTTTTATCGATTTGATCAAACAAGCATTTTTGCATACAGCGTGGTACGTTGCACCAGCGTTGCGCAAACCGAAAGGCATAGTGACATAGCAATAAGCCCCGTGCAGGGTAATGAACGCAGTCTTTATTTGATCTTCCTTTTTCAGCGGGATTTGATGGAAACCGGAATAAGCATCCAGAAAAGACAACAACTCACAACCAGCGGTAGAATCGATCACCTGATCAATCCGGGGTAATGGGAATGGATCCTTTGGGCAGGCTTTGTTTAGGTTGGTGTAGTCAATGCACATGCGCCACACCTTTGGAGCTTTGGGGTCCTCTTATTTTTTCTCGATCTAGCACCGGATTGGCCACCACTCGATGCAGACCTCCATGATGAAACCAGAACCAAAGAATTTACTTCTTCTCCTATGACTGTTCCCGTCTTCAGCGAACGGGCGAAGGTTGTCTCACCGCTTCGATCCTTCCGGACATTTAAAGAGTGCTCAGCCAGCTCCCTGAACACCCACCAAGTCATCTGTAGACCAAGCAAAGATATTCCGATTCTCACGAGGAAGCCGACGAGCGCGCTTTCCTATGCCTCATTCAGGCCGACCGACACGAACGGTGCGCTTAGGTATGCTCGTCCAGACGATGTCCTTTGTTTCTTTTTCCGGCTTGAATGCCGTGTCTAAGTTTTCGCTCATCGCCGCTAAGCTCACTGCGAGGATCGAGCTGCCGCCATGGCTTGCATTCTTTTCTTTTCCTCCGCTATCACCAGTGATTCCGCCAAGTTTGATCCGGCAGAAGCGGTTTCCAGTGAGACTTTGTAGTCTCCCACCACGCTTAAGGGTCCACGAGGTGCCGGTATTTTCATCTTGAGATACGCGGTATGAGTGGAGGCCATGAACGCCGCCAATGCCGGTCTCCCCAGCAGTGCATGGTAAGGGCTGTCCAAATCCACCACTTCGAACAGAAGGTTCTCGACCAGGCAATTGTCACGTCCTCCAAAGGACACATCCACACGGACTTTTCCCATAGGAGAGCAGGACAAGCCCGGAACAATCCCGTGAAAAGTTGTGTGAGTTGGCTGGAGCATGTTCTCTGTGATGGCCAGCGTCCGCATTGTGTGTTGGTACATTATGTTTATGCTGCCCCCATTGTCCATCAGCACTTTGCTGAATTTGACTCTTGTCGTTGGCCCATGCATGATTGGATCCACAACTAGTGCATAACCTCCCGGTTTGGCATTATCTTTGGGTGATCTTTGAATGACCAGGTGATTTCCTGATCTGACCACAACATGTATTTTGGAACTGCCGGTATCACCGCGTTCACTTCCATGGAACGGCGATGCATACTTTGCCTATCTGTGGGTTCGGTGACGAACACGACACAACACAGGTGTGGGTCTAGGTAAACATTCCGGCCCAAAGGCGCCGGTGGTCGTGCTTGGTCATTGTCATTTTCCACTTGATGAACTTCCTGCTGCTGCTGCCGGTTCGGTTGAGGCATCACCGGTTGCGCATTTGCACCGGTAAGCGGTGGCGGTGGTGGTAACCTCCCGGAACCTTGATTTCCGGCATCTTTCATCGTGCCTCTCTCCATTAAACTCTTGGTCCAGGAGCAATCTTTTGTCAAATGGTTTGCCGGTCTCGCCGGGATTTGCCACCGGCACGGTTGATCCATTGCGGATTCCATGGTGTATCTATCTTCATTTTGCCACGGTTTCTTTTCAACCCATTGTTTCTTAGGACCAGCCCACGGCTGCGATCCTTTTTTTTGTCTCTGGCTTCCGCTGGTGCCGGAATGATCCTGCACCGTGGCCACTTACTGCGGACCGTACCTTCGATCCGGGAAATCTTCTCTCCTTTTGTTGTGTCGGTTATCCCGGTACTTGGCGTGCTTGGCTCATTTGGGCCGGCTCAGGCCTGAACTGCGCTGCATTGGGTCTCCCAATGCGTAGCTATCCGCCACACGTATCATCTCTCGCTGCAGTCGCTGCATGTTTCTCTGCAGCTTTTGCCACAGCGGTGAACCTCTTCTGCACCCGTTGCAAAACCAAGCAATGGCATGTGCCTCGATTACTCCTTCACAGGAGTTCCTTGTGGAGTTCCACCGGGTCAAGTAATCCCGGTCTGTTTCATTGGAGCGCTGTTGGCACAGGGCAAGCTGTTGAGGTATGTTTGGCATCTAGTATGTGCTACTGAAGTTACTCACGAAAGCTTCCTCAAAGTCCAGCCAACCATTTATGCTTCCCTTTGGCAAATTGTTAAGCCAAATTCGTGTCGGTCCTACCAGGAAGGACATTATGATTCTCACGGCCCAACGCCGGTTTCTCCGCCACCACCGCCACGATTACATCATGGTCACATAGTCCGCAAGCCAATCTTACGGCTTAGTGGTGTCATCATATGTTTTTGTATCACGGGGCAACTGGAAGTTGTGAACCGGTGGTTCTTCTCTCATGATCCGCGGACCAAAGCACTTTGGGCCCGGAGGACCCTCAGCCTCAATTATCTCGGAAAGATGCACTCTCAACTCAGGCCTCGCATCCTGGTCTCGCAGAGTCTTTCTCCAACACGTTCACCCAATGGGTTCCGGTAAGCTCCGACCCTTTCCATTCCAGAATCAGCTTCATCCTAATATTCCAGTACCGCGGCTCTTGCCTGCCGGTACCTTGGTGGTGGCATTTCATCTTCAACATATGCTGCCCCTGCAGCTCGATAATTTTGCCCGGTTTCACCTCTACCGGCATAAGCGTTTCCGGCATAGCCCTTTCCGGCATAGCCACGAGCTGCCCCTTGGCTTTTTCTCGCCGCATCATGTTGCCCGTTGTTTTCCGGCAAGTACCGATCATACATAGTCATTTGTCGCGCATTTGCCTCTTTTTCTTCTTCTGTCCGGATGGGGGACGATGCCTGCCCATGGGACTTGCTTCCAGCATTTCTTGCCGAACGCACCGATTTCGATGTCGCAGCTGCTTGGTTCGCCCTAGCAAGCTCAGCATTTTGCTCTTGTATCATTTCTAGCAATTCTCTAACTCTATCTTGTTGTTTTGCTAGAGCATCGCCGGTAAGTGATGCGCGTAAATGTACACGTCCGTTGGGAACCCCAAGAGGAAGGTATGATGCGCACAGTGGCAAGTTTTCCCTCAGAAAGAAACCAAGGTTTAATCGAACCAGAGGAACCAAGAAGCACGTTGAAGGTTGATGGTGGCGAAATGTGATGCGGCGCAACAACAGGGATTCCGGGCCAACGTGGAACCTCGCACAACACACCAAAGTACTTTGCCCCAACGAAACAAAGAGGTTGTCAATCTCACCGGGCTTGCTGTAACAAAGGATTAACCATATTGTGTGGAAGATGATTGTTTGCAAGAAAATGTAAAGAACAATTGGGTAGATTGATGCGATAAAGAATAGGACCGGGTCCACAGTTCACTAGAGGTGTCTCTCCCATAAGATAAAAGCATGTTGGGTGAACAAATTACAGTCGGCAATTGACAAAATAGAGAAGGGCATAACAATGCATATACATGATATGATAAATATAGTGAGATGTAATTGGGCATTACGACAAAGTACATAGACCGCCATCCAACTGCATCTATGCCTAAAAAGTCCACCTTCAGGTTATCATCCGAACCCCTTCAGTATTAAGTTGCAAGCAACAGACAATTGCATTAAGTATGGTGCGTAATGTAATCGACAACTACATCCTTAGACATAGAATCAATGTTTTATCCCTAGTGGCAACAACACATCACAACCTTAGAACTTTCTGTCACTGTCCCAGGTGTCAATGAAGGCATGAACCCACTATCGAGCATAAATACTCCCTCTTGGAGTTAAGAGTAAAAACTTGGCCAGAGCCTCTACTAATAACGGAGAGCATGCAAGATCATAAACAACACATAAACAATAGATTGATAATCACCATAACATAGTATTCTCTATCCATCGGATCCCGACAAACACAACATATAGAATTACAGATAGATGATCTTGATCATGTTAGGCAGCTCACAAGATCCAACAATGAAGCACAATTAGGAGAAGACGACCATCTAGCTACCGCTATGGACCCATAGTCCAGGGGTGAACTACTCACTCATCACTCCGGAGGCGACCATGGCGGTGTAGAGTCCTCCGGAGATGAATCCTCTCCGGGCAGGGTGCCGGAGGCGATCTCCCGAATCCCCCGAGATGGGACGCGGCGGCGGCGTCTCTGGAAGGTTTTCCGTATCGTGGCTCTCGGACCGGGGGTTTCGCGACGGAGGCTATTTGTAGGCGAAAGGGCAGCCTCGAAGGGGACTGGTGGGACCGACACTAGGGCGGCGCGGCCGTGGCTCGGGGCCGCGCCGCCACCATGTGTGGGCCCCATGTGGCTCCTCTCTGACGGCTCTCGGGTGTTCTGGATGCTTCCGGGCAAAATAGGAACCTGGGCGTTGATTTCGTCCAATTCCGAGAATATTTCCTTACTAGGATTTCTGAAACCAAAAACAGCAGAAAACAGAACGGCCTTCGGCATCTTGTTAATAGGTTAGTTCCGAAAATGTATATTACATATAATGTGCATAAAACATGTAGATATCATCAATAATGTAGCATGGAACATAAGAAATTATCGATACGTTGGAGACGTATCAGCATCCCCAAGCTTAGTTCTGCTCGTCCCGAGCAGGTAAAACGATAACAAAGATAATTTCTGAAGTGACATGCTATCATAATCTTGATCATACTATTTGTAAACATATGTAATGAATGCAGCGATCAAAACAATGGTAATGACATGAGTAAACAAGTGAATCATAAAGCAAAGACTTTTCATGAATAGTACTTCAAGACAAGCATCAATAAGTCTTGCATAAGAGTTAACTCATAAAGCAATAAATCAAAGTAAAGGTATTGAAGCAACACAAAGAAGATTAAGTTTCAGCGGTTGCTTTCAACTTATAACATGTATATCTCATGGATATTGTCAATATAGAGTAATATAACAAGTGCAATATGCAAGTATGTAGGAATCAATGCACAGCTCACACAAGTGTTTGCTTCTTAGGTGGAGAGATAGGTAAACTGACTCAACAATAAAAGTAAAAGAAAGGTCCTTCAAAGAGGAAAGCATCGATTGCTGTATTTGTGCTAGAGCTTTTATTTTGAAAACATGAAACAATTTTGTCAACGGTAGTAATAAAGCATATGAGTTATGTAAATTATATCTTACAAGTTGCAAGCCTCATGCATAGTATACTAATAGTGCCCGCACCTTGTCCTACTTAGCTTGGACTACCGGATCATCGCAATGCACATGTTTCAACCAAGTGTCACAAAGGGGTACCTCCATGCCGCCTGTACAAAGGTCTAAGGAGAAAGCTCGCATTTTGGATTTCTCGCTTTTGATTATTCTCAACTTAGACATCCATACCGGGACAACATGGACAACAGATAATGGACTCCTCTTTAATGCATAAGCATGTAGCAACAATTATTATTCTCATATGAGATTGAGGATATATGTCCAAACTGAAACTTCCACCATGATTCATGGCTTTAGTTAGCGGCCCAATGTTCTTCTCTAACAATTTGCATGCTCCAACCATTAAGGTGGTAGATCCCTCTTACTTCAGACAAGACGGACATGCATAGCAACTCACATGATATTCAACAAAGAGTAGTTGATGGCGTCCCCAGAAGCATGGTTATCGCACAACAAGCAACTTAATAAAAGATAAAGTGCATAAGTACATATTCAATACTACGATAGTTTTTAAGGCTATTTTGTCCCATGAGCTATATATTGCAAAGGCGAATGATGGAATTTTAAAGGTAGCACTCAAGCAATTTACTTTGAATGGCGGAGAAATACCATGTAGTAGGTAGGTATGGTGGACACAAATGGCATAGTGGTTGGCTCAAGGATTTTGGATGCATGAGAAGTATTCCCTCGATACAAGGTTTAGGCTAGCAAGGTTATTTGAAGCAAACTCAAGGATGAACCGGTGCAGCAAAACTCACATAAAAGACATATTGTAAACATTATAAGACTCTACACCGTCTTCCTTGTTGTTCAAAACTCAATACTAGGTATTATCTAGACCTTAGAGAGACCAAATATGCAAACCAAATTTTAGCAAGCTCTATGTATTTCTTCATTAATGGGTGCAAAGTATATGATGCAAGAGCTTAAACATGAGCACAACAATTGCAAAGTATCACATTACCCAAGACATTTTAGAATTACTACATGTAGCATTTTCCAATTCCAACCATATAACAATTTAACGAAAAAGAAACTTCGCCATGAACATTATGAGTAAAGCCTAAGGACATATTTGTCCATATGCAACAGCGGAGCGTGTCTCTCTCCCACAAAGTGAATGCTAGGATCCATTTTATTCAAACAAAAACAAAAACAAAAACAAACCGACGCTCCAAGTAAAGAACACAAGATGTGATTGAATAAAAATATAGTTTCAGGGGAGGAACCTGATGATGTTGTCGATGAAGAAGGGTATGCCTTGGGCATCCCCAAGCTTAGACGCTTGAGTCTTCTTAAAATATGCAGGGATGAACCACGGGGGCATCCCCAAGCTTAGAGCTTTCACTCCTCTTGATCATAGTATATCATACTCCTCTTTGACCCTTGAAAACTTCCTTCACACCAAACTTCAAGCAAACTCATTAGAGGGTTAGTGCACAATTAATAATTCACATATTCAGAGGTGACACAATCATTCTTTACACTTCTGGACATTGCATAAAGCTACTGGACATTAATGGATCAAAGAAATTCATCCAACATAGCAAATACGGCAATGCGAAATAAAAGGCAGAATCTGTCAAAAACAGAACAGTTCGTAAAGACGAATTTTAAAATGGCACCAGACTTGCTCAAATGGAAAAACTCAAAACTAATGAAAGTTGCGTACATATCTGAGGATCACGCTCGTAAATTGGCAGATTTTTTAGAATTTTCTACAGAGACTTGTGCCCAGATTCGTGACAGACAGCAATGCTGTTTCTGCGCAGCGATCCCAAATATAACATCAACTTTAACATAGAAACTTTACTTGGCACAAAAACATGATAAGGAGAGGTTGCTACAGTAGTAAACAACTTCCAAGACTCAAATATAAAACAAAGTACTGTAGTAAAAACATGGGTTGTCTCCCATAAGCGCTTTTCTTTAACGCCTTTCAGCTAGGCGCAGAAAGTGCAAATCAAGTAACATCAAGAGTAGAAGCATCAACATTGTAACTTGTTCTAATAATAGAATCAAAAGGCAACTTCATTCTCTTTCTAGGGAAGTGTTCCATACATTTCTTGAGAGGAAATTGATATTTAATATTACCTTCCCTCATATCAATAACAGCACCAACGGTTCGAAGAAAAGGTCTTCCCAACACAATAGGACAAGATGCATTGCATTCAATATCCAAGACAACAAAATCAACGGGACAAGGTTATTGTTAACCGTAATGCGCACATTATCAATCCTCCCCAAAGGTTTCTTTTTAACATTATCGGCAAGATTAACATCCAAATAACAATTCTTCAATGGTGGCAAGTCAAGCATATCATAAATCTTTTTAGGCATAACAGAAATACTTGCACCAAGATCACATAAAGCATTACATTCAAAGTCATTGAATTTCATTTTAATGATGGGCTCCCAACCATCTTCTAACTTTCTAGGAATAGAAGTTTCAAGTTTTAGTTTCTCTTCTCTAGCTTTTATGAGAGCATTTGTAATGTGTTTTGTAAAGGCCAAATTTATAGCACTAGCATTAGGACTTTTAGCAAGTTTTTGTAAGAACTTTATAACTTCAGAGATGTGGCAATCATCAAAATCTAAATCATTATGAGCTACAGCAATGGGATCATTGTCCCCAAGGTTGGAAAAAATTTCAGCAGTTTTATCACAAGCAGTTTCAGCAGTTTTAGCAATTTCAGGCAGTTTTGTACGCTTTGCACTAGGAGTAGAAACATTGCCAACACCAATTATTTTACCATTGATAGTAGGAGGTGCAGCAACATGTGAATCATTATCATTACTAATGGTGGTAATAGTCCAAACTTTAGCTACATTATTCTCTTTAGCTAGTTTTTCATTTTCTTCTCTATCCCACCTAGCACGCAATTCAGCCATTAATCTTATATTCTCATTAATTCTAACTTGGATGGCATTTGCTGTAGTAGTAATCTTATTATCAATATCATTATTAGGCATAACTTTCAATTTTAAAAGATTAACATCAGAGGCAAGTCTATCAACTCTAGAAGCAAGAATATCAATTTTATCAAGCTTTTCCTCAACAGATTTGTTAAAAGCAGTTTGTGTACTAATAAATTATTTAAGCATAGCTTCAAGACCAGAGGGTACACTCCTATTATTGTTGTAAGAATTCCCATAAGAATTACCATAACCATTACCATTAGCAGGATATGGCCTATAGTTATTACCAGAGTTGTTCCTATAAGCATTGTTGTTGAAATTATTATTTTTAATGAAATTCACATCAACATTTTCTTCTTGAGCAACCAATGAAGCTAAAGGAACATTATTTGGATCAACATTAGATCTACCATTCACAAGCATAGACATAATCACATCAATCTTATCATTCAAGGAAGAGGTTTCTTCAACAGAATTTACCTTCTTACCTTGTGGAGCTCTTTCCGTGTGCCATTCAGAGTAATTTATCATCATATCATCAAGAAGCTTTGTAGCCGCCCCCAAAGTGATGGACATAAAGGTACCTCCAGCAGCTGAATCCAATAAATTCCGCGAAGAAAAATTTAGTCCTGCATAGAAGGTTTGGATGATCATCCAAGTAGTCAGTCCATGGGTTGGGCAATTCTTTACCAAAGTTTTCATTCTCTCCCATGCTTGAGCAACATGTTCAGTATCTAATTGCTTAAAATTCATTATGCTACTTCTCAAAGATATAATTTTAGCGGGAGGATAATATCTACCAATAAAAGCATCTTTACATTTAGTCCATGAATCAATACTATTCTTAGGCAAAGATAGCAACCAATCTTTAGCTCTTCCTCTTAATGAGAAAGGAAACACTTTCAATTTAATAATATCACCATCTACATCCTTATACTTTTGCATTTCACAAAGTTCAACAAAATTATTAAGATGGGCAGCAGCATCATAGAACTAACACCAGAAAATTGATCTCTCATAACCAGGTTCAGTAAAGCAGGTTTAATTTCAAAGAATTCTGCTGTAGTGAAGGTGGAGCAATAGGTGTGCATAGGAAATCATTATTATTTGCGTTTGTGAAGTCACACAACTTAGTATTTTCAGGGGTATTCATTTTAGCAACAGTAAATAAAATAAACTAGATAAAGTAAATGCAAGTAACTAATTTTTTTGTGTTTTTGATATAGAGAGCAAGACAATAAATAAAGTAAAACTAGCAACTAATTTTTGTGTGTTTTGTTTAGGTGCAGCAAACAAAGTAGTAAATAAAATAAAGCAAGACAAAAACAAAGTAAAGAGATTGAGAAGTGGAGACTCCCCTTGCAGCGTGTCTTGATCTCCCCGGCAACGGCGCCAGAAAATGGCTTGATGCGCGTAAATGTACACGTCCGTTGGGAACCCCAAGAGGAAGGTATGATGCGCACAGTGGTTTTCCCTCAGAAAGAAACCAAGGTTTAATCGAACCAGGAGGAGCCAAGAAGCACGTTGAAGGTTGATGGTGGCGAAATGTGATGCGGCGCAACAACAGGGATTCCGGCGCCAACGTGGAACCTGCACAACACAACCAAAGTACTTTGCCCCAACGAAACAGTGAGGTTGTCAATCTCACCGGCTTGCTGTAACAAAGGATTAACCGTATTGTGTGGAAGATGATTGTTTGCAAGAAAACAGTAAAGAACAATTGCAGTAGATTGTATGCGATGTAAAGAATAGGACCGGGGTCCACAGTTCACTAGAGGTGTCTCTCCCATAAGATAAAAGCATGTTGGGTGAACAAATTACAGTCGGGCAATTGACAAAATAGAGAAGGGCATAACAATGCATATACATGATATGATAAATATAGTGAGATTTAATTGGGCATTACGACAAAGTACATAGACCGCCATCCAACTGCATCTATGCCTAAAAAGTCCACCTTCAGGTTATCATCCGAACCCCTTTCAGTATTAAGTTGCAAGCAACAAACAATTGCATTAAGTATGGTGCGTAATGTAATCGACAACTACATCCTTAGACATAGAATCAATGTTTTATCCCTAGTGGCAACAACACATCACAACCTTAGAACTTTCTGTCACTGTCCCAGGTGTCAATGAAGGCATGAACCCACTATCGAGCATAAATACTCCCTCTTGGAGTTAAGAGTAAAAACTTGGCCAGAGCCTCTACTAATAACGGAGAGCATGCAAGATCATAAACAACACATAAACAATAGATTGATAATCACCATAACATAGTATTCTCTATCCATCGGATCCCGACAAACACAACATATAGAATTACATATAGATGATCTTGATCATGTTAGGCAGCTCACAAGATCCAACAATGAAGCACAATTAGGAGAAGACGACCATCTAGCTACTGCTATGGACCCATAGTCCAAGGGTGAACTACTCACTCATCACTCCGGAGGCGACCATGGCGGTGTAGAGTCCTCCGGGAGATGAATCCCCTCCGGCAGGGTGCCGGAGGCGATCTCCCGAATCCCCCGAGATGGGACCCGCGGCGGCGGCTCTGGAAAGTTTTCCGTATCGTGGCTCTCGCACTGGGGTTTCGCGACGGAGGCTATTTGTAGGCGAGGGCAGCCTCGAAAGGGGTCTGGTGGGACCACACTAGGCGCGGCGCGGCCGGGCCGCGCCGCCACCATGTGTGGGCCCTACGTGGCCCTCTCTCGACGGCTCTCGGGTGTTCGGATGCTTCCGGCAAAATAGAACCTGTGATTTCATCCAATTCCGAGAATATTTCCTTACTAGGATTTCTGAAACCAAAAACAGCAGAAAACAGCAACGGCTCTTCGGCATCTTGTTAATAGGTTAGTTCCGAAAATGCGTAAATACGACATATAATGTGCATAAAACATGTAGATATCATCAATAATGTAGCATGGAACATAAGAAATTATCGATACGTTGGAGACGTATCAGTAAGCGAATCACACATTTCTACTGCAGCCTTAGCAGCTTTTATTGTTTTGTCTGGGCTGCTGTACTTAGGTTTCTCTACGATGCTCAAGGATGCCGATGTACTTTTTCCGGCAAGAACTTCCCGGCGCAGATCCTGATCTAGATTGTGAGCTCCGGTCTTCCGGTATCCTAGCAGTGAGCGCTAACGAAGCAAAACCATGGGCAACGTTATACTCACGTAGGTTAGGTTCAGCTCTCGTTGCGCCCGATGATGTCCACACCGGAGAGCAGCCTTCTTTCGTCGCCTCCAGCTCCGCCTGAGCCGCCGGGGTCGATGTTTGCGTGATGGGCGTGCCGCGCACGCCATGGCCGCCGGGTGAGGAGTTCTTGCAGATGTACCCGCAACCACTTGGTCACGCTCGTTTGGCCGTGCGCGCGCGTCCTCATCTGGCCGCTACGTCCAAAATGTATCTACTTTCCCGAACACTTTTGCTATTGTTTTGCCTCTAATTTGTGTATTTTGGATACAACTAACGCGGACTAACGCTGTTTTCAGCAGAATTGCTCTGGTGTCTCGTTTTTGTGCAGAAATCCAACTTTCAGGAAAAACCTCGAAATTATACAGAAGGCCCTATTTTCCCAAGACTCACGGAGCCAGAAGGGCAAGCCGGTGGGGGAACGAGGGCCCCACACCAGGCCGGCGCGGCCCAGGAGGCCCGCACGGCCCTAGTGTGTGTGGCGGCCTCGGCTGGCCCCCGACGCCCTCCTTCGGACTACTTATCGCCTCGACCTAAAAACGCACGGGGAGAAGTCGAAGTCGCCAGAAACCCTCCAGAGAGCCGCCACATCGCGAAACTCCGTCTCGGGAGCCAGAAGTCTCCGTTCGGCACTCCGCCGGACGGGGAATTGGAGGAGATCTTCACCGCCATCACCGCCAACGCCTCTCCATCGACCAGCCATGTTTCCCCCATCCATGTGTGAGTAATTCCCCCGCTGTAGGCTGAAGGGGATGGTAGGGATTGGATGAGATTGGTCATGTAATAGTCATAAGATTGTTAGGGCATAGTGCCTAGTATCCGTAGATGTCACTTTTATGATATTGTTGCAACTTGTTATGCTTAATGCTTGTCACTAGGGCCCGAGTGCCATGATCTCAGATCTGAACATGTTATTGATTTATGAAGATATTCGTTGTTTATGATCTTACCTGCAAGTTGTATACACATGTCGCTGTCCGGAACCAATGGCCCCGAAGTGACAGAAATCGGGACAACCGGAGGGGATGGTAGTGATGTGAGGATCACATGTGTTCACGGAGTGTTAATGCTTTGCTCCGGTACTCTATTAAAAGGAGTACCTTAATTTCCAGTAGTTTCCCTAGAGGCCCGGCTGCCACCGGCTGGTAGGACAAAAGATGTTGTGCAAGTTTCTCATTGCGAGCACGTACGACTAAATATGGAACACATGCCTATTGATTGATTAGTACTTGGATACCGTTTTATTATTATCTGCAAATGCCCCTGCTTTGATTGTTATATGAGTTTCTCTCATCCATGCAACGCCCGTTAATCCGTCCCTGTGCCTACAGTATTTTAATCCTGCTGTTTACTATAATCACTACTGCTGTCTTTATTTCACCGCTGTTATTTCACTATTCCTACTGCTATAAAACTGTTACTACTGATAAACTCTTGCGAGCAAGTCTGTTTCCAGGTGCAGCTGAATTGACAACTCCGCTGTTAAGGCTTACAAGTATTCTTTGTCTCCCCTTGTGTCGAATCAATAAATTGGGTAATACTTCCCTCGAAGACTTTTGCGATCCCCTATACTTGTGGGTCATCAAGACTATTTTCTGGCGCCGTTGCCGGGGAGCATAGCTTTATTTGGAAGTTCACTTGGATTGATATTGTTCGCTGCAAAGTCTCCATCATGGGTAAACCTCGCGATACTAAGATCGCCATATTACCATCCACTACAAGAAAAGGTACAACTCTTAGTACCTCTGCTGCTCTTGATTCACCATCTGTGATAAGTAAACTTGTTTCACCACCACAAGCTTCAAATGCTGGTACTTCTGCTGAATCTGAAAATTCCTCTCATAATTGTGATGATGCTTCTGCTGTGCTTGATAATGATGGTTCGTTAGGATCTTTTCTAGATGCTACAATTGCTAGGTCTAGGCAAATTGAAAATACTGAAACTCCTAATGAAAATGCTGCTACACCTGTTAATTCACCTGAGTCTGTTGAATATTCTAGTGATGATCTTGATGAAGATTATGTAGAGCTTGATGATGATTTTATTGAAAAATGCAATGCTACTACTGATGCAAGAAAAATTAAAAAGTTGCTTGCAGAACATGCTGTTAGATATAAACTGTCTCCTGATCCTAAATTTGCCACATCTCCTATAAACATTAAGGATAAAGATTATGATTTTTCTCTTGATCTATCTCATATAGCTATTGTTGAGAAAACACCCTTTTGTGGTACTGAAAAAGAAAGTGCTGTTGAACACATGATTGAGTTATCTACTCTGAGTAGCTTGTTTTCTGATGATGTTAAGATGCGTACTTATTTTGTCGCTAAAATTTTTCCTTTCTCATTAAAGGATGATGCTAAAACTTGGTATAATAATTTGCCTCCTGGTTCTATTAAAAGTCCAAAAGAATTGCTTGATGTTTTCTTCCGGAAATACTTTCCTGCTAGTGCTCAACATATTGCTTTGCAGAGAATTTATAATTTTGACCAGGAAGATGGAGAGAAATTGCCTGAGGCTTGGGCGAGATTTTGTTCTCTTATTAGAGCTCAGCCTGACCATGATTTGGAAAAGCATGATTTACTTGATATATTTTATAGTGGACTAACCATTGAGTCTAGGGCATACCTGGATAGTTGTGCTGGTTGTGTTTTCAGGAAAAGAACTCCAGACGACGCTGAAGAATTATTGGCTAAAATAGGCCGGAATCATGATGATTGGTCTACACCTGAACCAACCCCGACACCGATATTGAAGAAGAGGGGTATGATTAAATTAAATGATGAAGATATGAGGGAAGCCAAGAAGTCTCTTAAAGAGAAGGGTATTAAACCTGAAGATGTGAAGAATTTACCTCCTATAGAAGATTTATGTGAGATAACTCCCCCTTCATCCATGATTGAGGTACACTCTCTTCAACGCTTTACTAGGGAAGATATTCCGTATTCAAAACCTCCTGCTCAATGCTTAGATGAGTTTGATAATTATATTGTTAAGCAAGAAAACTTTAATATGAGAGTAGAGAATCATTTAATGGAAAATTCTCGAGCTATTAGTGAATTGCATGATATTGTGGAGAGAACCTCCAATGATGTTAAGATACTTGTTAAACATTTTCATATGGTTCAAACTCAAATTGATCAACTCACTAAAGTGCAAAATGACTTGTTGGGAAATAATTCTAAAGAAAAACATGCTTATGAAGTAACAACTAGAGGTGGTGTTTCTACCCAGGATCCTCTATATCCTGAAGGGCATCCCAAAAGAGTTGAACAAGATTCTCAACTAACTAAAACTAGTGCTCCATCTAAGAAAAAGAAAAAGAAACATAAGAATGTTGTAGAATCCTCTGAACCTGTTAATGATCCTAATAGTATTTCTATTTCTGATGCTGAAACTGAAAGTGGTAATGAACATGATAAAGATAATGATAAGGATGATACTCCTGATAAAGAAGAGGTTGAAGAAGAACCTAAAAAGCATGCTAAAAATAAAAAGTACACTAAAGAAGATTTTATTGCTGAGAAACATGGTAATGAAAGAGAACCTTGGGTTCAAAAGCAAATGCCTTTTCCTGCTAAGAAACTAAAATCAAAGGAGGAGGAACATTATAATAAATTTTGTGATTGGATGAAACCTTTATTTTTGCAAATCCCTTTGACTGATGCTATTAAATTGCCTCCTTATTCAAAGTATATGAAAGATATTGTCTCTAACAAAAGGAAAATTCCCAATGAGGAGATTTCCACTATGCTCGCTAATTACTCCTTCAATGGTAAGATTCCAAAGAAGCTTGGAGACCCAGGTATACCGACTATTCCTTGTTCCATCAAGAATAATTATGTTAGAACTGCTCTATGTGATTTGGGAGCAGGTGTTAGTGTAATGCCTTTTTCTCTTTATAAGAGACTTGATTTAGATAAGTTAATACCAACTGATATATCTTTGCAAATGGCTGATAAATCTACCGCTATTCCTGTTGGTGTATGTGAAAATGTTCCTGTTCAAGTTACTCAACATTGCTTGATATTAACTGATTTTGTTGTGTTGGAAATGCCTGAAGATGATAATATGTCCATTATTCTTGGAAGACCCTTTCTTAATACTGCAGGGGCTGTTATTGATTGCAATAAAGGCATGGTTACTTTCAATGTTGATGATAAGGAACATACTGTCTATTTTCCCAAGAGGATTGATAAAGTATATGGAGTTAATACAATTTTTAATGTGAAAACTATCAAAGTGGGATCCATTGATTGTCCTATATATGAGCCTAAAGAAGAATATCAAACTCTTGTGATTGGATCCATATCAATTCAATATAAGGTAACATGATTGATTTGAGGTTTATTTCTTCTTATGTCATATAAAATTTATTTGGTAGCAAGACTTGATCAACCTTGTTAACAAGTATATTTTAATGCATAAGAGAGCTAAACAACATTTCTTTCTTTCTTTCTCCCTCCATTTATTTTACTTGCTGTAGCACATTTTGTTTTGCAATATGCTTTAGTTGTTTAAGATTTTGGAAATCATTTTCCTGCGCAGTAATAATTAATTTAACACCCAGAAATGTGCATTTTTCGAAGTTCTCTAAAAATTACAAAAATTATACTGGTAGTCCTATTTTTCGAAGAGGCACCTGGGAGCACCTGGGGCTGACCAGTGGGGCACCCCAGGGTGGCACCCCACAGGCCGGCGCGGCCAGCAAGGGGGGCGCGCCACCCTGGTGTGTGGGCCCCCCTTTGCCCCACTTCAGCATCTCTTCCTCCCATGCTCTTCTCTCTCCCGAAAAAACTCGCACCAAGTTCCTCTCACTCGCGTTTCTGCTCAAGAACTCGCGATTTCTCGATCTCCTTGCTCAGCCCAGATTTCTGTCTGAAATTTGGCACATTTGCTCCTTGGTATGTGACTCCTTTGATTGTCCAATTAGAATTTTGTTTGGTTGAGTATATCTTGAATATTTTGCTGCTGTAGATAACATGTTTAGTGAGCTTGCATGCTTGTTCTAAGTGGTAGAAACTAGTTTTGATGCATGTTTAGTACTCTAGCAAGTTCCTATAGTAGTTCCCCTCAATTATATACCTTGAAATCAAATTTTATAATGGTTGTTGAAAATTTCAGAAGAGGAAGATGAAGAAATTCAAATTTGGAGAATTGTTCAAGAAAGGAACAACCAGCACCGGTAGGCCCTCGAGGGCGTCCACTCAGATTAGGCGATCCTACAATGAGGATATCATCGCGCCTAGCTTCGCGCCCGAGGAGGACAATGGGGCTCCTAATGCTTCATCCTTCCCATGTTATGATTTTCTGACAAATGCAGGGATATTGGATGACTTCTTCACCCTTGTCAACAGGGCAGGCTTAGCCACCTACGTGGGAGATGAAAGGGAGCAATACTACATGCTCACCAAAATTTTCGTTGAGAGCTTCAAGTTCCACAACACGCAATATGAGCCGACAGTTGCATTCAAGATCTATGGTAATCCTGTTACTATGGAATTGGAAGAATTTTGTCGTGCATTGGATATTGCCCCTGTAGGTACAGCAAGGAGGATTGATGACAACCCCCGGGACCTGTTGGAGCTCTATCGAGGGATCACCGAAGATGATTGCCGCACCATTCAGCGCGGGAAGATAAGAAACATTCAACTCCCCGCCATTAAATATTTTGCATATTACATTGCTACTAGCATTCTTGGTAGGGAAAATACTAGCAATATCTCTAGCTACCATCTTGCTTTCTTGAATGCTGCACTTACTGGACAGACACTTTATCATCTTGGTTCTCTTATTGCTCGCCGCCTGTCTAGCAGGGGGCCTATTTTTGGAGGAACTATTGCACTGCGCATTTTAACACATTTAAGACTTCCTCTTGATTCTAATGATGTGCCATTAACCCCTAGGAGACTTGATATTGCTGCTATGAAGAGTCATCATTTTGTTACTACTGATTCCACTATAGATAATATGGTCTATAGAATGTTGTTTGCTGACGGGAATGAGAAGGAAATCCCTCTTCCCCAGCCAGGTTTGTTCAATATTGACAGGCAATCATGGTCGCTCACTAAGGAGGAGGTGGAGGAACATATGAAGATACAAGACTTCCACCAGCAGCATGACTCCGAGGACGCCGAGCCCTCCTACGACTGCACCGTCACATACCCCGATGTTTCCTCCAGCACATACCTGGAACCGGGTCGTTCTTCGTCGTACTACGGAGACACCACTTCATGGGGACCGTGGGAATGAACTCCACTTAGGCCAAAAGCCTAAGCTTGGGGGGAGGTATACCGGCATCACTCATTCTTTGCATATTATGGTTGCTGGATACTTGTACATATTTGTTTAGTTTCTTAGAGTGGTTTTCTAATGAGAAGGAGATGATATTTGGGGAAGTGCTGTCCAAAAACAGATTCTGGGCTGTTACCAAAAAAATTCGTACGCACAGCCAGAACGTTATTTTGAGTTGCCAATTTTTGAGCATGTGCCCCAGGTTGTTATCTAACTTTCATTAGTTGAACACTTTTTGATCTGAGCAATGGAAGATTTTTTTTAATTTCGATTTCTGTACTGCTGTCAGGTTTTGGCAGATTTCTGTCATCCTGCTTTTCTGTGTTTCTGTTAGTTTGCATTCTCTTGTTTTCGCTTTGTTTCTTTCCTAAAACACAAAAAGACCAAAAATATTTCTGTTGTTTCTCTTCACCATTTGTTTATTTGGTTCTTTGCTCTTAGTTTACTTTATTTGCTATCGTTGGTTTGCTATGAGAAAACCCAAAAAGATTTTGCTTTGTTTTCTTGTTTCTTTTGTTCTTGTTTCCAATTCGAAAACACCAAAAATATTTTCTGTTCTTCTTTGGTTTGTAAAGTTCATCATGAGTTCAATGGTCTTCGGTGGCTGGAGCGTGGTTTTCATTTCATATTATCCAAGCTACACAAGTGAAAGGCAATAATGACGATCTACAACAATTGGATTGTGGTGAGAGGCTGGTATGAACTCTATTTGTTTTCATTTTTGTACATATACTCATCCATGTGAGCATGCTTAGTTGGTTCATGTGAGGTATATGTTATTTGAGAAAGTCTAGTAGTTCATGATCTCTCATGTTTAGCTCCAATTTATTAATATGAGTAGCATGTCATGGATGTTCGCTTGCATTGTTTTATTCATAAGTAAGTATGGCATTGTGGTATCCTCCTCTGAATAATTCATTTATATCGACTTGGCACATGCTCACGCATGCATATGACTGAACAAAAAGTCAATTAAGCCTCGATGATTTATATTGCTTCAGAGTTCTTGCATCACTTTTATGCCTCCGTTAATTTATTTTGCCGCAAGCATGATTATGACAGTTACTGCTCTCTTGATTTGTCGCTCCCTAGTCTTTTGCTAGCCTTCACTTGTACTGAGCGGGAACGCCGCTCGTGCTTCCAAACACCTGAAAACCAAGTTGTTCCAAAGTGTCCACCATAAATACCTATGCATGGCATTTCAAACCATTCCAAGTAAATTCTCATGCGCTACCTTTAAAACTTTCAAAATGCTTCTCAATTTGTGTTAATGTTTCATAGCTCATGAGGAAGTATGTGGTGTTTAGCTTTCAACCTTGTCATTTACTTTTGACGGACTCTCATATGGACTAGTGGCACATCCGCTTATCCAATAATTTTGCAAAAAGAGCTGGCAATGGGATTCCCAGTCCCAAATTAATTAACTTAAATAGACACTCCTCCATGGTTTGTGATTGTTGGACGGCACCCGAAGGATTCGGTTAGCCATGGCTTGTGTAAGCAAAGGTTGGGGGAGTGTCATCATCATAATAAAACTTAAATAAAAAGGCACTCCTTCATGGTATGTGATTATTGGCAGGCACCCGAAGGGATTTCTCCTTCTATTTGCCAACATGCTATCAATATGGAAGATGATGCAAAGCCTGTTGTTGAACATTGATACGTCTCCAACGTATCGATAATTTCTTATGTTCCATGCTACATTATTGATGATATCTACATGTTTTATGCACATTATATGTCGTATTTACGCATTTTCTGGAACTAACCTATTAACAAGATGCCGAAGTGCCAGTTCCTGTTTTCTGCTGTTTTTGTTTCAGAAATCCTAGTAACGAAATATTCTCGGAATTGGACGAAATCAACGCCCGGTTCCTATTTTGCCCGGAAGCATCCGAACACCCGAGAGTCGCCAGAGGGGGGCCACACAGGCCCCAGATGATAGGCCGGCGCGGCCCACCCCCTGGCCGCGCAACCCTATGGTGTCGTCGCCCCTTCGACCCTCCGAGGCTGCCCTTTCGCCTATATAAGGTCCCTGACCTAAAAACCCCGACGGAGGAAGCCACGGTACGCGAAACCTTCCAGAGCCGCCGCCATCGCGAGCCAAGATCTGGGGGACAGGAGTCTCTGTTCCGGCACCTGCCGGACGGGGAAGTGCCCCCGGAAGGTTTCTCCATCGACACCGCAGCCATCTCCACCGCCATCTTCATCACCGCTGCTGCTCCCATGAGGAGGGAGTAGTTCTCCATCGAGGCTCGGGGCTGTACCGGTAGCTATGTGGTTCATCTCTCTCCATGTACTTCAATACAATAATCTCATGAGCTGCCTTACATGATTGAGATTCATATGATGATGCTTGTAATCTAGATGTCATTATGCTAGTCAAGTGAGTTTTACTTATGTGATCTCCGGAGACTCCTTGTCCCACGTGTGTAAAGGTGACAGTGTGTGCACCGTGTGGGTCTCTTAGGCTATATTTCACAGAATACTTATTCACTGTTATGAATGGCATAGTGAAGTGCTTATTTATATCTCTTTATGATTGCAATGTGTTTTGTATCACAATTTATCTATGTGCTACTCTAGTGATGTTATTAAAGTAGTTTTATTCCTCCTACACGGTGTAATGGTGACAGTGTGTGCACTCGTGTTAGTACTTGGTTTATGCTATGATCATGATCTCTTGTAGATTGTGAAGTTAACTATTGCTATGATAGTATTGATGTGTATTATTCCTCCTACATAAGCATGAAGGTGACAGTGTGCATGCTATGTTAGTACTTGGTTTAGTCGTTTCGATCTTTCTTGCACTCTAAGGTTATTTAAATATGAACATTGAATTGTGGAGCTTGTTAACTCCGGCATTGAGGGTTCGTGTAATCCTACGCAATGTGTTCATCATCCAACAAGAGTGTAGAGTATGCATTTATCTATTCTGTTATGTGATCAAAGTTGAGAGTGTCCACTAGTGAAAGTCTAATCCCTAGGCCTTGTTCCTAAATACTGCTATCGCTGCTTGTTTACTGTTTTACGTATTACTGCTGCGTTACTACTGCATGTTTACTTCCTACAATATTACTACCATCAACTGCACGCCAAAAGCTATTTTCTGGCGCCGTACTCGCTCATACTTATTCATACCACCTGTATTTCACTATCTCTTCGCCGAACTAGTACACCTATTAGGTGTGTTGGGGACACAAGAGACTTCTTGCTTTGTGGTTGCAGGGTTGCATGAGAGGGATATCTTTGACCTCTTCCTCCCTGAGTTCGATAAACCTTGGGTAATCCACTTAAGGGAAACTTGCTGCTGTTCTACAAACCTCTGCTCTTGGAGGCCCAACACTGTCTACAAGAATAGAAGCACCCGTAGATATCAAGCACTTTTCTGGCGCCGTTGCCGGGGAGGAAAGGTAAAAGGCACTCATATTCCGGTTCCGTACTTTTCTGGCGCCATTGTGTGTGTGCTCGAAGCTATTTCCTTTAGACTCTGCAATTGCGACATTTGGTTTCTTGTTTACACTAGTTAGGCATAATGGACAACAAATGCTTCTTATTCTATTTCCTGATTTAAGACATGGATGGTTTGATGCGAAAATTAAAAAACCCATGGAACATATTAATATGAATGCTTTGAACACTATTGTTGCTAATGCTATGGAAAATTCTAAGCTTGGGGAAGCTGGCTTTGATGAGCATGATATTTTTAGTCCCCCAAGCATTGAGGAGAAAATTTACTTTGATGATACTTTGCCTCCTATATTTGATGATGAGAATAATAATGATAGCTACTTTGTTGAATTTGCTCCCACTACAATTAATAAGAATGACTATGCTTATGTTGGGAGTAGTAATTATTTTATGCATGAGACTCATGATAAGAATGCTTTATGTGATAGTTATATTGTTGAGTTTGCTCATGATACTACTGAAAGTTATTATGAGAGAGGAAAATATGGTTGTAGAAATTTTCATGTTACTAAAATGCCTCTCTATGTGCTGAAATTTTTGAAGCTACACTTGTTTTATCTTCCTATGCTTGTTACTTTGCTCTTCATGAACTTGTTTATTTACAAGATTCCTATGCATAGGAAGCATGTTAGACTTAAATGTGTTTTGAATTTGCCTCTTGATGCTCTCTTTTGCTTCAACTACTATTTCTTGCGAGTGCATCATTAAAACTGCTGAGCCCATCTTAATGGCTATAAAGAAAGAACTTCTTGGGAGATAACCCATGTGTTTTTTTACTACAGTACTTTGTTTTATATTTGAGTCTTGGAAGTTGTTTACTACTGTAGCAACCTCTCCTTATCATGTTTTTGTGCCAAGTAAAGTTTCTATGTTAAAGTTGATGTTATATTTGGGATCGCTGCGCAGAAACAGCATTGCTGTCTGTCACGAATCTGGGCCTAAGTCTCTGTAGAAAATTCGAAAAAATCTGCCAATTTACGAGCGTGATCCTCAGATATGTACTCAACTTTCATTAGTTTTGAGTTTTTCCATTTGAGCAAGTCTGGTGCCATTTTAAAATTCGTCTTTACGGACTGTTCTGTTTTTGACAGATTCTGCCTTTTATTTCGCATTGCCGCTTCTTTGTTCCATTAACTTTCAGAAGTTTTGTGCAATGTCCAGAAGTGTTAAGAATGATTGTGTCACCTCTGAACATGTGAATTTTTATTATGCACTAACCCTCTAATGAGTTTGCTTGAAGTTTGGTGTGAAGGAAGTTTTCAAGGGTCAAGAGAGGAGGATGATATACTACGATCAAGAAGAATGAAAAGTCTAAGCTTGGGGATGCCCCGGTGGTTCATCCCTGCATATTTCAAGAAGACTCAAGCATCTAAGCTTGGGGATGCCCAAGGCATCCCCTTCTTCATCGACAAAGTATCAGGTTCCTTCTCTTGAAACTATATTTTTATTCGGTCACATCTTATGTACTTTACTTGGAGCGTCTGTGTGTGCTTTTATTTTTGTTTTGTTATCTTAGTTCTCTGAATAAGTTCATCCTTGTGTGGGAGAGAGACACGCTCCGCTGGTTCGTATGAACACATGTGTTCTTAGCTCATAATATTCATGGCGAAGTTTCCTCTTCGTTAAATTGTTATATGGTTGGAATTGAAAAATGCTACATGTAGTAATTGGTAAAATGTCTTGGATAATGTGATACTTGGCAATTGTTGTGCTCATGTTTAAGCTCTTGCATCATATACTTTGCACCTATTAGTGAAGAAATACATAGAGCATGCTAAAATTTGGTTTGCATATTTGGTCTCTCTAAGGTCTAGATAATTTCTAGTATTGAGTTTTGAACAACAAGGAAGACGGTGTAGAGTCTTATAATGTTTACAATATGTCTTTTATGTGAGTTTTGCTGCACCGGTTCATCCTTGTGTTTGTTTCAAATAACCTTGCTAGCCTAAACCTTGTATCGAGAGGGAATACTTCTCATGCATCCAAAATCCTTTAGCCAACCACTATGCCATTTGTGTCCACCATACCTACCTACTACATGGTATTTCTCCGCCATTCCAAAGTAAATTGCTTGAGTGCTACCTTTAAACAATTCAAAAGTTATTACCTCTTATTTGTGTCAATGTTTTATAGCTCATGAGGAAGTATGTGGTGTTTATCTTTCAATCTTGTTGGGCAACTTTCACCAATGGACTAGTGGCTTCATCCGCTTATCCAATAATTTTGCAAAAAGAGCTGGCAATGGGATTCCCAGTCCCAAATTAATTAACAAAAATAGACACTCCTCCATGGTATGTGATTGTTGGACGGCACCCGAAGGATTCGGTTAGCCATGGCTTGAGAAAGCAAAGGTGGGGAGGAGTGTCATCATAATAAAACTAAAATAAAAAGGCACTCCTTCATGGTATGAGATTGTTGGCAGGCACCCGAGGATTCGGTTAGCCATGGTTTGTGAAAGAAAGGTTGGAAGGAGTGCCACCCAAAAATAAAATAAAATGGGAGCCGCTCTTTGAAGGTTTGTCTGGCAAGGGGGTTAGAGTACCCGCTACCATTCGTTGACAACAACAAACACCTCTCAAAACTTTATTTTTATGCTCTCTTTATGTTTTCAAAATAAAAGCTCTAGCACAAATATAGCAATCGATGCTTTCCTCTTTGAAGGGCCTTTCTTTTACTTTTATGTTGAGTCAGTTCACCTATTTCTCTCCATCCCAAGAAGCAAACACTTGTGTGAACTGTGCATTGATTCTTACATACTTGCTTATTGCATTTGTTATATTACTCTATGTTGACAATTATCCATGAGATATACATGTTATAAGTTGAAAGCAACCGCTGAAACTTAATCTTCCTTTGTGTTGCTTCAATACCTTTACTTTGATTTATTGCTTTATGAGTTAACTCTTATGCAAGACTTATTGATGCTTGTCTTGAAGTACTATTCATGAAAAGTCTTTGCTTTATGATTCAGTTGTTTACTCATGTCATTACCATTGTTTTGATCGCTGCATTCATCTCATATGCTTACAATAGTATGATCAAGGTTATGATGGCATGTCACTTAAGAAATTATCTTTGTTATCGTTTTACCTGCTCGGGACGAGCAGAACTAAGCTTGGGGATGCTGATACATCTCCAACGTATCGATAATTTCTTATGTTCCATGCTACATTATTGATGATATCTACATGTTTTATGCACATTATATGTCGTATTTACGCATTTTCTGGAACTAACCTATTAACAAGATGCCGAAGTGCAGTTCCTGTTTCTGCTGTTTTTGGTTTCAGAAATCCTAGTAACGAAATATTCTCGAATTGGACGAAATCAACGCCTGTGTTCCTATTTGCCCGGAAGCATCCGAACACCCGAGAGTCGCCAGAGGGGCCACACAGGCCCCAGATGATAGGCCGGCGCGGCCCACCCCGCGCAGCCCTATGGTGTCGTCGCCCCTTCGACCCTCCGAGGCTGCCTTTCGCCTATATAAGGTCCCTGACCTAAAAACCCCGACGGAGGAAGCCACGGTACGCGAACCTTCCGAGCCGCCGCCATCGCGAAGCCAAGATCTGGGGACAGGAGTCTCTGTTCCGGCACCCGCCGGACGGGGAAGTGCCCCCGAAGGTTTCTCCATCGACACCGCTGCCATCTCCACCGCCATCTTCATCACCGCTGCTGCTCCCATGAGGAGGGAGTAGTTCTCCATCGAGGCTCGGGGCTGTACCGGTAGCTATGTGGTTCATCTCTCTCCATGTACTTCAATACAATAATCTCATGAGCTGCCTTACATGATTGAGATTCATATGATGATGCTTGTAATCTAGATGTCATTATGCTAGTCAAGTGAGTTTTACTTATGTGATCTCCGGAGACTCCTTGTCCCACGTGTGTAAAGGTGACAGTGTGTGCACCGTGTGGGTCTCTTAGGCTATATTTCACAGAATACTTATTCACTGTTATGAATGGCATAATGAAGTGCTTATTTATATCTCTTTATGATTGCAATGTGTTTTGTATCACAATTTATCTATGTGCTACTCTAGTGATGTTATTAAAGTAGTTTTATTCCTCCTACACGGTGTAATGGTGATAGTGTGTGCATCGTGTTAGTACTTGGTTTATGCTATGATCATGATCTCTTGTAGATTGCGAAGTTAACTATTGCTATGATAGTATTGATGTGTATTATTCCTCCTACATAAGCATGAAGGTGACAGTGTGCATGCTATGTTAGTACTTGGTTTAGTCGTTTGATCTTTCTTGCACTCTAAGGTTATTTAAATATGAACATTGAATTGTGGAGCTTGTTAACTCCGGCATTGAGGGTTCGTGTAATCCTACGCAATGTGTTCATCATCCAACAAGAGTGTAGAGTATGCATTTATCTATTCTGTTATGTGATCAAAGTTGAGAGTGTCCACTAGTGAAAGTCTAATCCCTAGGCCTTGTTCCTAAATACTGCTATCGCTGCTTGTTTACTGTTTTACTGCGTTACTACTGCTGCGTTACTGCATGTTTACTTCCTACAATATTACTACCATCAACTGCACGCCAGCAAGCTATTTTCTGGCGCCGTACTACTGCTCATACTTATTCATACCACCTGTATTTCACTATCTCTTCGCCGAACTAGTACACCTATTAGGTGTGTTGGGGACACAAGAGACTTCTTGCTTTGTGGTTGCAGGGTTGCATGAGAGGGATATCTTTGACCTCTTCCTCCCCGAGTTCGATAAACCTTGGGTAATCCACTTAAGGGAAACTTGCTGCTGTTCTACAAACCTCTGCTCTTGGAGGCCCAACACTGTCTACAAGAATAGAAGCACCCTGTTGTTGAACATCAACGTCGTCTAATTCCGAAGATGAAGGAGGTGGTAAGGAATGAGGTATTAAAACTTCTTGAAGCTGGTATTATATATCCTATTGCTGATAGTAGATGGGTTAGTCCTGTGCATTGTGTTCCTAAGAAAGGAGGAATGACTGTTGTGCCTAATGATAATGATGAGCTCATCCCTCAAAGAGTAGTTGTAGGGTATAGAATGTGCATTGATTTTTGAAAAGTTAATAAAGTTACTAAGAAAGATCATTACCCTTTACCCTTTATTGATCAAATGCTAGAAAGGTTATCTAAAAATACTCACTTTTGTTTTCTTGATGGTTATTCTGGGTTTTCACAAATTGCTGTTAAAGCTAAAGATCAAGAGAAAACCACGTTCACTTGTCCTTATGGAACTTATGCTTATAGGCGTATGCCTTTTGGTTTATGTAATGCTCCTGCTACTTTTCAAAGATGCATGTCCGCTATTTTTCATGGCTTTTGCGAGAGTATTGTAGAGGTGTTCATGGATGATTTTTCTGTCTATGGGAATTCTTTTGATAATTGCTTGCGAAACCTCGATAAAGTTTTGCAGAGATGTGAAGAAACTAACCTTGTTCTTAATTGGGAGAAATGCCACTTTATGGTTAATGAAGGAATTGTATTGGGACATAAAATTTCCGAGAGAGGTATTGAAGTTGATAGAGCTAAAGTTGAAGCAATTGAGAAGATGCCCTATCCGAGGGATGTTAAAGGTATTCGTAGTGTTCTTGGTCATGCTGGGTTTTATAGGAGATTTATTAAAGATTTCTCTAAAATTTCAAAGCCTCTTACTAATCTTCTTCAAAAAGATGTACCTTTTGTTTTTGATGATGATTGTAAGGAAGCTTTTGAAACTCTAAAGAAAGCCTTAACAACTGCTCCTGTAGTTGAACCTCCTGATTGGAATTTGCCTTTTGAAATTATGTGTGATGCTAGTGATTTTGCTGTAGGCGCTGTTCTTGGACAGCGAGTAGATAAAAAATTAAATGTTATTCATTATGCTAGTAAGACTCTTGATGCTGCTCAAAGAAATTATGCTACAACTGAAAAGGAATTGTTAGCTGTAGTCTTTGCTTGTGACAAGTTTAGACCCTATATTGTTGATTCAAAAGTCACGATTCATACTGATCATGCTGCAATTAGATACCTTATGACAAAGAAAGATGCTAAGCCAAGGCTTATTAGATGGGTACTTCTGTTGCAAGAATTTGATTTACATATTATAGATAGGAAAGGTGCTGATAATCCTGTTGCTGATAATTTGTCTAGATTGGAAAATATTGCTTATGATCCTGTTCCTGTTAATGATAGTTTTCCAAATGAACAATTGGCTGTAATAAAGGTGAACTCGCGAGAGAGCCCTTGGTATGCTGATTATGCTAACTTTATTGTTTCGAAGTATTTGCCTCCAACCTTTTCAGCTCAGCAAAGGAGGAAATTCTTTTATGACTTGAGGCATTATTTTTGGGATGACCCACACTTATATAAAGAAGGAGTGGATGGTATTATGCGAAGATGTGTTCCTGAATATGAACAACAGGAGATATTGAGTAAATGTCATGGTAGTGTTTATGGAGGACATCACGCTGGAGATAGAACCGCACAAAAGGTTCTACAATCAGGTTTTTATTGGCCAACACTTTTCAAAGATGCAAGGAAGTTTATCTTATCTTGTGATGAATGTCAAAGAGTTGGTAATATCTCTAGACGCAATGAAATGCCTATGAATTATACTCTTGTTATTGAACCATTCGATTGTTGGGGATTCGACTTCATGGGTCCTTTCCCTTCTTCAGAAGGTAACACTCATATACTTGTCGATGTTGATTATGTTACTAAATGGGTAGAAGCTATACCTACAAAAAGTGCTGATGGTGAGACCTCTTTAAAAATGCTTTTAGATATTATTTTTCCTAGATTTGGAGTACCTAGATATATTATGACTGATGGAGGTTCTCATTTTATTCATGGAGGTTTTAGAAAAACTCTTGCTAAGTATGGTATTAATCATAGAATTGCTTCCGCTTATCACCCTCAAACTAGTGGTCAAGTAGAGTTATCAAATAGAGAGATTAAATCTATTTTGGGAAAGACCGTTAATAAATCTAGAAAGAATTGGGCTAGCAAATTGAAGGAAGCACTATGGGCTTATAGAACTGCTTATAAAAATCCTATGGGAATGTCACCTTATAAAATGGTTTATGGAAAAGCTTGTCATTTACCTTTAGAACTAGAGCACTGATACGTCTCCAACGTATCGATAATTTCTTATGTTCCATGCTACTTTATTGATGATACCTACATGTTTTATGCACATTATATGTCATATTTACGCATTTTCTGAACTAACCTATTAACAAGATGCCGAAGAGCCAGTTGCGCTGTTTTGGTTTCAGAAATCCTAGTAAGGAAATATTCTCGAATTGGACGAAATCACCGCCGAGGGTCCTATTTTTGCACGAAGCTTCAAGAAGACCGAAGGAAGTCGAAGTGGGCCACGAGGTGGCCGGTGACAGCGGCGCGGCCCACGCCGTGGCCGCGCCGCCGTCTCCGCCTCGTGCCGCCTCTTGACCTGCCCTTTCGCCTACTTATAGCCTCCGTCGCGAAACCCCCGACCGAGAGCCACGATACGGGAAACCTTCCAGAGACGCCGCCGCCGAATCCCATCTCTGGGATTCGGAGATCGCCTCCCTGCCGGAGAGGGGATTCATCTCCGGAGGACTCTACACCGCCATGGTCGCCTCCGGAGTGATGAGTGAGTAGTTCACCCTGGACTATGGGTCCATAGCAGTAGCTAGATGGTCGTCTTCTCCTAATTGTGCTTCATTGTTGGATCTTGTGAGCTGCCTAACATGATCAAGATCATCTATCTGTAATACTATATGTTGTGTTTGTCGGGATCCGATGGATAGAGAATACTATGTTATGGTGATTATCAATCTATTGTTTATGTGTTGTTTATGATCTTGCATGCTCTCCGTTATTAGTAGAGGCTCTGGCCAAGTTTTTGCTCTTAACTCCAAGAGGGAGTATTTATGCTCGATAGTGGGTTCATGCCTTCATTGACACCTGGGACAGTGACAGAAAGTTCTAAGGTTGTGATGTGCTGTTGCCACTAGGGATAAAACATTGATTCTATGTCTAAGGATGTAGTTGTCGATTACATTACGCACCATACTTAATGCAATTGTCTGTTGCTTTGCAACTTAATACTGAATGGGGTTCGGATGATAACCTGGGTTTTTAGGCATAGATGCAGTTGGATGGCGGTCTATGTACTTTGTCGTAATGCCCGGATTAAATCTCACTATATTTATCATATCATGTATATGCATTGTTATGCCCTTCTCTATTTGTCAATTGCCCGACTGTAATTTGTTCACCCAACATGCTTTTATCTTATGGGAGAGACACCTCTAGTGAACTGTGGACCCCGGTCCTATTCTTTACATAGCATACAATCTACTGCAATACTTGTTTTACTGTTTTCTGCAAACAATCATCTTCCACACAATACGGTTAATCCTTTGTTACAGCAAGCCGGTGAGATTGACAACCTCACTGTTTCGTTGGGGCAAAGTACTTGGGTTGTGTTGTGCAGGTTCCACGTTGGCGCCGGAATCCCTGTTGTTGCGCCGCATCACATTTCGCCACCATCAACCTTCAACGTGCTTCTTGGCTCCTCCTGGTTCGATTAAACCTTGGTTTCTTTCTGAGGGAAAACTTGCCACTGTGCGCATCATACCTTCCTCTTGGGGTTCCCAACGAACGTGTGAGTTACACGCCATCAAGCTCTTTTTCTGGCGCCGTTGCCGGGGAGATCAAGACACGCTGCAAGGGGAGTCTCCACTTCTCAATCTCTTTACTTTGTTTTTGTCTTGCTTTATTTTATTTACTACTTTGTTTGCTGCACCTAAACAAAACACACAAAAATTAGTTGCTAGTTTTACTTTATTTACTGTCTTGCTCTCCATATCAAAAACACAAAAAAATTAGTTACTTGCATTTACTTTATCTAGTTTGCTTTATTTACTGTTGCTAAAATGAATACCCCTGAAAATACTAAGTTGTGTGACTTCACAAATGCAAATAATAATGATTTCCTATGCACACCTATTGCTCCACCTGCTACTACAGCAGAATTCTTTGAAATTAAACCTGCTTTACTGAACCTGGTTATGAGAGATCAATTTTCTGGTGTTAGTTCTGATGATGCTGCTGCCCATCTCAATAATTTTGTTGAACTTTGTGAAATGCAAAAGTATAAGGATGTAGATGGTGATATTATTAAATTGAAAGTGTTTCCTTTCTCATTAAGAGGAAGAGCTAAAGATTGGTTGCTATCTTTGCCTAAGAATAGTATTGATTCATGGACTAAATGCAAGGATGCTTTTATTGGTAGATATTATCCTCCCGCTAAAATTATATCTTTGAGAAGTAGCATAATGAATTTTAAGCAATTAGATACTGAACATGTTGCTCAAGCATGGGAGAGAATGAAAACTTTGGTAAAGAATTGCCCAACCCATGGACTGACTACTTGGATGATCATCCAAACCTTCTATGCAGGACTAAATTTTTCTTCGCGGAATTTATTGGATTCAGCTGCTGGAGGTACCTTTATGTCCATCACTTTGGGGGCGGCTACAAAACTTCTTGATGATATGATGATAAATTACTCTGAATGGCACACGGAAAGAGCTCCACAAGGTAAGAAGGTAAATTCTGTTGAAGAAACCTCTTCCTTGAGTGATAAGATTGATGTGATTATGTCTATGCTTGTGAATGGTAGATCTAATGTAGATCCAAATAATGTTCCTTTAGCTTCATTGGTTGCTCAAGAAGAAAATGTTGATGTGAATTTCATTAAAAATAATAATTTCAACAACAATGCTTATAGGAACAACTCTGGTAATAACTATAGGCCATATCCTTCTGCTAATGGTAATGGTTATGGTAATTCTTATGGGAATTCTTACAACAATAATAGGAGTGTACCCTCTGGTCTTGAAGCTATGCTTAAAGAATTTATTAGTACACAAACTGCTTTTAACAAATCTGTTGAGGAAAAGCTTGATAAAATTGATATTATTGCTTCTAGAGTTGATAGACTTGCCTCTGATGTTAATCTTTTAAAATTGAAAGTTATGCCTAATAATGATATTGATAATAAGATTACTACTACAGCAAATGCCATCCAAGTTAGAATTAATGAGAATATAAGATTAATGGCTGAATTGCGTGCTAGGTGGGATAGAGAAGAAAATGAAAAACTAGCTAAAGAGAATAATGTAGCTAAAGTTTGGACTATTACCACCATTAGTAATGATAATGATTCACATGTTGCTGCACCTCCTACTATCAATGATAAAATAATTGGTGTTGGCAATGTTTCTACTCCTAGTGCAAAGCGTACAAAACTGCCTGAAATTGCTAAAACTGCTGAAACTGCTTGTGATAAAACTGCTGAAATTTTTTCCAACCTTGGGAACAATGATCCCATTGCTGTAGCTCATAATGATTTAGATTTTGATGATTGCCACATCTCTGAAGTTATAAAGTTCTTACAAAAACTTGCTAAAAGTCCCAATGCTAGTGCTATGAATTTAGCCTTTACAAAACATATTACAAATGCTCTCATAAAAGCTAGAGAAGAGAAACTAAAACTTGAAACTTCTATTCCTAGAAAGTTAGAGGATGGTTGGGAGCCCATCATTAAAATGAAATTCAATGACTTTGAATGTAATGCTCTATGTGATCTTGGTGCAAGTATTTCTGTTATGCCTAAAAAGATTTATGATATGCTTGACTTGCCACCATTGAAGAATTGTTATTTGGATGTTAATCTTGCCGATAATGTTAAAAAGAAACCTTTGGGGAGGATTGATAATGTGCACATTACGGTTAACAATAACCTTGTCCCCGTTGATTTTGTTGTCTTGGATATCGAATGCAATGCATCTTGTCCTATTGTGTTGGGAAGACCTTTTCTTCGAACTGTTGGTGCTGTTATTGATATGAGGGAAGGTAATATTAAATATCAATTTCCTCTCAAGAAAGGTATGGAACACTTCCCTAGAAAGAGAATGAAGTTGCCTTTTGATTCTATTATTAGAACAAGTTATGATGTTGATGCTTCTACTCTTGATGTTACTTGATTTGCACTTTCTGCGCCTAGCTGAAAGGCGTTAAAGAAAAGCGCTTATGGGAGACAACCCATGTTTTTACTACAGTATTTTATTTTATATTTGAGTCTTGGAAGTTGTTTACTACTGTAGCAACCTCTCCTTATCATGTTTTTGTGCCAAGTAAAGTTTCTATGTCAAAGTTGATGTTATATTTGGGATCGCTGCGCAGAAACAGCATTGCTGTCTGTCACGAATCTGGGCACAAGTCTCTGTAGAAAATTCTAAAAAATCTGCCAATTTACGAGCGTGATCCTCAGATATGTACGCAACTTTCATTAGTTTTGAGTTTTTCCATTTGAGCAAGTCTGGTGCCATTTTAAAATTCGTCTTTACGGACTGTTCTGTTTTTGACAGATTCTGCCTTTTATTTCGCATTGCCATATTTGCTATGTTGGATGAATTTCTTTGATCCACTAATGTCCAGTAGCTTTGTGCAATGTCCAGAAGTGTAAAGAATGTTTGTGTCACCTCTGAATGTGTGAATTATTAATTGTGCACTAACCCTCTAATGAGTTTGCTTGAAGTTTGGTGTGAAGGAAGTTTTCAAGGGTCAAGAGAGGAGTAGGATATACTATGATCAAGAGGAGTGAAAGCTCTAAGCTTGGGGATGCCCCCGTGGTTCACCCCTGCATATTTTAAGAAGACTCAAGCGTCTAAGATTGGGGATGCCCAAGGCATCCCCTTCTTCATCGACAACATCATCAGGTTCCTCCCCTGAAACTATATTTTTATTCAATCACATCTTGTGTTCTTTACTTGGAGCGTCGGTTTGTTTTTGTTTTTGTTTTTGTTTGAATAAAATGGATCCTAGCATTCACTTTGTGGGAGAGAGACACGCTCCGCTGTTGCATATGGACAAATATGTCCTTAGGTTTTACTCATAATGTTCAAGGCGAAGTTTCTTCTTCGTTAAATTGTTATATGGTTGGAATTGGAAAATGCTACATGTAGTAATTCTAAAATGTCTTGGATAATGTGATACTTGGCAATTGTTGTGCTCATGTTTAAGCTCTTGCATCATATGCTTTGCACCTATTAATGAAGAAATACATAGAGCTTGCTAAAATTTGATTTGCATATTTGGTCTCTCTAAGGTCTAGATAATATCTAGTATTGAGTTTTGAACAACAAGGAAGACGGTGTAGAGTCTTATAATGTTTACAATATGTCTTTTATGTGAGTTTTGCTGCACCGGTTCATCCTTGAGTTTGCTTCAAATAACCTTGCTAGCCTAAACCTTGTATCGAGAGGGAATACTTCTCATGCATCCAAAATCCTTGAGCCAACCACTATGCCATTTGTGTCCACCATACCTACCTACTACATGGTATTTCTCCGCCATTCCAAAGTAAATTGCTTGAGTGCTACCTTTAAAATTCCATCATTCACCTTTGCAATATATAGCTCATGGGACAAAATAGCCTTAAAAACTATCGTAGTATTGAATATGTACTTATGCACTTTATCTTTTATTAAGTTGCTTGTTGTGCGATAACCATGCTTCTGGGGAACGCCATCAACTATTGTTGAATATCATGTGAGTTGCTATGCATGTCCGTCTTGTCTGAAGGATCTATCACCTTAATGATTGGAGCATGCAAATTGTTAGAGAAGAACATTGGGCCGCTAACTAAAGCCATGAATCATGGTTGAAGTTTCAGTTTTGGACATATATCCTCAATCTCATATGAGAATAATAATTGTTGCTACATGCTTATGCATTAAAGAGGAGTCCATTATATGTTGTCCATGTTGTCCCGGTATGGATGTCTAAGTTGAGAATAATCAAAAGCGAGAAATCCAAAATGCGAGCTTTCTCCTTAGACCTTTGTACAGGCGGCATGGAGGTACCCCTTTGTGACACTTGGTTGAAACATGGCATTGCAAAGATCCGGTAGTCCAAGCTAAGTAGGACAAGGTGCGGGCACTATTAGTACACTATGCATGAGGCTTGCAACTTGTAAGATATAATTTACATAACTCATATACTTTATTACTACCGTTGACAAAATTGTTTCATGTTTTCAAAATAAAAGCTCTAGCACAAATACAACAATCGATGCTTTCCTCTTTGAAGGACCTTTCTTTTACTTTTATTGTTGAGTCAGTTTACCTATCTCCCTCCACCTTAAGAAGCAAACACTTGTGTGAACCGTGCATTGATTCCTACATACTTGCATATTGCACTTGTTATATTACTTTATGTTGACAATATCCATGAGATATACATGTTATAAGTTGAAAGCAACCGCTGAAACTTAATCTTCCTTTGTGTTGCTTCAACACCTTTACTTTGATTTATTGCTTTATGAGTTAACTCTTATGCAAGACTTATTTATGCTTGTCTTGAAGTACTATTCATGAAAAGTCTTTGCTTTATGATTCAGTTGTTTACTCATGTCATTACCATTGTTTTGATCGCTGCATTCATTACATATGTTTACAAATAGTATGATCAAGATTATGATGGCATGTCACTTCAGAAATTATCTTTGTTATCGTTTACCTGCTCGGGACGAGCAGAACTAAGCTTGGGGATGCTGATACGTCTCCAACGTATCGATAATTTCTTATGTTCCATGCTACTTTATTGATGATACCTACATGTTTTATGCACATTATATGTCGTATTTACGCATTTTCTGAACTAACCTATTAACAAGATGCCGAAGAGCCGGTTGCTGTTTTTGGTTTCAGAAATCCTAGTAAGGAAATATTCTCGGAATTGGACGAAATCACCGCCCAGGGTCCTATTTTTGCACGAACATCCCAGAAGACCGAAGGGAAGTCGAAGTGGGGCCACGAGGTGGCCAGGTGACAGGGCGGCGCGGCCTAGGCCCCGGCCGCGCCGGCCTGTCCTGGGCCCCTCGTGCCGCCTCTTGACCCGCCTTTCGCCTACTTATAGCCTCCGTCCCGAAACGCCCAGACCGAGCCACGATACGGAAAACCTTCCGAGACGCGCCGCCGCGAATCCCATCTCGGGGATTCAGGAGATCGCCTCCGGCACCCTGCCGGAGAGGGGATTCATCTCCCGAGGACTCTACACCGCCATGGTCGCCTCCGGAGTGATGAGTGAGTAGTTCACCCTGGACTATGGGTCCATAGCAGTAGCTAGATGGTCGTCTTCTCCTAATTGTGCTTCATTGTTGGATCTGTGAGCTGCCTAAGATGATCAAGATCATCTATCGTAATACTATATGTTGTGTTTGTCGGGATCCGATGGATAGAGAATACTATGTTATGGTGATTATCAATCTATTGTTTATGTGTTGTTTATGATCTTGCATGCTCTCCGTTATTAGTAGAGGCTCTGGCCAAGTTTTTGCTCTTAACTCCAAGAGGGAGTATTTATGCTCGATAGTGGGTTCATGCCTTCATTGACACTGGGACAGTGACAGAAAGTTCTAAGGTTGTGATGTGCTGTTGCCACTAGGGATAAAACATTGATTCTATGTCTAAGGATGTAGTTGTCGATTACATTACGCACCATACTTAATGCAATTGTCTGTTGCTTTGCAACTTAATACTGAATGGGGTTCGGATGATAACCCGAAGGTGGACTTTTTAGGCATAGATGCAGTTGGATGGCGGTCTATGTACTTTGTCGTAATGCCCGGATTAAATCTCACTATATTTATCATATCATGTATATGCATTGTTATGCCCTTCTCTATTTGTCAATTGCCCGACTGTAATTTGTTCACCCAACATGCTTTTATCTTATGGGAGAGACACCTCTAGTGAACTGTGGACCCCGGTCCTATTCTTTACATAGCATACAATCTACTGCAATACTTGTTTTACTGTTTTCTTGCAAACAATCATCTTCCACACAATACGGTTAATCCTTTGTTACAGCAAGCCGGTGAGATTGACAACCTCACTGTTTCGTTGGGGCAAAGTACTTGGGTTGTGTTGTGCAGGTTCCACGTTGGCGCCGGAATCCCTGTTGTTGCGCCGCATCACATTTCGCCACCATCAACCTTCAACGTGCTTCTTGGCTCCTCCTGGTTCGATTAAACCTTGGTTTCTTTGAGGGAAAACTTGCTACTGTGCGCATCATACCTTCCTCTTGGGGTTCCCAACGAACGTGTGAGTTACACGCCATCAAGCACAAAGCTTATTGGGCTGTTAGAGAACTAAATAAAGATCCGAAACTAGCCGGTAATAAGAGGTTGCTACAATTAAGTTCTCTAGATGAATGGAGAAGTGAAGCTTATGAAAATGCTAAACTCTTTAAAGAAAAAGTTAAGAAATGGCATGATAGAAGGATCATCAAAAGAGAGTTTAATATTGGGGATAAAGTCCTATTGTATCGGTCTCGTCTCAGATTCTTTGCAGGGAAATTACTCTCGAAATGGGAAGGACCATATGTTGTTGAGGAGGTGTATCGTTCAGGAGCAATTAAAATTAGCTCTCTCCAAGGCAATGCTACGCAAGTGGTGAATGGACAAAGACTCAAGCATTATATCTCGGGTGATTCTTATAATGTTGATGTTGATATTATTCAAGTGGAAACACCGGAGGCTTTCATCAAAGGACAAATTGACAGTCCGCCAGAACTCGACTTTGAATAGGTAACAGTACAGGTAATAAAAAGTTCGCGATTTACTTTCCGAACAATGTTTTTGCTGTTTTTGGAAAATATGAAAAATTACGAGATCGAAACGGAGTGGAGGAGACGCACGAGGGCGTGCCCCCATAGGCCGGCGCGGGCCCCAGCCTGGCCGCGCCGCCCTATGAGGACACCGCCTCGTTGTCCCCCTCCGACTCTTGTTCGACCTGGAACCTTCCTTTTGTCGTAAAAATATTTGCTATATAATCCCCGGACCCCTGGTGGTCCGTATATCGTTTTCTCGTCGTGTTTTGTTTCGAACTGTTTTCTGCCAGGATCTACTTCGGATCTAGATCCACCATGTCTTCGTCGGGAACTCAGAAGGACAGCTTCTTCGAGGACGTCGTCAACCCGTACATGAACGAGCTGAAGATGCACCCCAAAGAATTGCTGCTCGTAGATGGAGAGTTGCAGATCAAAGATGTCCAGGGTCCTAAAGGAGAAGGGAGCTTGGAAGACAGGATGGAGAAACTGGAACAGGAGGTCTTCAACTACAAGAAGATGGCTGAGCGTGAAGTGGACATCTTTCACAAGATTGTGTCTGAACTCATTGATGAACACAAGAGGGAGACTGCAAAGTTGTGGGACGATATCTTCTCACTTCACGACACCACCAACAAACTCCAAGCTCAACTCTATGATGTTCATAATCAAAACTGTGAGTATGAAAACAGGTTTAAGCGCATAAGTCATGCTGCTAGTTTCAGGTTTCCGGAGACCAAGATGTCTTTTGTTGATGGAGAGCCTCTTCCATGGAAGTCTGATGATGGCAAGGATTCGCCATCATCACCGAAGGAGTAATTCATCATCGGTATTGGCATCCCCTTGGTTTGTTCCAAGCTTGGGGGAGTGCCGCGGTATCACATCATCACTACCTTTATCTTTTACTATCAAGTAGCGTCATATCATGAGTAGGGAAGTTATCATATGGAATAGTTTGCAATGTGGAAGTATCTCTCTTAGTTGGTTATCTATGTATCTGTTGGTGTGAGTTATCGTTATGGAATATTAATGAGAAGTCTTATCATTTACTTTTTGCACACCTTATTTTAGTTTGCAATCTCCATTATATGATTACTCTTGACATTAGTATTGATATCACTTTGGGAGCATCAAGTAAATCTATTTGGTTTTGGCAAACTTAGCATTGGTCAATAGCAACAACACCCTGATGTTTAAATAAAAGAGAGAAATACACTTAGATATACTACTCTATTATCTCTATGCTAATGAGTTTAGTATTCTGAAGTTAAAATTGCTTGTGCTTATGAGAAAGATGCATGATTGTTTCTATCATATGTATATTTGTTTGTTTCCCTCAACCTTTATGCTTGCTATCAAACCTTGCTAGCCAAAAACCTGTATTGAGAGGGAATGCTTCTCATACATCCATAACCTTAGACCAAACTCATGCCATTTGTGTCCACCATACCTACCTACTACATGGTATTTTCTGCCATTCCAAGTAAATACTTCATGTGCTACCTTTAAATAATTCAAACTATACTACTCCTTATTTGTGTCAATGTTTTATAGCTCATGAGGAAGTATGTGGTGTTTTATCTTTCAATCTTGTTGGGTGGAATTTCACCAATGGACTAGTGGCACATCCGCTTATCCAATAATTTTGCAATAAGAGCTGGCAACGGGGTTCCCAGCCCCAATTAATAACTTTCATTAATAATTCTCTTCACATGTTTTGCCCTGATTTATCAGTAAGCAACTTAATTTTGCAATAGACACTCCTCCATGGTATGTGAAAGTTGGAAGGCACCCGAGGATTCGGTTAGCCATGGATTGAGAAAGCCAAGGTTGGGGGGAGTGTCATCCATAATAAAACTAAAATACATGTGTAAACAAAAGAGAAGGGGGATGATCTACCTTGCTGGTAGAGATGCCGTCCCTCATGGGAGCCGCTCTTGGAAGGTTCGTTTGGCAAGGGGGTTAGAGTGCCCGCTACCATTTGTTGACAACAACAAACACCGCTCAAAATCTTACTTTTATGCTCTTTATATGATTTCAAAACTTGAAAAGCTCTAGCACATGATTTAATCCCTGCTTCCCTCTGCGAAGGGCCTATCTTTTACTTTTATGTTGAGTCCTATTTCCCTCTATCTCAAGCAAGCAATTGAGTTGTTGTGAACCAACCATTTATGCTATGATTCAGTTAATCATGTCTTTTATACTTTCTTGTTTAGTACAAATTTTATCTGAATGAATATGACTTTGAAGTTATCAATGATTATGAGGAGATTGTTATGATTGAGAATGAAAGCCCTGCTATATAAATTCTAATATGAAAGCTTTGCTTATTAAATAAGAACAATCCGTTAGTAGTTCTCTGACCAAGAACAAAGTTTGCCATAACCATCTATGATTTCCTATGCACCTTTATTTGTGATCTCTCTTTACTTATTTCAAGTTGAGTTATATGAAGAGAATGTTTACTAGAATGTCTTGTGTGAATCAATATGATGCTTCTTGTCCGTATTCTATTTATCGACTCTTCACTCCATAAACATGTGGTCTTGTTTATCGAGCTCAGTTTCGCTTGGGGACAAGCGAGGTCTAAGCTTGGGGGAGTTGATACGTCCAATTTGCATCACTATTTTATATCATAATTTGCTGTTATTCATTGATATATTTCATATTGGGACACAATACTTATGTTATTTCATCTATTTTGCATGTTTCATCATTATTGGAGGATCGAGCACCGGAGCCAGGATTCTGCTGGAAAAAGCACCGTCGAATGCAATATTTCGGAAGATCAACTGTGGAAGGAAATTATACCAAAAATCCTATTTTTCCATGACGGAGGGAGCCAGAAGGGGGAGAAGAGGGGACCCGAGGTGGGCCCACCCCATAGGCCGGCGTGGCCCAAGGCCTGGCCGCGCCGCCCTATGAGGAGGGGGATCACAGCCCCTCTCGCCTCCTTTTCTTCGCGTACTCCTTCGTCCCGAAAACCTAAGCCACAGAGGGTACCTCACGACAGCCGCCTGCGCGGGGCGGAGAACACCAGAGAAAAGAGCTCTCCGGGCGGGAATCCGCCGGGGAAATTCCCTCCCGAGGGGGAAATCGACGCCATCGCCATCGTCATCGAGCTGGACATCATCTCCATCATCATCATCATCATCTCCACCATCTACACCGCCATCACCACCGCTGCACCTCGTCACCGCTGTAACGATTTGGGTTGGATCTTGATTGTTTGATAGGGGAAACTCTCCCGGTGTTACTTTCTACTTGTTATTGATGCTATTGAGTGAAACCATTGAACCAAGGTTTATGTTCAGATTGTTATTCATCATCATATCACCTCTGATTGTATTCCATATGATGTCTCGTGAGTAGTTCGTTTAGTTCTTGAGGACATGGGTGAAGTCTAAATGTTAGTAGTGAATTATGGTTGAGTAATATTCAATGTTATGATACTTAAGTTGTGGTGTCATTCTTCTAGTGGTGTCGTGTGAACGTCGACTACACGATACTTCACCATTTATGGGCCTAGGGGAGTGCATCTTGTATTCGGTTGCTAATTGCGGGGTTGCCGGAGTGACAGAAACCTAAGCCCCCGTTAGTATACCGATGCAAGAGGGATCGCAGGATCTCAGAGTTTAAGGCTGTGGTTAGATTTATCTTAATTACTTTCTTGTAGTTGCGGATGCTTGCAAGGGGTATAATCACAAGTATGTATTAGTCCTAGGAAGGGCGGTGCATTAGCATAGGTTCACCCACACAACACTTATCAAAACAATGAAGATTATTTAGCTACATGAAGCGAAAGCACTAGACTAAAATCCCCGTGTGTCCTCAAGAACGTTTGGTCATTATAAGTAAACAAACCGGCTTGTCCTTTGTGCTAAAAGGATTGGCCACTCGCTGCAATTATTTCTCTCGCATTTTACTTACTAGTACTTTATTCATCTATTACATCAAAACCCCTTGAATACTTGTTTGTGAGCATTTACAGTGAATCCTTCATCGAAACTACTTGTCAACACCTTCTGCTCCTCGTTGGGATCGACATTCTTACTTATCGAAGATACTACGATACACCCCCTATACTTGTGGGTCATCACCAGGTTTGCCATGATCATGCTGCAGATCCACTATCCGAAGTTGGATATGACCAACATTGTTGAAGCTTGTCATGTTAAATTGAGGAAGCGGAGAAGAAATGTCGACAAAATCAACGATGTGGTGACACCCGTAGCATAGGAATTGATTGATTATCTACTTCGGATGGATGCGGATTTCTTCTTGGAAGGACATTATGCTAATTTCATGGGCGCATCTGCGGAAGGTGAAAGAATAAACATAGATGATATTTATGAGAGTTGACTGAAAAATTATCTCTGCTGTCGAGCTTGTTTCCTGAAAAGGGGACTTGTATGTTGTTGAGACTATATTTTTTAGCCCCCAAGCGTTTCGGTTGCTATATTTTTATGTTTTATTGCTTTGCGAGGTGTTCGAACCAAGGCAAATAACTTGTAAGTTGTATATTGTGAAGATTTGTGTGTATATTGAATCTGCGGGTTGCAAGCCCCCGAGCCTGTCGAAGAAAAAGATGTATATCACCAATATCTTTACTATATTGCAGCACCGCGAGCCCGCCTCATTAAAAACCTTTCAGCCCCACTCGGTGCCCTGAAAGGAAAAGAGTGCGTCTGAAAACTCGCGGGCTTTTCAGTACATTGTATGTTTACATGTGTGACTATATTTCTGAAAACGCCTAAGCTGCTCCACGTTCCAGGGATTTGGCTCTGCAATCCCTGTCTTCTTGTCCTTTATTCTATATGCGCCTCCTTCGATTACTTCGGTGACGATGTACGGGCCTACCCATGGCGACTCGAACTTTTCATGGCTATCTTGCGTAAGCCGAAGAACCAAGTCGCCAACTTGGAAGGACCTTGGTCGCAGACGTCGACTATGGTAATTTTTCAAATCTTGCTTGTACTTGGTTACTCTTGACAGCACCTCGTCTCGAGCTTCGTCGAGTGCATCGACATCGTCCTCCAGTGCCTTTCTCGAGGTTTCTTCATTAAATTCCTCCACTCTCGGAGAATTGTGTTCTATTTCGATCGGAAGCACTGCCTCAGCTCCATGAACCAGAAAAAACGGGGTTTCTTGTTTCGCTGTATTGGGTGTCGTCCGTATACTCCATAGCACGCTAGGCAGTTCTTCTGGCCAGGTGTGTTGAGCTTTTTCTAGTGGTGTTAGCAGCCGTTTCTTTATGCCATTGCAGATGATACCGTTTGCTTTCACGACTTGACCATTGGTCTGCGGGTGCGCAACTGACGCAGAGTGTAGTTTGATGCCTACCTCTGCGCAGTATGCCTTGAATTCCTTGGAAGTGAAATTGCTACCGTTGTCCGTGACGATACTGTGTGGCACACCGAATCGAAAGACGATGCCTTTAACGAACCTGATTGCCGATGCTGCATCTGGCGATTTTATCGGTTTGGCCTCGATCCACTTAGTAAACTTGTCGACAACCACAAGCATATACACGTATCCTCCTGGCCATGCCTTGTGTAATTTCCCCACCATATCGAGACCCCATTGTGCGAAAGGCCACGACAAGGGTATTAGCATCAACTCTGCTGCCGGGGAGTGGGGTTTTGCCGTGAATCACAAGTACGTACTATGTCCTTTGCATCTTCTATCGTAGTTAACCAGTAGAATCCTGCTCTGAAGACCTTTGCTGCTATAGCTTGACTGCTTGCGTGGTGTCCACATACTCCCTCGTGCACATCCTTCAGATAACTCGCCTTCTTCGGGTGTAACACATCGCAATACTCCCGATATATTTCGCTTGTATAGCTCTCCCTTGACCACGTGAAGGCTTTGGACCGTCGAATAACTCGCCTTGCTTCCACCAGATCTTCGGGTATTTCTTTCCTTAAGATATATGCTATGTAAACCTGCATCCAAGGAACTTGTACCACCATCACCTCATGTGATTCCTCTTCATCTCCTGATGTGTTTTCTTCTGATTTTGCTGGTGACAAAGGATTAACTTGTCAATGCCTACAGATTGTAGACTAGGGTTTTGCTAGAAGTAGAGGGCAAGTAGATCTCGAAGGTTTAGGCGAAAAGTACTCGGCGATTATGAAAACTAGGGTTATGTTGACAGTAGATTCGATCCTTTCTTTGTTCCTCGACTCCCCCTTATATAGGAGGTGGAGCCGAGGGTTTCGTATTGTACAAGTTACAGAGTCCGGGACGGTTTCTAACTCGTCCCGCCAGATTACAAATAATACTTCCTATTACAACTCTAGCTTTCCTTAATACATCTTGGGCTCCCGAATCTTCTTATTCTTCGGATAGTGGGCCTTCAGTAAATCCCGGGTACTATCTATGGCAGGCCCATTTGGGATGCCTATGTCAGTAGCCCCCGAGATTTTGCTTGAATCGTAGAGTCAGGGAAAATCTCTCCCGTTTATTTTTGTTCGAGAGCTTTTATCCATACTCCTTCACATAAAATTCTATATTGTACAGGGATAATGGTAGTTGGGGCTAGTTCATCTGACGGATCAGGTACTAGTTAACTGCTCTAGTGGCAATCCGCAAAAACCTACTTCAAGATCACGTCCCCGGACATGATCTCGGGATACTGGTGTAAACTTCGACAGGTGCCGCTTAAGGTCTTACCATTCTGTCGAGTCCCAGTCAAATTTATCGGGTACCTAACGCGTCCGTTAGGATTTTTCTTCGTATCTGTTGATACGGATAAAAGTAGCAGAGCGCAGTCTTTGGCGATGCCACGCCCAACAGAACTCTATCTTCGCAAATTTGCGGCATTCAGAAATTGATCGCAACTTTGGCGTTCTGAGAATATATTGTCGAGTGCTTTTCGCCTTTGGAATAGCACATTTTATTGAGTCATATTTGATGACTTTATTTTGTCTTCCCGATGGGAGTATATGTAGAGTTATTTGTGTAACTCGAAATATACTCACTTCTTTTTCTCTATTTCTGATCAAATTCATCGGGCACGCGAACAGCGTTCCCGATGGGAGTAGCCCCCGAGGCTACAGCCAAGAACTTGTGCTTGGGTGTAGGCTCCACAGATTAGCATCCTTTGCCACTATATTTATGATCCTTCTCGATATTTTTATATTTATCGGGTGCGCGACCAGCGCTCCCGATGGGAGTAGCCCCCGAGGCTATGAACAAATTCTTGGATTTGGTCATAGGCTCTCGCCATTTCTATATTGTCATACTCGAAATTTTCTATTTTTCCAAAGTAGCCCCCGAGCATTTGGGCAAAAACTTGTGTTTGATCAAAGGCTCCAGAAGTATTCAAATGATTTGTCCTGTCGCCATTCTCTTTTTTTTTTTTTATTTTTCTTGTCGACAAACTTTCCCTTGTCAAAATCTCTTCACCTCTATGAATAGTCGAAATTTTTCTGCTTCGTGGGTCCATTTTTCTCACCACGTTGACACGTCGTGCAAGTGGGGGACACACGTCCTCCGCTTTTCCTGGCGCACGTTCTGTAACCTCGTCAATGTTGAAATACTAATTTGCCCTTGTTGCCACGTGGTAATCATCTCCTGCATTCTTTCTTCATCCAACGGTTCCGTCGGTTCACCGCACCTCTATATAAGATCCCCTTCTTCTTCCTTGAGCACTTCCGCTCGCGCCGTTCTCTGCTCTCCTCTGCAAAATCTCCCCTTGCGCTCCACTGCTCCCAAAGCTTTTCTCTTCGCAGCTGTTCTTCATTGCCATTGTTGATGCCACCGCGTCGTCTAACCAGGCACAGCACACCTGACTCCTCGATGGCCGCCGCGGATCTGGGAGCGGCGGAGTGGGAGAGGTCCAAGATCACCAACCAAGACCTCAACCTGATGAAGAAACTGGGGATTACCAAGAAGCCCAAAGCTGTGTGCTTTCCCAGTGAAGAGAGCTACCCATCCCCTCCAATGGGGTATCGGGTAAGTTTCGTTGATCATCTTATCCGTGGTCTTTCCACCCCCATTCACCCTTTTCTTCGGGGACTTCTTTATGTTTATGGTCTCCAACTTCACCACCTCACACCCAACTCTATCCTTCATATTTCTATCTTTATCACTCTTTGCGAGGCCTTCCTTGGTGTCCAGCCTAACTGGGCATTATGGAAGCGCATTTTCTTTTGTCGCCGTAATGGCTCTGCCAATGTCGCCTATAATATAGGCGGCGTTGTTATTTCCGTTCGCTCCTCTGTCAACTATTTCGACGTCAAACTCCCTGACTCCGTTCAAGGATGGCGCAAGAAGTGGTTGTACATTCGCGAAGAGAACGATGGCTGCCTCGAGGATAATATTCCTCCTTTTGACGGTGCCGAGAAAATCCTTCTTGGGACGCAGAAGCTACTGAGGAAGAAAGGACTTCGACAGAGGCCCTGATGACTCGTATCCATGAGTTGCAAAATACTCGTGGAAAAGAGTTATCAGGCATCCAGATTACTGCATACTTCCTTAGAACTAGGGTGCAGCCTCTTCAGGCTCGCAAAAACCCTTTCTGGAATTACACTGGCGATGAAGACGCAGATCGCCTGTCGACGAATTTGGAAATCAAGGATTTGGATAAACTTATCCGTAGGATTTCTTCTCTCAAGAAGAAAGACTCCATCCCATCCACTTGCCGCGTAAAGCCATACAGCGCCGCCCATGCGCTTCCCAAGGTAAATATTGTCGTGTAATTTGTCTATCGCCTTGTTTTTTGTGTTGTTATTCACTTCTGACAAACTTTCCCTCTTTTTATACAGGATCATCCAAATCTTGTTTCACTTCCTCCTCTTCCTGAAGGTGGGGAGGTCGAAGAAAGGGCTGTTGTCTCTGATGATAACCCAGATGCCCCCTCCTTCACAAATGAACCCGCAGAATCTCGAAAATCTGCGGGATCCGACGAAAAAGAGGATGTCTCTGAAGCCACTGCGTCGGCACAATCTCTTCCTCCCGCTGTTTCTCCAAGGAACAAAAGGAAAAGGGATGATGTCGAAGATTCCGGCACCTCCAAAGTTGACGAAGCTGTTCCTTCGCACCAGAAGGCCGGCTATGATCCATACCTCGAGTCTCTCATCAGTTCGTAAGTATCCTTTTTCTTGCTTACTTGTACTCGAAGATTCTTGTCTATTTTGCTTTTTATATTGTCGGCACTTGCTCGTAGTGATGATGAAGAAGAAGTACCAACTGCTGTTGTGGCTGCTCGCACGAGCACGTCACATACATTAGTTGCCTCGGAAACGGCAGTTGGAGAGGAAACTTCGCCTCCTCGACAGAACGTCGACACTGCTACTCCTCCTCCAAGCCCCCGAGCCCCTTTGTCGAAAAGGGCGAGGACGGCGATCATCTCGGAGCCTACTCTCCAATTGAGTAGCTCCTCTAACCCTCTTTTGGAGGATGTAAGTTCTTAACTTCCTTGTCATTGTTTATATTTGCTTTTGTTGATTTCTATGTACCATTATATTTTTCTCATACCGCCATTTCCTTCTATCCCCCCTTTTTTGAACAGCCTTTGATAAAGGATCTTCTTCGCATCGGTACCCAATTTGTCGGGTACCGTGAATATGCTAGTAAAGCTGAAGGTAATGCTTTACTCCTGTTGCTTCTTTTCTTTTGCTCCTTTGTTGTCGAGAGTTTTAACTATATTTATCTTCCTTGGTAGAAAAACTGGCGGAAGCCAATGAACGTGCCAACACACTTGCTCAGCAATTAGAGCAAAGTGAAAAGGCTCGCAAAGAGGCTGAGTCAAATGCTGTTGGTGCTCGAGCAGAGGCTGACAAGGCCAAGGCTGATGCTGCTGGTGTCGAAGATCTCCGGAAGAGACTTCACGATGCCGAAACTTCACTGAGTGATCATATAACTGCTCAGTCTGCTCGCGAAGCGGCGATCATCAAACGCATGAAGACACAAAGTCGTCGCTTTGTCGGTAAGCATTTGCACCATTTGCATACTCTTTTGTTTTTCCTTTTTCGCACTTATTTGTTGACAAAAATTTCTATTTTTATGTTGTCAGATAGGACCTCGCAAGAATTTGAACTTGAGGATCCCGACAACGATGTTCTTCTTGACGCCATGTCGTTCCTTGAGTTTCATGGGACGGAAGCACGTGAAGGCATGGATGAAGCCAGGGCGGGGTTGTCGAAGCTTTTCCCCTACTTCTTCCCGAAGAAAGAGGAGCCCGCAACTTTCCTTGGCCTTGCCAAGTGTTTTAATCCTCCCGAAGATCTTGGGCTGAAGATGCGCCATGAGAACATGAAGGTCGCCGTGGAAAGCACTGTTGCCCTAGTTGCTGACAGTCAACAGACTGTTGACTGGGCTAAAGTTGGCGACACGGAGCAAATAGAGCACGCAAAATGGCGATCCTTGATCAAGGCGGCAAAGCTCAACACGAAGAGGATCCTCGCTTATCTTGGGATTAAGCCATCTTCGACTCCCAGCTCTTCAAGGCCGGAGGTCTAGTTTTTGCTTTCTGTACTTCTTTTGTTGTTGTCGCCATTCTGGTCTTGGCGACAAATTCTCTACCAGTCCCTTAGGAGAACTTCTTTTGTAATGGCTATGTAAATATTCTGCAATCAATGAAATTTCTTTTGGTGCTATCTTTGATTCGGAGATTTTCTTTTTCCAGTTGATTTTTGATAATTACTCAACAAATTCTTCTCCTCCCGATGCTGCTCCCGCGTCTTCTTTGTCGAAGAAAGTAAGAAACAACGACAATTTCCTTGAAGGGTCTTCCAGCATACCTTTGTCGGAAGACTTGCAAGAACTTCGACAACAACTTCAGTCCTTGAAGAAACAATCGCTTATGCTGATGGAACAATCTCGAGAATCTTCTCAAAGGGAGAAAGTTGCGCTTCAACAAGTTCAGGATGCCATAGCTGAAAAGGACGCTGCTGTTGCTGAAGCTGACGCGGCTGCATCTCGAGAGAATTCTATGCTGCAGCTGCTAACAGATGCTAGCTTGGATATGGCGGGTAAGTTTCATTGTCTTTATCTCGCTTCTTCGTTTCCTTTGCTGCTTGCCTCCTCATTGCCCACTGAATTGTTTTATGAAACCATAGGTGCTTTTTTGGATCCTATAACTGAAGATGAACGTGTCGAGGCTCGTTCCAATGTTCTCCTTCGGCTTGCACATGAACACGGATCGACTTTTTGGGGTACACCTGAGCGGACCCGCCAAATCGTGAGATTTCAAGATCGTGCACTTCAGGTTCGCGAATATCTTGACTTTTGTACAAGGACTTTGTCTCTGGTGTATGGTACCATGTTTCCTCGCAATAAGATGCCAGAAACCCTTCCTGCATTGATGGACAAATTTCGAGATGCTCCTCGCATCCACGGCTTTGTGCGAGCCCAACTAGCTGCTGGTGCAAGGTTTGCGATGATCATGATAAAGATTTGCTACCCGAAGTTAGATGTAGGGCAAATTGTCCCAAAGTGCCTGGAGAAGATGTCGAAGAGGAAAAGAAACTTCGGCAAGTATGATGACATTGTTACTCCTGTTGCTGAAGATATGATGGATGAGCTTCTTCGGATGGATTCCGAATTCTTCGTGAAGGGTAGCTACGCTGAGCATAGTACCCGCGCTGTAAATAATGAGCGTTTGACCATAGATAATATATTGGGAAATTCTTGAAGACGAAACTTATTCCGAAATTTGTATCCTGTATAAACGAGCTATATTGTAAAGTCATTGTGTTTTATTTTTATCGCCAAGCCCCCGGGCGTTTTGATTGCAATATCTTGTATATTATAATGCGAGGTTGTCCCAAGGCAAGATAATATACATTGTGTACTATTTTGTACGGGTCTAAGCCCCCGAGCTTTTTTGCTAATCGCTATTTTGTTGATATCTCTTTTTGTTTTGGCGAGGTATTTTTACCAAGGCCGGATGCTTCTTTTGTATTTGTCGATACTGTGTTTATATATATATTGTATCATGTAGGGGAAAACCCCTGATCTTGTCGAGAAGAAGATATATAATTCCACTATCTTTATTATATTGCAGCACCACGAGCCCGCCTCATTAAAAACCTTTCCGGCCCCACTCGGTGCCCCGAAAAAGGAAAAGAGTGCGTCTGAAAACTCGTGGGCGTTTCAGTACATTGAAGCTTACAAAGGAGGACTATATTTTCGACACCTAGGCGTAGAAACGCCTGAGCTGTGCCACATTCCAGGGATTTGGCTCGTCAATCCCTGTCTTCTTGTCTTTGATTCTGTATGCTCCTCCTTCGATTACTTCGTGACGATGTAGGGTCCAAGCCATGGTGATTCGAGTTTTTCGTGACTTTTTTGGTTGAGCCGCAGAACTAAGTCACCAACTTGAAAAGACCTTGGCCGCAATCGTCGACTGTGATAGTTTTTCAGTCCTGCTGATATTTGGCGACTCTTGACAGGACTTCGTCTCGAGCTTCATCGAGTGCATCGACATCATCCTCCAAAGCTTTTCTCGATGTTTCTTCGTCATATTCTGTGACTCTTGGAGAATCGTGCTCTATTTCTATCGGCAGGACTGCTTCGGCGCCATGAACCAGAAAGAACGGTGTTTCCTGTGTCGCCGTATTTGGTGTTGTTCGGATACTCCACAACACACTTTGTAACTCCTCCGGCCAAGTATGCCGAGCTTTTTCCAATGGGCCTAGCAGGCGTTTCTTGATGCCATTGCAGATGATGCCATTGGCCTTCTCGACTTGTCCATTGGTCTGAGGATGCGCGACAGACGCAAAACTCAATTTAATGCCTACTTCTGCGCAGTATGCTTTGAACTCCTTGGACGTGAAATTGCTGCCGTTGTCTGTCACAATACTGTGAGGAACTCCAAATCTGAAGACGATGCTTTTCACGAACTTAATCGCTGACGCGCCGTCCGGTGAATTTATCGGCTTTGCTTCGATCCATTTTGTAAACTTGTCGACAGCAACAAGCATATACTCATAACCTCCTGGCGAAGCTTTGTGTAGTTTTCCCACCATGTCGAGACCCCATTGAGCAAAGGGCCAAGATAATGGGATTGGCATAAGTTCTGCGGCAGGAGAGTGAGGTCTTGCCGCAAATCTTTGACACGCGTCGCAAGTGCGCACTATTTCCTTTGCATCTTCGATTGCTGTGAGCCAATAGAATCCTGCTCTGAAAACCTTTGCCGCGATGGCTCTGCTGCTCGCATGGTGTCCGCATATCCCTTCATGCACGTCCTTTAGGATGATCCTTCCTTCTTCGGGTGTAACACACCGTTGTAGCACACCCGAAATACTGCGTTTGTACAGTTCCCCTTTTACCATAGTGAAAGCTTTTGATCGCCTAATTATTCGCCTTGCTTCGACTGGATCGTCGGGTATGACTTTCCTTAGGATGTATGATATGTAGGCCTGCATCCATGGAACTTGTACCATCATGACTAGTTCTTGCTCTTCTTCTTCTTCTCTGTGTCCTTGGTGACAGTCGAGGTTTTCTCTTTCTTCTCCTTTTTTGTTTTTGCTGGCTTTGTTGATCTTTCGCTTATCTCTTCCCAAAACACACCTGGAGGGATTGCGAGGCATTGTGACCCGATGTTTGCGAGAACGTCGGCTTCATCGTTGCTCATCCTGCTGATGTGGTTTACCTCACAACCATCGAATAGCTTCTCCAGCTCATTGTACACCTCCTTGTATGCTATCATACTCTCGTTGACTGCGTCGCATTGGTTCATTACTTGCTGTGCTACCAACTGTGAGTCGCCGAAAATTTTCAATCGGGTTGCACCGCAAGCTTTCGCCATCTTCATCCCGTGTATGAGAGCTTTATTCTGCTTCATTGTTAGATGCGTTTGGGAACGTCATCCGCAGAACATACTTCAACTTGTCGCCTTCAGGTGAAACTAATATCACGCCTGCTCCAGCACCTTCCAATCTCTTGGACCCGTCGAAGTTCATGGTCCAAGTCCTCGATAAATCTGGGGGTCCCGTGTTTTGTAGCTCCATCCACTCTGCAATGAAATCTGGTAAGACCTGTGACTTTATTGCTTTTCTTTTTTCATACGTGATGTCCCGAGGGGAAAGTTCTATTCCCCAAAGGGAGACACGACCCGTAGCTTCTGGATTGTTCAGTATATTTGATAAGGGAGCTTCATTGACCACTATTATCGAGTGAGCCGAAAAATAGTGCCGCAATTTTCTTGCTGTCGTGAATACTCCATATGCTAGCTTTTGATATTGCGGGTATCGCTGTTTTGACGGCGACAGATTTCGCTGATGAAATATACTGGCCGTTGAACTCCATGAAGCTTGCCTTCTTCTTCTCTCTCGACTACTAGGGCCGTGCTGACCACCTGAGGTGTGGCTGCAATGTACAATAGGAGGGGTTCTTTCTTTTGGCGCCACCAGTATCGGTGGTGTCGAAATTGCTCGCTTGAGATTCTCGAAAGCTCTGTCTGCTTCCTCGTTCCATTGGAATTTTTCCCCTTGCTTGATCAACGCATAGAACGGCAGCGCCTTTTCTCCTAGCCTGGCGACGAATCTACTTAAAGCTGCGACTCGCCCCGTTAGCTGTTGTATTTCTTTCAGCTTTGTTGGCTTTCTCATAGTAACGATGGCCTGTATTTTTTCGGGATTAGCTTCGATCCCCCTTGCTGATACTAAGAACCCGAGAAGTTCTCCTGCGGGAACTCCAAAGGAGCATTTTGTCGGGTTCAGCTTGAGGCAGAACTTATCGAGGTTGTCGAAGGTTTCCTTCAGATCTTCGATCAACGTTGACCCTTTCTTTGATGTTATTACGACATCGTCGATGTAGACTTGTACATTTTTCCCAATCTGTGTTGCTAGGCATTTCTGCATCATCCGCCGATATGTTGCTCCCGCGTTTTTCAGACCAAAGGGCATTGTTTTGTAGCAAAACACGCCATAAGGTGTGATGAACGCTGTCTTGGCTTCATCTTCTTCTAATCTGATCTGGTTATAACCAGAATATGCGTCCAGGAAGGAAAGACGTTCGCATCCTGCCGTGGAGTCGATGATTTGATCGATCCTTGGGAGGGGAAAGTGATCCTTGGGACAATGTTTATTGAGACACGTAAAGTCGACGCACATGCGAAGGACTATTGTGTGTTTCTTCGGCACCATCACTGGGTTAGCTACCCATGTGGCTTCTGTAGATATTTCTCTGATGAACCCGGCATCTTTGAGTCGATCTATTTCTGATAACATGGCTTTGCGGCTAGGTTCCGAAAAACGCCGCAAAGGTTGCTTTACTGGTCGTGCGAGAGGATCCAAATTGAGGTGGTGCTCGGCAAGTTCCCTGGGTACTCCTGGCATGTCGGCTGGACACCATGCGAAGATTTTCCAGTGCTCACGGAGGAACTCGACGAGCGCGCTTTCCTATGCGACATCCATGTTTGCGCAATGGACGTCGTTTTCTTTGGATCTGTCGGGTGGATCTGTACCTCTTTTGAATCTTTATTTATATTGAAAGTTGGCTCCTTAGAAGGTCTTCCTACCTCAGGCAGCACATCATAATCAGTGAACCTAGGTGCCGCATATTCTGCTTGCATCCCGAAAGTTTCTGACAGTCGATGAAAATCTTTGTCGCATTTATCGGACGCAAAGCCCTTTGATTGTGATAGGTCCCTTAGGCCCAGGCAACCTCCACAATATGTATAATGCGGCACTGCCATGAACCTGGCGTACGCTGGTCGTCCCAACAAAGCGTGATATTGCGACGGGAAATCCACCACTTCAAACTCTAAATTTTCTATCCTGTAGTTTTCTCGGGTTCCAAACTGAACGTCGAGGTTGATCTTGCCCAATGGGTAACTTGGCTTCTCTGGTGTAATCCCGTGGAAGCGTGTGTCAGTTGGCTTCAGATTTGCTAGGGATATGTTCATCTTCCTCAATGTATCTGCGTACATGAGGTTTAAGCTGCTGCCGCCGTCTATGAAAACTCTCGACACATCAAAACCAGCGATTACTGCGGGTAAGATGAGTGCCGATTGCCCTGGTCGAGGAACTTGCTGCGGATGATCTGCGATCGTGAAGCCGATATCTTGCCCCGACCAATTTAAGTACTCGACTGTTGGTGGAGGCATCTTTTCTGCCATGAACACTTGTCGGGATATTACCTTCTGCGCCCTGTTGGACGGCCTAGCTTTCTGAATCATCGAGACCACACCGTTAGAGTTGGGGTCAACATATGGAGGTGGATGTGGTGCTGCCGCAATTCTAAGCTGGTGTCGATTTTCTTCGGTAATTGCGGGAGGAGGTGGGAGGTGAATCTCGCTCCTTGGCTCCCGAGGATTTCTGTTACTTGCTTGAGTTTGCGATTCCTGCGGCTCGCAGCATTGCTTGAAAATTGCGGCAGTCTTTTGTAGATGTCCTGACTGCCTCTTTCCATTGTTGTCGAGGTAAAAGTGCATTTGACACGGACCGTTCATCATCTCCTCGGGAGACACGTAAGGTCTTTGAATCCTTGGTCCACTATTTTGTCTGTTGCCGCGAAAATCACCTCTATTGTCGCCTTGTTGCTCATTGCTCCTTTGATAATCATCTCGACTATTTCCACCAGGATTTCCTCGAAAACCAGCCGATATGTGGCCGGGAGCATCGTTGTTGTAGAACTGGCGAGAAAATCGCCTTCTATTTTGATAGTTTCGACTACGATCCTCTTCTGGCGACCTGTGTCGTTTGTTGTATATTGCGTCTTCTCCATCTGCCCACTTGTTAGCGATTTCCATCAATGCTGAGATTGTCTTGGGATTAGTTCTCCCCAAGTCCTCGACGAAGTCTGCTCGTCGGATTCCTGCCACGAACGCATCTATTGCCCTCTCGTCAGATATGTCTTCTGCCGAGTTTTTGATAATGTTCCACCGCTGTATATATTTTCTCATCGACTCGTCATGTTTTTGTCGACACGCTCGTAATTCTTCCAACGACGCGGGTTTTTTGCAGGTGGATCGGAAGTTCTTCACGAAGATGTCCTCAAAGGTTTCCCAGCTGTCGATGGAGTTCAAGGGGAGTTTCTTTATCCAAGATCTTGCGGCACCACTCAGGTGAACTTGGATACTTTGCATAGCTGTTGCTCTGGTTCCTCCTACCAGCTTCACCATCTCGAGATAATCCACGAGCCAATCCTCGGGATCTTGCAGGCCGTCGAACTTCTTGAAATTCTCGGGTAACTTGAACCCTTTTGGGACTCGAGTTTTTCGCACTCTTCTCGTAAAGCACGGGAGCCCACACATATCTTCGTCGGCAAGCTCTGGCGAGTACTGACGTCCCTCCTTTCTTGTCGCGCTCTGTCCACCCTTACTTGGACTGCTGTGTCTCTTGCTCCACTTGCTCTTGGTGGGTCTTGAACTGCTGCAGCAGGTCGTGGACTATTTTGCCTAGGATTTTCTTCGGGAGGCGTTGTTGCAAACGCTGTTCCCATAACTCCTACTCCAGCCATCGCCATATTGAACAATGGTTCTCTCGGGTCTCCAGCAGGTGGTCTGGATGCCAAGATGTAAGCTTGTGTTGCCATGTAACCTGCCTCTGGCGTTTTGGGATGATATTTCCTCTTTCATCAATCGACATAAAGGACATGTCGAGATTTTGGATTATGTTTCCTCTCTCTGCTTCGGGTATGTTTTGCAGCCGAGACATTGCTCTCCTCCGAGCTTCTCTGTGACTATCTCCCGAAGTTCTAGATTGTCGACTTAAATCTGCTCGGCGTCGCTTGATGCGAAGCGCTTCTTTTCTCCTATTCGGGATGCTGTCTGTTTTTCCAACTCTCTGCTTACTCGAGCAAGTCTATATTGATATGCTTGAAGTTCTTGTGTAGCGGTGGTGGTCATAGGTTCTGAACCATCCATGGCTTTCGCGGCCCTATCCCACGCGCTTTGCGGGAGCTGTACTCTTGCGCGAGTTGTGGATCCAGGATATTTGGTGCCTAGACCATGTCTGAGATCGCGGGATCGACGTATGGATTTCCCAATTCGTCGAAAGCCTCTGATGTTTGCGGGTCTGATGTGCCTGCCCCTTCTACCACATAGATCTGATGATATTTTGTGCATTGATTTTTGTCGGGATGGTGACACCATCATATAGAGTGGTGAAGACCTTTCCGATGGCACAGACTTGTCGATGAAGTTGAAGCTGTCGACGCTTTCGGAGTCGCTGCTTATAAAGGAGTCCGCAGATGACTCGAAGGATGTGTTGCTGAAGATCTTGGCGAGCTTTCCGCTTGCCTTGTTGTCACAAGTATGTCGACGAAAACTCCTCGTCGTCGACGAAAAGTTGGAGTCGGCCGCTGAAAATTCCGACGAGATCGGAACTTCGGACGGTAGGATCCTTCCTTGTTGACGCCAAATCGGAATTCGAACGTCATGACGATGGGCTCCTCCAGATAGGCACATGCATCCATACGGGAGGGCGGGTGAGGAATAAAATTGAATAGATCAGTTTTTCCCTTGTTACCTCGATCCATCGCGTTGTTTGCTGTTGATGAAGTCGAAGATCTTGAACGTGCCATCGAGATCGGATCCTTGCAGCCTCTAATCCCCACGACGGCGCCAATTGACAAAGGATTAACTTGTCAATGCCTACAGATTGTAGACTAGGGTTTTGCTAGAAGTAGAGGGCAAGTAGATCTCGAAGGTTTAGGCGAAAAGTACTCGCGATTATGAAAACTAGGGTTATGTTGATAGATTCGATCCTTTCTTTGTTCCTCGACTCCCCCTTATATAGGAGGTGGAGCCGAGGGTTTCGTATTGTACAAGTTACGAGTCCGGGGTTTCTATCCCGCCAGATTACAAATAATACTTCCTATTACAACTCTAGCTTTCCTTAATACATCTTGGGCTCCCGAATCTTCTTATTCTTCGGATAGTGGGCCTTCAGTAAATCCCGGGTACTATCTATGGCAGGCCCATTTGGGATGCCTATGTCACTGGAGCCCCCCGAGTCTTTCTCGAGCTTCTCCTTTTTCTTTGGCTGTTTCTTCGCCTTAGTTGACCTTTCCTTTATCTCCTCCCAAAATACGCTGGGTGGTATTGCTAAGCATTGCGACCCGATGTTTGCCAGAATATCGGCTTCATCGTTGCTGAGTCTGCTAATATGATTCACTTCACACCCATCAAAGAGTTTCTCGAGTTCGTTGTATACCTCCTTGTATGCTATCATGATGTCATTGACTGCGTCGCACTGGTTCATCACCTGTTGAGCCACCAGTTGGGAGTCGCCGAAGATTTTTAATCGGGTTGCACCGCAGGCTTTCACCATCTTCATCCCATGTATGAGTGCTTCATACTCCGCCTCATTGTTAGACGCGTTAGGAAACGTCATCCGCAGCACATATTTCATCTTATCTCCTTGAGGTGACACTAATATCACGCCTGCTCCAGCTCCTTCTAACCTCTTGGACCCGTCAAAGTTCATGGTCCAGGTTCTCGACAAATCTGGGGTTCCCGTATTTTGCAGCTCCATCCACTCCGCGACAAAGTCTTGTAAGATCCGCGACTTTATTGCTTTTCTTTTTTCATACGTGATGTCCCGAGGGGAAAGTTCAATTCCCCAAAGGGAGACACGACCCGTAGCCTCTAGATTGTTTAATATGTTTGATAAAGGAGCCTCGTTGACCACTATTATCGGGTGTGCCGAAAAATAGTGTCGTAATTTTCTTGCAGTTGTAAACACTCCATACGCCAACTTCTGATACTGCGGGTACCGCTGTTTTGAAGGCGATACCACTTCACTGATAAAATATACTGGCCTTTGAACTCCATGAAGTTTCCCTTCTTCTTCTCTTTCGACCACCAGTACCGTGCTGACCACCTGAGGTGTGGCTGCGATATATAACAGGAGAGGTTCCTTTTACTTAGGGGCCACCAATATTGGAGGTGTCGAGATTGTGTGCTTGAGGTCCTCAAAGGCTCTGTCTGCTTCTTCGTTCCACTCGAACTTTTCCCCTTGCTTGATCAAGGCGTAAAATGGCAACACCTTTTCTCCCATCCTGGCGACGAATCTGCTTAAGGGTGCGACTCGCCCAGTTAACTGTTGTATTTCCTTTAGCTTAGTTGGTTTCCGCATTGTTACAATGGCTTGAATTTTCTCTGGGTTAGCCTCGATTCCTCTTGCTGACACCAGAAACCCGAGAAGTTCTCCTGCAGGGACGCCAAAAGAGCACTTCGTCGGGTTCAGCTTGAGGCAGAATTTGTCGAGGTTGTCAAAATTTTCCTTGAGATCCTCGATCAAGGTTGATCCCTGCTTTATTGTTATGACGACATCGTTGATATACACTTGAACGTTCTTGCCAATCTGCGTGGCAAGACACTTCTGCAACATCCGCTGATATGTTGCTCCCTTGTTTTTCAGCCCAAAAGGCATTGTTCTATAGCAGAACATGCCATAGGGTGTTATGAAAGATGTTTTGACTTCATCTTCTTCTTTTAGTCGGATCTGGTTGTAACCAGAATATGCGTCCAGGAAGGAAAGACGTTCACAGCCTGTCGTGGAGTCAATAATTTGATCGATCCTCGGGAGGGGGAAGTGATCCTTTGGGCAATGTTAATTGAGACACGTGAAGTCGACGCACATGCGAAGGACCTCTGTGTTTTTCTGCGGGACCAGCACTAGGTTAGCTACCCATGTGGCTTCTGTGTGTAGCTCCTTTATAAACCCTGCTTCTCTGAGTCGATTAATTTTTGACAGCATAGCTTTGCGGTTAGGTTCCGAAAAACGCCGCAAAGGTTGTTTGATTGGTCTAGCCATTGGATCCAAATTAAGAGGGTGCTCGTCAAGTTCCCTAGGTACTCCTGGCATGTCAGCTGGACACCATGCAAAGATTTCCCAGCGCTCACGGAGGAACTCGACGAGCGCGCTTTCCTATGCGAGATCCATGTTTGTTGCGATGGCTGTCGTCTTTTTGGGATCTGTCGGGTGAATCTGCACCTCCTTCGAATTTTTGGTGGTATCAAAGGTCGGCTCCTTTAGCGGCCTCCCTCCGTCTGGCAGCACGTCGTAATCAGTTGTTAGCCTTGACGCCATATATCCCGCTTGCATCCCAAAAGTTTTTGACAGCCGATGGAAATCCTTGTCGCACATATCCGCTAGCGCGAAGCTGCCTTTTACTGTGATTGGGCCCTTGGGTCCGGGAAGTCTCCATAAAAAGTATGTGTAGTGTGATACCGCCATAAACCTGGCATATGCGGGTCGTCCTAGTAAACCATGGTACTATGACGGGAAATCCACGACTTCGAACTCCAGTTTCTCTCTTATGTAATTCTCTCGGGTTCCAAACTGAACGTCGAGGTTGATTTTTCCCAATGGATAACTTGGCTTGTCCAGTGTAATATCATGGAAGCGCGTGTCAGTTTGTGTTAAATTTGCCAAGGATATATTCATCTTCCTCAATGTATCGGCGTACATGAGGTTTAAACTGCTGCCTCCATCTATGAACACCCGTGAAACATCGAATCCTGCAATCACTGCCGGTAAGATCAAAGCTGACTGCCCTGGTCGAGGGACTTGCTGCGGGTGGTCCACTATGGTGAAGCCAATGTCCTGTCCCGACCAATTCAGGTACTCGATTGTTGGTGGAGGCATCATTTCTGCCATAAAGACTTGTCGCAAAATCACTTTCTGAGCTCTATTGAAAGGCCTGCCCTTCTGGATCATCGCCACCGCACCATTGGTGTCGATATAAGGACCATTAGTTGGAGCTGCCGCTAATTGTAACTGGTGTCGTTTTTCGTCCATAATTGCGGGAGGTGGAAGATGGATCTCACTCCTTGGCTGTGCATTGGAATGCACTGCGTATCTATGCAGTGCCTGGAAAGTTCGGCAATCCTTCTGAAGATGCCCCGACTGCCTCTTTCCGTTGCTGTCGAGAAAGATGTGCATTTGGCATGGTCCATTCAAGAGATCTTCGGGTGACACATACGACCTTTTGAACCTTGGTCCATTATTTTGCCTGTTGGGACGGGGACCATCCCTATAATCGCTACGCTGTTCACCGCTCTTTTGATAATCGTCTTGATTATTTCCACCACTATTTCCTCGGAAGCCAGCCGATATTTGGCCGGGACCGTCATAATCTGAGAACTGACGAGAAAAGCGACGTCTATTTTGAATGTTTCGGTTACGATCGTCCTCAGGAGACCAATGCCATTTGTTGTGAACGGCATCTTCTCCGTCTGCCCAGCGATTCGTTATTTCCATGAGTTCTGCTATTATTTTGGATTAGTCCTTCCCAAGTCCTCGACTAAGTCCTTCCTTCGGATCCCAGCAACAAACGCGTCTATCACTCTTTTGTCAGATATGTTTTCTGCCAAATTTTTGATAATGTTCCACCTCTGGATGTACGTCCTCATTGACTCATCGTACTTCTGTTTGCATGCCCGTAGCTTCTTTATTGATGCAGGTTTCTTGCATGTAGAGAAGAAATTTTTCACGAACATGTCCTCAAAAGTTTCCCAACTGTCGATAGATCCAGGCGGTAACTTTTTTATCCATGAGAGTGCTGCTCCACTTAAGTGCACCTGGATACTCTGCATGGCAGTTTCTTTGGTTCCTCCCGTCGATTTTACTGTCTCCAGATAGTCGACTAGCCAATCCTCGGGATCTTGCAGGCCATCGAACTTTTTGTAGTTGTCGGGCAACTTGAAACCAGATGGGACCCGTGTTTTGCGAACTCTTCGGGTGAAGCAAGGGAGCCCGCACATATCCTCCTCGTCAACCTCTGGTGAATGCCGACATTCTCTACTTTCTTGTCGCGCCCTGTCGACCCGCGCCTGTGTCGCTGTATCTCTTGCCGCGCTTGCTCTTGGAGGGTCATGTACTAACACTGTGGGTCATGGAATATTTTTCCTTGGAGCACTTTCGGGAGGTGTACTTGTGCTCGCGAACGCTGTTCCCATAACTCCAACTCCTGCTATAGTCATGTTGTACAATGCTTCTCTTGGATCTCCTGGAGGTGGCCTGTTCGCCAGTATAAAGGTCTGAGTCGCCATGTATCCAGCTTCCGGTGTTTTGGGAATAATGTTTCCCCTTGTATCAATTGACATAAAAGACATGTCAAGATTTTGGATCAGATTCTCCCTCTCGCCTTCAGGTACATTCTGCAGCCTAGACCTTCCCCTATTACGGGCTGCTCTGTGATTGGATTCTGAAGTTCCTGAATGTCGGCTGAGATCTGCCCTTCTTCGGCTTGACGCAGAAGCTGCGGCTCTCCTCCTATCAAGCTCGGCCTTCTGTTTTTCGAGTTCTTGTCCAGCACGGGCGAGTTTATATTGGTACGCTTGCAACTCTTCGGCTGTGGCAGTCGTAGTCATCGGCTTTGTGCCATCCATGGCTTTTGTCGCTCTGTCCCAAGCCGCTTGCGGAAGTTGCACCATCTGTCTCTTTGCAGTCCCGACATACTTGGTGCCTAAACCTCGCATAAGATCAGCGGGATCGATGTATGGATTTCCCAAATCATCCAAAGCCTCTGACGTCTCCTCCTGTGGGCGACTCGTTTCTCCAATTACATAAACTTGATGATATTTTGGAGTTTGATTTCCGTCGGGGTTGCTGACACCGTCGCATAGATCGATGAAGATCTCCCGAACAGAAGTAGATTTGTCGATGAAGTCGAAACTGTCGACGATGTCTGAGTTGCTGCTTATATTGGAGTCCGCAGACGACCCGAAGGACATGCTGCCGAAGATCTTGATGAGTTTTCCGCTTGCCGCAGACTCGACGAAGCGTGGCGACGAGATCTCCTCGGCGCCCATCTTGAACGATGACGACGATTTCGAAAAATCAGAATCGGCCGTCAACGATCCCGACGAAACCGGAATCTCGAGACGATGCGGTCCCTCTTTTCCAACGCGGAAGTGGAACCTCCCGAACGTCATCTCCGTAGGCTCCTCCGGATACGCATATGCATCCACACGGGAGGGTGGGTGAGTAACAAAATCGACTAGATCGGTTTCGATCTGTTTACCTCTGTCCATCGCATTGCTTGCCACCGAAGATGTCGACAATGTTGAACGTGCCATCGAGATCAGCTCCTTGTCGCCTCTAATTCCCACAGACGGCGCCAATTGACAAGGTATCGACTTGTCAATGCCTACGAATTGTAGACTAGGGTTTTCGGGAAGTAGAGGGCAAGTAGATCTCGAGGGTTCAGCCGAAAAGTACTCGACTGCTAGAAAACTAGGATTATGTTGACAATGAATCGATCCTCTCTTTCTCCCTCGACTCCCCCTTATATAGGAGGCGGAGCCGAGGGTTTCGTGAAATACGAGTTACAAAGACCGGGAGACTCTTTGAGTTCGTCCCATAATAGTCACAAGTCATTATTCCTAATACAACTCTATCTTTCCAAACCATTACTTAACTGGGCTTCCGGGCTCCATAAACTTCGGGTCATGGGCCTTCAGTAAACCCCGGGTACCATCTTCGTCAGGCCCATTGGGGATGCCTGTGTCAATGGCGAAGAGGAGTGCGTGAAGGGGACGAGGAAACGTTGCCTCCTTAAATAGAGAAGAAGTTAGTGGGCCAAAAACCGCTCGGCCCACGTCGCTTCGGCTGGTGGGCCGCCACGTGGCACTGAGGTACACACGCTTCTGGGCGCTGCCACACGAAGGGCCACATGGATCCGGTGCGGCACATTGAATGTGCGCGATCGGGAGACGAGGGATTTGACCCCTGACACTGGCGCGTCAGACACAGTGCGCATGTCACTGACGAGCGCGGTTTTCGAGTTATTCTCGACTTCATCGAGGTGAGATTAATGGCAAAGGAACCGACAAACGATGCCGGAAAGCTCTGATGAGTTCGGTTAACTAAAGTAAGTTCGGAAAAACACCGGATAAGTTTAAGTTGAAACCGGAAGGATTAATCCGGTACGTTTGAGATGGGAACCTGGCATGGTCCGTCGGAAAGATCAGTCGGACCGCACCAGCTTCGGCGACTAATGTCGGGGGGATGGCCCCCGGTAGGCCAAGATCCTGGCAAATATGCCATGATTAAGCATTTGTGTACCGGATTAAAGGTTAATTCGGATGCTCAAAGTTAAGTGAGAATTGTGCTAAGTAAGTACAAACCGGTATCCCAGGAGGGGTATACCGGAATACGGTAAACATAAGAGGTTGAGACACAAGGCAAAGATGTCGGGCTCTAAGGTAAAGATACCGGAGAACCGACATAGGCTCAACTGTAGCATGTCGGCATTCTAGTCAAAGATTCCACCAAGGACTAAAGGACAAAGATGAGCGAAGCACTTCAGCTTTAATTGAAGCCTTGGCGCCAAAGCAGAAGGTGACGTAAAAGATACCGGACGAGGTCATCAGTCCCTGATTAAAGACAGAACCAGCATCAGCAAGGCCAAAGAAGCATTATAAAGTAGCTTAGCTCATCAAAGATTCCATTAGGGTTTCTTCCCTTGTAAGCCACCTCTCCCCTATATAAGGAGAGGAGGCACACCCCCGCGGGGGAGATCGGGCAAGTAGCAAGTAGAACTGGTTGTGTACCGTACGTTCGTCAACCTCTGGCCATCGGCCAAGTTCATCAATACATACTAGATTCTTTTTCCACTTCCCCTGTTAACCAAACCCTCCCCCGGATCCTCTAGCGCACATTCGGCCCCAACTTAAGCCATCCCATGGCACATGCTGTTCAACCACGACGACAGTTGGCGCCCACACCGTGGGGCCAGCAGCTGCGCTTGCTGGAGTTCATATCCGGGCGGGCCTCCTCACCGTTTCCGCCGAGCGTGTGGTTTCTGGTCTCGCCAGCGCCTCGGCTCGCTGTATTTCATCAACGACAACGCGGGGTGCTTCGCCAACGGTGGACTTTTCTCCAAGAACGGCCACCTCTTCGAGTTCGGCACGCACCGCATCTACTTCGGCACCGTGCCAGAGCGCCAGTACCCATCGCTGGTGCTTGTGGTGCCGGATCCGCCAAGGCCTACAACAGCACGTGGGGCGCGCCCTACCGCGCCGCCGGCAGCGCCGAGGTGATGATGGTTGGTGCAGGTGGCACTGGCAAAGAAGCTGCTGAGGAGGGCGCTACGTAAACCAAGTCCGGGCGTACGGCGAAGCCACGCCCATCGCGCCAGCGGCAGCAACTCCGCTTCAAGCTGCTATGAGCGTGTTGGCCACGCCCATCGCGCACAACGCAGATGCCGCGGCCACGCAGGTCGAGCTGGAGGCGCACCGGCAGACGCTGCTTACCGGCGGAGCGGACATCATCCGAGCCCAGCAGGATCTCAACCTAACCCTCCGTGAGTATAATGCAACACATGGCTTTGCTTCCGTTAGCGCAAACCCCGCTAGGGTACCAGGCAACCGGCTTAAGGCTCATAACTTAGATCAGGATCTGCGCCGGGAAGTTCTTTCCGGTAACACAGTGTCGGTATCTTTGGGACCGGTAGAAAAACATAAGTACAATAGTCCGGATAAAACAATAAAAGCTGATAGGGCTGCAGTAGAAGCATGTGAGTCACTATCAGGCGAGACCTTAGCAAAACAACAAGATCGAGTAAGAGAGTTACTTGACATGATTGAGGCACAGAATGCTGAGCTGGATCGAATCAACAAAGCCGCTGCAGCATCTAAATCGATTCGCTCGGGAAAGAATGCCGGAAGCAAGTCGCATGGGCAGGCTTCTTCCCCCCATCCTAACAGAAGAAGACAAAAAGATGCAAACACATAGCAAATGACTGTGTATGATCCGGTTTTGGCCGGAAAACAAAAAGCCGGGCAAGATGATGCCGGCAGAAAAAGCCAAGGGGCAGGCCGTGACTATGCCGAAATTGGCTATGCCGGAAACGCTTATGCCGGTAAAGATGAAACCGGGCAAAATTATCGAGCGGCCAGAGCAGCATGCGCCGATGAGGAAATGCCACCACCGAGGTACCAAAGAGGAAAGGTGTAAGGGTATATTGCCCCTATGTGTGGTTTTGGTAATTAATGACAACCCCTATGGACTAATGTTTTCATTGAGTTCATATGAAGGAATATTCCATAGGTACTACTTGTACTCCATGTGTTGGATTCAAGTATGGATGCCATGAAGATAAAGGTATACCTTGTGTATTGGCATCAAGATCATCGATTTGAATATATAAATTCCTCTTTGGGACAATGGACCACAAGTAAAAAATGTAACAATGGAGGCAAATTCACAAAACTATATGTATGTGTGGTCACCGTGGTGACCACATCTCTCACCACTCACCACCCCGGAGATTCGTGCAAACAATAAGAATTTGCCTCCATTGTTACATTTTTTACTTGTGGTCCATTGTCCCAAAGAGGAATTTACACAAATAGCTTTTTGATGGTCCAACTGTAGTCCTGTCATGGACCACTGTCGCCCCGTACGTGTACCGGACACAGGCGTGGACCGCCATTTCCACCCACCGCACTCAACATCGCCCACGTTATAAAGCCCATCATTCCCGGCAGATCCAACCCACACCGACCAGCACCTCCGGCCAGAGCTAACCGCATCGTCCACCCCGACCAGCAGCTCAGATTCCACCAGCGACCCACGCACCGCCGCAATTGGAGGCCACGCACGTGGATCCCGCCAGCGAGATTAAGCCTGGCCCGTCCGGGCCGGCGCGTCGCCGTGTCCCCTGCGCCCTTCCTCCGCCTTCGCTGGCTCGCGGCCCCCTTCTCCCTTCCTCACCTCCGCCTCGATTTCCAGATCGACGGGCAGCTCGGAGCCACCCCTGCCCCCTTCCTCCGCCTCCGCTTCGAGTGGCCCGCCCCTCCCTGCCACGGGATCCTCCGGCGGCGGCCCGGCCCTCCCCTGCCGCGGGGTCGTCCGGCGGCGGCCCGGCCCTCCCCTGCAGCGGGGTCGTCCGGCGGTGGCCCGGCCCTCTCCTGCAGCTGGCCCTGCTCCTGTTGGCGGCGAGCACGTGGAACCAAGGCGGCGCGCCCGGGAACAACCGGGGGCGAGCTGGGAGACCTGGCAACCATGCAGCGCGCGACGGAGTTCCAGGACGCCGCCGGGAGACCGGGGCGGGGTAGCAGTTAGGATGCCGAAGGCGGGGTAGCGGCGCGGGATCCCGGAGGTCCCTCAAGCTCCTGACCCCGCTGCCACCTGCCGAGCTCTCCGGCCGACCGGTCGTCCTCCTCTGCCCTCCCCTCCACGGTCCCAGCGTGATGGAAACATCCCAGCTTCCGTGCGTTCTTCCGTCGAGGCAGCGTCCGGGGATGCTCGCTAGTGAGGGCACACACAGGCGTCAGCGGCGAAGCACTGATTAATTGGGTAACCGATTAGTATCCAAGTACAAATTAGTGGACGTACTGGTTGCTTGACTGAACTTTTACTATGAAAATGTTAGTTTCAGTCGAATTACTTGGACGCTTGGCTGAATTAGTTCCAGTTGATTCACATCCCTCTAGAGTGCTAATTTTATCTTTGAATTTAAGTGAAAGCGGCAGTTCATGCACTTCCGTCTTGTTGTATTTATAGAAGAAGATTTCTGTTGTGCTGAACTTCTGATGGGAAAATTGGTTATTTACCCAAAACTTCATCAGCCTTTGATCATCTACCCAAAGTTCATTGTACATTGGTAAAATACCCACTAGAGACTTGAAACTAAAAACCAATTACACCAGGACCCTAATTAAAGTTGGGCAACGGAAATTTTGGTGTATCCGGTTTAATCATCAGATTGATATGACCTCCCTAACCAGTTCAGCGTTCGTATGCACCTCTGCTCCGTCAGCAGATCAATCACCTCAACGTCCACTATTGAGAGACGCCTAGCAGCCATCCCGACGCTGTCCGCCCTTCATCAACATCGTCAGCTCGTGACCACCTCCTGACGTCCTGACGTCGTGTGCCTCGCCCCTACATCCTGCCGCCGTGCCCGCCAAAATCATCGTCTCAGTTTCCCTCAAGTGTTTCCACTGAATCAATCATCAACAGTGATTTGCAGCTAAGCAAATGTCTTTTGGTAGTTTGCACAAGCACCCTGCCCGCCCAAACTCCATGGTAATTAATCAAGTTCCAATCGATCTGAGCTCTATATATCCACCTCTCCAAGGGGCATCTAACTGAACAATTTCTTAAAAGCTAGATACATAGGTAGATTGTCCTTGTATATTATATTTTTGGAGGATGGAGGAGAGCAGGAGCATCAGCAGGCATGGATTTTTAGCAGTACTGCAGCTTCCGCCATGGAAACCCACACCTATATTTTGCTGGCTGGAGACGAGCACGCGTGTGAACTGGTTCCGATCTTCCCAATCAATCTAACATATCGATAGATTTAAGGACTAGCTCTAACTAGGGCCTGATATAATTGGTTTTTAGTTTCAAGTCCCTAGTGGGTATTTTACCAATGTACAATGAACTTTGGGTAGATAATCAAAGGCTGATGATTACTGCACTTGCATCTTGGTGTATTTGTACAAATACTAGTGAATTCATACATGACTATTGCACTTCCGTCTTGCTATCATATCAAGTCAGTTTGACTTTTCTCTTGCATAGGTGGGCTTGTCCGGCTGTCCCTAGTGTTTATTATTCATTTGCCAACTTCTATTTAAGACCCAAAGTTGATATAAGGAAGCACCGGGTACTAGTGCATACCAAATGGTTGATCATTGGCGTTTGTTGCTGTCTCGTGGTTGTCTTACCTTCTGTTACAGGTGCTGAATAATCTACTTTTTTCTGGGTACTTAACATTATCAACAGGGGTGCCGAGTGTCTTGGCCTGGCCCGCACGTGCATTTTTTCTTATCACAGTAATCTAGGTGCTGAACGATTGATCTTCTAGTACCGAGTTCCCTACTTTTGTGTGATACGTAACAATAGTAGTATAGGTACTGATCGGTTTCAACGTTAGATGCTTAACAAAGATGGTTACACTGTCAAGGTTTTTACACATCGACCTAAGTGCATTTTCTTTCTACGTTGGGTGCTTAACCAAGATGGAAGGTGAGACTTGCATTTCCTTTTTGTATACTTGTGCTGGTGAGACTTGCATTTCCTGTTGGACATAAGGAGAATTCAGTTTTTGTAGATTCTAGTCAGCGTTCAAAATAGGCACTCTCCTTATGAATAAAACCATCCATTTGGCTGGTGCTGAGCTACACTGCCATGGCCTTCGTTTGTTTTTGTGTTTTTTTTCTATATAATTAGCACTCGAGCATGTCGTTCGGTGCATTATAATTTCAACTTGGGCTGGTGCTGAGTGCACCTTATTCAGTGCTTAACTTGACAAATGCTCTTAGGTGCTGAATAATTGGGGTGCTTAACAAGTTTCTGTGAAGTGCCGAATATGGGTGCTTAACAAGTTAAGACATGGTGCTTAACAGTAATCTCGTGCGACTGAAGGCTCCGAATCATACAACCTACCGAACCATATAATGTCACCTGGTTTATATAGGTACCGAATCATGTAGCGTAAGGTGCCTCCCATTTTTCATACATGATCCAGCATGATTGCGTACGTATACACCTTGTTATTATTTGTGTTGATGAAAACCCTGCATGAATATATTCAAATATTCAAAATTTGAATCAGTGACTGCCAGGCCCATGTGCTGTGATGACAGAGGCACGCAGGAGGCCCATGACAGGAGGCGGACTGCGTTTTCGTTGTTTTCTCTACCTGTTTTCGAAATGTTAAAAGGGTGCTAACTATAGTCGTTGATGATTTCCTTTAGGTACTTGACCTTCCAATTGTTGGTGCTTAACAAGTTCCTTTCAGGTGCTGAATCATTTCCAAAACTAACTATTATGTTAAAAGGGTGCTAACTACAGTCGTTGATGATTTCCTTTAGGTACTTGACCTTCCAATTGTTGGTGCTTAACAAGTTCCTTTCAGGTGCTGAATCATTTCCTTCTGCAACAGGTGCTCTTCGTCGCCGGCGACATGGTGCTGCTGCTGTTGCCAGACCAGGTTTCATTCTCTGTCTTCTCACATCTCATAGCCATGCTCGAACCATAATTATCTCACATCATCTGGCTTTGTACCTGGGCACCACATACTGTTATCATTTGTGTAGGTACCGAATCATATAGGATATGGTACCGCACATAACATACACGTTTCCGTGTGATTCTATAGTATGTTTACACCTGTTATTGTGCTGATGCAAAATATGCAACAATATATTTAACCTAGGTTGCTGAAACTAATAGCCCAAAAGCATGCCTGCTTTGTTATTGATGCATGCATCAACACCATTTTCCAGAACCAATTAGCACCCATACGAATCAGCACCACGAAATTATTCAGGTGCTGAATCTTGCATCTTCTGGTACCTGATTTACTGGTAGTGGTTTTGAGGTGCTGAACCATATGGGGTGCTTAACAAGTTGCCTTGAGGTGCCAATTCATACTGGTACTTAACAAGTTTATCTTAGGCGCTGAATCATTTGGTACTTAACAAGTTTATCGATTGAGGCATGCTTTTCCTCTTGCACCTGGTATCAAATGCTTAACCATATGTGTTTATGCTCTCCACATGAGATACTTATAGTCGATACAAAATAATCCTAATATGTAGCATCTTTTCAAGGAGAACACTGTGTCGAATTCATGCTTCAAGATCTTTTTGCCTCTCCCCTCCACCGCTGCCGGTGCGCTCCGACAGGGAAAACTCGTGCGGCTGTGGGCGGCGGCGGGGCAGCGCGTCTCGTGGCGTGGCGCGGAGGTGGGCGCTCGGCGCGGCGACGGCGTCTTCTGGTACTCGGTGGCGGGAGCAGCTGGGCTGTCTAGGGTCGTCCGGCGGCGGGAGCAGTAGGTGGCGCCGTACTCCCCATCGAGTGCCCCGGCCCTCCCCCGCCACGGGATCGTCCGGCGACGGACCGGACCTTCCATGCCGGCGAGCACGAGCAGCCAGGGCGGCGCGCGCGGGCCCTGCCGGCGGCAAGCTGGGAGACCAGGCAACCAAGCGGCGTGCGATGGAGTTTCATGCCGCCGACCGGAGACCGGCGCGGGGTACTAGTTGCGATGGCGGCGGAACCGGATCCCGGAGGTCACTGGTGCGGGATGAAAGAGCCCGCTTTTTCAGCATCTAGTGTATCTCTCAAAAAACGCACCTAGTGCATATGCATCTGCTCGTACTGATTAGTAAAGTAAACACAGCTCCTAATTTTCAGCTAGATGAAAACACAATTCGGTCTAAGTCAGATCCTTGTCCGTTCATTTCGTTTTTTCACCAATCTTGCCGCACGTTTCTCAGTTCTGGGTTGTGTCCCGCGTCTGGTCCACGGGTGTGGTTCATTCTGATTTTTTTAGCTGGTTCGGTTTTCTACCGATTTTTCGGGTTTTTTTTGAATTTCGGGGTCCGTGCCCTTTTGTCCTGAGGCATCTCTCACTTTCCCCATTCTCCTTCCCTTCGGTTTCTTCTCACTGGGAGAGGGGAGAGGCAGAGGTCGCGGGGCGGCGGGGCGGCGGGGGCGACGGGGCTGCGGGGAGGCGAGGCTTTTCTTCCACGGCGCGGTCGAGGTTACTCGGGGGCTGCGGTGCGGCTCTATTTCCGTCCACGGCGAGGCCGAGGTCACTCGGGCGTAGCAGGGCAGCGGGGCGGCGGGGCTTCCTTCCACGGAGGGGCGGTGGCTGGAGTTGTCGCCGCGGAGCAGGAAGCCGGAGTTCTTCAAGTCGTACTATGGGCTTGCGCGGAGGCAGAGGAGCTCCCGTCGACCGGCGAAGCTTCTAGCGAGTTGCCACTGTTTCGAGGAGGATGTAGGAGGATGCGTCGCCAGCGAGATTGGTATGCTTCTCTCAATTTTTGTTGCTCTCCTAATTTTGTTTTGAGTTCATCTACACCCCTGCAACTCCCGTCTATACGTAGATCTGTGGTGCTATGTTTTGATGCAGTTCATTTTAGGTGTTTATGGTGATAGATCTCTATGTTTAGGTGATCACCAACTTTGTGTCATTCTAGTTATAGCAGGCAGCAGTGACTATGATGAGAAGACAGGCTTCAGGCGTGAGCATTTCGATTCCCTTTACGAGACTAGCAATGTTGTAAATGCACCTGATGCATAAAATAAATTGTAGCTCATTTCTTCTGTACCAAATAGCTTCATATATAATGTCAGATACTCGCATTGTGAACTTATTAGATGTAGTAGAATTGTGATTCTCGCATTTGTGAGGTACCTGGTTTAAGCATCATTTACTTAACTGTGACATTGACCCATACCTTCTTCAGAGTGCTTTTTTGATATTGTCTGATTCAAATACTTGTCCAAAATCTCATGTTTGTGAACATTGGTTGGTTTTGTTTGATATAGAGTGTTAGCGTGGCTGCAGGCAACGGGATGTCACAATTTTTCTTTCTAGAAAAACAACAGTGAAAAATTGGCACTTCAGTTTTTATATAAATTAGACTATCTCCGTTCCATAATATATGCCGTTTTAGCAAACTAGAACAAATTGGTAGTTCATAATTACATCAGTATGTACATGGGATTTAAAGGTGATTTCGTGGCCATGATGCACGTCTTAGATGTGAACCTTTTTTGTAGATATGAAGTTTATTCACGTGTCATATCCTTTTTTTGCTCGTTATGATTAGAAATTTGGTTGTTTAAATGGTGCTTTTGGTGTTGAGAACCTACATCCACGGACAATTAGATCAGAAATATTTTCGTACTTCTCAATGCGTTCATCTGCAATCATTCCGCATTCCGAGACCCATTGAAGTGCTCTAGAAGTATTGAACATTTTCACACAGTTTCATGTTTCATTCTTTATGGTTGACACTAAGTGATATTCACTGGCTTGGGTCACTTGGTCATTGTCATGATAAGATTGGCCCATTTTTTGCATCAAGTTTTAGGTGTTCTTATTATGTAAGTCCTTGCTGAGTCACACTGATGGGTATTATTCCCGTGGAGTCTTGTTTTAAATCAGTGCTGCTGTTGCATACTGTTTTTCAGTCCTTCAATTACTCGTGAAGTCTTGTTTATAATTTGAGACATTTCTTTTATTTCAATATTTTTTTCTCGCTTTTTATCTGGGATCCATATGTTTCTCGCTTTTCATTGGCTTTTTTTTGCATTTGTCTTTTTTTCTGGGTTGGGTGGGGTAACTCCGCCTACGCTAATTTTTTTTATAAGTTGGCTAGCCGGTTCCAAGCCCGGGTAAAGGAGGAGGATTCACCATTTTATCTCAGTATATCTCTTCTTTCTTCTTTCTTGATTTGTTACCTCATTCTTATATTCCAATCTTTCAGTATATCTTTGATTTCTTCAGTTTCTCTCAGTCTCAGTCATATTTCTTCAGTTATTAATTTAGAATTTTCTTCTAGCTCAGTATTTCTTCATTCTTGATTTTTTACCTCATTTTCCCAATCTATCATTCTCAGTCTCATTTCTTTAGTTTCTCTTAATTCGTTCTTATTTTTCTTTTCCTTTGTTTCAGTCTCTCAATCTCTGTTCTCAGTCCATGCTTAGGTCCTTCTCTCATTCCTTACTCTCTTATTTTTCAGTTTCTGTCTTTCATTAGCTCAGTCTTTTCTTCAGTTACTCTCTGTCTCAGTTTAGTTGGCCGACATCAGTCCCAGTAATTAACCCACAAAAGATCCAGCATTCCAGGCGGTATTAGTTTTGCAAGTTATAGTTTCATGGTAGATTGTATTTCTAAGCTACAAGGCACCCGACCCAAACTTAATTCCTGCCCACTCAAGAGTTGTACCGCGTGCCGGTGTCGGCATTTTGCGTCAGGCCGAGAGCGACCCTTCCATTTCATTTCCACGGTAAGGAGGTGCATATGCAGTCGCTGCTAGTTTTCGTTGCTTGGTTGCCCTGCATTTGGGATATGGTCTTTCACTTTCTTGGATGGGTCAAGTGTGACTTTCAGTTGCTTTTGAGCTGTGTTCATGGCCAAAGTTTTGGTGGTGGCTCCGGTTATAGTTAAAAGCCCAGAGTTTTTATGAACTTTCCTTGTATTCCTTTTTAATGGTAGTAAGCATTTTTTTTCCTACTTGGATGCTCAAGATTTGGTTTCTAGTAAGAAACTTTAGTGTTAAGTATTCTCTCTGTCTTTAGTTATATCAGTTTAACAGGCGGTTATGTTAGGGTGGAGCAAGTTGAGTGGAGCAGAGGTATCGCTCTAGTATGTTGCTTATTTGATTCCGTTTTTTACTCAAGGTATCATTCTCTACCTAGACCTACTTTTGTATTCTAATGCTTAACATGTATCCCTGCAGCTCCATCCCCGCAGTCATGAGACGTGCTGCTCATCTTCGACGGTTCAGCGGCGACGACTTTCTTAAGTTATAGTAAGTTGGATAGCCGGTTCCAAGCAAGGGAGAAGGTGGGAGAACGATTTTTCATCAGATTTCATCAGTTTTCGTCAGTGTCTCTACTTGAGCTCTCAGTGTCTCAGTTTCCCTCATTTCTCAGACTCTTCATTCCAACCTACGTCCCTAGTGGCTCATCTCCGTCCGGCATGAATCAGGCGCCAACAGTAGCTGCTGCACAAGCGCCATGAGCAGCCGCTGCACTTCTCCTCAAGGTACCTCTCTATCTGATGCTTCCTCTCTCTATCTCTCTCTGCGGTAGCTGGATGTTTCCAAGTCACTGTCTCATCTATAGTATCAAGTTGATGATGAATTTTTGTGAAGAGCATAATTCACAACATGTACAATAGTAGTAGTGTTACCAACTGCAACACTCAATCAGAATGCACACTTCTATGTTCTTGCTTATGCCACACCATAAACATATGAATCTTTCAGCAGTAACATAAATATTACAGTAAGAACCAACAAATTTAGTTTTTCATTCTGCCACCCATGATTACATCATTGACACAACTATGTTTTTATTGATCTCCCTAGTTTCCATCTTGGTTTGGGTTCACCGAGGAAGATACACTTGGCTGACATAGGGGTTGATGTTCATCATTAGATTCTGTGGCTTTCTTGGACTTCTTCATTTTGAACCTGTCATCAAAGAAATTTTAGTCATCAGTAGCTTATAGATTTTTGCTTTTCGATCTAGGTTGTGCACTGTACTATAGGTAAACTGCTTAGAATTCTTTTATCAGTCTTATCCTCAGTTTTACGTATTCTTCAGATATTAATCTTTTTACCATCCTTGTTTATTCCCTAACAAGGATTGCCCTGAGAATCAAACAGCAGCAGCAACGGCAGTATTCAGAGATCATGGACACATGTGCCTCGACTTGTGAGTTTTTCTCTTTGACTCCTAGTCTCTAATTTTATTACTCAGTTATGTCTCTTAGGCAAAACCCCATGTTAGTTTGTTGCTTGTGTAGGACTTTGGCATGTCACTGTGTTTCTCGTTGTTGTTACTATGGGCACTAGAAGATAATTCCATGAGTTGCTGACCACCTTATCAGATTGAGGAGGAAAGAGAGGCTTTCTGAAACAGTTATGCAATGCAGTAACTACAAATTTTGCATATAACATAAAATTGCATGTTAATGTCTAGTAAATGTCTACCTGTTGGTTTATGTCAGTAATTCTAATTGACTAATTCTCTCAGTATTTTCTAGTAAATGTCTTTTCAACATAGTAAGGTTGTTAGAAGGCAAACGGAGAAATTCTCAGTTAAATAGTCTATGAAATTCTCAGTAATTTAGTTAAATGGGTATGCATGTTTGTCACTGTGTGTATTCATATCCTTGAGTTATTCTACTATTTTGAATTTCTCTGAAACATGCTATTCTACTCCTTCAACAGTTATGCATGTCACTGTGCTAAAACCATCAAGAATTATGCAGATCAAGACAATGTGTTGGAGAGGTACATGATTTTCATCAAGAAAGTGAGATCTAGTGAGAGGCTGGTTATGAAGATAGTGGAGAACTGAAAAGTAGCAGGATGAGGAGGGGGTCACATGCCTCTGCTGACGAGGAAGGAGGGGCAAATCCTTGCCCAGCTGCATCGGCATTCATGTTGCTGTAAGTTTTCTCATTACCCTCCATCGATTTTGTGGATCTCTATTCTAGATCTCTTTCCCCTCTTCCTTTTTTCTGATCTGTGTACTCGTTCTTCTTGTCGTCGCTGGTGTGCCAGGGGTTTGCGTGAGGAGGAAGAAGACAGATGTGGTGACGTGGCGGTAGTGGTTAGAACAGGCATGGTTTCTCCTGCGCTGGTGTAAAAGCCTAGAGGCCCAGGAAAAAAAGCCTAGTGGCCCAGGAAAAAAAGCCAGAAAAAACCGGACTGATCATTAGGGGGTGGGACTGGTCGTTGCCAGCTATTTTTTCGGGAGGACATCGGACTGACGGGAATGACTAACTGAACGTGGGATTGAATGGGGTGGGGGAAATCTAACTTGAACCGAATTGTGTTTTCATCTAGATGATGATTAGACACTCCCAAAGTAAAATATGAATCTTGAATCCTTGGGTACTGAATAGTAGGTGCTTGATCGAAAATGGAATCCGGATGCATCTTCTATTGCGTTTTTGAGTTTGTTGGGGTTCTATTCGTCGTTATCTTTCCAACAAAATTGGTTTCATGTCAATCGGGGTTCGGACACAAAAGTTATCACAGTTTTAGTAAAACATGTTTTTCTGCCGTTTCTGCCCGATTTGACCGCCCTCCCAACCGATCCGGCGCGGTCGTCAACGGCAAACCGGCCAACCGTGCGCCTAATCGATCCGGTCTGCCGCCAGCCGCCTATAGGCTGGCCGTGCTATCCCGATGTGTAACCGGCGCTAATGGAGGAGCTCTGGACGACGCAAAGTGACTCCGGTCCCTGGTCCGGCCCGATCGGCCTCGCCGTGCGGTCGTGGTCCGGTGACCGGCTCTCGACGGTTGACTCAACCCAATGTTTCCCCAACGGTTATATTTGCTCTTGGGCTATAAATAGTCCTTCTTCCACCTTGGGCTGAGTTAGTTCTTCTCATTCTCTCTCCTCCATTGTTGCCTTTGAAGAACTTGCTCTCTCTCTTGTTCCCCCCATGATTCTTGCTCATTCTTGAGGGATCTAAGAGAGGAGATCTAGATCTACACTTCCACCAATCCATTTCTCCTCTAAGTGAGGGGAACTCTTGGGATCTAGATCTTGGAGTCTTTTGTTGACTTTCCCCATTGTTCTTCCTCTCCAATCTCATCCTAGCATTTGTTGTTTGGATGGGATTTGAGAGTGAAAGACTTGAACACCTCTAGTGTTCTTGCTTTGCATCATTGCATAGTGTTGAGCTCTCCACCACGATTAGTTCGAGTGAGAGACCGTGAGCTTGTTACTCTTGGAGGGAGATCTCCTTGTTGGCTTGGCGGTTGGTGCTCCGGTGATCTCTTCAAGAAGATTGTGAAGAGGCCCGGCTTCTCCTTCGTGGAGCTTGTGAAGTGGTTGTGGAGCTTGCCATCTCCGGAGCGGAGGAAAAGCTAACCATAAGGAAAGGGCCATTATCCTTCGTGGGTGTGGTTCGGAGAATAGGGTGAGGCGTGGGGAATCCTTCGTGGGACCTCCACTCCTCCAAATGTGACGTACCTTCTTGCAAAGGAAGGGAACACGGGAATACATCCTCGTCTCCGCGTGCCTCGGTTATTTCTATACTCGAGCTCTCTTTCCTTGTGATAGCCATCGTGCTTGAAGTACATATATCTTGCTATCACTTGTGCTACATATATCTTGTGCCTATCTTGCTTAGCTCTAGTTGACATTGTTACACTTAGTTGAGCTTAGCATATTTAGGGTTTGTGCTTGTAAACTAAACATTAGTTTAATTCCGCATTCTTACAAGACAAATCCGCAAGAGTTTGTAATTGCCTATTCACCCCCCCCTCTAGGCGACATCTCGATCTTTCAAAAGGCCGTAGTGCCGGAGCGGTACGATGAAGCCGATTCCGGAATGGAAAGGGCCGCATGTTACCCGAATCCTTTGGGAGAACGTGTTGGAGAAAGATGTCTGCCAGACCGGGATGCAAGGCACAGGCTGGACGGAGTGTATCTATTCGAAATGATCGAAGTTGAGGGCCCGCCGTGTCCGAAATGTTTTGGCCCCCGGATCATGAGGGAGGAGCCACCGGTGCGTAACTTTCAGTTGCCCCGAGATACAAGAACATACGATGGCACCACGAAGCCGGAAGATTGGCTTGCAGATTACGTTACAACGGTTTATGTCACTGGAGGTGGAGGAACCGCAGCTGGCGGAGGAAACCGGCATTGGACGGTAAGATATATACCGTCAGTGCTGGTAGGACCGGCACGCATTTGGCTAAACAATTTGCCAAAGGGAAGCATAAATGGCTGGCTTGACTTTGAAGAAGCATTCGTGAGCAACTTTAGCAGCACATACCGGAGACCAAACAGACCGCAGCAGCTCGCCATGTGCCAACATCGCGAGAATGAAATAGACCGGGATTACTTGAACCGGTGGAACTCAACAAGAAACTCCTATGAGGGTGTGATAGAAGCACAAAGCGATTGCTTGGTTTTGTAATGGGTGCCGGAGAGGCTCGCCGATGTGGCAGAAGTTACAAAGAAACATGCCAACCACGTTGGCAGAAATGATTCGGGTGGCTGACAGCTACGCGTTGGGAGATCCAATGCAACCGACAATTACGGGTGACCCGGCGCCGAGAATCCAACTGCGCCAAGATCAGTACCGGAACAACCACCATAACGAAAGAAGAGAAGATTTCCCGGATAGAAGATACGGAGTGCAACATGTGGCTGCAGTACAAGATAATTCCGGAGCCGGCGGAAGCCAAAGGCAGAAAACCGGAAACTAGCCGTGGGCTAGCCAGAAGAAATTGTGGGTGGAGAAAAAATCTTGGCATGATCAGCCAAAATATACCATGGAATCCGCAATGGAGCAACCGTGTCGGTGGCACACTACTAACCCCGCGAAGCCGGCAAATCATTTGACGAAAGATTGCTCTTGGACCAAACACTTGATGGCAAGGGCCGCAACGAAAGATGCTAGAGATCAAGGTTTCGATGCATTACCTCCACCGCCATCGTTAACCGGGGCAAACGCGCAGCCAATTTTCGCGCAGCAAAACAAGCCGCAACAGCAAGGGGCTCACCAGGTGATGCAGGATAACAATCGTCCCCCACCCCCCACGCCACTAGGCCAGAATGTTTATCAGGATCCGGATGTGTGTTGCGTTGTCTACGTGACCGAACCAAGAGACCAACAAAGTATGCATCGGTGTTCCATGGAAGTGAATGCGGTGATACCGGCAGTACCAAAGTACATGCTGTGGTCAGAACAAGAAGTCACTTGGTCGTTTAAAGATCATCAAAAAGTGATGCCTAATCCGGGTGGATATGCTCTGGTGGTGGATCCAATCATGCATGGACCATCATCACGAGTCCGGTTTAGCAAGGTGCTGGTGGACAATGGTAGCAGCATCAATATCATGTACCGGCACACCATGCATACACTTGGCATAACTCCAAACATGCTGGAGCCAAGTCACACGACTTTCCATGGCATAGTTCTAGGATTGTCTTGCTCCCCGATGGGAAAAGTCCGGGTTGATGTGTTGTTCGGCGGCCGAGACAATTGCCGTGTTGAAAACATTCTGTTCGAAGTGGTTGATCTCGACAACCCTTACCATGCTTTGCTGGGGAGACCGGCACTGGCTAAGTTCATGGTCTCAACTCATACGGCTTACCTCAAGATGAAGATGCCGGCACCCAACGATCCCTTAACCGTGGTGGGAAACTACAAGATCTCGCTGGAAACCGCTTCCGCCGGATCAAATCTGGCCGAATCGCTGGTCATAGCGGAGGAAAAAAGGAGAATTTAAACCGCAGTTGCGCTGGCTCAATCCTCCCAGCTGAACTTAGAGGCAATGAGCGGCAACCTTGGCACACCGGCTTTCAAGCCGCCAAAGGAGACAAAGGACATCGTGCTGGATCCGGCTTACCCAGAGCGCACTGTCCGTATCGGCGCCGGCCTGAGTGAAGCATAGGAAAGCGCACTCGTCAACTTCCTCCGTGAGAATCGGAACATCTTCGCCTGGTCTACTGATGACTTGGTGGGTGTGCCGAGGGAGTTGGCTGAGCACGACCTTGGTCAATCCTGGCGAGGTGAAGACATGAGGAAGATCATTGGGGAGGAAGTAACAAAGTTGCTGGTTTCCGGTTTCATCGTGGAAGTTCTGCATACCGAATGGCTAGCAAACCCGGTGCTGGTCGAGAAGAAGAAGGAGGAAGATCCAAAGGCACCCAAGGCTTGGCGCATGTGCATTGACTACACGCATTTGAACAAGGCCTGTCCCAAGGATCCATTCCCGCTACCCCGGATTGATCAAGTGATATTCTTGCTATGCAGCCAACTCCCTGCAATATTCTTGCTTACATGAAACTTGGCCCATTTGCCCCCCCCCCCGCCCCCACACAAATAAGTACTTGCATTTTGATCAACTCCCAAAACAGTGTAATTTAGCCTCTCTCGGTCCATTTGCCCCCCCCCCCCCCCCCCCCGGAAATGGGGTGGAGGGAAGGAAACCCCGATGACGCGGGTTGGGGCATACGGATATGGACGAACCCCGCGATACCTTGGTGGCCTTGTCACGGATGAAGGCGACGTCGCGGAACATGGCGGCTAGCTCGGCCTCTATCATGAGCTTGGGGTCCTAGCCAACGAAGAGCTTGAGGATGCTCTCCTCCCTTCCGCCCCCGTCCTTACCGGGGCCATCCCACCTCCCGCTACCGCGTCCGCGGCAGGCTGCTGCTGCTCCTTGTCGCCGGCGTCCTCCGCCATTGGCCCCCACGCCGCGTGGGTGGGTGGCGAGAGCTGCCCGGCTGGCTTAGGGTTTGCGTCGGAATTTGGGCTGCGTGGCCTAGTCGCGTGGGCGGCACGGTGGGGGATTCGACCAAGCGAGGGGAGTTTTCGGGGGAAATAAGGAACCGACATCGTGGCATCTATGCGTATTATGTGATTTGGTCGGAGAGCAAAATGGTCATATGAAAAATATGTAGGACGAAACCTCCGATCGGAGGAAACAGAACAAATTCCTCCTTTTTATATTTTACTAGCAAAAGTGCCCGTGCGTTGCACCGGGAGAAATTAAAACTCCAGCGAATCACGTGGTGGCACTCCTTTGTGCACCATCGACAAGTGATCGAGGTTGTTTTTTTTTCTCCTATTCATACCGTGATGACACTTCTCCTCGTAACAACATTGATGAAGTTGGTCATGTTCTCTCCTATTCATGAAAAACATGATTAATCCTAAGAATATATGTTTGCGAGGCTCTCTCTACACCGACTTGTAATACGCAAACTTACAATGATTCTAGGTGCCACCCCTATTTTATAATTTAAACTTGATGCATACTTCATCCCCACATTTTATTTCCCCCGACATGATGATGTGCGGCGGAACACAGGATGTTGATTAACAAAACATTGGATGACGATTTTAAAAATTAGCTTCTTATTGAAAAACCTCATCAGTATTAAAATTTGGCTCAAAAAGGATAGTCATAGCTGTAATTGGTTTTGTTTTATCTACTCTCTATACTTTTGTTTTTAAAACTATTTTGATATTGATCCGCTCGGTCGTTCTGATCAAGCTCTGCAATCCCAGTCCTGCATGCAGTCTGATGGCATGGTTGAGCTCATGGTCGTCGCCTTGCCTCATAGGCTGATAGGCAGGGGCCAACTTCCTCAGATACGATGAGCTGTCCACATCAATGCACCATGAAGAACTTCCGCAGATACGGTGGGCTCCAGCCATCCACGAGAGCGTTCTTCAAACAAAGAACAGCACATGGAGGACACATACCCAATCGGCACTGGCCTGCAACCGAACCACCACGGCCTTCTTCCTCTGTCACTTTCTGAAACTTCGACACCGGCGAGCTCGAGCCGGCCACGCTCTCGTGAGACTACCGGCGGGAGGAAGCCGTCGTCACCATGTCGCTACCGTCGAGAGCTATCTAGGGCTTGTGACCTAATTAAATGATCTCAATGCCGAGCTGATTTGGGACGGCTAAACACCTTTTTTCAAAAATGGGCACTTTAGTACTTAACGTAATGGACCTGGCCTCTGCATTAGCTAGAATGTACACAGCCGCACAAATGTCTGTTACAACACCACACCAATGTTTAAAAAGGACAACAAAATTCATAGAAGATAAAGACTAGCTAGATGGAGGCAGCCGAAGGTCACGCTGCCACCCATGTTGGGAAAAAATATCCCTCGACGCGTCGTCCAACCGTGAAGATACCTCCGTAAAGAGGTCTCGATGCTCCACCCGCTGCAAAGGCACTCAAGAGCGGAGTATAGCGGTGCACCGGTAAATGACCTGCATAAAAGAGGAAGAAATATTATTGAAAATCTTGTCATTTCTACATAGCCACAACAACCAAATAATTGCAATCGCTCCCATCCTAATAAGACGCTTAAACCTTACATCCACACTATTAAGCCAGTTGCCAAATATATTGACAACACTACGGGATGGGTATAAGGTAGACCGTATTTGAACGGCTGACCATATAGACCTAGCAAACATGCATTGAAAGAATAAGTGTTTGATAGTCTCATCATGATGACAGAATACACACTTTTTACTTCCATGCCAGTTGCGTTTGGCAAGATTATCCTTAGTGAGAATGACCCCACGACGAAGATACCATGCAAAGCTTTTTGTTTTAAGCGGTATCCTCATCTTCCAAATTTTTGAATTATTATCGACCAGAATATCAGGCTGAATAAGAGCATTGTACATGGATGCTACTGGGAATGAACCATTCCCGGTAAGATTCCATCGAAACACATCCACTCCCTGCGTCAATTGAACTAACTCGAGACGCTGTAACAAATCATGCCATGAGGTTTGTCTGGGACCAACGAGACTTCTTCTAAACGCCACATTTGGTGGGAAAGTTTCTATCACCTTAGCGATAGTATCACTTTTGTGCCGCACGATATTATACAATGCCGAATATTGTTCTCGGAGCGTGGTATTACCTAACCATTTATCCTCCCAGAAACGAATTTACGATCCATCCTTAATAGAGAAAGATCCATATGGAAAGAAATATTTCTTTGTGTCCATAAGTCCAGCCCAAAAATGTGAATCTCCTGGTTTTCAAAGAACCTGAGATAGAGCTTTTGAGCCAATATATTTTCCCTTGAGGAGTGTTTGCCATATGCCCTCTTCAGTAAGTAGTTTGGATAACCATTTACCGAGAAGTGCCCTATTCTTGCACTGAAGGTCCTGTATACCAAGACCTCCATGATCTTTAGGTCGACAAAGAACACTCCACTTAGCCAGTCGATATTTACGCTTCTCACTATCCCCTTGCCAGAAGAATCTTGATCGGAAATAATCCAATCTTTTTAAGACCCCTCTAGGAAGTTTCATATATAGTACCATATTACTGAGTACCGCATTTATGAGTACCAATCTTCCTCCCAAGGACAGCAATTTGCCTTTCCAACTGCTTAATCTAATTTGTAGTCTTTCCTCAACCATTTTCCATTCAGGTGAGTCTCCAATAATGAATCGGGATACCCAAGTACATAATCGGAAATTGGCCTTGGCCGCAACCAAACAACTCAACATAATCTGCAACATGGTCTTGGGCCTCACCAAAACAAAACAACTCACTGTATGGAAATTAATTTTTAGACCCGATAGATGCTCAAAAGTTGAAAGAACTAACTTTAGATTTCGAGCCTTTTCGATGTCATGATCCATAAAAAGAATTGTGTCGTCGGCATATTAAAGAATGGACAATCCTCCATCAACAAGATGAGGAATGACCCCTTCAATCTCACCCTCTGACTTTGCGCGTTCAATTAAAACAGCAAGCATATCCGCCACTATATTAAATAGCACTAGCGATAAAGGATCTCCCTGCCTCGGTCCCTTCTTGGTTTGAAAGTATTTGCCCACGTCATCATTGACTTTAATGGCAACACTCCCCACCGAGACAAAACTATTTATCATTGCACACCACTCATCAGAAAAGCCTTTCATTCTGAGGGTTTGTTGCAAAAAAGACCACTTAACTTTATCATAAGCTTTTTCAAAATCAATCTTTAAAATCACACTATTTAACTTCTTTCTATGCAACTCATGAACAGTTTCATGAAGGACTACAACCCCATCCAGGATATTCCGTCCTTTCATAAAGGCGGTTTGTGAAGGCCTTATCACATGATCAACTACCGTGTTAAGTCGGATCGTGGCAACCTTAGTGAAAAATTTAAAGCTTACATTAAGGAGACAGATAGGACGATATTGTTGAATCCTTTCTGCTTCATTAACCTTCGGCAATAAAATAATTTCACCAAAGTTTAGCCTAAAAAGCTCCAACGGACCAGTATGAAGATCCGAGAAAAGGGCCAACAAGTCAGACTTGATGATATCCCAGAAAGACTGGTAGAATTCAGCTGGGAAGCCATCAGGACCCGGGGGTTTATTATGCTCCATCTGGAAAACAGCTTTTCTCATTTCCTCCTCCGTATAAGGCGAAGTGAGATAATTAGAGATAATTATTATCCGCTTGAGAGACTTGAGGAATATCCTCTGTTCTTGTCTCATCTAGCGCAAAATTACTATCCTCTGGAGCACCAAAGAGCCCTTTATAATAACTCGTAAAACTATGAATCACAAAGCAATGCAACTTACCCCTTTTCTTGCTTTTCCAGCAATATGTACTATACATAGTAAAGAAGAAATGCAAGAGTTGGGTCATCTCTAGGAGCTGCTCTATTCTTAATTTGTAGCCTCACCCGTATATCAAACAAAAGATCAAGCTGAAAAGGAAAAGACAGCTAACACGATAGAGGGTATTATTGAGACCTGATGGGATGCCATCCACCTGTATAAAATGTAGAGTGGAGTGAAGCCGGTCTGGCATCATCCTCCTAAAGAATTGCATCTTTTAAGTGGACTAGTATTCATGGTAAATGAAGTTATCTGCAGCACAGAAGCTAAATCAGTTTCTCCAGGTTCCGGGACAATTTCGTCGTGATGCATGCATTGTCCGAACCAAACCTTGAACGATCAATGAATTAGCTGGTACTTTGTACACTGGATCCACTATCCTGCTGCATCTTTTTCCCCGTCATACATGGCTATGAAAGGAAATTGTAGCTTCGGTTTCCATCACCACTTCAATTCGGGCTTACTACAACAGGTTCTAAATTGTAGTCCCGAAACCTCGCGCCCACCTAACAAGGACCGGAACAGACCACCACCTGCAACCGCCGCATCGCGACCCCCGGAGAGCCCCGCAGCCTCAAACGCTCAACTTCAACCTCGAGCCGCCGCCGAGCTGCACAGCCTATAGCAAACGAAGTACCGCCGAGAAGCACCGTGGGCGTCGCCGGAACGCCACATAGAGGGGGCGTCGACCAACACCAACACGGGGCTCGAGGACAAACTCCGAAGACCGCAGCCATGAGCTCCAACACACCCGCAGGGACGCCGCCCCGCCATCCAGCACCGCGCTCTCCCCAGCAGAAGGGCAACGCCTCAGCCCCGGCACCCACGGCCGAGGCAGCACGACCTGGGACGATCTCAAGCCGGCCCGCCTTGCCTGCACCGCCTGATCCTGAGCGCGCGCCGCCAGGCCCCGCCTTGCCTGCACCGCAGCACCACCGCTGCAACCACATCCGCACCAGGAGACGACGCCAGCGAGAGCACCCTGGCCCGACCAAGCCCAGAAGGGCCCAGCAGGGCCCGGATCTGGGCCAGCGGAACCCGGCCGCCGCCATTGCACCGCACCGCCCACCGCTCCGGCGTCGTCGCGACACAACGCAGCCACACCGCGCACCAACCGACGCCTCCGCTGCCAGCCGCCATGCAGCACTGCCGCCGAGGGAGAGGTCCGCCGCCGCCTGACCGCTAGCCCCGCCTGGGGAGGTCCTGCGCCGGGTGGAGGAAGAGCCACCGCCGCCGGCACCGCCGCTGCCGGCGGCGGCGGCGAGGTGAGGGGAGGTAAATACGGTGGGTCTAGCCGCTACTACCCGAGGATGCCGCATAAAATTCTTTTTTCGAACGTGTTCCATGGCATGCCAGTAATTAGTGGAAATACATATAGTTTTTCTTAATATCTTAAACAAAAATCAAAGGTCGCAGCTGTTTGGAAGAGAGACGGTATGACTATGTTCAAGGAAACGTTCCAGATCAATGGAGATGACTAGAAACTGCAAACTGTAATAATTCTGCATACCGCCGAACACTACAAATAGAATCAAAATAGGAAAAGCTGAGATCAGTTGCACCTCAGCAATCAGGTTTCCAATACTTCTTTACATATAGTAATCAAGGGCGGCAAGTTTACTTTTAGATACAAATTCACAAAACGTGGCTGCAAAATCAAATATTCTGAGCTCACTAATTAAGCTATCTAATTCTGAATATATATTCATAATACTAATGCTGAACTACACACTAATGAGATTTATTGTTAACCTACACACCAATGAGAGTAAATGCATTCCTGCCATTGGTATGGCGTCATGGTGTGGGGACCTTGTAGATATATACGAACGAGAATACATTTTGGTGTAGTTATACAGTCATAACTACGAGCAGAGCTACAAGTAACGGACGGCTACGGATACTGAACCAAAGGTGAGATATAGGATGAGGGCATCCGCAGGTTCTCCTATGTAATTTTGAGTAAGAGTAGTACTACTATAAGGTATAAGCTAAGTATGACTAGGACTGGAAAACGCTTGGTTGAACCGGGCGGCATCTGCACCGGCGGGAAATCGGTCTTCTATTGGTCCAGGTAGGTTGCGGGGCCTACAAGAGAATCAAGCCTTTTGTTCATACAAATCTGAATACGAATGAGAATACCACACCGAGTGGTCTCGTAATTAATACTATCACGTGGGAACTGGAGAGAGAGAAACCGATTGGAAAGAATTTCCTACCGTAGCGCCGCCTTCCTCTCTTTCTCTTCCGACCCTGGCGACCGTGCGGTGCAGCGCGTTTAGCGAGAGGCTAGACGGGTTCGTGTCGTATGCTGTGTTTTTCGGCTGGCGACACGAAACCAGGCCAGGCTGCGCTCCAGCAGCATTACTCTGGGACGAGGAGCCATGCAAGGTCCGCGGCATTGCGCTCCGTCACATCACAGTTTGACTGACCTGAGGTGAGCTCCTGCCGCCGTAGTCCCCAGGTCTCGATACCGCCTCGACAGATGTAGCTGCTGATGTTCTTGTTCTCTCCCCCGTGGCCATAGGTCGTTCTCCCTGCCTCCGAGCCTCCGACTTCCACCTCTACTGACATCCACGATGAACAACAGTGACGACCGGGCAGCCAACCTGCTACTTGTCCGGTGAAGGTGCCTCTGCGGCGCCGTACATGGTCTCTGCGACTCGGTGATTGACGGCTCCGCCGCCGCAACCAACAATTATCAGTTCCGTCGTTGTCGGCTGGAGATGCTAGTAGAAAATGGTGTACCAATCAACCAATGGCAGAGGCGGCGCAAGAGAAGTGACTACAGTAGGTGCGGGCGGGCTAGCAGCTAGCAGAACACATCTCTGCCCCGTCGAGTGCGTTTTCAGTGCCGGGCTGCCGGCCTGTTCGTCTCGAATCGGTGCACGCCCCGACGGTGCAATAGCTCGAGGACCAGAACACTGCTGCCGACAATGCCATCAGCGCCATTGTCCTTCTCTTCCCTACATCATCTGGAGCTACCGTGGCGTTGCTTCTCTTCTCAGAGCAACTCCGCGCCCCTGTCGCCGATTATACACACTTGCGCTGTCTGCAATGTCTCGCCGCTGCGCTGTGGCAGAGTGTCTGTCATCCCTGCATAATCTCAGCGAGAGTTATGGCATCCTGGACTTGTGGGTGCGAGAAAGGGCACACGGGGATGGGGCCACTGGCAACGCAGCGATTCTACAATGGTGTGGGTGTCTCTGGCTTATCCAACGGTTAAGACTACTCCAAGATTCGTGTCTACGATTTTACGCGAACAACCTTGACATTGTGAACTTCTTGCCCCTATAGGAGCGAAGGTGGACACGAACACTTCTCCTGCCCGTCCCGGCCCTGATTCTCTCTAGTTATCTCCTCCCTCACGCATTCTCCCTCGAGACGCCCCACCTCACCTGGGTCTGGATCAGCCGCCGCCGCTGAAGGAGCGAGGCTGCCGGCCACGTGAAGAGAAGCAGCGGTCAACGGAAAGGGAGGCAGCGGGCTCATCGTTCCCGACCAGGATTTTTTTGTTGTTGAGATTTTTGGAGTTTGTTCCTACTTTTTCCCGATCTGGATCTAGCTGCTTCCATTCTTCTTCGTGCCACCACCAGATCCGCCCGACCTGCTCGCTCTCTCTCTCTCTCTATCAACGTACTCCATTCCCATCTCCATGGACCAGGGGTCTGAATCCCCTTTGACCATGAATCTGATCCCATTCTTCTTCATGATGTGTGGTTTATTTGATCTAAACAGTATGTTTGCCTAATCCATCTTTCTGTTTGTGCGTGTATGAAAGATTCTTCTATGCAATGTGAAATCATGTATGCAAGAAATTTCCATACCAGAGCCCAGATCCGAATTAATGTTGCGGGCAGTCAAAGTCTAAACATTGTACAAATTAACGCAATACTTGATTCATGACATTGCATTTTTTTCTATTCGTTTTCATGTCTTTGCTTTTCTGGATGACCAGAACTGTAAAAGCGAGTCATGAAAGATTTGTCCCCGTTTTCCAAATCTTGTTCTGCTTTCTTGTTGTTAAAAACGAGTACCAATATAATTAGGACGTTGATAAGAAAAAACCCAGTGGAAGATTCGCCCCTGAAACGAAATGAGGTGTCCAAAAACAGGTCTAACTTATGTAATGGAGAACATTGTCCAAACATACTGGATTTCTCTTGGTCCAGGTCCAGTTAACGCAATCTAATGACTACGGGATTATGGAACGAGTACCAGCCAGAGGGATCTGACAGCAAATAGTGGATAGACTGAAGTTGTTTTCATACTGAACAGGAAAATATACTAGAGGTGGCCTTCGCAAAGTACACACCAAGCTGCACAGATCTCAAAGCATAAATGAACGTCCAGAGATAAGCCAGGGACGTCCACATATATATAGAGTAGGATTTTCGGGCCACTGGGTGTTTATACCTGCCTTATTATCAGTTAACTGGAAAAGAATACAATCTTTTGTACCAGAGACCCTACCTCGTGCTGGACCAATAGGATCTTGACTTGCGCCAGGAGCATATGCCGCCGAGTCCACTATATTCACTCTCGACTCGGACTTTCAGGAATTCTCCTAAGCTAAGTAAAGATGCATGCATGTGTTACGTGGCAGCCTGCTAATGGCTTAGTCAGCAAATCTCTGTCGTTGCATGTTAGCCAGGTAGATTGGATAGTTAGCTTTGTGCACCTGCAGGACGTCGGCAACGTTTCTTTAATCCAGCTCAAGCAAGGTACGATGCATCTTAGATATTTTATCTGGCTTTCCTTAGCATCAAAGGTCAGGCCGTAGGCGGCCGACCCAGATATTTAGCCACTGTTACCGACGATGGTCACCTATAAATAGAATGACTTTCGCTATGTGCACTGCCTTGCACACATAACCAGCGAGCTAGACATTGAGAGCCTATGATGAGAGAGAGAGAGATTAGAGGCAACGCTCATGAGAGAGAAGCAGGAGCTCGCTGGCATGAGAGAGGCGTACGTCGAGTGGAGGGTTAGGGCACCGTCTTGTCATCTGGTGATTTTCTTTCGGCCACGGTACTGGCGGATGAGCTCATATTGCCGATCTTGGCTGGTATCTGGAGTGGTCGAGCTCATCCGATTGAGCTGATCAGAAGTGTTCTAATATACCAGTATCCGAGGCAAGCTATTTATACTCTTTCATATGATTTTGTAGAATACATTTTGCTGCTGAATTGATGATATAGTAGTTAGTAGAGACATGTGGTTATTCCGTTGAAATATTTGCGAGGTAATGTGCCGGTGTCGTTACGGTGATGGATCCGCGGGAGCCACCGGTACGAACCGGGCATTATCGCGAATATTGAGAGAAAATGATCAACATGAGAAATACATGTTTTTAGAAGAGAAAATTTGGTGTTACGAAGGTAAACATATTGTACCGGTCACAGTTCAGGTATGGGACTGACTGAGTTCTCCTCTGGAGACGGCCATGTTGTGGAACGTGTCGATGATGGATCCGTAGGAGCGATTGACATCAGTAGGTTCAGGTGTCCGGGTTCTAGTGGGCCAAAGGGCTCTGCTCCTCTAGCGCCTGTGTGGTGCTAGTTGAGGTTGTCGATGTCGGAGTACCCCTCTGCAGAGTGTAAAAGTGTGAATTTCACCCCTGTGATTTCCGGGTAGGGAAACTTACTTTCATGTGTGTTACCACGATTTTTAAATTGCTTAATTACTTAACCACATGTTGTTTTTCGAAAAGCATTTTTATTTTACAATTTATATGATTGTGTATAATCGGTTTGTTGAGTATGACTTGTCGTACTCACCCCAGCTCCCCAATATTTTTATCAGAGTTGCGCAGCAGAAGAGTTCGTCGGTCGGAGATTAGGCTGGACCAACGGGTGGGAAGCGAGATATAGAGAATCTAGTTGCAATTCTTGTGTAATTGCAAAGAAAATATGAATAGTTAAGCTTCTCGAGATCCACTATGCTGGTTTAAGCCTGTATTTTTAGCCTTGCGTGAGTATGTCTTTCGGTTTATAGGCGCGCGGCGGCTGTCTCGTCCAGGCCCGGTCTCGGGACGTGACATGTGCCCCGCCCAGTTAGCTCGTTCGCTCTGATTATCCCCTTTTGATGAGAAGAACAAAAACATACGGTGACGAGCCTCAGGGATCGAAACCACGACGTGACGTGAAGAATAGAACCAAGCCAATAAACCAAGACAATGTAATTGTAAAGAATAGAAGTTAATTTATTATTATTTCCTAAGTGCTAAAAAGTGCTCGGGTGCTGGTTATCTTAGCGAGCACTCGATTCTGGTCCATCCGATGGAGCATGTGGGTGACCATACTTCTGAGATTCGACAACAGAAAGCAACATCAGCTGTCTCGACCGTGTTCTCCTCGTGTGTCCCCTTCTTCTCTACCGAGCTCTCCCTATCCTGTAATAACCCAAATTTCTAGTTATTAGTTAAAATAAGTTAAAACATAATTTTCGGTAATGATTTATTTGCTAATTCTAATGTTTAATTAAAGGTCAAGTTTTGCATGCAACAAAACAATTAGAGAACTTAGCAACAGTGGTAAGATACTTTTCTGCATGCACATCCACTAGTGCTATACCAACCCATGCATCGATCGAGCTAACTGGAAATAGCTTAGCTAGTTGTACACTAGTACTAGTACTTCTATTACCGTGAGATAATTGGCCAAGAGATTGTAACGTAGCTGGCTACTAGAGAGACTGGAGACGTGGTGGCGAGGCTCAGTCGGCAAGGTTCTTACGTGTGTGTCCTGCATGAAGGCCAAGAGTAAGTCAAAACAAAATGGCATGTCGGCTTGTGTTTACTTAGCAGCGTCGAAGAGACAAGGCGGCAAGCGGCAGGGGCATTGCGGCTAGATATTTCGCGAGCGGGCACGTCTGATCACCTCCTATACTCTAGAAACTCACTACTCGCTCTGCACTCTACACACATCACACATCGATCAGTGTCCGAGAGAATGGAAAATAGAGAGAGGTTAGGATAGTGAGAGTGAGAGCCATCGGTGATCATTCAGGCAGAGAAATACACACAACCGGAGGATGCTGCTGAGATGAAGATGTGAGCCAAGCGGTAGACTGTTGTTGATACTGTTGTTCGATTGTATTGTGGGGTTTTCTTCTTAGAGAATCTATACGAGCAACGAGAATATGGCTGATGATTTATCGTTACCCGAGGCAAGTAGATGTTTTTCTAATTCTTTGATCTTGAGAGTAGTTACTTTGCTACTTCTAGACTTTCTTGTTGATATTCCGTCGAGGTTCTAGTACTGCTGCTTGCACCATTAATCTTGCTTGATCCTAAATATTATTGAACATCGATCGTTGGTCATGTTTGATCATAATGTTGTTGAAGAGAGACGGGTAGTCATCTCCAGCTTTTCGAGTTGCATAATTTGCAGGAGCTCATATGGAGTGTTGAAATTATTGACCTCAAGATAGTGATGTGTATCACTTACCTGCGAATATCCTGATCTTGTCGTATTGGTATCACGACGGCAAACATATTGTACCGGTCACAATTGATGTATGGGACTGTCTGTGTTCTCCGCCAGGGACGGCTCTGGCCGGGAACGTGTCGGTGATGGATCCGTAGGAGCCATCGACATCAGTAGGTCAGAGTGTCCGGGTCTTAGCGGGTAAAAGGGCACTGCTTGGCTAGCATCGGTGGAGCTAGTCAAGACTGTCGATGTCGGAGTACCCCTCTGCAGAGCGTAAAAGTGTGGATATTCACCCCTGTGACTCCCGGGTTGGGAAGCTTGCTGTCATGTGTGATGCCAATCATTTTCGTGTCCTTTCTGCCAAATTCATTTATCTTGTTATTGTATTTATTTCTTGAATCCAATCTGTTTCTGTACTTCGTTAATCTTCTGTTGACTCCAATTGACCCGTTGATTATCTATTCCTTCGTTGTACTACTTGCTGAGTATGCCCTCATACTCACCCTTGCCACTTCCATTTCTTTTGCAGAAGTTAGCACGATTTGGAGATGATGGCAAAGCGTAGGATTAGTAGTAGGATTAGTAGTACGGGTAGGATTAGTAGTAGGATTAGTAGTACGGGAAGGGGAAATAAATGTTGTATCTTGATTTGTGTAATATAAATAATAATGAATAAAGTGTTGTTTTAGCTTTATAAGTACGTTTATTTTGAGCCTTACATGTTTATAATCGTAAGGTTAGAAACATGTGGCGTTGTCACGATTAGGCCCGGTTTCGGGGCGTGACATATCCAAACGTCACCAGTAGCCCCTTCGCCGCCGGTCTCCAGCTGCGCCGCCGCTGGCCTGTCTCCCCCAACTTTGACGTGTCCTTCCTCCACATCAGGCTCTCCAACCCAACTGCATCTCCTCACCCCAACTCTCGGGAGCCCCTCTCTCCGACGCCTCCCACCCACCCGCAGCCAATTCTCCTTCCCTTCCCCTCGATCTCCTCCGTCCCTGCGACACCAACCCAGCCTCGCCGGCCAAACCTTCCCCCTGTCGGGGGGATGGCCCCCGGTAGGCTAACATCCTGGCAAATATGCCATGATTAAGCATTTGTGTACCGGATTAAAGGTTAATCCGGATGCTCAAAGTTAAGTGAGAATTGTGCTAAGTAAGTACAACCGGTATCCCAGGAGGGGTATGCCGGAATACGGTAAACATAAGAGGTTGAGTCACAAGGCAAAGATGCCGGGCTCTAAGGTAAAGATACCGGAGAACCAGCATAGGCTCAACTGTAGCATGTCGGTATTCCAGTCAAAGATTCCACCAAGGACTAAAGGAAAAAAGATGAGCGAAGCACTTTAGCTTTAATCGAAGCCTTGGCGCCAAAGCAGAAGGTGACGAAAAAGATACCGGACGAGGTCATCAGTCCCTGATTAAAGACAGAACCGGCGTCAGCAAGGCCAAAGAAGCTTTATAAAATAGCTTAGCTCATCAAAGATTCCATTAGGATTTCTTCCCTTGTAAGTCACCTCTCCCCCTATATAAGGAGAGGAGGCACACCCCCGCGGGGGAGATCGGGCAAGTAGCAAGTAGAATTGGTTGTGTACCGTACGGTCGTCAACCTCTGGCCATCGACCAAGTTCATCAATACATACCGGATTGTTTTTCCACTTTTCCTGTTAACCAAACCATCCCCCGGATCCTCTAGCGCACATTCGATCCCAACTTCAACCATCTCATGGCATCTGCCGTTCCACCACGACGACACCCCCGGAGCTATTCCTCTCATCCACTGGCCCATCTATCCCTTCACCGGCCCCTCCTCCCCTCCACCGGTCCTTCACCCCCTTCGATGTGTCGGCGATCAGCGAGGCAACGAGTATGACCACTCCGTCGTGCTGCTCGTGCAGCACCACCACCACCGGGCATCAGTTCATCCTCGTCGCGTACGAGCTGCATCTCTTGGGCTAGCTGGCTCCATGATTTTGGTATTCATTTTGACTCTTCAAAGCTCGGTAGATGGTTGTTGGTTGGGTTCATGTGCTGGTATAGCGTTAGGAAAAAATACAGACGAGCTGGTCGTGCTATCGTAGCGATATTGGATCTTACTACTAGTCTACTACTCCCTCCGGTTTTTTTAATTGACTCAAATTTAGTACAAGGTTGTACTAAATCTGAGTCAATTAAAAGAGACCGGAGGGAGTAGTAGCATAGTTGAGCTGATCGATGTCGAGAAATATGTACCTGTAGGCGGTCGTTTGCTCGTATGTACAAACAGCTAGTAGTATGAACGCAGCAATTCTACCGGCTCCGGTAGGTAAAGTAGTGATGACGTCATGCTGACATCATCCATCTGTTGATTTAGTTTCCAAAAATTTGTGAAATATGTCTAAAATTTGTGAAACATGTCTGAAACTTGTGAAAAATTATTTACTATTCAAAATATGTTTCACAAAGTTTCATAAAGTTTCACATCGGTTGTTGACGTGTTTATGAAACTTGTGAAATATTTTTTACTGTTTAAATTTGTTTTAATATGTTTCAGTTTTGTCAAAAAGGGAACAAAAAGTTTCACCAATCTCAAAGCACAATATGTGATGGATGGTACTCCTACATATAAAGTTGCCTGTAAAAAGGAGTTTTCGCTAGTAGTACATCATGCACGAGCTAGAATTGCTATATCCATCGTACTTGCTGGACTAGTATACCAGCTGGGAGTACATCATGAATGATTGTTGCCTCCGTCGCTAAGCACTTTGGTCACCAGACTTGAAGTTCAAGGTTGTCTGGAACATGAATCGTTTCTCTTGCTATCTTGTGCTTACTGTGCATTTATAGGTAGACCAGTTGTTTTTCTACTGACTGTATCGAACTGATGAAACATCATATGGGTGTTTTGTCAAAATAGGTGTACTGAACTTGACACTAATCCTAATTTTAGCATAACTTCTAATATTAAGTTGCCTACTAGCTAGAGTTAAGTCTGTTTGATGCTGCTAAATTATAACTGTGCAAACTACATCACACATGCCCAACAATCTAGGTGATCAAGGACACATAGAGCTACTGAGCAGTATGAGGCAGGCCTTCGCGCTGACCAATGATTGTTGTAGCGAGCCAAGTCACTGCCACCTACTAATCATTCTCGTTTTGTTCATGGTGGCTTTGGTATGATGCCTAGTTCCTTTCCTGCCACAACTCATTTTTTGTGTGTAGGTTCTGATATTTACGAGCTAAATGATTGGTATGTGCTGACTGAGAAATATAGCGTTAAATGATTGGTTTAGATGACGAAGTTAATTAGCAGCGGCAACCAGCTGGTTGTTCTTTTCACTGTCCTTTTTTTGTAAGAACACGATGTTGAGATTATAATGCTATTTGCTCTTTTTTTGGAGGTAATTGTTTTTCTTTGATTCACTATCGCTTTTTCCTAATTAAGTTGTCTTGTGATCGTAGTTAAGTTGCTTTCATCACAAAACTAAGCTGATTAGCCAGATTAGCCTAAGTTGCATTTTGATTTTCTACAGGGCGGAATTGTTTTGCTTTGATTCACTGCCCCTTTCTCCTAATTAAATTGTCTTGTCACCGTAGTTAAGTTGATTTCAACATTGAACTAAGTTCATTAGCCAGATTAGCCTAAGTTGTTAATATGTTATCATTTTTCGTTAAGTGGACTAGCCATTTTAGCCTAAGTTGCTTCCCACTTTCTCCTAAGTTGCTTATCCTGTTTCGTTAAGTTGACTAACCACTTTAGTTTAAGTTGCTTTACACTTTTCTCCTAGGTTGCTTATCCCGTTTTATTAAGATGATTAACGAATGAGTAAAATACATCAGGCGACACTCTTGCCCGCCTACATCACCATACTCAAAATACGTATTCTACGGTCACTAAATACGGCAGGGTGGCTCATCTATGGTAACTATGAGGTTTATCCCAGCGTATTTGCTGATGTGGCAAGACAGCGGCCCCCCTGTCAGACAAAACTCTCCCATTGACCGGTCAAAGTGCTTTCTCTTTTGCAGAACAACCCCTCAATCTTCAGTAGGTCCCATCACATGTTTCCTTCTTCCTCCTCACTCTGGCAGAAAATTCCCCACGATCTCCACCGCGTTGCCCTGGCCGCGTCGAGGCTGCTGGCCGGCAAGAAGCAGCAGCTCGCCGGGAAAATTCCATGGCCGCTGATTCTCCAGCCGCCTGGGATGCGGCCGGTAGGGAGATGGCTTGGGATGCGCCCGTCGGGGATACAAGCTCTTGCACGCCGCGCAGTTCAGGGAGGACGATGACGATGACGCGGGCTCGCCGGAGCCTACGGGGACCGGTGCATGCCACCGCGGAAGGGAGTATGACACCTACATGTGCCGCCGCTACGCCAGGCGCGCGTCCATCGCCGCGGCCGAGGTCCAGCAGCAGCCGAGGCCACGCGCTGGCACGCGCCAGCAGGCCGACCCCGCTGACCGTCAAGTGCGCCGCTCGGGACACGCCGCAGGTGAGGCGGTCCCTGGCGGCCGTGCCCATACCGACCACCACGAGGAAGGAGCACGGCGCGGGGTCCAATGCGATTCTGCCCCGCATCGCCTTCCTCGAAGTGGTCCAGGTTCGCCAAGATGCGCCGCTGCTCCGCATGGACCGCCGGCGTCGCCAGTGCAGGCGGGGGTGCCCAATGCGGCGAGGTTACTAGAGCCCAGCGCGGGCGCGGGGTCGACATTTCGGCGGCCTGCTCCTCCCGGAAGTACCTGCGGGCCGGTGGCGGAAGGCAGCGCATGGCGGCGGGGAACAAGCAGGCTGGCATAGGAGGCGCTCCGGCCGCCGGTTCTAGCACGGAGGAGGTGGCGCGCCGACGGTGTCCCCGTCACGAGGTGAAGGCCATCAACGAGTGGTCGCCGGTGCAGGCTCGGGGGCGTGCCGACGGGATCTTATCTCTTTGTTAATCTTTTAAGTTAGTCCTCTTGGTTTTCATCATTCAAAAATAATCTCTGTGGAAGTAAGTGGCTGACATATGGGGTCAAAAGTAGGCCACCTCGGCAAAATACGATGCTCTACCCGCAACAGTGACCGATACGAGCTGCGAGCCATCCCCATTTACCGTATATTGCGTATTTCTATGTACGGTGACAGAGGCGGGCAAGGGTGACAAGTTTAGGTACCTCCGATGTATTTTACTCTTAACGAATTTAGCCTAAGTTGTTGTACACTGCCTCCTAAGTTGCTTATCTCATTTCATTAAGTTCATTAATGACTTTATCTTAAGTTGTTTACTAATTTGCCTTAAGTTTTCTATCCCTTTTCATTAAAATGATTAGCCAATTTAGTTTAAGTTTCTTTCCACTTTATTCTAAATTGCACATTCCGTTTAATTAAGTTGATTTGTCACTTTAGCTTAAGTTGCTTCACAGTTCCCACTATATCCTAAGTTGCCTTAAGTTGATTATCTAAAGTTGTTTTTAAACTTTACCCTAAGTTGGTTATTCCTTTTAATTAAGTTGATTAGCCACTTTAGTATAAGTTTGTTTTCACTTTATCCTAAATAAGTCGATTAGTCACTTTAGCTTCAGTTGCTTTCCACTTTAGCTTAAGTTGCTTATCCCATTTAATTAAGTCTTGTATGTTGTAGAAACAGTATGTTGTCTTGGTATGGGTTCCCACATGTGTTGGTTCCCCATTGAATTGTGCGCCCCTAGCACTATGTTCATCGAAACACCACCTGTTGCCTCTTGTTCAGCAAGGACCAGGTCTGGAGATTCCTCAATCATCTCTGTTGGGGCATCTTGAGTGCAAAACAACATCTATGCGCCGTTTTCACCAGCATCTTGAGTTTCTAGATCAAGAGGGTGTGTGTTTAGGTCTAGATCACACATGTGTAACATGGAAAGTAATCTAGTAATTTAGGAATGCATAGTTGGTTCTGTAAGACATATGAAAGCAACATATGCATTCCTTTGCAAACAAAAAACACTACTTATATTTGTTCCTGGGTCTAGTTTTTTAGATTATCTGTGATATCATTGTATGAGCATCGGTGGGAACAAATATTGTCCTACTTTTTCTGCTAGCGGGAACTATACCCTAAGAAGGACATTATGTGTTTTTGTTCTACTTGGTGTTACGACAAGTTGCTTTTTTTAACATGGTGCAGATCCTTACTCTCGGTATTGTATATACTTTCACGCCATGCAACTACCCGTGAACTTCGATAGATTGACATATTTTGTTTAAATGGAACTTGGCAACCGTTTTCCTATGTTTGTCTTTCGAAAAGGTTTCTGTGTTCATTGTATGAAACATGGGGTTTCCTATCTATTTAAGTTGATGCAGCCTATTATTTTGTTGTATACATCTAGCACATCCAAATCTAACTTAGTTGTTGCAGGGATTGTTCTTCTTACTGGCAAGGAGGTGGAATTTCAATATATCTCGGCATTGTTGTCCTTGTTCCAAGGACCTGTCATTTTTAATTTACCTAATAAGGTGTCTTGGGTTTGTTCTTTGTTGCATTCACCTGCCATCTATGAATACAACTTAGTCGTTGCACATTTTTTGTCGTTCTTACTCAAAGGACCTAGGATTTCCCATGTAAGTAATTAGTTGTCCAAGGTTTGTTCCTTGTATATGGTATATATATGTTCACACAATTAGGTTCATGTCAGGGACTTCTTTCTTATGTGCGACGAAAATTGTTCCCTCCCACATTTTCTAAGTCGTGTTTGTAAATGGTATATTGTTGCTTCACATGTGTGGTAAGTTGTGAATGGATCGTAGCGAACAAGAGGGGGGGTGAATGGTTGCTACGTCAAGTTTTAGTCTTTTTCAATTTTAGTGCAACGGAAGGTAAAGGTGATTGCTTTAGCGGTGTTGGTGATCCTACAATGATCCTAGAACAAGTGCAACAAGTAAAGGAACAACACAAGATAGTAAGAGTAAGGAGCGGGACAACCGGAGGGCGCGGAGACGAGGCGAGGTTTGTTTCCCGCAGTTCCTCCCACAAAAGGGAGTACGTCTGCGTTGAGGAGGTGCTAGCCTCACACAAGAGGCTAGACGGCCACACCACGAAGGAACGCCTCACCTTCTTCCTCGAGAGAGCTCCACGAAGGTGCTCCCCTTCTCCACTAAGGCACCGGTCGAGGCGGTGATTCCTTCACAAGGTTGGGGCGAGCTCCACACCACAAGGAGGCTCCCAACAATCCATGGAGCTAGTAGAACACCAAGCTAGCCTCCATGGATGCACTTCCTCCAATGTCCCACAATAGGAACCCTAACACCAAGGTCCACTAAGGAATAGCAAGGATTGGTGAAATCTCTCTTGGTAGAACTATAGATCGGGGTCTCCTCCACCACTCCTCAAAATTTGAGCAAGATTGGTTGGATGGTTGGGGAGATCCTCAAAGATTAAGCTCAGCAACCATGGAGGAGAGAGAGAGGAGAAGCAAAACGAGCTGGGGAAGAAGGAGCCCTTATATAGGCTCCTCCAAATCCAACCGTTATGTCCAGTTTTGCCTAAGCGGTACTACCGCTTTTGGAAAGCGGTACTACCGCTCGAGTTCGAATCCCCAGATCTGGTCCATGTGGACGCAGAGCGGTACTACCGCTAGAGGTACCGCTTGAGGTACAAAGAATGGGGTCCAAACCCATCGGATCCAAAGCGGTACTGCAGCGGCACCGCAGCCTACTACGTAACTAGTTACGCACTGGCGGTACCATGGGTGGAACTACCGCTCGTGAGCGGTACTACCGCTCCAGTACCGCAGAGGTACCGCAACTCGACGGGGGACAAATTCAGCTCGGAATGAGCGATACCGTGGGGCGGTACCTATAGGGTAGCGGTACTACCGCTATGTACACTAGTACCGGCCTCGCTAAAACTGGTTTTCTCCCTTTTTCTCTCCAGCCATGTCACCTCGCTAAACACACACAAAACCAGAAAACCTACAACTACTTATAACTACGCTTCAGTCCTCCGATCTTGACGTGTCCAGCGAGGTCACCGTGCATTTGCAAATATAGCAATGATACTCAAGACACACGGTGAGATAACTCAAGTGTTGTCATCAAACACACAAAACACGGGGTTTAGAATTTTCTCTTTCAATCTCCCCCTTTTTGGTGTTTGATGACAACACAAGACTTTTCAAAAGCATATGATGAGATTCTTTGATTTGCAAAAGCTCGACGGAGCTCCCCCTAAACGTGTGCATATTTTGAATATGTATTTGAATACAAATACACACGTCTTAGAGACATAACTCCCCCTAGATTTTACAAACCAAGCACATGTAGCAAGGATATAAGATCATGTAAAAATAACATGTGTGCAATATGGAGGCAATCATAAGATCATGTAAGAATATTTGGGTGAAGTTATCATACCATAGCCTTGAGAATACCCAAACTCACCATAAGATACCTCCATAGAGTTGTTGATGTAGCCACAAGACAAGATAAGCAACTAGGATCACAAGGCTACAAACAACAAAGGTCCCCATCCACATAGGAACTTCTCCCCCTTTGGCATCGGAACACCAAAAAGGAGGGTAGAGAAACTAGAAGGACGGAGAAAAAAGAACATACAAACAAGCTTGAAAAAACCGAAAGGGAAAACAAGCTTGAAAGAGGTTCTCCAAAAACATGAATAAAAAGATAGCAAAGAAGAAGGACAAAAAGAAGGTCACAAAGAAACACAAAGAACCGAAAAACTCCTCAAGGAGGAGGTTGGTGGCCGAAGCCACCGTGTAAGAGTGAATAGTGTGAGGTCGCGTAGATGTATCTAGGACTCACGGCTACAACTCAACATGAAGCTCATAGTCACTTAATTGACAAATAGCATATGTTTTGGATTTCTTTATGCATTATGGGGGGAGGGATAGCTCAATATATTTAAACCGCACTCCCCCTATGTTCATGCGTGCCTTTCATCTAGATATATAGTTTGAGAGTGGTATGTGCGCACGACGGTCAAGCAAAGTTCGACGGATCAATGATATTTAGCTCATGCCTCAACTCAATGAAACGCTTCTCGTCCAAGGGCTTCGTGAAGATGTCCGCCAATTGCTCCTTGGTGCCAATGAAGGATAGGACAATATCACCACGTGCAATGTGGTCCCGGATGAAGTGGTTCCTTATCTCAATGTGCTTCGTCTTGCCATGAAGAACCGGATTGTAGGCGATCTTGATTGCGCTCTCATTATCACACAAAAGAGGCACCTTGCTATACTCGAGTCCATAATCCCGCAAGGTTTGCCTCATCCATAAGATTTGAGCGCAACTACTTGCCGCGGCAACATACTCGGCTTCCGCGGTGGAGACGGAGACACAATTTTGCTTCTTCGAGGACCAACACACCAAGGATCTTCCAAGAAAGTGACAAGCTCCGGATGTGGACTTCCTATCAACCTTGTCGCCCGCCCAATCGGAGTCGGTGAAGCCAATCAAAGCAAAGTCCGTGTCCCTTGGGTACCATAGTCCGAAGTGTGGGGTATCAACTAAATATCTAAAGATCCTTTTGACCGCCACAACGTGGCTTTCCTTCGGACTTGCTTGAAACCGTGCACACATACCAACGCTTAACATTATATCCGGGCGAGAGGCACAAAGGTAAAGAAGCGAACCTATCATCGAACGGTAGAGCTTGGGATCCACCATCTTGCCGGTCTCGTCAAGAGAGAGTTGACATTTGAGATGCATTGGAGTTCCAATTCCCTTGGCGCCCTTCATGTCGAAGCGGTTGAGCATGTCTTGGAGATACTTTGCTTGATTGATGAAGGTGTCTTGTTCCATTTGCTTGATCTCAAACCCAAGGAAGTACTTGAGTTCACCCATCATTGACATCTCAAACCTATTTGTCATCAACATAGCAAACTCATCATTGAATTTTGTGTTAGTCGAGCCAAATATGATGTCATCTACATAGAGTTGGCATACGAAAAGCTCCCATTGACTTTCTTAGTAAAAAGAGTGGGATCGATTTTCCCCACTTCGAAACCACGATCTTCAAGCAACTCCTTTAGATGCTCATACCAAGCTCTAGGAGCTTGTTTGAGTCCATATAGGGCCTTTTTGAGCTTGAAGACATGGTCCGGGAAATGGGGGTCCTCGAATCCCGGGGGTTGCTTCACATACACCTCCTCTTGTAGAGGACCATTAAGAAAAGCACTCTTAACATCCATTTGTTGCAACTTGAAGCCATGATGGGAGGCAAAGGCCAAAAGGATACGGATGGACTCAAGCCTTGCAACGGGTGCAAAGGTTTCACCAAAGTCCACTCCTTCGACTTGAGAATAGCCTTGTGCCACCAATCTTGCTTTGTTGCGGATGACCATGCCATGTTCATCTTGCTTGTTCTTGAAGACCCATTTAGTGCCGATAACATTGCGGCAATGATCGGGTCGCTTCATGAGAGTCCACACATCATTCCTCTTAAAGTTGTTGAGTTCCTCTTGTATTGCATTCAACCAATCGGGATCTTCAAGAGCTTCATTAACTTTGAGTGGTTCCACCATAGAGACAAAGGCGTGGTGCTCACAAAAGTTTGCTAGTTGCCTCCGGGTGGTTACTTTGCTCTTTAGATCACCAATGACATTACTCAAAGAATGAGACTTGAGGCGCAAGTGTCTTGCAATAGGATCTTCACGGCGAGTGACGGCTAGAGGAGTAGATTCTTGTGGGTCCTCTTGGCCTTCATCACGGTTTAGGTCCTCGCCTTGACCTTCATTGTTGTTGAAGTGAGCATCATCATCATGAGATCCGGATGACTCGGGGGTACTAGGAATGGTATTGTCCATATAGATCACCCCCGAACCATTTGGAGAAGAACTTGAAGCTTGGCCTTGGTCACTTGATGTCGGTTGTTGTTGTAGATGAGCTTGTGGTAGATGTTGTTCTTGAGCTTGTTGAGGTGAGCTTGTACTTGATTGTTGTTGTAGATGTTGAGGTTGAACTTGAGGTTGTGGTAGAGGTTGGCTTGCATTAGTAAGATCAACGGAAGAAGCTTGGCCTTGTGGTGTAGATGGCTCCACTTGGGTGGAACTTGGTCCTTCCCCGGTACTCATAGAAGGTAGCTCTTGAGGTCGGCGAATGCCAACACCCATCCTTCCTATGGCATCCGGGGGAATTGCATCTCCTTTCTCACAAGAAGCACTTCGCTCCTCCAAAGACCTATCATCTTCATCGAATGTCACGTCACAAGATTCTACAACCCGCCCATTTGACTTGTTGAAGACTCTATAGGCGTGAGAATCCGTAGCATAGCCAACGAAAATTCCTTCTTGGGCTCTTGAGTCAAACTTGGATAGACGTGTGTCTTTGATAAGCACATAGCATTTGCATCCGAAAACCTTGAAGTAAGACACATTGGGCTTGTTTCCGGTGAGGATCTCATATGGTGTCTTCTCTAGGCCTTTGCGGAAGTAGAGACGATTAGTAGCATGGCATGCGGTAGAGATAGCTTCCGCCCAAAAGTTGTAGTTGGACTTGTACTCCATCATCATGGTTCGAGCGGCTTCGATCAAGGTTCGATTCTTCCTTTCGGCGACCCCATTTTGTTGGGGAGTATATGGCGTGGAGTATTGGTGTTGGATTCCTTCTTCGCCGAGGAAGTCATCCAAAGTATAGTTCTTGAACTCCGTTCCATTGTCGCTCCTTATTGCGAGGATCTTGTTGTCGTACTTGCGTTGAACTTGATTGGCAAACTCCATCATGGTCCGTTGAGTCTCACTCTTGTACTTGAAGAAGAATACCCAACAATAACGTGAATAGTCATCAACAATGACAAGGCAATACTTCTTTCCTCCAAGACTTTCATGAGACGGTGGACCGAAGAGATCAACATGTAGGAGCTCCAAGCATCTTGTGGTAGAGATGATATTCTTGGCCTTGTGAGGAGCTCCATGCATTTTTCCTTGTACGCAAGTGGGGAGGAAAGGTAAAAGGTACTCACACTCCGGATCTCGGCTACTAAGCTATTTTCCGGCGCCGTTGTAAGTACTCGAAGCTATTTCCTTTAGATCCTGCAATTGCATCTTTTGGTTTCTTGTTTACACTAGTTTGGCATAATGGACAACAATGAGCTTCTTATTTTATTTCCTGAGTTAAGACATGGATTGTTTGCTGCGAAAATTAAAAACCTATGGAATCTTATTTGCATGCTGGTAGCAATGATATTAGTATGAACGCTTTGAACACCATTGTTGTTAATGATATGGAAAATTCTGAGCTTGGGGAAGCTGGTTTTGATGAGAATGATATTTTTAGTCCCCCAAGCATTGAGCAGAAAATTTTCTTTGATGATACTTTGCCTCCTATTTATGATGATTATAATGATAGTGGTCTTTTGGTGCCGCCTACTATGGAGAGTAAATTTTATTATGATTATACTATGCCTCCTACACTTGATGAGAATAATAATGATAGCTACTTTGTTGAATTTGCTCCCACTACAACTAATAAAATTGATTATGCTTATGTGGAGAGTAATAATTTTATGCATGTGGCTCATGGCAAGAATGCTTTATGTGATAGTTATATTGTTGAGTTTGTTCATGATGCTACTGAAAGTTATTATGAGAGAGGGAAATATGGTTATATGCATCTTAATAATATTAAGTTTCCGCTCTTTATGTTGAGAATTTTGAAATTGCGCTTGTGTTGCCTTCCTATGCTTGCCACTTTGTTCTTCATGAATTTATTTGTGTACAAGATTCCTTTTCATAGGAAGCATGTTAGACTTAAATGTGTTTTGAATTTGCCTCTTGATGCTCTCTTTTGCTTCAAATACTATTTCTTGCGAGTGCATCATTAAAACTGAGCCCATCTTAATGGCTATAAAGAAAGAACTTCTTGGGAGATAACCCATGTGTTTATTTTACTACAGCAATTTTTGTTTTGTTGAGTCTTGGAAGTTGTTTACTACTGTAGCAACCTCTTCTTATCATGTTTTTGTGCCAAGTAAAGTTTCTATGTTAAAGTTGATGTTATATTTGGGATCGCTGCGCAGAAACAGCATTGCTGTCTGTCACGAATTCTGGCATAAGTCTCTGTAAAAATTTCAAAAATCTGAAAAATTACGAGCGTGATCCTCGATATGTACGTAACTTTCATTAGTTTTGAGTTTTTCCATTTGAGCAAGTTAAGTGCCCTTTCAGATTCATCTTTACGGACTGTTCTGTTTTGATAGATTCTGCCTTTTATTTCGCATTGCCGCTTTTGTTAAGTTGAATGAGTTTCTTTGTTCCATTAACTTTCAGAAGTTTTGTGCAATGTCCAGAAGTGTTAAGAATGATTGTGTCACCTCTGAATATGTTAATTTGTGGTTAAGCACTAACCCTCTCATGAGTTTGCTTGAAGTTTGTGTGAAGGAAGTTTTCAAGGGTCAAGAGAAGAGGATGATATACTATGCTCAAGAAGAGTGAAAGGTCTAAGCTTGGGGATGCCCCGGTGGTTCATCCCTGCATATTTTAAGAAGACTCAAACATCTAAGCTTGGGGATGCCCAAGGCATCCCCTTCTTCATCGACAACTTATCAAGTTTCTTCTAGTGAAACTATATTTTTATTCCGTCACATCTTATGTACTTTACTTGGAGCGTCTGTTTGTTTTTATTTTTTGTTTTGTTTGAATAAGTTCATCCTTGTGTGGAGAGAGACACGCTCCGCTGGTTCATATGAACACATGTGTTCTTAGCTTTTAATGTTCATGGCGAAGGTTGAAACTGCTTCATTAATTGTTATATGGTTGGAAACAGAAAATGCTACATGTAGTAATTGGTAAAATGTCTTGGATAATGTGATACTTGGCAATTGTTGTGCTCATGTTTAAGCTCTTGCATCATATACTTTGCACCCATTAATGAAGAAATACATAGAGCTTGCTAAAATTTGGTTTGCATATTTGGTCTCTCTAAGGTCTAGATAATTTCTAGTATTGAGTTTTGAACAACAAGGAAGACGGTGTAGAGTCTTATAATGTTTACAATATGTCTTTTATGTGAGTTTTGCTGCACCGGTTCATCCTTGAGTTTGCTTCAAATAACCTTGCTAGCCTAAACCTTGTATCGAGAGGGAATACTTCTCATGCATCCAAATACTTGAGCCAATATTCATGCCATTCGTGTCCACCATACCTACCTACTATATGGTATTTCTCCGCCATTCCAAAGTAAATTGCTTGAGTGCTACCTTTAAATTTCCATCATTCGCCTTTGCAATATATAGCTCATGGGACAAAATAGCCTTAAAACTATTGTGGTATTGAATATGTACTTATGCACTTTATCTCTTATTAAGTTGCTTGTTGTGCGATAACCATGCTTCTGGGGACGCCATCAACTATTCTTTGTTGAATATCATGTGAGTTGCTATGCATGTCCGTCTTGTCTAAGTAAGAGAGATCTACCACCTTAATGGTTGGAGCATGCATATTGTTAGAGAAGAACATTGGGCCGCTAACTAAAGCCATGAATCATGGTGGAAGTTTCAGTTTTGGACATATATCCTCAATCTCATATGAGAATATTAATTGTTGCCACATGCTTATGCATTAAAGAGGAGTCCATTATCTGTTGTCCATGTTGTCCCGTATGGATGTCTAAGTTGAGAATAATCAAAAGCGAGAAATCCAAAATGCGAGCTTTCTCCTTAGACCTTTGTACAGGCGGCATAGAGGTACCCCTTTGTGACACTTGGTTAAAACATGTGTATTCCGAATCCGGTAGTCCAAGCTGATTAGGACAAGGTGCGGGCACTATTAGTATACTATGCATGAGGCTTGCAACTTGTAAGATATAATTCACATAACTCATATGCTTTATTACTACCGTTGACAAAATTGTTTCATGTTTTCAAAATAAAAGCTCTAGCACAAATATAGCAATCGATGCTTTCCTCTTTGAAGGACCTTTCTTTTACTTTTATTGTTGAGTCAGTTTACCTATCTCTCTCCACCTTAAGAAGCAAACACTTGTGTGAACTGTGCATTGATTCCTACATACTTGCATATTGCACTTGTTATATTATTTTACATTGACAATATCCATGAGATATACATGTTATAAGTTGAAAGCAACCGCTGAAACTTAATCTTCCTTTGTGTTGCTTCAATACCTCTACTTTGAATTATTGCTTTACGAGCTAACTCTTATGCAAGACTTATTGATGCTTGTCTTGAAACTACTATTCATGAAAAGTCTTTGTTTTATGATTCATTTGTTTACTCATGTCATTACCATTGTTTTTGATCGCTGCATTCATTACATATGCTTACAATAGTATGATCAAGGTTATGATAGCATGTCACTTAAGAAATTATCATTGTTATCGTTTACCTACCCGAGGACGAGTAGGAACTAAGCTTGGGGATGCTGATACGTCCCAAACGTATCTATAATTTCTTATGTTCCATGCTACTTTATTGATAATACCTACATGTTTTATACACATTATATGTCATTATTATGCGTTTTCCGGAACTAACCTATTGACGAGATGCCGAAGTGCCAGTTCCTGCTGTTTTGGTTTCAGAAATCCTAGTAAGGAAATATTCTCTGAATTGGACGAAATCAACGCCCACATCTTAGAATCCCGGAGCTTCAGAACACCCGAGAGCCACCAGAGAGGCCACAGGGGCCCACACATGGTGGCGGCGCGGCCCAGAGGGCGCCGCCCAGTGTCTGGTGGCCCTGCACTCCCTCCGACCTTGCCCTTTCGCCTATATAAGGTCCCTGACCTAAAACTCCGAGACGAATAAGCCACGGTACGCGAAACCTTCCGAGCCGCCGCCATCGCGAAGCCAAGATCCGGGGACAGAGTCTCTGTTCCGCACGCCGCCGGACGGGAAGTGCCCCCAAGGCTTCTCCATCGACACCACTGCCATCTCCACCGCCATCTTCATCACCGCTCCCATGAGGAGGGAGTAGTTCTCCATCGAGGCTCGGGCTGTACCGGTAGCTATGTGGTTCATCTCTCTCCTATGTACTTCAATACAATAATCTCATGAGCTGCCTTACATGATTGAGATTCATATGATGATGCTTGTAATCTAGATGTCATTATGCTAGTCAAGTGGGTTTTACTTATGTGATCTCCGGAGACTCCTTGTCCCACGTGTGTAAAGGTGACAGTGTGTGCACCGTGTGGGTCTCTTAGGCTATATTTCACAGAATACTTATTCACTGTTATGAATGGCATAGTGAAGTGCTTATTTATATCCCTTTATGATTGCAATGTGTTTTGTATCACTATTTATCTATGTGCTACTCATGTGATGTTATTAAAGTAGTCTATTCCTCCTGCATGGTGTAATGGTGACAGTGTGTGCATCGTGTAGTTCTTGTCGTAGATTATGATCATAATCTCTTGTAGGTTATGGAGTTGATTATCGCTATGATAGTATTGATGTGATCTATGCCTCCTTCGTAGTGTGATGGTGACAGTGTGCATGCTATGTTAGTACTTGGTTTATTTTGCAAAGATCTATTATACTCTAAGGTTACTTAAACATGAATATCGAATGTTGTGGAGCTTGTTAACTCCGGCATTGAGGGTTCGTGTAATCCTACACAATTAGTGGTGTTCATTATCAAACAAGAGTATATGTAGCACAAAGGAAAGAGAACTTATTTATTATGTGATCAATGTTGAGAGTGTCCACTAGTGAAAGTATGATCCCTAGGCCTTGTTTCCACCACAAAGAATTGCTTCCCACGCCAGCAAGCTATTTTATGGCGCCGCTTGTTTACTGTTTTACCGCATCTTTACTTTCTCGCAATATTACCACCATCTATACCACCTGTGTTTTACTATCTCTTCGCCGAACTAGTGCACCTATACATCTGACAAGTGTATTTGGTGTGTTGGGGACACAAGAGACTTCTTGCTTTGTTGTTGCAGGGTTGCTTGAGAGGGATATCTTTGACCTCTTCCTCCCGAGTTCGATAAACCTTGGGTGATCCACTTACGGGAAAACTTGCTGCTGTTCTACAAACCTCTGCTCTTGGAGGCCCAACACTGTCTCAGGGAAAAGAAGCGTGAGTAGACATTGCTGATACGTCCCAAACGTATCTATAATTTCTTATGTTCCATGCTACTTTCTTGATGATACCTACATGTTTTATACACATTATATGTCATTATTTTTCCGAACTAACCTATTGACGAGATGCCAAGTGCCAGTTCTGCTGTTTTTGGTTTCGAAATCCTAGTAAGGAAATATTCTCGGAATTGGACGAAATCAACGCCCAAGATCTTAGAATCCCCGGAGCTTCCAGAACACCCGAGAGCCGCCAGAGGGGTCACAAGGGGCCCACACACAGGCGGCGCGGCCCAGGAGGGGCGCGCCGCCCTAGTGTCCGGTGGCCCTGCACCCTCCGACCTTGCCCTTTCGCCTATATAAGGTCCCTGACCTAAAACTCCGAGACGAATAAGCCACGGTACGCGAAACCTTCCAGAGCCGCCGCCATCGCGAAGCCAAAATCTGGGGGACAGGAGTCTCGTTCCGCACGCCGCCGGGACGGGGAAGTGCCCCCGGAAGGCTTCTCCATCGACACCGCTGCCATCTCCACCGCCATCTCCACCGCCATCTTCGTCACCGCTGCTGCTCCCATGAGGAGGGAGTAGTTCTCCATCGAGGCTCGGGGCTGTACCGGTAGCTATGTGGTTCATCTCTCTCCTATGTACTTCAATACAATAATCTCATGAGCTGCCTTACATGATTGAGATTCATATGATGATGCTTGTAATCTAGATGTCATTATGCTAGTCAAGTGGGTTTTACTTATGTGATCTCCGGAGACTCCTTGTCCCACGTGTATAAAGGTGACAGTGTGTGCACCGTGTGGGTCTCTTAGGCTATATTTCACAGAATACTTATTCACTGTTATGAATGGCATAGTGAAGTGCTTATTTATATCCCTTTATGATTGCAATGTGTTTTGTATCACTATTTATCTATGTGCTACTCATGTGATGTTATTAAAGTAGTCTATTCCTCCATGATGTAATGGTGACAGTGTGTGCATCGTGTAGTTCTTGTCGTAGATTATGATCATAATCTCTTGTAGGTTATGGAGTTGATTATCGCTATGATAGTATTGATGTGATCTATGCCTCCTTAGTGTGATGGTGACAGTGTGCATGCTATGTTAGTACTTGGTTTATTTTGCAAAGATCTATTATACTCTAAGGTTACTTAAACATGAATATCGAATGTTGTGGAGCTTGTTAACTCCGGCATTGAGGGTTCGTGTAATCCTACACAATTAGTGGTGTTCATTATCAAACAAGAGTATATGTAGCACAAAGGAAAGAGAACTTATTTATTATGTGATCAATGTTGAGAGTGTCCACTAGTGAAAGTATGATCCCTAGGCCTTGTTTCCACCACAAAGAATTGCTTCCCACGCCAGCAAGCTATTTTATGGCGCCGCTTGTTTACTCGTTTTACTGCATCTTTACTTTCTGCAATATTACCACCATCTATACCACCTGTGTTTTACTATCTCTTCGCCGAACTAGTGCACCTATACATCCGACAAGTGTATTTGGTGTGTTGGGGACACAAGAGACTTCTTGCTTTGTTGTTGCAGGGTTGCTTGAGAGGGATATCTTTGACCTCTTCCTCCCTGAGTTCGATAAACCTTGGGTGATCCACTTACGGGAAAACTTGCTGCTGTTCTACAAACCTCTGCTCTTGGAGGCCCAACACTGTCTACAGGAAAAGAAGCGTGAGTAGACATTGCTGATACGTCCCAAACGTATCTATAATTTCTTATGTTCCATGCTACTTTCTTGATGATACCTACATGTTTTATACACATTATATGTCATTATTATGCGTTTTCCGGAACTAACCTATTGACGAGATGCCGAAGTGCCGTTTTCTGTTTTTGGTTTCGAAATCCTAGTAAGGAAATATTCTCGGAATTGGACGAAATCAACGCCCAAATCTTAGAATCCCGGGAGCTTCCAAACACCCGAGAGCCGCCAGAGAGGGGTCACAGGGGGCCCACACATGGTGGCGGCGCGAGAGGGGGCGCGCCGCCCTAGTGTCTGGTGGCCCCAGACCCTCCGACCTTGCCCTTTCGCCTATATAAGGTCCCTGACCTAAAACTCCGAGACGAATAAGCCACGGTACGCGAAACCTTCCAGAGCCGCCGCCATCGCGAAGCCAAAATCTGGGGGACAGGAGTCTCTGTTCCGGCACGCCGCCGGGACGGGGAAGTGCCCCCGGAAGGCTTCTCCATCGACACCGCTGCCATCTCCACCGCCATCTCCACCGCCATCTTCGTCACCGCTGCTGCTCCCATGAGGAGGGAGTAGTTCTCCATCGAGGCTCGGGGCTGTACCGGTAGCTATGTGGTTCATCTCTCTCCTATGTACTTCAATACAATAATCTCATGAGCTGCCTTACATGATTGAGATTCATATGATGATGCTTGTAATCTAGATGTCATTATGCTAGTCAAGTGGGTTTTACTTATGTGATCTCCGGAGACTCCTTGTCCCACGTGTATAAAGGTGACAGTGTGTGCACCGTGTGGGTCTCTTAGGCTATATTTCACAGAATACTTATTCACTGTTATGAATGGCATAGTGAAGTGCTTATTTATATCCCTTTATGATTGCAATGTGTTTTGTATCACTATTTATCTATGTGCTACTCATGTGATGTTATTAAAGTAGTCTATTCCTCCTGCATGGTGTAATGGTGACAGTGTGTGCATCGTGTAGTTCTTGTCGTAGATTATGATCATAATCTCTTGTAGGTTATGGAGTTGATTATCGCTATGATAGTATTGATGTGATCTATGCCTCCTTCGTAGTGTGATGGTGACAGTGTGCATGCTATGTTAGTACTTGGTTTATTTTGCAAAGATCTATTATACTCTAAGGTTACTTAAACATGAATATCGAATGTTGTGGAGCTTGTTAACTCCGCATTGAGGGTTCGTGTAATCCTACACAATTAGTGGTGTTCATTATCAAACAAGAGTATATGTAGCACAAAGGAAAGAGAACTTATTTATTATGTGATCAATGTTGAGAGTGTCCACTAGTGAAAGTATGATCCCTAGGCCTTGTTTCCACCACAAAGAATTGCTTCCCGCGCCAGCAAGCTATTTTATGGCGCCGCTTGTTTACTGTTTTACTGCATCTTTACTTTCTGCAATATTACCACCATCTATACCACCTGTGTTTTACTATCTCTTCGCCGAACTAGTGCACCTATACATCTGACAAGTGTATTTGGTGTGTTGGGGACACAAGAGACTTCTTGCTTTGTTGTTGCAGGGTTGCTTGAGAGGGATATCTTTGACCTCTTCCTCCCTGAGTTCGATAAACCTTGGGTGATCCACTTAAGGGAAAACTTGCTGCTGTTCTACAAACCTCTGCTCTTGGAGGCCCAACACTGTCTACAGGAAAAGAAGCGTGAGTAGACATCAGCAAGCCCTACAAACACGATCTTTACAAAAAGAGACATCTTCTTTTAGTCCGAGAATGTGGCCACCCTTGTGGAGACTTTGCAAAGTCCTCATGTTGACATGGGCTAGTCGGCGATGCCATAACCAACCCTTGTCACCTTTGGCGAATAGGCAAAGAGCGGAAGATGTTGTCTTTCCGGAGAAATCAACAACATATAATCCGTTCTCTACATATCCAACAAAAGCTACACGGAGTGTCTTGCTCCACAAGAGGACCACCATATGTTCATCAAAGAATGTACATAGACCCATGCGAGCAATTTGATGAACGGAGAGTAAGTTATAACCAAGGGTCTCGACAAGGAGGACATTCACAAGTGAGATGTCGGGTGTTACCACCACCTTGCCAAGACCCAATACCTTAGAGCACGTGTTGTCGCCATATGATACGGTAGAGTAGGAAGGCTCGAGGTCGACAACAATATTCTTGCTTCCGGTCATATGACTTGTGGCTCCACTATCAACCACCCATTTAGCACCACCGGAAGCATAGTCCTACAAGAAATCAAGTCTTGGATTTAGGTACCCATTTTTCAATGGGTCCTAACATGTTAGTAACAAGGGGTTTGGGAACCCAAATAGTCCAATCAACATTGTCCTTTTGAGGACCAATAAAGCGAGCACGAATATGTCCATAGTAATCAACAAAAAGAACATGAGAAGGGTTGTTAGAGCCGGCGAAACCCTTCGAGGCGGAGTTGGGTACTCCATCCCTTCTTGAGCTAGCATCGCTCTCCTCAAGGTTGATCTCCATGTTCTCCTTGTTCTTCTTCTTCTTGGTCCTCTTGTTTCTCTTCCTCTTTGGCTTGGTAGCCACTCCTCCTTCATTGCAAGAGCTCTCTTTGGCTCCAATGACTCCTTCCAAGTACTTGGTTTGAACTTGGAGTCTATCAATCTTGGCCTTCAAACGATTGACTTCATCTTCATGCTCCGGGTGTGGATGACAAATATCAAACACTTGGACTTCCTTTGCTTTGTTCACCCGGAAATGTTCCATCAAAGCTTCTTCTTGGAGTGCATTCATCTTCATGAGTATACGCTTGTCACTCTCCAACTTGGCAATGTCACTTTCATGAGTGTCGCACGCACGGTCCTTGCTCAAAGGAAAATACTCCTTCAATGCTTCCTCTTGCATGGAATTGACCTCCATGAGCTTGGCTTCCCTCCTCTTCAAGGCGGCTATTTCTTCCTCATGATCACAACAAGTGGCCTTCTCCTTGCTCATACGGAGACATTCCACCAAAGACTCTTCTTGCATGCTACTCAAACTCAATAGCTTGGCCTTGGTGGTCTCAAGAGTGGCAATTTCTTCTTCATGGTTGCAACATGAGGTCTTCTCTTTGCACAAGCGGTAATATTCATCCAAGGCTTCTTCTTGAAGAGCATTGACCTCCAAGAGAAGAGCATTGTGCTTTCTCAAAGAAGTAACTTGATCAACAAGCTCGTCATGGCAAGCTTTGGGGTCTTCATTGTCTTTCTCTTTGTTAGCTTCCTCGAGAGAGAGCATCTTCTTTTTGAGCTCACCCATCAAACCAAGAGCATGGTCTCGGTCCTTGATGAGTTGGGAGACAATAGCCTTATTGGAGTCTTCAAGGACGATGACACTAGCTTCAAGAGACATGCGCAAATTTTGTTCATCTTCAAGCTCTTCTTTGAGAGAGGCAATCTCATTTGCCGCTTCCCTTTCCAATCTCTCCTTCTCCTCTATAAGGTCTTGTGCCGCACCAAGTTGGCTCAAGAGAGCCCCAACATGAGTCTTGGTATCCCCTTGCATGTTAGTGAGAAAAGAATCCAAACCCATAATCTCACGTTTAACGGTGAGACTAGTGGAATCATCAATATATAAGGCAAGTCGAAACCAAGGTTATCGAAGGAGGAGTCAAGGAGCACGTGAAGGTTGTTGGTGGAGGAGTGTGGTGCGCGCAACACCAGTGAAAGGCGCCAACGTGGAACCTGCACAACACAATCAAGATACTTTGCCCCAACGTAACAGTGAGGTTGTCAATCTCACCGGCTTGCTGAACAAAGGATTAAACGTATCGAGTGGAAGATGATGTTTGTTTGCAAAGAACAGAGAGAATGATTGCAGTAGATTGTATTCAGATGTAAAAGAATGGACCGGGGTCCACAGTTCACTAGTGGTGTCTCTCCAATAAGCCTGGGTGAACAAATTACAGGTGGGCAATTGACAAATAAAGATTCAATACATATCATGATGATTACTATGAGATTTAATCAGGGCATTACGACAAAGAACATAGACCGCCATCCAGCATGCATCTATGCCTAAATAATCTAGCTTCAGGTTAGCATCCGCACCCTTCCAGTATTAAATAATGACAATTGCATTAAGTATGGTGCGTAATGTAATCAACACAAATATCCTTAGACAAAGCATCGATGTTTTATCCCTAGTAGAAACAGACATCCACAACCTTAGAACTTTCTGTCACTGTCCCAGATTCAATGGAGGCATGAACCCACTATCGAGCATAAATACTCTTGGAGTTACAAGTATCAACTTGGCCCAGCCTCTACTAGCAACGGAGAGCATGCAAGAACATAAACAACACATATATGATAGATTGATAATCAACTTGACATAATATCCTATATTCATCGGATCCCACCAAACACAACATGTAGCATTACAAATAGATGATCTTGATCATGTTAGGCAGCTCACAAGATCTAAACATGATAGCACAAGCGGAGAAGACAACCATCTAGCTACTGCTATGGACCCATAGTCCAAGGATGAACTACTCACGCATCAATCCGGAGGCGGGCATGGTGATGTAGAGCCCTCCGGTGATGATTCCCCTCTCCGGCAGGGTGTCGGAGGCGATCTCCTGAATCCCCCGAGATGGGATTGGCAGCGGCGGCGTCTGATACGTCTCAAACGTATCTATAACTTCTTATGCTCCATGCTACTTTTATGACAATACATGAATGTTTTATACATACTTTACATCATTATTATACATTTTCCGGCACTAACCTATTAACAAGATGCTGAAGTGCCAGTTGCTGTTTTCTGTTGTTTTTGGTTTCAGAAATCCTACAAAGGAAATATTCTCGAAATTGGACGAAATCAACGCCTGGGTCCTATTTTTCAACGAAGCTTCCAAGACCGAGGATAACGAAGTGGGGCCACGAGGTGGCTGACCACAGGCGGCGCGCCAGCCCCGGCCGCGCGGCCCTATGGTCCGGGCCCTCGCATCGCCCCCGACCTACCCTTCCGCCTACATATAGCCTTCGTCGCGAATACCCCCGTACCGAGAGCCACGATACGAAAACCTTACCGAGACGCCGCCGCCGCCAATCCCATCACGGGGGATTCAGAGATCGCCTCCGCACCCTGCCGGAGAGGGGAATCATCACCGGAGGGGCTCTACATCATCATGCCCGCCTCCGGATTGATGCGTGAGTAGTTCATCCTTGGACTATGGGTCCATAGCAGTAGCTAGATGGTTGTCTTCTCCGCTTGTGCTATCATTGTTTAGATCTTGTGAGCTGCCTAACATGATCAAGATCATCTATTTGTAATGCTACATGTTGTGTTTGGTGGGATCCGATGAATCTAGAATATTATGTCAAGTTGATTATCAATCTATCATATATGTGTTGTTTATGTTCTTGCATGCTCTCCGTTGCTAGTAGAGGCTCTGGCCAAGTTGATACTTGTAACTCCAAGAGGAGTATTTATGCTCGATAGTGGGTTCATGCCTCCATTTAATCTGGGACAGTGAAGGTTCTAAGGTTGTGGATGTGTTGTTGCTACTAGGGATAAAACATCGATGCTTTGTCTAAGGATATTTGTGTTGATTACATTACGCACCATACTTAATGCAATTATCTGTTGTTTACAACTTAATACCGGAAGGGGTTCGGATGATAACCTGAAGGTGGATTATTTAGGCATAGATGCATGCTGGATAGCGGTCTATGTACTTTGTCGTAATGCCCTGATTAAATCACATAGTAATCATCATTGGTATGTATTGAATCTTTATTTGTCAATTGCCCACCTGTAATTTGTTCACCCAGCATGTTAGTTATCTTATTGGAGAGACACCACTAGTGAACCGTGGACCCCGGTCCATTCTTTTACATCTGAATACATTCTACTGCAATCATTGTTCTTACTGTTCTTTGCAAACAAACACCATCTTCCACTCGATACGCTTAATCCTTTGTTTTCAGCAAGCCGGTGAGATTGACAACCTCACTGTTAGGTTGGGGCAAAGTACTTTGATTGTGTTGTGCAGGTTCCACGTTGGCGCCGGTTTCACTGGTGTTGCGCCGCACTACACTCCTCCACCAACAACCTTCACGTGCTTCTTGGCTCCTAGTTCGATAACCTTGGTTTCTTTCTGAGGGAAACTTGTCGCTGTGCGCATCATACCTTCCTCTTGGGGTTCACAACGGACGTGTACATCTACGCGCATCAAGCAACTTTTTCTGCGCCGTTGCCGGGGAGATCAAGACACGCTGCAAGGGGAGTCTCCACTTCCAATCTCTTTACTTTGTTTTTGTCTTGCTTTACTTTATTTTTATTTACTGTCTTGTTTGCTTCATATTAAAAATACAAAAAATTAGTTACTTTACTTTCTGTTTTATTTACTAGTTTTATATTAAAACAAAAAAAATTAGTTACTTGTCTTTACTTTATTCTATTTGCTTAGTTTACTTTTATTACTGTTATAATGGGTACTCCTGAAAATACTAAGTTGTGTGATTTCACTAGCACAAATAATAATGATTTTATATGTACTCCTATTGCTCCACCTGCTACTACAGCAGAATTCTATGAAATTAAACCTGCTTTACTGAATCTTGTTATGAGAGAGCAATTTTCTGGTGTTAGTAATGATGATGCTGCTGCCCATCTTAATAATTTTGTTGAACTTTGTGAAATGCAAAAGTATAAGGATATAGATGGTGATATTATAAAACTGAAATTGTTTCCTTTCTCATTAAGAGGAAGAGCTAAAGATTGGTTGCTTTCTTTGCCTAAAAATAGTATTGATTCATGGACTAAATGTAAAGATGCTTTTATTAGTAAATATTATCCTCCTGCTAAGATTATATCTTTGAGAAGTAGCATAATGAATTTTAAACAATTTGATAATGAACATGTTGCTCAAGCATGGGAGAGAATGAAATCTTTGGTAAAGAATTGCCCAACCCATGGACTGACTACTTGGATGATCATCCAAACCTTTTATGCAGGATTGAATTTTTCCTCGAGGAACCTATTGGATTCAGCTGCTGGAGGTACTTTTATGTCCATTGATACGTCTCCAACGTATCGATAATTTCTTATGTTCCATGCCACTTTATTGATGATACCTACATATTTTATGCACATTATATGTCATATTTATGCATTTTCCGAACTAACCTATTAACAAGATGCCGAAGAGCCAGTTGCTGTTTTCTGCTGTTGGTTTCAAATCCTAGTAAGGAAATATTCTCGGAATTGGACGAAATCTTCGCCCAGGGTCCTATTTTTGCACGGAGTTTCCAGAAGACCGAAGAGATAACGAAGTGGGGCGACGAGGCGCCGCCACCATAGGGCCGCGCGGCCAGAGGGGGCCCGCGCCGCCCTATGGTGTGGGCCCCTCGTGCCGCCTCCTGACCTACCCTTCCGCCTACTTAAAGCCTCCGTCGCGAAACCCCCGCACCGAGAGCCACGATACGGAAAACCTTCCAGACGCCGCCGCCGCGAATCCCATCTCGGGGGATTCAGGAGATCGCCTCCGGCACCCTGCCGGAGAGGGGATTCATCTCCCGGAGGACTCTTCATCGCCATGATCGCCTCCGGAGTGATGAGTGAGTAGTTCACCCCTGGACCATGGGTCCATAGCAGTAGCTAGATGGTCGTCTTCTCCTTGTTGTGCTTCATTGTTGGATCTTGTGAGCTGCCTAACATGATCAAGATCATCTATCTGTAATACTATATGTTGTGTTTGTCGGGATCCGATGGATAGAGAATACTATGTTATGGTGATTATCAATCTATTGTTTATGTGTTGTTTATGATCTTGCATGCTCTCCGTTATTAGTAGAGGCTCTGGCCAAGTTTTTGCTCTTAACTCCAAGAGGGAGTATTTATGCTCGATAGTGGGTTCATGCCTTCATTGACACCTGGGATCGTGACAGTAGGTTCTAAGGTTGTGATGTGCTGTTGCCACTAGGGATAAAACATTGATGCTATGTCTAAGGATGTAGTTGTCGATTACATTACGCACCATACTTAATGCAATTGTCTGTTGCTTTGCAACTTAATACCGAATGGGGTTCGGATGATAACCCGAAGGTGGACTTTTTAGGCATAGATGCGTTGGATGGCGGTCTATGTACTTTGTCGTAATGCCCGATTAAATCTCACTATATTTATCATATCATGTACATGCATTGTTATGCCCTTCTCTATTTGTCAATTGCCCGACTGTAATTTGTTCACCCAACATGCTTTTATCTTATGGGAGAGACACCTCTAGTGAACTGTGGACCCCGGTCCTATTCTTTACATAGCATACAATCTACTGCAATTGTGTTTTACTGTTTTCTTTGCAAACATCTTCCACTCGATACGTTTAATCCTTTGTTACAGCAAGCCGGTGAGATTGACAACCTCACTGTTTCGTTGGGGCAAAGTACTTTGGTTTTGTTGTGCAGGTTCCACGTTGGCGCCGGAATCCCTGGTGTTGCGCCACATCACATTTCGCGACCATCAACCTTCAACGTGCTTCTTGACTCCTACTGGTCCGATTAAACCTTGGTTTCTTACTGAGGGAAACTTGCCACTGTGCGCATCATACCTTCCTCTTGGGGTTCCCAACGGACGTGTACATCTACGCGCATCAAGCAAATTTCTGGCGCCGTTGCCGGGGAGATCAAGACACGCTGCAAGGGGAGTCTCCACTTCTCAATCTCTTTACTTTGTTTTTGTCTTGCTTTACTTTATTTACTACTTTGTTTGCTGCACTAAATCAAAATACAAAAAAATTAGTTGCTAGTTTTACTTTATTTGCTATCTTGTTTGCTATATCAAAAACACAAAAAAATTAGTTACTTGCATTTACTTTATCTAGTTTGCTTTATTTATTGTCTTGCACTCTATATTAAAAATACAAAAAAAATTAGTTACTTTTGTTACCATGTCTAGCTCTGAACCTGTTACTTCTTCACCTGAGGAATTAGTTTTTACTTTTAAACAAGGGGATGAGGAGAGTTTTAAGGATGCTTGGTCTAGAATTTTTACTTCTTATCGTAAAACTGAACCTCAAATGACTCTAAGTTTGCTCCTTAGTAATTTTTATTTTGGTCTTATGGTTCGCTATAGATATGCTTTGGACACTTTAGTAGGAGGAGATTTCCTTCATTGTAATGGGGATCAAGCTTTTAATGCCATAAAGAAATTGGTTGCATCACATGATTCAGCTAATAACTTTGATTCAGCCCTTATTAGCATTTATAATAGATTGAACAATCTCGAGATAAGTACATCTCGCTTGAATGACAATTATCACTGTGTTCGTAATCGTCTTGAACAAGTTTTAGTGAACTCTAAACTTTCATTGTGGGATCCTACTGTTAAAATTGTTATCGGTGATCGAACTCTTCATGCCTACTGTGATATTATGTATGAATTTTGCCTTATGCCTGAAAGCATTTATAAATCTTTGAAACTTTGGGGAGTCGATGAAGGAGGAGAAGAAATAACTCTCATTGATAACTCTATTATAATTCCTAAGGGAATAGCCGCAGGTGTGCATACAACCATTCTTGGAAGAACAATATCCATTGATTATCTTGTTATTGAAACAGGAAAAATCATACTCGGAAGATCCTTGCTGAAACTATTGGGAGCAGTCATTGATGTGGGAGAAGGCACTCTGAAATTCACCTCTATACCAGGGGGAAATCATATATTTCCTAAACCAAAGGGAAAGAAAAACAATAAGAAAGGTAAGGGTAAAGCCCAAGGTAAGGTTGACACACCGTCTCTTGATAATACTTGATACACACTTTCTGCGCCTAGCTGAAAGGCGTTAAAGAAAAGCGCTTATGGGAGACAACCCATGTTTTTACTACAGCAATTTTTTGTTTTGTTGAGTCTTGGAAGTTTTTTACTACTGTAGCAACCTCTCCTTATCATGTTTTTGTGCCAAGTAAAGTTTCTATGTCAAAGTTGATGTTATATTTGGGATCGCTGCGCAGAAACAGCATTGCTGTCTGTCACGAATCTGGGCACAGGCCTCTGTAGAAAATTCGAAAAATCTGCCAATTTACGAGCGTGATCCTCAGATATGTACGCAACGTTCATTAGTTTTGAGTTTTTCCATTTGAGCAAGTCTGGTGCCAGCTTTAAATTCGTCTTTACGGACTGTTCTGTTTTTGACAGATTCTGCCTTTTATTTCGCATTGCCTCTTTTGCTATGTTGGATTCATTTCTTTGATCCATTAATGTCCAGTAGCTTTATGCAATGTCCAGAAGTGTAAAGAATGATTGTGCCACCTCTGAACATGTGAATTATTAATTGTGCACTAACCCTCTAATGAGTTTGCTTGAAGTTTGGTGTGAAGGAAGTTTTCAAGGGTCAAGAGAGGAGAATGATATACTATGATCAAGAGGAGTGAAAGCTCTAAGCTTGGGGATGCCCCCGTGGTTCACCCCTGCATATTTTAAGAAGACTCAAGCGTCTTGGGGATGCCCAAGGCATCCCCTTCTTCATCGACAACATCATCAGGTTCCTCCCCTGAAACTATATTTTTATTCAATCACATCTTGTGTTCTTTACTTGGAGCGTCGGTTTGTTTTTGTTTTTGTTTGAATAAAATGGATCCTAGCATTCACTTTGTGGGAGAGAGACACGCTCCGCTGTTGCATATGGACACATATGTCCTTAGGCTTTACTCATAATGTTCATGGCGAAGTTTCTTCTTCGTTAAATTGTTATATGGTTGGAATTGGAAAATGCTACATGTAGTAATTCTAAAAATGTCTTGGATAATGTGATACTTGGCAATTGTTGTGCTCATGTTTAAGCTCTTGCATCATATGCTTTGCACCCATTAATGAAGAAATACATAGAGCTTGCTAAAATTTGATTTGCATATTTGGTCTCTCTAAGGTCTAGATAATATCTAGTATTGAGTTTTGAACAACAAGGAAGACGGTGTAGAGTCTTATAATGTTTACAATATGTCTTTTATGTGAGTTTTGCTACACCGGTTCATCCTTGAGTTTGCTTCAAACAACCTTGCTAGCCTAAACCTTGTATCGAGAGGGAATACTTCTCATGCATCCAAAATCCTTGAGCCAACTACTATGCCATTTGTGTCCACCATACCTACCTACTACATGGTATTTCTCCGCCATTCCAAAGTAAATTGCTTGAGTGCTACCTTTAAAATTCCATCATTCACCTTTGCAATATATAGCTCATGGGACAAAATAGCCTTAAAAACTATCGTAGTATTGAATATGTACTTATGCACTTTATCTTTTATTAAGTTGCTTGTTGTGCGATAACCATGCTTCTGGGGAACGCCATCAACTATTGTTGAATATCATGTGAGTTGCTATGCATGTCCGTCTTGTCTGAAGGATCTATCATTTTAGTGGTTGGAGCATGCAAAATTGTTAGAGAAGAACATTGGGCCGCTAACTAAAGCCATGAATCATGGTTGAAGTTTCAGTTTTGGATATATATCCTCAATCTCATATGAGAATAATAATTGTTGCTACATGCTTATGCATTTAAGAGGAGTCCATTATCTGTTGTCCATGTTGTCCCGGTATGGATGTCTAAGTTGAGAATAATCAAAAGCGAGAAATCCAAAATGCGAGCATTCTCCTTAGACCTTTGTACAGGCGGCATGGAGGTACCCCTTTGTGACACTTGGTTGAAACATGGCATGCAAAGATCCGGTAGTCCAAGCTAAGTAGGACGAGGTGCGGGCACTATTAATATACTATGCATGAGGCTTGCAACTTGTAAGATATAATTTACATAACTCATATGCTTTATTACTACCGTTGACAAAATTGTTTCATGTTTTCAAAATAAAAGCTCTAGCACAAATACAGCAATCGATGCTTTCCTCTTTGAAGGACCTTTCTTTTACTTTTATTTTTGAGTCAGTTTACCTATCTCCTTCCACCTTAAAGAAGCAAACACTTGTGTGAACCGTGCATTGATTCCTACATACTTGCATATTGCACTTGTTATATTACTTTATGTTGACAATATCCATGAGATATACATGTTATAAGTTGAAAGCAACCGCTGAAACTTAATCTTCCTTTGTGTTGCTTCAACACCTTTACTTTGATTTATTGCTTTATGAGTTAACTCTTATGCAAGACTTATTGATGCTTGTCTTGAAAGTACTATTCATGAAAAGTCTTTGCTTTATGATTCGCTTGTTTACTCATGTCATTACCTTTGTTTTGATCGCTGCATTCATTACATATGTTTACAAATAGTATGATCAAGATTATGATGGCATGTCACTTCAGAAATTATCTTTGTTATCGTTTTACCTGCTCGGGACGAGCAGAACTAAGCTTGGGGATGCTGATACGTCTCCAACGTATCGATAATTTCTTATGTTCCATGCCACTTTATTGATGATACCTACATGTTTTATGCACATTATATGTCATATTTATGCATTTTCGAACTAACCTATTAACAAGATGCCGAAGAGCCGGTTGTTGTTTTCTGTTGTTTTTGGTTTCAGAAATCCTAGTAAGGAAATATTCTCGGAATTGGACGAAATCTTCGCCCTGGTCCTATTTTTGCACGGAGTTTCCGAAGACCGAAGAGATAACGAAGTGGGGCGACGAGGCGCCGCCACCATAGGGCCGCGCGCCGAGGGGGCCCGCGCCGCCCTATGGTGTGGGCCCTCGTCAGCCCCCCGACCTACCCTTCCGCCTACTTAAAGCCTCCGTCGCGAAACCCCCGCGAGAGCCACGATACGGAAAACCTTCCAGAGACGCCGCCGCCGCGAATCCCATCTCGGGGATTCAGGAGATCGCCTCCGGCACCCTGCCGGAGAGGGGATTCATCTCCCGGAGGACTCTTCATCGCCATGATCGCCTCCGGAGTGATGAGTGAGTAGTTCACCCCTGGACCATGGGTCCATAGCAGTAGCTAGATGGTCGTCTTCTCCTTGTTGTGCTTCATTGTTGGATCTTGTGAGCTGCCTAACATGATCAAGATCATCTATCTGTAATACTATATGTTGTGTTTGTCGGGATCCGATGGATAGAGAATACTATGTTATGGTGATTATCAATCTATTGTTTATGTGTTGTTTATGATCTTGCATGCTCTCCGTTATTAGTAGAGGCTCTGGCCAAGTTTTTGCTCTTAACTCCAAGAGGGAGTATTTATGCTCGATAGTGGGTTCATGCCTTCATTGACACCTGGGATCGTGATAGTAGGTTCTAAGGTTGTGATGTGCTGTTGCCACTAGGGATAAAACATTGATGCTATGTCTAAGGATGTAGTTGTCGATTACATTACGCACCATACTTAATGCAATTGTCTGTTGCTTTGCAACTTAATACTAAATGGGGTTCGGATGATAACCTGAAGGTGGACTTTTTAGGCATAGATGCAGTTGGATGGCGGTCTATGTACTTTGTCGTAATGCCCGGATTAAATCTCACTATATTTATCATATCATGTACTCCCTCCGTTCTCTTTTAATTGACTCAGATTTAGTACAACTTTGTACTAAATTTGAGTCAATTAAAAGAACATCATGTACATGCATTGTTATGCCCTTCTCTATTTGTCAATTGCCCGACTAATTTGTTCACCCAACATGCTTTTATCTTATGGGAGAGACACCTCTAGTGAACTGTGGACCCCGGTCCTATTCTTTACATAGCATACAATCTACTGCAATTGTGTTTTACTGTTTTCTTTGCAAACATCTTCCACTCGATACGTTTAATACTTTGTTACAGCAAGCCGGTGAGATTGACAACCTCACTGTTTCATTGGGGCAAAGTACTTTGGTTTTGTTGTGCAGGTTCCACGTTGGCGCCGGAATCCCTGGTGTTGCGCCGCATCACATTTCGCGACCATCAACCTTCAACGTGCTTCTTGACTCCTACTGGTCCGATTAAACCTTGGTTTCTTACTGAGGGAAACTTGCCACTGTGCGCATCATACCTTCCTCTTGGGGTTCCCAACGGACGTGTACATCTACGCGCATCATCCATCACCTTGGGCGCCGCAACTAAGCTTCTTGATGATATGATGATTAATTACTCTGAATGGCACACTGAAAGAACTCCTCAAGGTAAGAAGGTAAATTCTGTTGAAGAAACCTCTTCTTTGGGTGATAAGATTGATGCTATTATGTCTATGCTTGCAAATGGTAGATCTCATATTGATCCTAATAATGTTCCTTTAGCTTCATTGGTTGCTCAAGAAGAAAATGTTGATGTGAATTTCATTAAGAATAATAATTTCAACAACAATGCTTATAGGAATAATTATGGTAACAACAACTATAGGCCATATCCTTCTAATAATGGTAGTGGTTATGGTAATTCTTATGGTAATTCTTACAACAATAATAAGAGTGTACCCTCTGGTCTTGAAGTGATGCTTAAATAATTTATTAGTACACAAACTGCTTTCAATAAAACTGTTGAAGAAAAGCTTGGTAAAATTGATGTTCTTGCTTCCAAGGTTGATAGTCTTGCTCTTGATGTTGATCTTTTAAAATTGAAAGTTATGCCTGAGGAAGTTAAAGATGCTAGGTTTGCTAAAACAAATGCCATCCAAGTTCGAATTAATGATAATATTAGAATGTTGGCTGAATTGCATGCTAGGTGGGATAGAGAAGAAAAAGAAAAACTTGCTAAAGAGAATAATGTAGCTAAAGTATGGACTATTACCACCACTAGTAATTTTGATTCTTCACATGTTGCTACACCTCCTACTATCAATGGTAAAATAATTGGTGTTGGCAATGTTTCTACTCCTAGTACAAAGCGCGCAAAATTGCCTGAAACTGCTGAAACTGCTTGTGATAAAACTGCTGAAATTTTTCAAAATATTGGTGACAATGATTTCATTGCTGTAGAACATAATGGTTTAGATTTTGATGATTGTCATATTACTGAAGTTATAAAGTTCTTACAAAAACTTGCTAGAAGTCCCAATGCTAGTGCTATAAATTTAGCCTTTACAAAACATATTACAAATGCTCTCATTAAAGCTAGGGAAGAGAAATTAAAACTTGAAGCTTCTATTCCTAGAAAGTTAGAAGATGGTTGGGAGCCCATCATTAAGATGAAATTCAATGATTTTGAGTGTAATGCTTTATGTGATCTTGGTGCAAGTATTTCTGTTATGCCTAAGAAGATTTATGATATGCTTGACTTGCCACCATTGAACAATTGTTATTTGGATGTTAATCTTGCTGATAATGTTAAAAAGAAACCTTTGGGGAGGATTGATAATGTTCGCATTACGGTTAACAATAACCTTGTCCCCGTTGATTTTGTTGTCTTGGATATTGAATGCAATGCATCTTGTCCTATTGTGTTGGGAAGACCTTTTCTTCGAACCGTTGGTGTTGTTATTGATATGAAGGAAGGTAATATTAAATATCAATTTCCTCTCAAGAAAGGTATGGAACACTTCCCTAGAAAGAGAATGAAGTTGTCTTTTGATTCTATTATTAGAACAAGCTATGATGTTGATGCTTCTTCTCTTGATGTTACTTGATTTGCACTTTCTGCGCCTAGCTGAAAGGCGTTAAAGAAAAGCACTTCTTGGGAGATAACCCATGTTTCATTTTATTTACTGTATTGTTGAGTATTGGAAGTTGTTTACTACTGTAGCAACCTCTCCTTATCATGTTTTTGTGCCAAGTAAAGTTTCTATGTTAAAGTTGATGCTATATTTGGATTGCTGCGCAGAAACAACATTGCTGTCTGTCACGAATTCTCGCAGAGCTCTCTGTAAAAAAATCAAAACAATCTGAAAATTTACGAGCGTGATCCTAAGATATGTACGCAACTTTCATTAGTTTTGAGTTTTTCCGTTTGAGCAAGTTAAGTGCCCCTGCAAAATTCGTCTTTAGGGACTGTTCTGTTTTTGACAGATTCTGCCTTTTATTTCGCATTGCCGCTTTTGCTATGTTGAATGAGTTTCTTTGTTCCATTAACTTTCAGAAGCTTTGTGCAATGTTCAGAAGTGTTAAGAATGATTGTGTCACCTCTGAATATGTGAATTTTTAATTATGCACTAACCCTCTAATGAGTTTGCTTGAAGTTTGGTGTGGAGGAAGTTTTCAAGGGTCAAGAGAAGAGGATGATATACTATGATCAAGAAGAGTGAAAGGTCTAAGCTTGGGGATGCCCCGGTGGTTCATCCCTGCATATTTTAAGAAGACTCAAGCATCTAAGCTTGGGGATGCCCAAGGCATCCCCTTCTTCATCGACAACATTATCAGGTCACTTCTAGTGAAACTATATTTTTATTCCATCACATCTTATGTTCTTTACTTGGAGCGTCGGTTTGCTTTTATTTTCGTTTTGGTTTGAAAATAAATTGGATCCATTGAGAGATGTACACGTCCGTTGGGAACCCCAAGAGGAAGGTATGATGCGCACAACAGCAAGTTTTCCCTCAGAAAGAAACCAAGGTTATCGAACCAGTAGGAGCCAAGAAGCACGTGAAGGTTGTTGGTGGAGGAATGTAGTGCGGCGCAACACCAGTGAAACCGGCGCCAACGTGGAACCTGCACAACACAATCAAAGTACTTTGCCCCAACGTAACAGTGAGGTTGTCAATCTCACCGGCTTGCTGAAAACAAAGGATTAAACGTATCGAGTGGAAGATGGTGTTTGTTTGCAAAGAACAAAAACAGAGAATGTATTCAGATGTAAAAGAATGGACCGGGGTCCACAGTTCACTAGTGGTCTCTCCAATAAGATAACTAACATGCTGGGTGAACAAATTACAGGTGAGCAATTGACAAATAAAGATTCAATACATATCAACGATGATTACTATGTGATTTAATCAGGGCATTATGACAAAGTACATAGACCGCTATCCAACATGCATCTATGCCTAAATAATCCACCTTCAGGTTATCATCCGAACCCCTTCCAGTATTAAGTTGCGAACAACAGATAATTGCATTAAGTATGGTGCGTAATGTAATCAACACAAATATCCTTAGACAAAGCATCAATGTTTTATCCCTAGTAGCAACAGACATCCACAACCTTAGAACTTTCTGTCACTGTCCCAGATTTAATGGAGGCATGAACCCACTATCGAGCATAATTACTCCCTCTTGGAGTTACAAGTATCAACTTGGCCAGAGCCTCTACTAGCAACGGAGAGCATGCAAGAACATAAACAACACATATATGATAGATTGATAATCAACTTAACATAGTATTCTCTATTCATCGGATCTCACCAAACACAACATGTAGCATTACAAATAGATGATCTTGATCATGTTAGGCAGCTCACAAGATCTATAACAATGAAAGCACAAGCGGAGAAGACAACCATCTAGCTACTGCTATGGACCCATAGTCCAAGGATGAACTACTCACGCATCAATCCGAGGCGGGCATGATGATGTAGAGCCGCGATCTCCCGAATCCCCAGATGGGATTCGCCGGCGGCCTCGATGTCTACGTTCCCCTCCTTTCCTGGCAGTGTTGGGCCTCCAAGAGCAGAGGTTTGTAGAACAGCAAGTTTTCCCTTAAGTGGATCACCCAAGGTTTATCGAACTCGGGAGGAAGAGGTCAAAGATATCCCTCTCATGCAACCCTGCAACCACAAAGCAAGAAGTCTCTTGTGTCCCCAACACACCAAATACACTTGTCAGGTGTATAGGTGCACTAGTTCGGCGAAGAGATAGTGAAATACAAGTAATATGGATGTATATGAGCAGTAGTATGGCGCCAGAAAAGTGCTTGGCGCGTAGTTGATGGTGGTAGTATTGTAGGAAGTAAACATGCAGTAGTAACGCAGCAGTAGTAACGCAGTAAAACAGTAAACAAGCAGTAACTCAGCAGTATTTAGGAACAAGGCCTAGGGATTACACTTTCACTAGTGGACACTCTCAACATTGATCACATAACAGAATAGATAAATGCATACTCTACACTTTTGTTGGATGATGAACACATTGCGTAGGATTACACGAACCCTCAATGCCGGAGTTAACAAGCTCCACAATAATGCTCATGTTTAAGTAACCTTAAGTGTAAGATAGATCAAAACGACTAAACCAAGTACTAGCATAGCATGCACACTGTCACCTTCATGCATATGTAGGAGGAATAGATCACATCAATATTATCATAGCAATAGTTAACTTCGCAATCTACAAGAGATCATGATCATAGCATAAACCAAGTACTAACACGGTGCACGCACTGTCACCTTTGCACACATGCAGGAGGAATAAAACTACTTTAATAACACATCACTAGAGTAGCACATAGATAGTAGTGATACAAAACTCATATGAATCTCAATCATGTAAAGCAGCTCATGAGATCATTGTATTGAAGTACATAGGAGAGAGATTAACCACATAGCTACCGGTACAGCCCCGAGCCTCGATGGAGAACTACTCCCTCTTCATGGGAGCAGCAGCGGTGATGAAGATGGCGGTGGAGATGGCAGCGGTGTCGATGGAGAAGCCTTCCGGGCACTCCCCGCTCCGGCAGGTGCCGAACAGAGACTCCGTCCCCGATCTTGGCTTCGCGACGGCGGCGGCTCGGGAACTTTTCTCGTATCGTGGCTTCCTCCGTCAGGGTTTTTAGGTCAGGGACCTTTATATAGGCGAAGAGGCGGCGAAGGTCGAAGGGGCGGGGTAAGGCGGCGCGGGCCAACCCTAGGCCGCGCCGGCCACCTCTCCGTGGGCCTGTGGCCCCCTCTGGTCCTTCCCGGTGTTCTGGAAGCTTCGTGGAAAAATAGGAACCTGGGCGTTGATTTCGTCCAATTCCGAGAATATTTCGTTACTAGGATTTCTGAAACCAAAAACAGCAGAAAACAGGAACTGGCACTTCGGCATCTTGTTAATAAGTTAGTTCCAGAAAATGCATAAATATGACATACAATGTGCATAAAACATGTAGGTATCATCAATAAAGTAGCATGGAACATAAGAAATTATCGATACGTTGGAGACGTATCAGCATCCCCAAGCTTAGTTCTGCTCGTCCCGAGCAGGTAAAACGATAACAAAGATAATTTCTTAAGTGACATGCCATCATAAACTTGATCATATTGTAAACATATGTAATGAATGCAGCGATCAAAACAATGGTAATGACATGAGTAAACAACTGAATCATAAAGCAAAGACTTTTCATGAATAGTACTTAAAGACAAGCATCAATAAGTCTTGCATAAGAGTTAACTCATAAAGCAATAATTTAAAGTATAGACATTGAAGCAACACAAAGGAAGATTAAGTTTCAGCGGTTGCTTTCAACTTATAACATGTATATCTCATGGATATTGTCAACATAAAGTAATATAACAAATGCAATATGCAAGTATGTAGGAATCAATGCACAGTTCACACAAGTGTTTGCTTCTTGAGGTGGAAGGAGATAGGTAAACTGACTCAACAATAAAAGTAAAAGAATGGTCCTTCGCAGAGGAAAGCATCGATTGCTGTATTTGTGCTAGAGCTTTTATTTTGAAAACATGAAACAATTTTGTCAACGGTAGTAATAAAGCATATGAGTTATGTAAATTATATCTTACAAGTTGCAAGCCTCACGCATAGTATACTAATAGTGCCCGCACCTCGTCCTACTTAACTTGGACTACCGGATCTTTGCATGCCATGTTTCAACCAAGTGTCACAAAGGGGTACCTCCATGCCGCCTGTACAAAGGTCCAAGGAGAATGCTCGCATTTCGGATTTCTCGCTTTTGATTATTCTCAACTTAGACATCCATACCGGGACAACATGGACAATAATGGACTCCTCTTTAATGCATAAGCATGTAGCAAAGTTATTATTCTCATATAAGATTGAGGATATATGTCCAAAACTGAAACTTCCACCATGATTCATGGCTTTAGTTAGCGGCCCAATGTTCTTCTCTAACAATTTTGCATGCTCCAACCACTAAAATGATAGACCTTCAGACAAGACGGACATGCATAGCAACTCACATGATATTCAACAATAGTTGATGGCGTTCCCCAGAAACATGGTTATCGCACAACAAGCAACTTAATAAAATATAAAGTGCATAAGTACATATTCAATACTACGATAGTTTTTAAGGCTATTTTGTCCCATGAGCTATATATTGCAAAGGTGAATGATGGAATTTTAAAGGTAGCACTCAAGCAATTTACTTTGGAATGGCGGAGAAATACCATGTAGTAGGTAGGTATGGTGGACACAAATGGCATAGTGGTTGGCTCAAGGATTTGGATGCATGAGAAGTATTCCTCTCGATACAAGGTTTAGGCTAGCAAGGTTATTTGAAACAAACACAAGGATGAACCGGTGCAGCAAGACTCACATAAAAGACATATTGTAAACATTATAAGACTCTACACCGTCTTCCTTGTTGTTCAAACTCAATACTAGAAATTATCTAGACCTTAGAGAGACCAAATATGCAAATCAAATTTTAGCAAGCTCTATGTATTTCTTCATTAATGGGTGCAAAGCATATGATGCAAGAGCTTAAACATGAGCACAACAATTGCCAAGTATCACATTATCCAAGACATTTTACCAATTACTACATGTAGCATTTTCCAATTCCAACCATATAACAATTTAACGAAGAAGAAACTTCGCCATGAATATTATGAGCTAAGAACACATGTGTTCATACGAACCAGCGGAGCGTGTCTCTCTCCCTCACAAGGATGAACTTATTCAGAGAATGAAAATAACAAAACAAAAACAAAAATAAAAGCACACACAGACGCTCCAAGTAAAGTACATAAGATGTGACCGAATAAAAATATAGTTTCACTAGAAGAAACCTGATAAGTTGTCGATGAAGAAGGGGATGCCTTGGGCATCCCCAAGCTTAGATGCTTGAGTCTTCTTAAAATATGCAGGGATGAACCACCGGGGCATCCCCAAGCTTAGACCTTTCACTCTTCTCGATCACATTATATCACCCTCTTCTATTGACCCTTGAAAACTTCTGCCACACCAAACTTCAAGCAAACTCATTAGAGGGTTAGTGCACAATCAAAATTCACATGTTCAGAGGTGACACAATCATTCTTAACACTTCTGGACATTGCACATAACTTCTGAAAGTTAATGGAACAAAGAAACTCATTCAACTTAACAAAAGCGGCAATGCGAAATAAAAGGCAGAATCTGTCAAAAACAGAACAGTCCGTAAAGACGAATTTAAATATGGCACCAGACTTGCTCAAATGGAAAAACTCAAAACTAATGAAAGTTGCGTACATATCTGAGGATCACGCTCGTAAATTGGCAGATTTTTTCGAATTTTCTACAGAGAAATAGGCCCAGATTCGTGACAGACAGCAATGCTGTTTCTGCGCAGCGATCCCAAATATAACATCAACTTTGACATAGAAACTTTACTTGGCACAAAAACATGATAAGGAGAGGTTGCTACAGTAGTAAACAACTTCCAAGACTCAACAAAACAAAAATTGCTGTAGTAAAATAAACACATGGGTTATCTCCCAAGAAGTTCTTTCTTTATAGCCATTAAGATGGGCTCAGCAGTTTTAATGATGCACTCGCAAGAAATAGTATTTGAGGCAAAAGAGAGCATCAAGAGGCAAATTCAAAACACATTTAAGTCTAACATGCTTCCTATGCATAGGAATCTTGTAAATAAACAAGTTCAAGAAGCATAATGCAACAAGCATAGAAAGATAAAACAAGTGTAGCTTCAAAAATTTCAGCACATAGAGAGGTGTTTTAGTAACATGAAAATTTTTACAACCATATTTTCCTCTCTCATAATAACTTTCAGTAGCAACATGAGCAAACTCAACAATATAACTATCACTTAAAGCATTCTTATCATGAGTCTCATGCATAAAATAATTACTACTCCCAACATAAGCATAGTCATTCTTATTAATTGTAGTGGGAGCAAATTCAACAAAGTAGCTATCAAATATAGGAGGTATATTGTAATCATAATCAAATTTATCCTCCATAACAGGTGGTAACAAAAGACTACTATCATTATAATCATCATAAATAGGAGGCAAAGTATCATCAAAGTAAATTTTCTCCTCAATGCTTGGGGGACTAAAAATATCATGCTCATCAAAGCCAGCTTCCCCAAGCTTAGAATTTTCCATAGCATTAGCAACAATGGTGTTCAAAGCATTCATACTAATAACATTCCCATTATCATGCATATAAAGTTCCATGGGTTTTTTAATTCTTTCTTCAAACACATCATGTCCTAATTCAAGATAAAGTTCATAAAGATCTCTCATATTTTTGTTGTTTTCCATTATGCCTAACTAGTGTAAACAAGAAACCAAATGTCGCAATTGCAGAGTCTAAAGGAAATAGCTTCGAGTACTTACAACGGCGGAAAATAGCTTGGTAGCCGAGATCCGGAGTGTGAGTACCTTTTACCTTTCCTCCCCGGCAACGGCGCCAGAAAATAGCTTGATGTCTACGTTCCCCCTCCTTTCCTGTAGACAGTGTTGGGCCTCCAAGAGCAGAGGTTTGTAGAACAGCAGCAAGTTTTCCCTTAAGTGGATCACCCAAGGTTTATCGAACTCAGGGAGGAAGAGGTCAAAGATATCCCTCTCATGCAACCCTGCAACCACAAAGCAAGAAGTCTCTTGTGTCCCCAACACACCAAATACACTTGTCAGGTGTATAGGTGCACTAGTTCGGCGAAGAGATAGTGAAATACAAGTAATATGGATGTATATGAGCAGTAGTATGGCGCCAGAAAAGTGCTTGGCGCGTAGTTGATGGTGGTAGTATTGTAGGAAGTAAACATGCAGTAGTAACGCAGCAGTAGTAACGCAGTAAAACAGTAAACAAGCAGTAGTAACTCAGCAGTATTTAGGAACAAGGCCTAGGGATTACACTTTCACTAGTGGACACTCTCAACATTGATCACATAACAGAATAGATAAATGCATACTCTACACTTTTGTTGGATGATGAACACATTGCGTAGGATTACACGAACCCTCAATGCCGGAGTTAACAAGCTCCACAATAATGCTCATGTTTAAGTAACCTTAAGTGTAAGATAGATCAAAACGACTAAACCAAGTACTAGCATAGCATGCACACTGTCACCTTCATGCATATGTAGGAGGAATAGATCACATCAATATTATCATAGCAATAGTTAACTTCGCAATCTACAAGAGATCATGATCATAGCATAAACCAAGTACTAACACGGTGCACGCACTGTCACCTTTGCACACATGCAGGAGGAATAAAACTACTTTAATAACACATCACTAGAGTAGCACATAGATAGTAGTGATACAAAACTCATATGAATCTCAATCATGTAAAGCAGCTCATGAGATCATTGTATTGAAGTACATAGGAGAGAGATTAACCACATAGCTACCGGTACAGCCCCGAGCCTCGATGGAGAACTACTCCCTCTTCATGGGAGCAGCAGCGATGAAGATGGCGGTGGAGATGGCAGCGGTGTCGATGGAGAAGCCTTCCGGGGGCACTTCCCCCTCCGCAGGTGCCGGAACGAGACTCCTGTCCCCCATCTTGGCTTCGCGACGGCGGCGGCTCGGAACTTTTCTCGTATCGTGGCTTCCTCCGTCGGGTTTTAGGTCAGGGACCTTTATATAGGCGAAGAGGCGGCGTCGAAGGTCGAAGGCGGCAGGGGTAAGGCGGCGCGGGCCAACCCTAGGCCGCGCCGGCCACCCTCCTGGTGGGCCGTGGCCCCCTCCGGTCCTTCCCTGTTCGAAGCTTCGTGGAAAAATAGGAACCCGGCGTTGATTTCGTCCAATTCCGAGAATATTTCGTTACTAGGATTTCTGAAACCAAAAACAGCGAAAACAGAACTGGCACTTCGGCATCTTGTTAATAAGTTAGTTCCAGAAAATGCATAAATATGACATACAATGTGCATAAAACATGTAGGTATCATCAATAAAGTAGCATGGAACATAAGAAATTATCGATACGTTGGAGACGTATCAGCCTCTCAGTAATGTTTTCCGTATCGTGGCTCTCGATACAGGGGGTTTCGCGACGGAGGCTTTAAGTAGGCGGAAGGGTAGGTCAAAGGGCGTCACGGGGGGCCCACACACTAGGGCCGCGGGCACCCCTTGGCCGCGCCGCCCTAGCGTGGCGGCGCCCGTGGCCCCACTTCTCCTCCCTTTCGGTCTTCTGGAAGCTTCGTGTAAAAATAGGCCCCCGGGCGTTGATTTCGTCCAATTCCGAGAATATTTCCTTACTAGGATTTCTGAAACCAAAAACAGCAGAAAACAAGAACTGGCGCTTCGGCATCTTGTCAATAGGTTAGTGCCGGAAAATGTATAATAATGTTGTAAAGTATGTATAAAACATTCAAGTATTGTAATAAAAGTAGCATGGAACATAAGAAATTATAGATACGTTTGAGACGTATCAAGCATCCCCAAGCTTAGTTCCTACTCGTCCTCGAGTAGGTAAACGAACACAAATAATTTCTGAAGTGACATGCTACCAACATAATCTTGATCAACATTATTGTAAAGCATATAAGATGAATGGAGTGATCTGAACAAAAGATTTCTAACAAAGATAATGACTAAGCAAATGAATCATATAGCAAAACTTTTCATGAATAGTACTTTCAAACAAGTATCAATAAGACTTGCATAAGAGATAACTCATAAGCAATAAATTCATAGTAGAATGCATTGAAGCAACACAAAGGATGATTTAAGTTTCAGCAATTGCTTTCAACTTGTAACATGTATATCTCATGGATATTTTTCAACATAGAGTAATATAACAGGTGCAATAAGTAAACATGTAAGAATCAATGCACACAGTTAACACAAGTGTTTGCTTCTAAGATAGAAGGGAATGGGTAAACTGACTCAACAATAAAGTAAAAGATTGGCCCTTCGCAGAGGGAAGCATTGATTACTATTTTTGTGCTATAGCTTTTATTTTGAAAACATAGAAACAATTTTGTCAACGGTAGTAATAATTCATATGTGCTATGCATAATACTTCCTACAAGTTGCATGTCTCATGCATAGAGTACTAATAGTGCTCGCACCTTGTCCTACTTAGCTCGGAAACACGGATTCTCATCGCATAACATATGTTTCAACCAAGTGTCACAAAGGGGTACCTCTATGCACAAGTGTCTAAGGAGAAAGCACGCATTGGATTTCTCGCTTTTGATTATTCTCAACTTAGACATCCATACCGGGACAACATAGACAACAGATAATGGACTCCTCTTTTTAATGCTTAAGCATTCAACAACAGTTAATATTCTCATAAGAGATTGAGGTTGTATGTCCAAACTGAAACTTCCACCATGATACATGGCTTTAGTTAGCGGCCCAATGTTCTTCTCTAACATATGCATACTCAAACCATTTGATCATGAAGTCCACTTACTTCGGACAAGACGAACATGCATAGCATCTCACATGATATCCAACAAAGATAAAGTTGATGGCGTCCCCAGAAAACATGGTTACCGCTCAACAAGCAACTTATAAGAATTAAGACACATAACTACATATTCATCACCACAATAGTTTTTAAGCTATTTGTCCCATGAGCTATATATTGCAGAGGTAAAGGAATGAAATTTTAAAGGTAGCACTCAAGTAATTTACTTTGGAATGGCAGAAAAATACCACATAGTAGGTAGATATGGTGGACACAAATGGCATGGAGTTTGGCTCAAGGTGTTTGGATGCACGAGAAGCATTTCCTCTCAGTACAAGGTTTGGGCTAGCAAGGTTGTTTGAAGCAAACACAAGTATGAACAGGTACAACAAAACTCACACAAGAACATATTGCAAGCATTATAAGGCTCTACACTGTCTTCCTTGTTGTTCAAACACTTTACCCGAAAATATCTAGACTTAGAGAGAACAATCATGCAAACCAAATTAAACAAGCTCTACAGTAGTTCTTCATTAATAGATTAAACTACATGATGCAAGAGCTTAAACATGATCTATGAGAGCTCAAACAATTGCCAAATTTACCAAACCATATGCAGCATTTTCCAATTCCAACCAAATAGCAATTTAACGAAGCAATGAGCTTTCGCCATGAACATTAAAGCACAATTAAGAACACAAGTGTTCCATATGAAAAAGCGGAGCGTAATATCTCCAATATAAGAATGGTGGGATCCAACTTTATTCAAAACAAAACAAAAATAAAAACAAACCGACGCTCCAAGTAAAGAACATAAGAATGTGATGGAATAAAAATATAGTTTCACTAGAAGTGACCTGATAATGTTGTCGATGAAGAAGGGGATGCCTTGGGCATCCCCAAGCTTAGATGCTTGAGTCTTCTTAAAATATGCAGGGATGAACCACCGGGTCATCCCCAAGCTTAGACCTTTCACTCTTCTTGATCATAGTATATCATCCTCTTCTCTTGACCCTTGAAAACTTCCTTCACACAAACTTCAAGCAAACTCATTAGAGGGTTAGTGCATAACCACAAATTCACACATTCAGAGATGACACAATCATTCTTAACACTTCTGGACATTGCACAAAGCTTCTGAAAGTTAATGGAACAAAGAAACTCATTCAACATAGCAAAAGCGGCAATGCGAAATAAAAGACAGAATCTGTCAAAACAGAACAGTCCGTAAAGATGCATCTGGAATGGGCACTTAAGTTGCTCAAATGGAAAAACTCAAAACTAATGAAAGTTGTGTACATATCTGAGGATCATGCTTGTAAATTTGCAGATTTTTTCGAATTTTTTACAGAGACTTATGCCAGAATTCGTGACAGACAGCAATGCTGTTTCTGCGCAGCGATCCCAAATACAACATCAACTTTAGCATAGAAACTTTACTTGGCACAAAAACATGATAAGGAGAGGTTGCTACAGTAGTAAACAACTTCCAAGACTCAACAATACAGTAAATAAAATAAAACATGGGTTATCTCCCAAGAAGTGCTTTTCTTTAACGCCTTTCAGCTAGGCGCAGAAAGTGCAAATCAAGTATTTTCAAGAGATGGAGCATCAACATCATAGCTTGTTCTAATAATAGAATCAAAAGACAACTTCATTCTCTTTCTAGGGAAGTGTTCCATACCTTTCTTGAGAGGAAATTGATATTTAATATTACCTTCCTTCATATCAATAACAGCACCAACAGTTCGAAGAAAAGGTCTTCCCAACACAATAGGACAAGATGCATTGCATTCGATATCCAAGACAACAAAATCAACGGGGACAAGGTTATTGTTAACCGTAATGCGCACATTATCAATCCTCCCCAAAGGTTTCTTTTTAACATTATCAGCAAGATTAACATCTAAATAACAATTCTTCAATGGTGGCAAGTCAAGCATATCATAAATCTTCTTAGGCATAACAGAAATACTTGCACCAAGATCACATAAAGCATTACATTTAAAGTCATTGAATTTCATTTTAATGATGGGCTCCCAACCATCTTCTAACTTCCAAGGAATAGAAGCTTCAAGTTTTAATTTCGCTTCCTAGCTTTAATGAGAGCATTTGTAATATGTTTTGTAAAGGCTAAATTTATAGCACTAGTATTGGGACTTCTAGCAAGTTTTTGTAAGAACTTTATAACTTCAGTAATATGACAATCATCAAAATCTAAACCATTATATTCTACAGCAATGGAATCATTGTCACCAATATTTTGAAAAATTTCAGCAGTTTTATCAATTTCAGGCAGTTTTGTACGCTTTGCACTAGGAGTAGAAACATTGCCAACACCAATTATTTTACCATTGATAGTAGGAGGTGCAGCAACATGTGAAGAATCAACATTACTAGTGGTGGTAATAGTCCATACTTTAGCTACATTATTTTCTTTAGCAAGTTTTTCTTTTTCTTCTCTATCCCACCTAGCATGCAATTCAGCCAACAATCTAATATTATCATTAATTCGAACTTGGATGGCATTTGTTTTAGCAAACCTAGCATCTTCAACTTTCTCAGGCATAACTTTCAATTTTAAAAGATCAACATCAAGAGCAAGACTATCAACCTTAGAAGCAAGAATATCAATTTTACTAAGCTTTTCTTCAACAGTTTTATTGAAAGCAGTTTGTGTATTAATAAATTCTTTAAGCATGGCTTCAAGACCAGAGGGTACACTCTTATTATTGTTGTAAGAATTACCATAACCATTACTAGAAGGATATGGCCTAAAGTTGTTGTTACCATAATTATTCCTATAAGCATTGTTGTTGAAATTATTGCTCTTAATGAAATTCACATCAACATTTTCTTCTTGAGCAACCAATGAAGCTAAAGGAACATTATTAGGATCAATATGAGATCTACCATTTGCAAGCATAAACATAATAGCATCAATCTTATCACCCAAAGAAGAGGTTTCTTCAACAGAATTTACCTTCTTACCTTGAGGAGTTCTTTCAGTGTGCCATTCAGAGTAATTGATCATCATATCATCAAGTAATTTAGTCGCGGCGCCCAAGGTGATGGACATAAAAGTACCTCCAGCAGCTGAATCCAATAGGTTCCTCGAGGAAAAATTCAATCCTGCATAAAAGGTTTGGATAATCATCCAAGTAGTCAGTCCATGGGTTGGGCAATTCTTTACCAAAGATTTCATTCTCTCCCATGCTTGAGCAACATGTTCATTATCAAATTGTTTAAAATTCATTATGCTACTTCTCAAAGATATAATCTTAGCAGGAGGATAATATTTACTAATAAAAGCATCTTTACATTTAGTCCATGAATCAATACTATTCTTAGGCAAAGATAGCAACCAATCTTTAGCTCTTCCTCTTAATGAGAAAGGAAACAATTTCAGTTTTATAATATCACCATGTATATCCTTATACTTTTGCATTTCACAAAGTTCAACAAAATTATTAAGATGGGCAGCAGCATCATCAGTACTAACACCAGAAAATTGCTCTCTCATAACAAGATTCAGTAAAGCAGGTTTAATTTCATAGAATTCTGCTGTAGTAGCAGGTGGAGCAATAGGAGTACATATAAAATCATTATTATTTGTGCTAGTGAAATCACACAACTTAGTATTTTCAGGAGTACCCATTATAACAGTAATAAAGTAAACTAGACAAATAAAGTAAAGACAAGTAACTAATTTTTTTGTGTTTTTGATATAGAGAACAAGACAGTAAATAAAGTAAAGCTAGCAACTAATTTTTGTGTGTTTTGTTTAAGTGCAGCAAACAAAGTAGTAAATAAAATAAAGCAAGACAAAAACAAAGTAAAGAGATTGGAAGTGGAGACTCCCCTTGCAGCGTGTCTTGATCTCCCCGCAACGGCGCCAAAAAGAGCTTGATGCGCGTAGATGTACACGTCCGTTGGGAACCCCAAGAGGAAGGTGTGATGCGCACAGCAGCAAGTTTTCCTCAGAAAGAAACCAAGGTTATCGAACCAGTAGGATCCAAGAAGCACGTGAAGGTTGTTGGTGGAGGAATGTAGTGCGGCGCAACACCGGTGAAACCGGCGCCAACGTGGAACCTGCACAACACAATCAAAGTACTTTGCCCCAACGTAACAGTGAGGTTGTCAATCTCACCGGCTTGCTGAAAACAAAGGATTAAACGTATCGAGTGGAAGATGGTGTTTGTTTGCAAAGAACAGTAAAAACAGTAGAATGTATTCAGATGTAAAAGAATGGACCGGGGTCCACAGTTCACTAGTGGTGTCTCTCCAATAAGATAACTAACATGCTGGGTGAACAAATTACAGGTGAGCAATTGACAAATAAAGATTCAATACATATCAACGATGATTACTATGTGATTTAATCAGGGCATTACGACAAAGTACATAGACCGCTATCCAGCATGCATCTATGCCTAAATAATCCACCTTCAGGTTATCATCCGAACCCCTTCCAGTATTAAGTTGCGAACAACAGATAATTGCATTAAGTATGGTGCGTAATGTAATCAACACAAATATCCTTAGACAAAGCATCAATGTTTTATCCCTAGTAGCAACAGCACATCCACAACCTTAGAACTTTCTGTCACTGTCCCAGATTTAATGGAGGCATGAACCCACTATCGAGCATAATTACTCCCTCTTGGAGTTACAAGTATCAACTTGGCCAGAGCCTCTACTAGCAACGGAGAGCATGCAAGAACATAAACAACACATATATGATAGATTGATAATCAACTTAACATAGTATTCTCTATTCATCGAATCTCACCAAACACAACATGTAGCATTACAAATAGATGATCTCGATCATGTTAGGCAGCTCACAAGATCTATAACAATGAAAGCACAAGCGGAGAAGACAACCATCTAGCTACTGCTATGGACCCATAGTCCAAGGATGAACTACTCACGCATCAATCCGGAGGCGGGCATGATGATGTAGAGCCCCTCCGGTGATGATTCCCCCCAGGCCGGAGGCGATCTCCCGAATCCCCCGAGATGGGATTTCGGCGGCCTCTCAGTAATGTTTTCCGTATCGTGGCTCTCGGTACAGGGGGTTTCGCGACAGAGGCTTTAAGTAGGTGGAAGGGTAGGTCAAAGGGCGTCACGGGGGTGGCCACACACTAGGGCCGTGCGGGCCCCCCTTGGCCGCGCCTCCCTAGCGTGGCGGCGCCCCGTGGCCCCACTTCGTCTCCTTTCTCTGGAAGCTTCAAAAATAGGCCCTCGGCGTTGATTTCGTCCAATTCCGAGAATATTTCCTTACTAGGATTTCTGAAACAAAAAATAGCAGAAAACAAGAACGGTGCTTCGGCATCTTGCTAATAGGTTAGTGCCAGAAAATGTATAATAATGCTGTAAAGTATGTATAAAACATTCAAGTATTGTAATAAAAGTAGCATGGAACATAAGAAATTATAGATACGTTTGAGACGTATCACCCATCATCCTTATATTGGAGATATTACGCTTCGCTTTTTCATATGGAACACTTGTGTTCTTAGTTGTGCTTTAATGTTCATGGCGAAGGCTAAAATTGCTTCGTTAAATTGCTATTTGGTTGGAATCAGAAAATGCTGCATATGGTTTGGAATAACTTGGCAATTGTTTGAGCTCTCATTAGATCATGTTTAAGCTCTTGCATCATGAAGTTTAATCTATTAATGGAGAACTACCGTAGAGCTTGTTAAATTTGGTTTGCATGATTGGTCTCTCTAAGTCTAGATAATTTCTGGTAAAGTGTTTGAACAACAAGGAAGACAGTAGAGTCTTATAATGCTTGCAATATGTTCTTGTGTAAGTTTTGCTGTACCTGTTCATACTTGTGTTTGCTTCAAACAACCTTGCTAGCCCAAACCTTGTACTGAGAGGAAATGCTTCTCGTGCATCCAAACACCTTGAGCCAAAAACCATGCCATTTGTGTCCACCATATCTACCTACTATGTGGTATTTTTCTGCCATTCCAAAGTAAATTACTTGAGTGCTACCTTTAAAATTTCATTCCTTTACCTTTACAATATATAGCTCATGGGACAAATAGCTTAAAAACTATTGTGGTGATGAATATGTAGTTATGTGTCTTAGTTCTTATAAGTTGCTTGTTGATCGGTAACCATGTTTCTGGGGACGCCATCAACTTTTTACCTTTGTTGGATATCATGTGAGATGCTATGCATGTTCGTCTTATCTGAAGTAAGTGCGGTTTCATGATCAAATGGTTTGAGTATGCATATGTTAGAGAAGAACATTGGGCAGCTAACTAAAGCCATGTATCATGGTGGAAGTTTCAGTTTGGACATACAACATCAATCTCTTATGATAATACTATTTTTTGTTGAATGCTTAAGCATTAAAAGAGGAGTCCATTATCTGTTGTCTATGTTGTCCCGGTATGGATGTATAAGTTGAGAATAATCAAAAGCAAGAAATCCAATGCGTGCTTTCTCCTTAGACCTTTGTACAGGCGGCATAGAGATATCCCTTTGTGACACTTGGTTGAAACATATGTTATGCAATGATAATCCGTGTTTTCCGAGCTGATTAGGACAATGTGCGAGCACTATTAGTACTCTATGCATGAGACTTGCAACTTGTAGGAAGTATTATGCATAGCACATATGAATTATTACTACCGTTGACAAAATTGTTTCTATGTTTTCAAAACAAAAGCTCTAGCACAAAAATAGTAATCCATGCTTCCCTCTGCGAAGGGCCATTCTTTTACTTTATGTTGAGTTAGTCTACCCACTTCTTTCTATCTTAGAAGCAAACACTTGTGTTAACTGTGTGCATTGATTCTTACATGTTTACTTATTGCACCTATTATATTACTCTATGTTGACAAATATCCATGAGATATACATGTTACAAGTTGAAAGCAATTGCTGAAACTTAATCATCCTTTGTGTTGCTTCAATTCATTCTACTAAGAATTTATTGCTTATGAGTTAGCTCCTATGCAAGTCTTATTGATACTTGTTTGAAATTACTATTCATGAAAAGTTTTGCTATATGATTCATTTGTTTAGTCATTATCTTTTGTTAGCAATCTTTTGTTCAGATCACTCCATTCATCTCATATGCTTTACAATAATGTTGATCAAGATTATGTTGGTAGCATGTCACTTCAGAAATTATTTGTGTTATCGTTTACCTACTCGAGGGCGAGTAGGAACTAAGCTTGGGGATGCTTGATACGTCTCAAACGTATCTATAATTTCTTATGTTCCATGCTACTTTTATGACAATACTTGAATGTTTTATACATACTTTAAAGCATTATTATAAATTTTCCGGCACTAACCTATTAACAAGATGCCGAAGTGCCAGTTGCTGTTTTCTGCTGTTTTTGGTTTCAGAAATCCTACAAAGGAAATATTCTCAGAATTGGACGAAATCAACGCCCAGGGTCCTATTTTTCCACGAAGCTTCCAGAAGACCGGAGGGATAACGAAGTGGGGCCACGAGGTGGCCAGACCACAGGGCGGCGCGGCCCTATGGTCTGGGCCCCTCGCGTCGCCCCCTGACCTACCCTTCCGCCTACATATAGCCTTCGTCGCGAATACCCCTGTACCGAGAGCCACGATACGGAAAACCTTACTGAGACGCCGCCGCCGCCAATCCCATCTCGGGGATTCAGGAGATCGCCGCACCCCGCCGGAGAGGGGAATCATCACCGGAGGGCTCTACATCATCATGCCCGCCTCCGGATTGATGCGTGAGTAGTTCATCCTTGGACTATGGGTTCATAGCAGTAGCTAGATGGTTGTCTTCTCCGCTTGTGCTATCATTGTTTAGATCTTGTGAGCTGCCTAACATGATCAAGATCATCTATTTGTAATGCTACATGTTGTGTTTGGTGGGATCCGATGAATCTAGAATATTATGTCAAGTTGATTATCAATCTATCATATATGTGTTGTTTATGTTCTTGCATGCTCTCCGTTGCTAGTAGAGGCTCTGGCCAAGTTGATACTTGTAACTCCAAGAGGGAGTATTTATGCTCGATAGTGGGTTCATGCCTCCATTTAATCTGGGACAGTGACAGAAAGTTCTAAGGTTGTGGATGTGCTGTTGCTACTAGGGATAAAACATCGATGCTTTGTCTAAGGATATTTGTGTTGATTACATTACGCACCATAATTAATGCAATTATCTGTTGTTTACAACTTAATACTAGAAGGGGTTCGGATGATAACCCGAAGGTGGATTATTTAGGCATAGATGCATGCTGGATAGCGGTCTATGTACTTTGTCGTAATGCCCTGATTAAATCACATAGTAATCATCATTGGTATGTATTGAATCTTTATTTGTCAATTGCCCACCTGTAATTTGTTCACCCAGCATGTTAGTTATCTTATTGGAGAGACACCACTAGTGAACTGTGGACCCCGGTCCATTCTTTTACATCTGAATACATTCTACTGCAATCATTATTCTTTACTGTTCTTTGCAAACAAACACCATCTTCCACTCGATACGCTTAATCCTTTGTTTTCAGCAAGCCGGTGAGATTGACAACCTCACTGTTACGTTGGGGCAAAGTACTTTGATTGTGTTGTGCAGGTTCCACGTTGGCGCCGGTTTCACTGGTGTTGCGCCGCACTACACTCCTCCACCAACAACCTTCACGTGCTTCTTGGCTCCTACTGGTTCGATAACCTTGGTTTCTTTCTGAGGGAAAACTTGCCGCTGTGCGCATCATACCTTCCTCTTGGGGTTCCCAACGGACATGTACATCTACGCGCATCAGCGTCTCAGTAAGGTTTTCCGTATCGTGGCTCTCGGTACAGGGGTTTTCGCGACGAAGGCTTTAAGTAGGCGGAAGGGTAGGTCAGGAGGCGACGGGGCCCCACACCATAGGCCGGCGCGGGCCCTGGGCCGCGCTGCCCTATGGTGCCGGCCCCTCGCGGTCTTCTGGAAGCTCCGTGGAAAAATAAGACCCTGGGCGTTGATTTCGTCCTATTCCGAGAATATTTTCTTTGTAGGATTTCTGAAACCAAAAACAGCAGAAAGCAGCAACTGGCACTTCGGCATCTTGTTAATAGGTTAGTGCCGGAAAATGTATAATAATGATGTAAAGTATGCATAAAACATTCAAGTATTGTCATAAAAGTAGCATGGAACATAAGAAATTATACATACGTTTGAGACGTATCAAGCATCCTCAAGCTTAGTTCCTACTCGCCCTCGAGTAGGTAAACGATAACAACAAATAATTTTTGAAGTGACATGCTACCAACATAACCTTGATCAACATTATTGCAAAGCATATGAGATGGATGGAGTGATTCGAAGCAAAAGATTGCTAACAAAAGATAATGACTAAACAATTGAATCATATAGCAAAACTTTTCATGAATAGTACTTTCAAGACAAGCATCAACAAGACTTGCATAAGAGCTAACTCATAAAGAAATAGATTCAAAGTAGAATGCATTGAAGCAACACAAAGGATGATTAAGTTTCAGCAGTTGCTTTCAACTTGTAACATGTATATCTCATGGATATTTGTCAACATAGAGTAATATAACAAGTGCAATAGGTAAACATGTAAGAATCAATGCACACAGTTAACACAAGTGTTTGCTTCTAAGATAGAAAGAAGTAGGTAGACTGACTCAACATAAAGTAAAAGAATGGCCCTTCGCAGAGGGAAGCATGGATTACTATTTTTGTGCTAGAGCTTTTATTTTGAAAACATAGAAACAATTTTGTCAACGGTAGTAATAATTCATATGTGCTATGCATAATACTTCCTACAAGTTTCAAGCCTCATGCATAGAATACCAATAGTGCCCGCACCTTGTCCTAATCAGCTTGGATTACATGGATTATCATTGCATAACATATGTTTCAACCAAGTGTCACAAAGGGGTACCTCTATGCCGCCTGTACAAAGGTCCAAGGAGATCAATTGCATTTGATTTCTCGTTTTTAATAGATCTCAACTTAAGACATCCATACCGGGACAACATAGACAACAGATAATGGACTCCTCTTTTAATGCTTAAGCATTCAACAACAGATAATATTCTCATAAGAGATTGAGGATGTATGTCCAAACTGAAAACTTCCACCATGATACATGGCTTTGGTTAGCGGCCCAATGTTCTTCTCTAGCATATGCATACTCAAACCATTTGATCATGACATCACCCTTACTTCAGACAAGACGAACATGCATAGCATCTCACATGATATCCAACAAAGGTAAAAAGTTGATGGCGTCCCCAGAAACATGGTTACCGCTCAACAAGCAACTTATAAGAAATAAGACACATAACTACATATTCATCACCACAATAGTTTTTAAGCTATTTTTCCCATGAGCTATATATTGCAAAGATAAAGGAATGAAATTTTAAAGGTAGCACTCAAGTAAGTTACTTTGGAATGGCAGAAAAATACCACATAGTAGGTAGATATGGTGGACACAAATGGCATGGGTTTTGGCTCAAGGTGTTTGGATGCACGAGAAGCATTTCCTCTCAGTACAAGGTTTGGGCTAGCAAGGTTGTTTGAAGCAAACACAAGTATGAACAGGTACAACAAAACTTACACAAGAACATATTGCAAGCATTATAAGACTCTACACTGTCTTCCTTGTTGTTCAAACACTTTACCAGAAAATATCTAGACTTAGAGAGACCAATCATGTAAACCAAATTTTAACAAGCTCTACGGTAGTTATCCACTAATAGATTAAACTACATGATGCAAGAGCTTAAACATGATCTATGAGAGCTCAAAACAATTGCCAAGTTTCAAGTTATTCCAAACCATATGAAGCATTTTCTGATTCCAACCAAATAGCAATCAACGAAGCAATTTCAGCCTTCGCCATGAACATTAAAGCATAACTAAGAACACAAGTGTTCCATATGAAAAAGCGGAGCGTAATATCTCCAATATAAGGATGGCAGGATCCAACTTTATTCAAACAAAAACAAAAACAAAAGCAAAAGACGCTCCAAGTAAAGAACATAAGATGTGATGGAATAAAAATATAGTTTCATTAGAAGTGACCTGATAAGTTGTCGATGAAGAAGGGGATGCCTTGGGCATCCCCAAGCTTAGATGCTTGAGTCTTCTTAAAATATGCAGGGATGAACCACGGGGCATCCCCAAGCTTAGACTTTTCACTCTTCTTGATCATATTGTATCATCCTCTTCTCTTGACCCTTGAAAACTTCCTCCACACGAAACTTAAAGCAAACTCATTAGAGGGTTAGCGCATAATCAAAAATTCATACATTCAGAGGTGACATAATCATTCTTAACACTTCTGGACATTGCACAAAGCTACTGAAAGTTAATGGAGCAAAGAAATCCATTCAACATATCAAAAGAGGCAATGCGAAATAAAAGGCAGAATCTGTCAAAACAGAACAGTCCGTAAAGACGAATTTAACAGAGGCACTTAACTTGCTCAAACGGAAAAACTCAAAACTAATGAAAGTTGCGTACATATCTGAGGATCACGCACGTAAATTGGCAGATGTTTTTGATTTTTTAGAGTTCTGCGCAAATTCGTGACAGACAGCAATTCTGTTTCTGCGCAGCAATCCAAATCTAGCATCAACTTTACCATAGAGACTTTACTTGGCACAAAAAACATGATAAGGAGAGGTTGCTACAGTAGTAACAAATTCCAAGACTCAACAATACAGTAAATAAATAAAACATGGGTTATCTCCCAAGAAGTGCTTTTTTTAACGCCTTTCAGCTAGGCGCAGAAAGTACAAATCAAGTATTATCTAGAGAAGAAGCATCAACATTATTACCTCGGGCTTTACGCCTACCCTTCTTACTCTTTTTCTTACTCTTTGGTTTAGGGAATACATGTCTGCCTCCCGGTGTAGAGGTGAATTTTAGGGTGCCTTTTCCCACATCTATGATTGCTCCCAATAGCTTCAGCAGGGATCTTCCAAGTATGATTCGTCCTGTTCCTACACATTCAATAACAAGATAATCAGTGGATACCGTTCTTCCAAGAATGGTTGTGAACACACCCTCGGCTATTCCCTTAGGAATTATAACAGAGTTATCAGTAAGAGTTATTCCTTCTCCACCTTCAACAAGTCCCCAGAGTGTCAAAGATTCATAAATACTCTTAGGCATAAGGCAAAATTCAGACATAATATCACAATGGGCATGAAAAGTTTCACCACCAATAATAACCTTAATAGTAGGGTCCCACATTGAAGGTTCAGAGTTTACTAAAACTTGATCAAGACGGTCACGAACATAACTATACCTTTCTTTCAAGCAAGATGTATTTGTCTCAAGAGTGTTTAATCTATTATAAATGCTAACAAGAGATGAATTAAAATTATCAGCTGAACTATGTGATGCAACCAATTTTTTATGGCATTAAAAGCTTGATCACCATTGCAATGAAGGAAATCTCCTCCCACTAAAGCATCCAAGGCATATCTATTGCGAATCATAAGCCCAAAATAAAAATTACTAAGGAGCAGACTTAGAGTCATTTTAGGTTCAGCTTTACGATAAGAATCAAAAATTCTAGACCAAGCATCTTTAAAACTCTCCTCATCCCCTTGTTTAAAAGTAAAGACTAATTCCTCAGGTGAAGAAGTAACAGGTACAGAGCTAGACATGATAACAAAATAAACTAAATGCAAGTAACTAATTTTTGTGTGTTTTGATATAGAACAAGTAAATAAGACAGAAAGTAAAGCAACTAATTTTTTTGTGTTTTTGATATAAAGCAAACAAGACAGTAAATAAAGTAAAGTAAAGCAAGACAAAAACAAAGTAAAGAGATTGGATGTGGGAGACTCCCCTTGCAGCGTGTCTTGATCTCCCCGGCAACGGCGCCAGAAAAAGAGCTTGATACGCGTGAAGCACACGTCCGTTGGGAACCCCAAGAGGAAGGCATGATGCGTACATCAGCAAGTTTTCCCTCAATAAGAAACCAAGGTTATCGAACCAGTAGGAGTCAAGGAGCACGTGAAGGTTGTTGGTGGAGGAGTGTAGTGCGGCGCAACACCAGTGAAACCGGCGCCAACGTGGAACCTGCACAACACAATCAAGATAGTTTGCCCCAACGTAACAGTGAGGTTGTCAATCTCACTGACTTGCTGAAAACAAAGGATTAAACGTATCGAGTGGAAGATGATGTTTGTTTGCAAAGAACAGTAGAGAACAATGATTGCAGTAGATTGTATTCAGATGTAAAAGAATGGACCGGGTCCACAGTTCACTAGTGGTGTCTCTCCAATAAGATAAATAACATGTTGGGTGAACAAATTACAGGTGGGCAATTGACAAATAAAGATTCAATACATATCATGATGATTACTATGAGATTTAATCAGGGCATTACGACAAAGAACATAGACCGCCATCCAGCATGCATCTATGCCTAAATAATCCACCTTCAGGTTAGCATCCGCACCCCTTCCAGTATTTAGTTGTAAACAACAGACAATTGCATTAAGTATGGTGCGTAATGTAATCAACACAAATATCCTTAGACAAAGCATCGATGTTTTATCCCTAGTAGCAACAGCACATCCACAACCTTTGAACTTTCTGTCACTGTCCCAGATTTAATGGAGGCATGAACCCACTATCGAGCAAAAATACCCCCTCTTGGAGTTACAAGTATCAACTTGGCCAGAGCCTCTACTAGCAACGGAGAGCATGCAAGAACATAAAAAACACATATATGATAGATTGATAATCAACTTGACATAATATCCTATATTCATCGGATCCCACCAAACACAACATGTAGCATTCAAATAGATGATCTTGATCATGTTAGGCAGCTCACAAGATCTAAATATGATAGCACAAGCGAAGAAGACAACCATCTAGCTACTGCTATGGACCCATAGTTCAAGGATGAACTACTCACGCATCAATCCGGAGGCGGGCATGGTGATGTAGAGCCCTCCGGTGATGATTCTCCTCTCCGGCAGGGTGCCGGAGGCGATCTCCTGAATCCCCGAGATGGGATTGGCGGCGGTGCTCGGCAAGGTTTTCCGTATCGTAGCTCTCGGTACAGGGGTTTTCGACGAAGGCTTTAAGTAGGAAGGGTAGGTTAGGAGGCGGCGCGGGGCCCCACACCATAGGCCGGCGGGCCCCGGCAGGCCGCGCCGCCCATGGTGCCGGCCCTCGCGGCCCCACTTCGTATCTCCTTCGGTCTTCGGAAGCTCCGTGGAAAAATAAGACCGGGCGTTGATTTCGTCCAATTCCGAAATATTTCCTTTGTAGGATTTCTGAAACCAAAAACAACAGAAAACAACAACTGCACTTCGGCATCTTGTTAATAGGTTAGTGCCGGAAAATGTATAATAATGATGTAAAGTATGCATAAAACATACAAGTATTGTCATAAAAGTAGCATGGAACATAAGAAATTATAGATACGTTTGAGACGTATCACCCATAATCTCATGTTTAACGGTGAGACTAGTGGCATCATCATTATATAAGGCATTAGTCGAGGATGATGTTTTGGAAGGGGATTTTACCTCCGTGGATACCTTTGCCATAAGGCAACGAGCATTGTTGGTGACGAGGTTCTCATTTGGAGAGTCGAAGAGGGAGATAGAGGGAGTGGTAATGGCGATGGCGGCCACTCCCTCTCCTTCCTTGTTGGAGTTCTTGTCCCCACGTTCTTCATCCTCATCGGAAGAGTATTCTTCTCGAATGATGAAGGCTCTAGGCTTCTTGGTGAAGGAGACCTTGTCGTCATCGGACTTGGGGGAGAACTTGGAGAATCCTTTGGAGAGTGACTTGAACTTTTCCTTGCGGATAAGCCTTCCACCATGATCTTCTCTTCTCTCAAACATACAATCCGCGACAAAATGACTCTTGTCGCCGCAATTGTAGCATGTTCTTCCCCTTTGCCCTTCCCTTGGGCTCTTGGAGAAACTTCTTGGAGAATCACGTGATCTTCTTGGTCTTGTGCTTCGGGACTTGTTTCCATCCCAAAATTTCTTGGCGGCGAGAGCCATGTGCTCATGATAATTGATCTTGAGATCATCCGGTCCCCACTCAATGGGATCCTCATCGCTTTCACTCGCCTCATGTACCTTCATCTTCAATGCAAGGTTGGGCTTGCGTGTGTTGTGGGCGCGAGCAACAAGATCCTCCGCATTCTTCTTGGAGATGTCCAAAGCGATGACTTCGCTAAGAACTTCATCGGATGTCATAGCACGGAAGGAGGCGTTTTGGCGGATGGCCATCAACTTCACTTCCTCATAAGGGAGGAGAGCATTGTAGAACTTGCGCTTGATCCAATGGTCATCCACAAACGTTGCTCCAAGATCTTGCATTTGTACGGCAAGAGCGATGAGGCGCCGGTACATTTCTTCGGGCGTCTCTCCTTCAATCATGACGAAATTGTCGGCCATGTTGTTCACTTCATCGAAACGAGAGCTTTGGATGCTCGCATTTCCGAGGAAGAGCTTGTCGAGTTTATCCCATGCTTCCTTGGCGGTCTTGAGCGAGCGGATATGAGCGCGGTCCTTTGGCGTGACGGCCATGTGAATCATGTTGATGGCGGTGGCGTTGAGTTGGTCGTCCACCACATCTCTCCTTGTCAAGTTCTTTGGGTCTCTTGGTGAATAACCTTCCTCAATGATGCGCCAAAGCTCGGTAGACGCGCTGCGCACATGAGATTTCATCAAGAATTGCCAATTTTCAAAGTTATTTGACTCAAGTAATGGTGGTGAACCATGCGACAAGATATGTGGCATAGGTATTGGAACATTTACGGTGTAATCACTTGGTGGGGGCACCTCATGATAACCCCCTAGACGTTCCGCAACTGGTGTCTCATCCTTCCCCTTTGTTGAAGTGCCGGTCTCTCCAATCCCTTCCTTTTGTGGATCTTTTGTCGCTTGCGCGACAAAATCAACAAGAGGAAAGGGGTTAGCTTTTGGTGGGAGATCCTCGGCACTTGCTTTAGGATCAACACTAGGGTTTGGTTTTTGAGCAACCAACTCCATCATCATTGCCTTCATTTGGTTAACGATGGATGACTCCAATTTCTTGAGGTCATCCAACGTAGCCGTTGTGGTATCGACGGGAGATGATGGAGCGGGTGGCACAAGGGAAGGTGACCCATTCGCCACACCCTCATCTTGTTCGGCCATTTCTTAGGCGGTAAAGCCCGAGCAAGAAAACCTTGCTCTGATACCAATTGAATGGATCGTAGCGAACAAGAGGGGGGGTGAATGGTTGCTACGTCAAGTTTTAGTCTTTTTCAATTTTAGTGCAACGGAAGGTAAAGGTGATTGCTTTAGCGGTGTTGGTGATCCTACAATGATCCTAGAACAAGTGCAACAAGTAAAGGAACAACACAAGATAGTAAGAGTAAGGAGCGGGACAACCGGAGGGCGCGGAGACGAGGCGAGGTTTGTTTCCCGCAGTTCCTCCCACAAAAGGGAGTTGTCAACACCCGGATTTTTAAGTCCAGATGCCTATTATGCCATTCCTCGCAATCCCAGGAATATTGTTTTTGCGAGACATAATAGCTTGATATCACAACACATCATTTATTACAACACATAATCGTCTTACAACAAAGGATCACCTGATCCAGTCTTAATACAACATAGTGGATCTAGAGATCCTATTACAACACACATAGCGGAAGCGAAGTAACGGTCGTAGTCCATCTGTTCCACAGGCAACTGTTGACGTCAGGAGCGGTCCTAGTTGTCGTAGACGTTCTGCTGTCCATCTTCCTCGTACAACTGTTCACCTTCATAGTCTGGCCATTTGAATAGCCAGGGACAAAACCATGAGTACTTTTAAAGTACTCGCAAACTAATACTAGTGTAAGCACTAACAATTGTGGTAAGGGGATACTAAGCTCTAGGTTTATTTGCATAAAGCCAAGTTTATTTCATAAACATTTAGTAAAGATGCTTGAATCCAATAGACTAACTCAAGTGGGAACATTAGTGTCATTCCCACAACTCTGTTGTGGTCCAACTCAAAGTCACCATTCACCGGTCAACTTCAAGTCACCAGTCATATGTCACATTTTTAAAAATCTGATGACGGAACAGTATGGCCTTTCCAATCGTCCGTAACCGTGGACACGGCTATTCGAATAGTTCTACACTCTGCAGAGGTCGTACACTTGTGCCACAATATTTGCAATAATCCGTCAGGGTTAGCTGGCCCTGATTTATCATACTCCGTATGCGGACTACCAACCATAACCTTTCACTTATATACTCTAGTAGGCACCTCTCCCCATGAGCTTGGCCTCCCGGTGAGAACCAACTGTTAACCCGGGAACTGCACAGGGCTTGGGCCGGACAATTCACCTCAATCACGTCATTCCGCAATATCTCATATTGCTTCGGAGGCAGCCCTTGGCATAACCCCTATGACGCTTGTTTAGAGGGAACCCATACTAAAGCACATAAATTTCTAGTTAAGCCCGTACCCATTTTGGGTATTGTGGGGGTACTTTCAAAATTGGAATGGTATCGCATCCGAACCCAACCATCAGTTTTATATCAAAAATCACCATCTTCTCTTGGTCATATTCACCTTCAAAGTCATTCAATGGAATGAACCATCATTCCAAGGTTTCAACTTCATTTCAAAGTCACATGTTCCCATCTAGAGTAGTCAAGTTTTAATTGATTAGCACTAGCAACTATTTCATGAGGGGTGCTAACTAGCTTGTCTTGCTCTAGGCTAACTTTGATGCTCTTGTTCTACTCTATCTCTAAACCAATTGAATCATGAATCAAAAAGTAAGCTTTGATAAACCAAAGTTAAAAACTTGTAAGGTAAAAACTTGGGATAGGATCATTAAGCATAATTTAAATGGGGATGAGGCCTTGCTCTTATAGAGCTTTGCCCTGGGGTATCTTGCAAGAATATTAGCTTGCATTAGTCTAGCTTGCAAGAATGTTAGCTTGCTTGTAGGAGTAATATCAATATTAGCTTGCCTTGATTGGTGAAGTGATCAAAGTATTCTTCTTCTTCCTCTTGGTAGAATACCTCCTCCTCTTGATAGTCTCCGGTACTAGCGTCTATAAACGAATACGAGGATACAATCACCAAACCATACTTAAGTACTCTTAATTAGCCTTAGTGGCTCACACAAGGATCTAGCATGACTACTTAGCATTCATCACAAGATTATGCTAGGGTTTCCTTATTTAGTAATAGAAAAATAATTTCCTCTCATTGAATCTTCTTAAGATTTAATTTCTCTTATGAGTAATATATGACCTAGGTTGACCAAGGTCAACCTCTTCATACTTATCATTTGAGAAAATGATTTAAATGAGGTTCCATGCCTCATGCAATTTAATACTAACATGGTAGTGTTTTAATGCCACCCAATAATTCAAGATGAGGTTACTTAGACTATGATTACTACCTCATATTGTATTACTTGAGAACAAGATTTAAATGAGAGGAGTATCTCTCATATGATTTAACACATAGTGGTGATTTATTTAAAGGACTATTATTGAGGTGTTTTAATATTCTCAAATAATCAGGGATGATCCCATGTTGACCAAGGTCAACACTTCACACTTAGTATTTTGAGAAAATGAGTTAAATGAGATTCATCATCTCATGTGATTTAATTTATTTAAATATTATTTAGATTTAAGATTTATAAGGGAGCAAGTATGAGCCTAGGAATTTAAAGGTCAACACATTTCTTCATTTTATTTGAGAAAGATGATTTAAAATGAGGTGAGCACCTCATACTATTTTAGTAACACCTTGTAATGTTTTAATATTATTAATTAATTAGAAGTGAATTTTAATTGACCATGGGATCTACTTCATATTAATATGGTTGAGGTAAGATTTAAATGAGACCAAAGTCTATTATATGATTTAATAAATAGGTTTGAAATATTTAAATACTACTTATGAGAAGGATTAAGTATAAACCTATGGGTCATTAATTATGTGTTATTATTTCTTATTGAACTATTTGGACTAATGGTTTATGTGAGAGGCTATACCTCATATAAGTTAAACTATCATCTAAATGATTAACCTCTCTAATTAACCAAGCATGAGACTTATTTGATCAAGGTCAGTACCTCTATTTGAATTACTTAAGATCACAATTTAAATGAGAGAGAAGCCCTCATACTATTTAAATAATTCTATGTGTATGTATTAAATGAACTAGAAATGGTTCCATAGTCATTATTTAACTCTAGTCCATGATCATGCAAAACAACCATGCTATATTTTTGCATAAACAATTATATTATGTAAAATGTGATTTATTAGAGTTGGAATCAACTTAAAATCATTTATAGATAATTTCTAATATTTATTTGAAATCAGAAAAGTCCCTGCCTTGTTATTTTTATCATTTAACTTTAATTTCGAATTTGGACATGAGGCCAGTGCCATTGTTTAGATAATTTTATGAGCTTTCTAAATATATAAAATTTGCTAAATTTGGTTTAGTAGAATTTAAACTATTTAAATTTGAAGTGGGCCCCAGTATTGAATTTGAACTGAATAGATTAAATGGAATTTGAATTACTGGACCACGCGGGAAAACCAACTGGGCTAAACAGGTTAAACGGACTGGGCCGGCCCAGCTACACTACGGGCTTGTTTGAAATACCGACAATTGGCGGGAGCGACGTGGCATAATCTGGAGCGTCCAAGTGATCGGGTGGCTCACCTCCTCCGGCGAGGTTCTAACCCTACCGGCGACAGCGAGGTAGCGAGGGGAGTACCTGGGGCTCCGGCGAGGCTCGGCGAGGCGGGCGTTCGACGTGGAAGACGACGGCGAGGCAGAGGGTGGTCGCAGCAGGGCTTGGGGTGAAGTAGATCAACGGCGTCGGGGAGCTACTGTGGCGGCGGACTCCGATGAAATTCCGGCGAACTAGCGACTAATTGAGGAGGGGAGGTGGTCGAGGAGCACAAGGAGAAGGAGAGGAGCAAGTTTGGTGTGAAGCTTGAAGCACGGGAGGGGCTCTATTTATAGGACGGGAGGTGACCGTGGGGTGCTGTGGAGGTCGTCCATGGCGCGGCCGTCTGGAGCGGTGAAGGGGCAAGGTAGGGGGCGCGCGAGGTAGGCGACGGCTAGGAGAGGCTAGCGCACTTGAGGAGATGACAGAGGGAGGACGGGAGCGTGCTGGCGACGGTGGCGTCCTCGCGGTACGGGAGCGACAGAACGTCGATCATGGCGACGGTGACGAGGCGTCCGCGAGCTAGTGAGCATGTCCAGTAGGTAGCTGGTAGGGTGGTGATGGTGCGTGCAAGAGGGCAAGGCGAGGGGAGGACGAGAGGCGCCAGGCGAGGACGTGTACTGCGGCGTCCAGGGCGTGGTCACCGCGCTCACCGCGTGCGCTGGCACGGTTCGGGCGCGTCTGGGCACGCTTCGTTTGGCCAGTATCGTGCCCGTTTCGATCCAGGGAGGGTACAGGCGTCGTCCTTGTGTGCTAGGGGAGCTCTGTGACATGGTGTAGGTGAGAGGGGAAGGCCAGAGAGAATGAGTGGCATGGGGTGGCATGGTGCACGGCATGTGAAGAAATGATGCTCCACTCACTTTAATCGACCAAGGCAAGGACATGTAGGGATGCAGGGGTGTAGAGAGGTGATGATCATCACCAGCTAGAGGTGGTTTAGGCCAAAACCCACTGGACAATAGCATGTGTGCACATATATGATCCATGCCTGCAAGGTGTTCGACTAAATGGCCGCATGAACACAAATTTGGAAATTTGGAATTCTTTTTGGTGGAGTTCATTTATATAATAATTGTGATTGAATGGTGGTGGTGGTGGTCAATTTGGTCAAGGTTTACAAGAATTCCAAAATGGGGTTGATCTTCACATTAATCCAAAGTCTCCACTTGTCCCTGTCTTTCTGGTCAACCTAGTCAACATTAGCAGAGATGGTCAACATGAAAGTTGTTGACTTTCATGTGGTCTTGGATGACATGGTCATAGTTGACCAAGTTTGGTTGAAGAAAAGTCAAAGCCAGAGGGGTAAAGAGGGGAACATTTTATAAAGTGACAAAATGACCATTATCACATGTATGTTGAATTTGAGTTTTGCTTTGATTTAATTCTTGATCCAATGATGCAATTGTGTTAGTTTATCATATTGAAGTATTTTAGAAACAATGGGGCAAGCAAATTTGGCCTTGGTGAAGGATTTGCATTTTGGCATATGTGTATGTGAGTGAATTTTGGGAATTCTCTCCCTATTTGATTTCTCTCCATTTGATTTGACTTTGGTTGACTCTAATGTGGTTCTTATGAGTTTAGAAACATTTTAAGAGCATTGAAACTAAATCAAATGGTCTTGTTCAAAGATTTGCAAAATTGGCCTTAACACATAAGGAATGAGGTGTCCAATTTTCATAAACTTGTACTAGGGTTGTTCTTGCCTCACTTGGACATGGGTTAGGGTCCATTTAGTGTTATAATAGGTTTAGAGAGGGTTTCACACCATTTGGTCAAGGTTTAGAGATCTAGGTCAATGTTTGGTGAAATGCATATGTGTCACATATGCTTTTATGCACATGTGGTATTTCATTTTTACTTTGACTTGGTTTGGCCCAATTGGTTTTGTTGAATGTTGAAATGATATATGGAGGTGATCCAACCATTCACAACAAGTCCTAGGGTTAATTTTCTTAAATTCCCTTATTTACTATTTTACTCTCATATGCCTCTATGGCATTTTTAGTTTTCTTTTTATTCTTTTTGGTTTCAACCTAGAGATGATTTAAGAAGTACTATATAAGGTTTATAAAGCTTTTCCAATCCTTTAAGTAAAGTGAAAAGGTCTAGGGTAAATATTTATAATTGTAGCCATAGGCACATATGCCTTTTTCCTATTTAATTTCCTTTTATTTTATTTTCACTAGAATGATGAGAGGAGGTGTGAGTCTTTAGGGTTTAATGTTATTTCAAATACTAATAATAAGCAATCATAGCAAGAGCACAAGAATTATGCAAGCTTATTATGTATCCATCTTAATTTAATAAAAGTTTTTGTTGGTTCCAAAATTTGGAACTAGGGAACTTTGTTTGTTTTGTGTTGTATTTTCTGGGATGTTACAAACCCTTCCCCCTTAAACAAATCTCGTCCCGAGATTTTAAGAGGAGTTAGGTTCCTAAGAGAGATTGAGCATTTGATTAACAGGAAGGCATACTTGTCAGGGTCTGGGGTGCTTCCTGAGCTTCAGTGGCAGTGTGGTAGAAACGGCCATTGTTGTTGTTCTGGTTCCTTCTTCCTACGAAGCGGCGTTGTTGCTGGGTGTAGCGGTGTTGGCGGCAATCTTGGCAAGCTTCTTGGGGCATTCTTTGGAAAAGTGGCCCACAACTCCACATTCATAGCAGTTTACCGTGATTTGTCCTTCGGGGCGACGGGGATAGCATTGCTTCCAGTTCTCGGGCCAGTGTTGGTGTTGGTGTTGTTCCCATTGTTGTTGTGGCTGTTGGGGTTGCGGTTGTTATTGTTGTTGCCTCCGGGCTTCGGGGGTCCTCCGTTGTTGTTGCTGTAGTTGGGGCGATAAGTCTGAGCAGGTGGCCTGTTGTTTCTGGGGGTGAATCCTCCAGAGGAGTTATTGCGGTACTTCTGAGTATGGTGGGGTCCACTCTGGTTCATCATTCTGCGTTTGCGGTTCTCATTGGCCTGATGCAGCTTTCCTTCCATCTGTATGGCGGAATCTACGAGGGCTTCGAGGTCGGTGAACGGAATATTCACTAACACCGTTTGCATCTCGTCGTGCAGTCCATTCAGGAATCTTTCCTTTCTTTTCTCATTTGTGTCGGTCTCGTCCGGGGCGTACCTTGACAGAGTGAGAAACCTGTCGCGGTATTCCACCACGGACATTCTTCCTTGCTTGAGTTCGCGGAACTCGTCTCTCATTTTCTTGATTAATCCTTGGGGCACATGGTACTTGCTGAACTTCAGCTTGAAGTCTTCCCATGTCATCATCTGTCCCGCATTCATTGCACGGGCACTAGTCCACCAGGCTCTTGCAGGTCCTGACAGGTAGTGGGTGGCAAACAGTACTTTTTCTGCGGCTTCAACTCCCGCAACTTCAAGGTTGTTCTCTATTGTCTGGAGCCAGTCATCAGCATCGAGGGTTCTTCGGTTTTGCTGAACATTGGAGGGTTGGTGTTCTGGAAATTCTTCAGTTTTGACCCAGGGTGATCGTGGTTTCCATGGCCTTGATTGTTCTGAGCTATCTGTTGCAGTGCGGCAAGGTTTGCTTGGCGTTCAGCTCTTTCGGCTTCCCGGTCTGCCATCATTGTCTGCAGTAGTTGCATCATGGCATCCTGGGTGGCGTTGCGGTTTGGTGGGGCCATCTAAACATGTAGATAGATCATGAGATAAGAGGGAAATTTTCTATGGCTTATTTTGAGTAAGTTTAAAATTAAACTTAAGATATTTTCAGGATGAACATAACACATATTTTATTTATTCACAACAAACATCACACATTACAAGCTAAAGCACTAAGGGTTTTAAGAACCCTTCTTCCACAATCTACGATACATGGTGCGGGGTACAACTCACACCTACGTAAGTGAAGCTAGTGAAACTATTCCTCAGGGTCTTCATCTACATCGATGGGAATGATCCCATCCTCTGCAGCCTCCAGAAACTCGTAGTCCTCCTCATCGGTGAACTCGTCATCCTCAAAGTCGTTGTCGTCACTCAGGAAGTCATCGCCTCCTTGGATGTCTTCTCCATCTTCCTCCATCTCCTGGATCTGGTCCTGTTGGGTCCGGACAGTCACCTCCAAGGTGCGAATCTTCTCGCGAAGACGGGTGATAGTAGCGACATTCTTGGCGCGCTGCAGGCGAAGTGACCGGCGGTCCTTGGCGAGTAGCCTGATGGCGTCATGATGAGCCAAAGCCATCTGGGCACGGTGGGAGTGGACACGTGTCAGCTCCAGATCCTTCCGGGTCTCATGAAGCATAAAGTCCAAATGCTGCACATGAATCTTGAGCACCGGGTGCGAAGAGAGTGCCATGGGTTCCCCCATGGTGTCGTGCCTCGCGAAGTGGGCGAAGCGGCTTCCCCGGAGTGCGGCGATGTTCTGTCCACACACCCGAGCAAGTCCCTCCTGAAGGGCGTGAGCAAGACCGTCCATCCAGCTGTAGGCCTTGAAGGAGAAAAGGATCCTCTCCGAGATGGGAGGTTCCGAGCTTCCCTTCAAGTCAGCGGTGATCATCCACTGCTGTTCCCCAGTGGGGGTGTTGTGGATCCGGACTCCGTGGAACTTGGGAGGTGGGCGTTCGAGCTTCTCGGACACTAGGTACAAGTCGCGCTCAAACACCAGACTTCCTCCGTTTTCCAGATCGTAGGTCTCCGTCTGGACGTAGGGCTCCATCTGAAAGTGAAATGGATGAGTAAGTTAGAGATGTGAACAAGTGTGGCAAAATTTTAATGGATTTATAAGGAGATGCATGGCTTATTTTTAAGAAGATCTGGTAGAGAAGAAAATGAATAAGTTTTCATAAATACTCACTTTATTTGTTTTTGAAACTAACATTTTTCTGAACGTCCATTCTAACTAGGGTCTCCTAAGGTCAAACAATGGCTCTGATACCAACTTGTCAACACCCGGATTTTTAAGTCCAGATGCCTATTATGCCATTCCTCGCAATCCCAGGAATATTGTTTTTGCGAGACATAATAGCTTGATATCACAACACATCATTTATTACAACACATAATCGTCTTACAACAAAGGATCACATGATCCAGTCTTAATACAACATAGTGGATCTAGAGATCCTATTACAACACACATAGCGGAAGCGAAGTAACGGTCGTAGTCCATCTGTTCCACAGGCAACTGTTGACGTCAGGAGCGGTCCTAGTTGTCGTAGACGTTCTGCTGTCCATCTTCCTCGTACAACTGTTCACCTTCATAGTCTGGCCATTTGAATAGCCAGGGACAAAACCATGAGTACTTTTAAAGTACTCGCAAACTAATACTAGTGTAAGCACTAACAATTGTGGTAAGGGGAGACTAAGCTCTAGGTTTATTTGCATAAAGCCAAGTTTATTTCATAAACATTTAGTAAAGATGCTTGAATCCAATAGACTAACTCAAGTGGGAACATTAGTGTCATTCCCACAACTCTGTTGTGGTCCAACTCAAAGTCACCATTCACCGGTCAACTTCAAGTCACCAGTCATATGTCACATTTTTTAAAAAAAAATCTGATGACGGAACAGTATGGCCTTTCCAATTGTCCGTAACCGTGGACACGGCTATTCGAATAGTTCTACACTCTGCAGAGGTCGTACACTTGTGCCACAATATTTGCAATAATCCGTCAGGGTTAACTGGCCCTGATTTATCATACTCCGTATGCGGACTACCAACCATAACCTTTCACTTATATACTCTAGTACAGGCACCTCTCCCCATGAGCTTGGCCCCCCGGTGAGAACCAACTGTTAACCCGGGAACTGCACAGGGCTTGGGCCGGACAATTCACCTCAATCACGTCATTCCGCAATATCTCATATTGCTTCGGAGGCAGCCCTTGGCATAACCCCTATGACGCTTGTTTAGAGGGAACCCATACTAAAGCACATAAATTTCTAGTTAAGCCCGTACCCATTTTGGGTATTGTGGGGGTACTTTCAAAATTGGAATGGTATCGCATCCGAACCCAACCATCAGTTTTATATCAAAAATCACCATCTTCTCTTGGTCATATTCACCTTCAAAGTCATTCAATGGAATGAACCATCATTCCAAGGTTTCAACTTCATTTCAAAGTCACATGTTCCCATCTAGAGTAGTCAAGTTTTAATTGATTCGCACTAGCAACTAGTCATGAGGGGTGCTAACTAGCTTGTCTTGCTCTAGGCTAACTTTGATGCTCTTGTTCTACTCTATCTCTAAACCAATTGAATCATGAATCAAAAAGTAAGCTTTGATAAACCAAAGTTAAAAACTTGTAAGGTAAAAACTTGGGATAGGATCATTAAGCATAATTTAAATGGGGATGAGGCCTTGCTCTTATAGAGCTTTGCCCTGGGGTATCTTGCAAGAATATTAGCTTGCATTAGTCTAGCTTGCAAGAATGTTAGCTTGCTTGTAGGAGTAATATCAATATTAGCTTGCCTTGATTGGTGAAGTGATCAAATTATTCTTCTTCTTCCTCTTGGTAGAATACCTCCTCCTCTTGATAGTCTTCGGTACTAGCGTCTATAAACGAATACGAGGATACAATCACCAAACCATACTTAAGTACTCTTAATTAGCCTTAGTGGCTCACACAAGGATCTAGCATGACTACTTAGCATTCATCACAAAATTATGCTAGGGTTTCCTTATTTAGTAATAGAAAAATAATTTCCTCGCATTGAATCTTCTTAAGATTTAATTTCTCTTATGAGTAATATATGACCTAGGTTGACCAAAGTCAACCTCTTCATACCTATCATTTGAGAAAATGATTTAAATGAGGTTCCATACCTCATGCAATTTAATACTAACATAGTAGTGTTTTAATGCCACCCAATAATTCAAGATGAGGTTACTTAGACTATGATTACTACCTCATATTGGATTACTTGAGAACAAGATTTAAATGAGAGGAGTATCTCTCATATGATTTAACACATAGTGGTGATTTATTTAAAGGACTATTATTGAGGTGTTTTAATATTCTCAAATAATCAGGGATGATCCCATGTTGACCAAGGTCAACACTTCACACTTAGTATTTTGAGAAAATGAGTTAAATGAGATTCATCATCTCATGTGATTTAATTTATTTAAATATTATTTAGATTTAAGATTTATAAGGGAGCAAGTATGAGCCTAGGAATTTAAAGATCAACACATTTCTTCATTTTATTTGAGAAAGATGATTTAAAATGAGGTGAGCACCTCATACTATTTTAGTAATATCTTGTAATGTTTTAATCTTATTAATTAATTAGAAGTTAATTTTAATTGACCATGGGATCTACTTCATATTAATATGGTTGAGGTAAGATTTAAATGAGACCCAAAGTCCATTATATGATTTAATAAATAGGTTTGAAATATTTAAATACTACTTATGAGAAGGATTAAATATAAACCTATGGGTCATTAATTATGTGTTATTATTTCTTATTGAACTATTTGGACTAATGGTTTATGTGAGAGGCTATACCTCATATAAGTTAAACTATCATCTAAATGATTAACCTCTCTAATTAACCAAGCATGAGACTTATTTGATCAAGGTCAGTACCTCTATTTGAATTACTTAAGATCACAATTTAAATGAGAGAGAAGCCCTCATACTATTTAAATAATTCTATGTGTATGTATTAAATGAACTAGAAATGGTTCCATAGTCATTATTTAACTCTAGTCCATGATCATGCAAAACAACCATGCTATATTTTTGCATAAACAATTATATTATGTCAAATGTGATTTATTAGAGTTGGAATCAACTTAAAATCATTTATAGATAATTTCTAATATTTATTTGAAATCAGAAAAGTCCCTGCCTTGTTATTTTTATCATTTAACTTTAATTTCGAATTTGGACATGAGGCCAGTGCCATTGTTTAGATAATTTTATGAGCTTTCTAAATATATAAAATTTGCTAAATTTGGTTTAGTAGAATTTAAACTATTTAAATTTGAAGTTGGCACCAGTATTGAATTTGAACTAAATAGATTAAATGGAATTTGAATTACTGGGCCACGCGGGAAAACCAACTGGGCTAAACAGGTTAAACGGACTGGGCCGGCCCAGCTACACTACGGGCTTGTTTGAAATACCGACAATTGGCGGGAGCGACGTGGCATAATCTGGAGCGTCCAAGTGATCGGGTGGCTCACCTCCTCCGGCGAGGTTCTAACCCTACCGGCGACAGCGAGGTAGCGAGGGGAGTACCTGGGGCTCCGGCGAGGCTCGGCGAGGCGGGCGTTCGACGTGGAAGACGACGGCGAGGCAGAGGGTGGTCGCAGCAGGGCTTGGGGTGAAGTAGATCAACGGCGTCGGGGAGCTACTGTGGCGGCGGACTCCGATGAAATTCCGGCGAACTAGCGACTAATTGAGGAGGGGAGGTGGTCGAGGAGAACAAGGGGAAGGAGAGGAGCAGGTTTGGTGTGGAGCTTGAAGCACGGGAGGGGCTCTATTTATAGGACGGGAGGTGACCGTGGGGTGCTGTGGAGGTCGTCCATGGCGCGGCCGTCTGGAGCGGTGAAGGGGCAAGGTAGGGGGCGCGCGAGGTAGGCGACGGCTAGGAGAGGCTAGCGCACTTGAGGAGATGACAAAGGAAGGACGGGAGCGTGCTGGCGACGGTGGCGTCCTCGCGGTACGGGAGCGACAGAACGTCGATCATGGCGACGGTGACGAGGCGTCCGCGAGCTAGTGAGCATGTCCAGTAGGTAGCTGGTAGGGTGGTGATGGTGCGTGCAAGAGGGCAAGGCGAGGGGAGGACGAGAGGCGCCAGGCGAGGACGTGTACTGCGGCGTCCAGGGCGTGGTCACCGCGCTCACCGCGTGCGCTGGCACGGTTCGGGCGCGTCTGGGCACGCTTCGTTTGGCCAGTATCGTGCCCGTTTCGATCCAGGGAGGGTACAGGCGTCGTCCTTGTGTGCTAGAGGAGCTCTGTGACATGGTGTAGGTGAGAGGGGAAGCTTAGGTTGCTCGAGTGCTATGGTGGCCGGCATGGTGCATAGCATGGGTGTGTTTCTGCTCTATTTATTTTAATCGACCAAGGCAAGGACCTGTAGGGATGCAGGGGTGTAGAGAGGTGATGATCATCACCAGCTAGAGGTGGTTTAGGCCAAAACCCACTGGACAATAGCATGTGTGCACATATATGATCCATGCCTGCAAGGTGTTCGACTAAATGGCCGCATGAACACAAAGTTGGAAATTTGGAATTCTTTTTGGTGGAGTTCATTTATATAATAATTGTGATTGAATGGTGGTGGTGGTGGTCAATTTGGTCAAGGTTTACAAGAATTCCAAAATGGGGTTGATCTTCACATTAATCCAAAGTCTCCACTTGTCCCTGTCTTTCTGGTCAACCTAGTCAACATTAGCAGAGATGGTCAACATGAAAGTTGTTGACTTTCATGTGGTCTTGGATGACATGGTCATAGTTGACCAAGTTTGGTTGAAGAAAAGTCAAAGCCAGAGGGGTAAAGAGGGGAACATTTTATAAAGTGACAAAATGACCATTATCACATGTATGTTGAATTTGAGTTTTGCTTTGATTTAATTCTTGATCCAATGATGCAATTGTGTTAGTTTATCATATTGAAGTATTTCTTATGTTCCATGCTACTTTTATGACAATACTTGAATGTTTTATACATACTTTACAACATTATTATACATTTTCCGGCACTAACCTATTAACAAGATGCCGAAGTGCCAGTTGTTGTTTTCTGCTGTTTTTGGTTTCAGAAATCCTAGTAAGGAAATATTCTCGGAATTGGACGAAATCAACGCCCAGGGTCCTATTTTTCCACGAAACTTCCAGAAGACCGGAGGGATAACGAAGTGGGGCCACGAGGTGGCCAGACCATAGGCGGCGCGGCCGAGCCCCGGCCGCGCGGCCCGTGGTCCGGCCCCTCGTCGCCCCCGACCTACCCTTCCGCCTACAAATAGCCTTCGTCGCGAAACCCCCTGTACCGAGAGCCACGATACGGAAAACCTTCGAGACGCCGCCGCCAATCCCATCTCGGGGATTCAGGAGATCGCCTCCGGCACCCTGCCGGAGAGGGGAATCATCACCGGAGGGGCTCTACATCATCATGCCCGCCTCCGGATTGATGCGTGAGTAGTTCATCCTTGGACTATGGGTCCATAGCAGTAGCTAGATGGTTGTATTCTCCGCATGTGCTATCATTGTTTAGATCTTGTGAGCTGCCTAACATGATCAAGATCATCTATTTGTAATGCTACATGTTGTGTTTGGTGGGATCCGATGAATCTAGAATATTATGTCAAGTTGATTATCAATCTATCATATATGTGTTGTTTATGTTCTTGCATGCTCTCCGTTGCTAGTAGAGGCTCTGGCCAAGTTGATACTTGTAACTCCAAGAGGGAGTATTTATGCTCGATAGTGGGTTCATGCCTCCATTTAATCTGGGACAGTGACAGAAAGTTCTAAGGTTGTGGATGTGCTGTTGCTACTAGGGATAAAACATTGATGCTTTGTCTAAGGATATTTGTGTTGATTACATTACGCACCATACTTAATGCAATTATCTCGTTGTTTACAACTTAATACTGGAGGGGTTCGGATGATAACCGAAGGTGGATTATTTAGGCATAGATGCATGCTGGATAGCGGTCTATGTACTTTGTCGTAATGCCCTGATTAAATCTCATAGTAATCATAGTTGGTATGTATTGAATCTTTACTTGTCAATTGCCCACCTGTAATTTGTTCACCCAGCATGCTAGTTATCTTATTGGAGAGACACCACTAGTGAACTGTGGACCCCGGTCCATTCTTTTACATCTGAATACATTCTACTGCAATTATTGTTCTTTACTATTCTTTGCAAACAAACACCATCTTCCACTCGATACGCTTAATCCTTTGTTTTCAGCAAGCCGGTGAGATTGACAACCTCACTGTTACGTTGGGGCAAAGTATCTTGATTGTGTTGTGCAGGTTCCACGTTGGCGCCGGTTTCACTGGTGTTGCGCCGCACTACATTCCTCCATCAACAACCTTCACGTGCTTCTTGGCTCCTACTGTTCGATAACCTTGGTTTCTTTCTGAGGGAAAACTTGTCGCTGTGTGCATCATACCTTCCTCTTGGGGTTCCCAACGGACGTGTACATCTACGCGCATCAAGCAAATTTTTCTGGCGCCGTTGCCGGGGAGATCAAGACACGCTGCAAGGGGAGTCTCCACATCCAATCTCTTTACTTTGCTTTTGTCTTGCTTTACTTTATTTTATTTACTGTCTTGTTTGCTCCATATTAAAAACACAAAAAATTAGTTACTTTACTTTCTGTCTTATTTATTTGCTCTATATCAAAACACAAAAAATTAGTTACTTGTCTTTATTCTATTTGCTTAGTTTACCTTTACTACTGCTACAATGGGTACTCCTGAAAATACTAAGTTGTGTGATTTCACTAGCACAAATAATAATGATTTTATATGTACTCCTATTGCTCCACCTGCTACTACTGCAGAATTCTATGAAATTAAACCTGCTTTATGAATCTTGTTATGAGAGAGCAATTTTCTGGTGTTAGTACTGATGATGCTGCTGCCCATCTTAATAATTTTGTTGAACTTTGTGAAATGCAAAAGTATAAGGATATAGATGGTGATATTATAAAACTGAAATTGTTTCCTTTCTCACTAAGAGGAAGAGCTAAAGATTGGTTGCTTTCTTTGCCTAAAAATAGTATTGATTCATGGACTAAATGTAAGGATGCTTTTATTAGTAAATATTATCCTCCTGCTAAGATTATATCTTTGAGAAGTAGCATAATGAATTTTAAACAATTTGATAATGAACATGTTGCTCAAGCATGGGAGAGAATGAAATCTTTGGTAAAGAATTGCCCAACCCATGGACTCACTACTTGGATAATCATCCAAACCTTTTATGCAGGATTGAATTTTTCCTCAAGGAACCTATTGGATTCAGCTGCTGGAGGTACTTATATGTCCATCACCCTGGGCGCCGCGACTAAACTACTTGATGATATGATGATCAATTACTCTGAATAAGGTAAATTCTGTTGAAGAAACCTCTTCTTTGGGTGATAAGATTGATGCTATTATGTCTATGCTTGCAAATGGTAGATCTCATATTGATCCTAATAATGTTCCTTTAGCTTCATTGGTTTCTCAAGAAGAAAATGTTGATGTGAATTTCATTAAAAACAATAATTTCAACAACAATGCTTATAGGAATAATTATGGTAACAACAACTATCGGCCATATTCTTCTAATAATGGTAGTGGTTATGGTAATTGTAATATCCCAGTATTTGGGGTTACAAAAATAGAGGAAACAGATGTGTGCATTGCATTCATGCATAGAAAATCCGGGAATTTTCGCGCTTTAAAGTAAAACAGTCACAGTAACTGAAGTTTCACTTGACCTTGGTGGAATTGAAATAGCTCATCAAGTCAAGCGCTATAAACCTCAATGTGACTTTGTTAAAACCTTGTTTTGGGTAGAGAGATGATTTGATCTAAGGGTTTAGATCAAATGGAACTAATAATTAACTCAACAACATATTAATCAAGGATCAATTACTTGATCTTATTAAAGATCATAATAAGGTAATCCTTGCCATAAAATATGAACATCTATCTATTACAAATCAAGTAACAATAAATGGAGAAACTATTCTCACCCTATCTTCTCCATGTCTTAAACTAATCCATGTTCCTACCATGAACCTCATGGTAATCATTCCACTTCAACATTGGAATTATAACAAGGAGATCCACTCAAGAAGTATATCTTCTTCTCTATTCCAAATTATTATACATCAAACCTAAAGAGGTGAGAGTCCTATTTTATTTAGGGAAGCAATGACAAACCCTTGAGGCAAACCTTGGATATAAATATACATATGATCACAACATTATTTTCAAGAGGAACCCTTGAGTATTACTCAAGGCATTCGCTAGAGAAAGAAACCAATTATGTGAGACATATATATAATGGTGATCATATCAATCCCTATGGAGCCTAACCATAGGATAGTAGTACAACTCTTCCCAAATGAGAGAGACCAATCATACTAAATCTAGCTTTACCTATTTAAGAATCAAGGACAACCTTTGAACTAAAGTATTAGGTTGTAAACCATTTCCCTTGGAGTGGTGGGATAACCTAATATCACATGGAATAATACCATATCCATGAATAGATAAAGTAAGGAAGAGATTAACTCAATCAAGATAGTCAAGTGGAGTTTTAGACTTAATACCTATTGAGATATTGTGAGTACACCATAAACCCTAGAATAACCATTCCTTTATAAGAGAGCCCAAGCTATGGTGTTACACTCAAGTAGTTGAGGCAACACTTGAATGTGAGGGAGAGAACTATCCATATACCAGATGATTATATCATCATTAATTAAGTAGAACCCTAACATAATATCTCAGGCATTCTCCTGGGATATAAACTTAAGAGGCAACCATAGTAGTCCCATTCAAGAAGATAAATTAGAAGTGATATACTTAGTTAATCAAGACCATACTTAATCTTGGGAGTGAGAAACCTGATTCTTGAGAGATAACTTAGGAAGCCAAACCTTGATCATTATAAATTGAGTGATGATCATAAACCCTAAGAACTTGAGGTAGAGATATTAAGAACAAGTTGATCATGCCTAATCCATGATCATGCTCTTGAGGTATGTGAAATAAGTTAAATCCTAATAGGATTAGTAGATGTTATCCACCACATGAAATTATAGGGAGGTAACTAGTAACCAACCATAGGCTTATGTCCTAACCTTCACTTGTGAATCACTTGGTGATCATAAGTAGAACCCCATTTACATTCCACTTATTCCTCAATCAAAGGACCTAAGAAAACCTTAGAGTCAAACTCCATACTGTATATGGTGAGAAACAATTCACCCATATAACCAAAGTTAACTATAAAAAGAACCATAACCACTTTAGTTACTTTAATGATAAATTGAGAATAGTAATAGAAGTTAAACTGGGAAAAGACAAAACTAATTCTCAAGTCCTTAATAACTAAAGGAGAACCTCAACTATTAAGCAGGTAACCATCTTATAATGGATAGGAAGACTGAACCCTAGTTGGTGCATCACTTGGGTGATCACAACTATAAACCTAGTTCACCTTTAAGTCCAAACCAAATGCTATTAGGTGAATATAACTAGAATACTAGAATCCACAAGATTGAGAGTATGAGTTATCAACATAATAACACTTATTGAACACAAAACCTAGTCATCATCACAATACAAGTATGTAAGCCACATAATTAACATGTTACCATGTTCTAACAAACAAACCATGTTGTCTCTGGAAATAAACCAAAGAAAGTTAATGGAGACAAACATGTATGACAAAATAAAGTATTAAAAAAATCATATCCATAAAGATTTATATCCATTTGGAATATTAAGTTATTATCTAAATAAATAAAAAGGAAGTAAATATCCATGTAATATATTAATACAACATATTCCAGAACCATATTAAGTTCAATAAAAGGGGTCTATATATTCAAATACCTGCAAAATACAAAAGGATTCAAATTAGAATTAAAACAGAATTCAAAAACAGAAAATAAGAAGAAAAAGAAAACAGAGAAAAAAATAGAGAAGGAGCTTACCTGGCCGAGCAACCACGGAGCAGCCCAGCAGCAGTCAAGCCCAGCAAATAGCAGCCCAACACAAGCCCGTGTCGATTCACGGAGATAAACATGAGGAGGGGATCGCCGTCTTCGTCTTCTCCTGGGCGCGTAGGAGATCGACACCGCGACGGGAAGGGCCACGTCCCGCGGTCGCCGCCGCCGATGCTGACCGCCAGCACTCGCCAGGGACCCTATAAAAGGCGTTGAAGCTCTCAATTTGGCCCTCTTCGTCTCAATCGACCAAAACTTCGAACCTCCGCTCGCCGCCGCGGCTAGAGGCAGCCCCGTGCCTCGCCGTGGGTACACCCATCACCACCATCTTCTTCTCGTTCTTCTCGCCGACGCGTGCTTGCGGGAGCTCGAGCCGACGAATTGACCCACTATTTTCCCGAACACACCGCCGCCGACGGCCGGGCGATGTCGCCACCGCAAGCTCGCGACACGGTGAGCTTCTGTCTCACTCCATGCTTGCTTCTTAGGCCACCGTAGCTCCGTCGTGTCGATTCACCGCCGTGCACCGCCTCATACGAAGCTCGCCGGAGCAACTCCGGCGACCTTTTCGAGGGGGCGCCGCTACCTAAAGGTTCACCGCGTTGCCCTGAGTCGCACCCGCACACGCCCGCATCCGCGGGAAACCTGATACCGCCCGGCCCCGCCAAGGTGGCAATTTTGACCTAGTCAAAGCCCCCGTGGCGGATGAGGTGGACAGACCCCACCAGTCATTGACTGTGGGTGTGCTCTGTCTGGGTAGGTTTAGTAGATTTAGATTTAAAATTTAAATTGAATAAATACTGAAACTTTGTAAATGTTTATAAAATCCATTTTAACTCAGAAAAATATAAATGAGATATTAAAATGATCCTAAAGATAAACCCTATCCAATAAAAATATAAAATGAAATTTTTATTTTTAATAAAAATTCAATTATTTAATACTTGTCATTTAAACCTTTAATTTTAATTCTAAATTCAATTAAAATTCAATAATTAGTAAAAATTTCCAAAAGTAAATAAAAACCAGTAAATAAATAAAGAAAACATTAAAACTATTTCTTTATTTATTTGTTATTTTGTTAAATCTTTATTAGAGAAAATTTAAACCCTAATTAATAATTACCCTAATTAGTAAATTATTTAAAAATAATAAAAAGCCAAATTTAATATTATTTTATTTTGAAGTTATTAATAACTTCAACTTTATTAATGAAGTTATTAACTTATGAATTAAATAGTAATTATGCAACCCTAGTTCCATATGGTAGAAAACTAGGAACTCATCATTTCATGTGTAATCCTAAAACCCTAAGGCCATTTAGAACCTAGTTCCATTATTACATGTGAACCCTAAATTGCCTCTAAACCTAAACCCTAGGTTAGAGCATGTGATCATGGTACCTTCTTTCAAAGCATGGAACCATAGTAGCAACTAAATACTTGTCTTGGCCACATGAAATGTAGGAGACCTATCACTAATATATGGGTATCCCATGTGTTCATCTTCATCAGACCTAAATAATCAAGTAGGGTCAACCAAGTGTAAACCCTAGATCCTATTACCCAAAACCATCATTCCTATTCATTCCTATTTAGCATCACATCAATGTGATGAACCTTAGGGGCAACTATGCCAAATCTTGAGCATTACCTAACCATATTCCACTAAACCCTACTAGTGTTGGATACTTATGAACCATCCTATTTAGGAACCAATCATTCTTTACTTAGGGAATTAAATAGCAAACCTAGACCACCTCAACCTTAATTAATATACTTCTTATTATTTAAGAAGTATGTTCTTCAAAAGTTATTCTTTTGAAGTAAATAAAGAATCATCATCAATCCTGCCTAATAGAACCTATAGCCAATATCCAACTATCATCAGCAAGGAAAACCAACTTTGATAGCAACTATTTATAATAAATTGATCAAGATGCTTAGGCTTAACTCAACCTTACAAGCCCTAGGTGTTGATGAATCCAATCTTGTTTGGATCCATCTACTACTTACTCCAGAAGCAGTGGAAACCATAGTAAACCATAGAACCCCACAACCCTAATTATCATACTTGTTCTTTATTAAAGAACATGTTCTTCAAAAGTTATTCTTTTGAAGTATATGATAACTAATCGTTAACCATGCCATAGAGTGCTAAAACCAACCACTATTCATTACATGTTAGGATTATACCAAATGTTATTGTTGTGTGCTATTAATGCTATTATTATGATATATTGCAACACATGTTTAGGATATACCAAGTAATCACACCTGAATAAGAACCTTGTTTGTGAATCACTCTAAAAGTGCAACACACTCTAAACAAATCATTTCAACTCACTAATCCTAAATCATCAGGGGTCACGCTTAGAGCGATTGCATCTCATATTTATGCATTATTGCATCCTTGCCAATCTTTTAAACATCGTCCTTATCGGACGATGATGCTATTTCAGAATTTGGAGTTATTGCCTATCGAAGACCTTGACTACATAATCTTGCAGTCAAGAAAGGCAAGTTCATCGCTTGCTCATGTCATTTGAGTATTTTTACCAAATTACTTGCAAAGTACTATGTTTATCACTATTGCATAAAAAAGCAAAACCACTATTTTCATAACTATGAATATGACTATGTGGTGGGCAATGGAACCATGGATTGTGTTGATATCGTGGAGGTTCCATTGCACGGGTTTATATCCATCTAGGATTAAACAACAAATGTTGGCCAGTGATTCTTGTGCCGTAATAACCGTGTTAACCATAAGATCTGGAGTGGGACAGAGTAGTCAAAAGTGTTTCCACCTCTCGTTCATCAACGGATGCGCTTTACCGTAGTACACTTGTAATCCAAGGGGGAAAGCGGTGAGGCTGGGGAGTCCTAAGTCCCCACGGCATAGTTCGTAGTACACTTGTCGCCCGAAGGAGCAAGCGGTGAGGCTGGGGAGTCCTAAGTCCCCACGGTATTGCGGTCTATGATGGGTTGCAGCTACCGCGAAGGAGTTTATGGTAAGAGCCCAAACTGTTGTCGTGGTCGATCGGGGTCCACCCGTGAGTGGGAATAATGGGACCGACGAGGACCCATGGTCGGGGTATGCAACAAAGGGTGGGTGTTCGAGGTAGCGGAGGAACATGATTGACTAGGACCTTATACCGGGCCTCACACCAAAGGAAGTGTGGACGGGAATGTACACCCGGTTGGCACCAAGGTTAAGATCTCTTATGGGTAAAGCAACACACCTCTGCAGAGTGTAATGAACCGTGACCTGTCACTCCCTGTTCCGGGATATGGAACTGCGAACGCTGCCGGAAAGGAACTCCATGAAGTTCTAGTCAACCGGTGAAGGCCGACGGACATAGCTCTTCAGAATAAAAGCAACCATTTTGAAGAAATGTTTACAAAAACTTGCATTGCCTATGACTTTCTGGTCTATGGCTGTAGTTAGTGCATTAAACACCTCTTTCTTAAATGAACTTGTTGAGTACGCTCGTACTCATCCCACTCTTAAATCCCCTGCTTAGGTATGGAGGCATCAAAGGAGGATCTACAGTGCAACTCGAAGGCCGAGGAGTCAACAACTACTTCAAGAGACAGGACCATGTCAGGAGAGTCAGATATCACATTCAACAAGGAGAAAACCTAGATTAGCAATAGAAAGGAACTAGCTTCCTAAACCTAGCTCCTATTTAGCTAGAATCTATTCTTAGCCTCTATAGCTAGTTAAATGCTCTACAAATAGAGTTCGTGATAGGATTAGACTACGAGTCGTTCTTCTGGAGTTTATTAGCAGTTTTACCTCATTGTAAAGTAGGAGGCTGTGCTGATCTTCTGTAACAGAGTCTGTATGTAACTCTATAGACATGCCTTGGACCCGCATATGTTTCTGTTGTACCACTCTGAGCGATATAATACTAGTGGAACGGTGTTTCATTGGTGTTATATCAGACTTGCATACTACACCATGCAGTGGTATGCCGGGTCACCACAATTGGTATCAGAGCAAATGCTTTGACCTTAGGATTAAAACCCTTTAAAGGAGACCTATAGGATTGGTAGTGTCTATAGGAAGTGGTATTAGCTAAGTCAACTATGCTAAACCAAATCTTCTTATGACTTGAGATGGATATTCACTTGAGAATAATCCTGACACACTTGAGTCAATATTTCTTACCTATCTTTCCTAAGTGAAGTAGTTAGCTAATCCCAAGTTTGTAGCATACCAGTAAGTTCTCAGAACAATATATGAGTAGACCACAATTGGTATACAATACATGGTAGTCCAAAGAGAGGATACAACCATAAGGAAGATATCCTATTGGAAGGTGTATACCAACAAATTTTATGATTAAGTAATAAGAGTTATCGAGACCTGTAATAGGAGTAGTATCAAGTGATATAGATAACTAAGATATCCTACTAGAAGGTGAATACCAAGACAAGTAATGGGTAAGTAAATTATCCAAACTTGTGAAACAATTGATAGTAGGTGACAAATATAAGTTATATAAGGTAGGATAGACCATGATGAGTCAATCATGGGAGGTAAGGAAGAGAGATAGGAATAAAATATGTCTACCTACATGTAGAGATAGTAATCATATAAGATTCACCGGAGAGGCATTATGTGATGGACTAAAACATCATAAATATATAGGAGGAGTACAATAAGAAGTTAGTTGTTCATCAATAGTGTAAAATTGTGCTTCAAAACCATGGGAAGTGTGCCAAGCACATCATGACCATAGTCTTATGATAGAAACACTTGGAAGTATAGGAGCTATAACCTAATAGATAGGTATTCAGAGTAGACATGGTAGAACTAATTATATCTTAGGAAGTAGTCCTCAATAGCACGAATATATGGTATACTATTTTGTTAGTACTTCCAAAGAAAACTAGGTTAATTTCAACTATTCCAGGCCACTTTGTTTCAAGTTTATCTCCTTGCAAATGTGCAATTAAGATAAATGTTGAGACAAATAGTAGAAATCCACCTATTTGTGCTAAGTATCACGATATAAACCTATATTATGTGGTGTTATATACTACACATCAGAGCCTGATGTTTAGAGATGTCTTACTCAACTATTATATTCAGGCTTATGATGGTGTGTATTATATGCACAAAGCTGAATCTTCTTGGATTTTATTGGATTTTCATTGTTTGACTAGATCCATACATGAAGTTTGACTTCGATATGCAAATGCATGTTGCAATATCAAGTTCTTACTTGATACTATAGATCTAGAGGGTAATGGTATTCATGTGAGGAAGTAACGAATTCTGAAGAAGGTGAAGACAAGATGAAGGTTCATCAGAATAAGGAAGAAAAGTTGTGGGAAGCAACCACAATACTCTGAAGGAAGTGCCCATCAAGACTCATGCTTTACCTTAGTACATAGGAAGCATGAATGTGAGAAATATGATGACTGAGGAGTAGCAGAAGTAGAACCATAGTCATTATGGAAGAGGGAAATGCATGGGAAATCACTTAGGATACTATATTCATAGTGTCAACTAGTGGTTTTCTTGCAAATAAACCCTGAATGAAGGAAGATGATTCATGAAACTATAGCAGATATAAGAAGACCATAGTTGATATCAGAAGACCATAGTTGATATAGGATCAATACTGCAAGATAAAGTAGAAGATGTCTCGTCCAGTTGATCAGAACCTATATTAGAATCCATTTTTAGATAACAAATAGTCACAATTGGTACCCAGTAGTCCACCATTGGATTATTCATACCAAGAAGTTGTGAACAAATAAAATTTTGTCAACCAAATAGCAATGACCTATAATCATTTAGTCGAAGAATTAACATTGGATGTCCACAATTGAGTGGATGCACCACAGATATTCTTCACAAGACCTAGAAGAGTATAAACCATAAGCTATACTTAGACCAATATTCCAACCATCAATCCAATGGTTGGAAGAAAAGGAGTTGAAGGACATAAGAAAACTCTAAGGGGTAGAGTAAAGATTGAGTTGGATGTACCACGACTCAATACTTTGAGTAAGATATAAGAAGAAGGTCTGAACTGAGAGGAAGTTCGATCTTATTCTCATAAGATTGTTGAACAATACTTTCAGAAAGATGTCAGACCAGAAGCCGAGGTTCATACCTCGAGGAAGTAAGAATTGGACTATAACTTGAGAAAGTGAGTAGTACTTACTCAGAAGTGCAAAAGTTCAAGGAAGTTAAGCATAAAGAAGTTGGACGAAGAAAATACCGAAGACCAAATACAGCTCAAAAGGGCCAAAGACCGAAGGAGTTTGACCATACCTGAATCAAATACTATTTGAAAGATTCCTTTCATGGAACCTAAAGAACCCAAAATAGTTATAGGTACCAATCTTAATCCAAGATTGGATGGACTAAGTGAGTCTAATCCATTCTTAGGGAAATATACCATCACAACCATTCCATGGTAAGTACCTTACTAAGTACCATTATTGCAGTTTTGGTGGTAAGGGAAAACAAAGACCTATTTCACCAATTAGGAGTATGTTATCAAATTAGTCTTCAGTTAAGACTAACAACACCAGAAGAAGTCCCAACAATTGAATCTTCAAAGAAGAATGAAACAAGACTAGATAGTTGGAAGAAATCAAAGAATAAGAGTAAAAAAAACCATGGCTCAAAGACAGATATTATTGGATTCTAGGAAGCAAGCATAGAATTAAAGTAAGAAGTCAATGATATGAGGAAAACACTAATGGATTCCAGGAAGAATCTGGAAAAGGGATATACTCAATTATATCAAGTGAGATCACCACGGAGTTCAAGAAAAGATGTAGTCTGCACAAGTCAGATCCACACTCCGAAACGTGAGAGAGTTCAAACTTCGAGGACGAAGTTTAGTTTAAGGGGTAGAGACTGTAATATCCCAGTATTTGGGGTTACAAAAATAGAGGAAACAGATGTGTGCATTGCATTCATGCATAAAAAATCCGGGGAATTTTCGCGCTTTAAAGTAAAACAGTCACAGTAACTGAAGTTTCACTTGACCTTGGTGGAATTGAAATAGCTCATCAAGTCAAGCGCTATAAACCTCAATGTGACTTTGTTAAAACCTTGTTTTGGTAGAGATGATTTGATCTAAGGGTTTAGATCAAATGGAACTAATAATTAACTCAACAACATATTAATCAAGGATCAATTACTTGATCTTATTAAAGATCATAATAAGGTAATCCTTGCCATAAAATATGAACATCTATCAATTACAAATCAAGTAACAATAAATGGAGAAACTATTCTCACCCTATCTTCTCCATGTCTTAATCTAATCCATGTTCCTACCATGAACCTCATGGTAATCATTCCACTTCAACATTGGAATTATAACAAGGAGATCCACTCAAGAAGTATATCTTCTTCTCTATTCCAAATTATTATACATCAAACCTAAAGAGGTGAGAGTCCTATTTTATTTAGGGAAGCAATGACAAACCCTGAGGCAAACCTTGGATATAAATATACATATGATCACAACATTATTTTCAAGAGGAACCCTTGAGTATTACTCAAGGCATTCCTTAGAGAAAGAAACCAATTATGTGAGACATATATATAATGGTGATCATATCAATCCCTATGGAGCCTAACCATAGGATAGTAATACAATTCTTCCCAAATGAGAGAGACCAATCATACTAAATCTAGCTTTACCTATTTAAGAATCAAGGACAACCTTTGAACTAAAGTATTAGGTTGTAAACCATTTCCCTTGGAGTGGTGGGATAACCTAATATCACATGGAATAATACTATATCCATGAATTGATAAAGTAAGGAAGAGATTAACTCAATCAAGATAGTCAAGTGGAGTTTTAGACTTAATACCTATTGAGATATTGTGAGTACACCATAAACCCTAGAATAACCATTCCTTTATAAGAGAGCCCAAGCTATGGTGTTACACTCAAGTAGTGAGGCAACACTTTTTTTTGAGAAGGTAGTGAGGCAACACTTGAATGTGAGGGAGAGAACTATCCATATACCAGATGATTATATCATCATTAATTAAGTAGAACCCTAACATAATATCTCAGGCATTCTCCTGGGATATAAACTTAAGAGGCAACCATAGTAGTCCCATCCAAGAAGATAAATTAGAAGTGATATACTTAGTTAATCAAGACCATACTTAATCTTGGGAGTGAGAAACCTGATTCTTGAGAGATAACTTAGGAAGCCAAACCTTGATCATTATAAATAGAGTGATGATCATAAACCCTAAGAACTTGAGGTAGAGATATTAAGAACAAGTTGATCATGCCTAATCCATGATCATGCTCTTGAGGTATGTGAAAATAAGTTAAATCCTAATAGGATTAGTAGATGTTATCCACCACATGAAATTATAGGGAGGTAACTAGTAAGCAACCATAGGCTTATATCCTAACCTTCACTTGTGAATCACTTGGTGATCATAAGTAGAACCCCATTTACATTCCACTTATTCCTCAATCAAAGGACCGAAGAAAACCTTAGAGTCAAACTCCATACTTTATATGGTGAGAAACAATTCACCCATATAACCAAAGTTAACTATAAAAAGAACCATAACCACTTTAGTTACTTTAATGATAAATTGAGATAGTAATAGAAGTTAAATTGGGAAAAGACAAAACTAATTCTCAAGTCCTTAATAACTAAAGGAGAACCTCAACTATTAAGCAAGTAACCATCTTATAATGGATAGGAAGACTGAACCCTAGTTGGTGCATCACTTGGGTGATCACAACTATAAACCTAGTTCACCTTTAAGTCCAAACCAAATGCTATTAGGTGAATATAACTAGAATACTAGAATCCACAAGATTGAGAGTATGAGTTATCAACATAATAACACTTATTGAACACAAAACCTAGTCATCATCACAATACAAGTATGTAAGCCACATAATTAACATGTTACCATGTTCTAACAAACAAACCATGTTGTCTCTGGAAATAAACCAAAGAAAGTTAATGGAGACAAACATGTATGAGAAAATAAAGTATTAAAAAATCATCTCCATAAAGATTTATACCCATTTGGAATATTAAGTTATTATCTAAATAAATAAAAAGGAAGTAAATATCCATGTAATATATTAATACAACATATTCCAGAACCATATTAAGTTCAATAAAAGGGGTCTATATATTCAAATACCTGCAAAATACAAAAGGATTCAAATTAGAATTAAAACAGAATTCAAAAACAGAAAATAAGAAGAAAAAGAAAACAGAGAAAAAATAGAGGTGCTTACCTTGCCGAGCAACCACGGAGCAGCCCAGCAGCAGTCCAAGCCCAGCTCAAATAGCAGCCCAACACAAGCCCGTGTCGATTCACTGGAGATAAACATGAGGAGGGGATCGCCGTCTTCGTCTTCTCCACTGGGCGCGCAGGAGATCGACACCGCGACGGGAAGGGCCACGTCCCGCGGTCGCCGCCGCCGATGCTGACTGCCAGCACTCGCCAGTGACCCTATAAAAGGCGTTGAAACTCTCAATTTGGCCCTCTTCGTCTCAATCGACCAAAAAAACCCGAAACCCTAGCCGCAGACCTCCGCTCGCCGCCGGCGATAGAGGCAGCCCCGTGCCTCGCCGTGGGTACACCCATCACCACCATCTTCTTCTCGTTCTTCTCGCCGACGCGCGCTTGCCGGGAAGCTCTGAGCCCGACGAATTGACCCACTATTTTCCCGTCGAACACCACCAGGCACCGACGATCGCCGGCGATGTAGGCCACCGCAAGCCTCGCCGACACGCCCATCTTACTCGCGGTGAGCTTCTCTACCGCGTGGCATGCTCGCTTTGCTTCTTAGGCCACCGTAGCTCCGTCGTGTCGATTCAAGGGGGCGCCACTACCTAAAGGTTCACCGCGTTGCCCTGTTTCCTCCGCACCCGCACACAGCCCGGCGGGAGCCCTCCACGGTTATTGATTGGCCAGAGCACGCCACGGTGGCAATTTTGACCTAGTCAAAGCCCCCGTGGAGGATGAGGTGGATAGACACCACCAGTCATTGACTGTGGGTGTGCTCTTTCTGGGTAGGTTTAGTAGATTTAGATTTAAAATTTAAATTGAATAAATACTGAAACGTTGTAAATGTTTATAAAATCCATTTTAACTCAGAAAAATATAAATGAGATATTAAAATGATCCTAAAGATAAACCCTATCCAATAAAAATATAAAATGAAATTTTTATTTTTAATAAAAATTCAATTATTTAATACTTGTCATTTAAACCTTTAATTTTAATTCTAAATTCAATTAAAATTCAATAATTAGTAAAAATTTCCAAAAGTAAATAAAAACCAGTAAATAAATAAAGAAAACATTTAAAATATTTCTTTCTTTATTTGTTATTTTGTTAAATCTTTATTAGAGAAAATTTAAACCCTAATTAATAATTACCATAATTAGTAAATTATTTAAAAATAATAAAAATCCAAATTTAATATTATTTTATTTTGAAGTTATTAATAACTTCAACTTTATTAATGAAGTTATTAACTTATGAATTAAATAGTAATTATGCAACCCTAGTTCCATATGGTAGAAAACTAGGAACTCATCATTTCATGTGTAATCCTAAAACCCTAAGGCCATTTAGAACCTAGTTCCATTATTACATGTGAACCCTAAATTGCCTCTAAACCTAAACCCTAGGTTAGAGCATGTGATCATGGTACCTTCTTTCAAAGCATGGAACCATAGTAGCAACTAAATACTTGTCTTGGCCACATGAAATGTAGGAGACCTATCACTAATATATGGGTATCCCATGTGTTCATCTTCATCAGACCTAAATAATCAAGTAGGGTCAACCAAGTGTAAACCCTAGATCCTATTACCCAAAACCATCATTCCTATTCATTCCTATTTAGCATCACATCAATGTGATGAACCTTAGGGGCAACTATGCCAAATCTTGAGCATTACCTAACCATATTCCACTAAACCCTACTAGTGTTGGATACTTATGAACCATCCTATTTAGGAACCAATCATTCTTTACTTAGGGAATTAAATAGCAAACCTAGACCACCTCAACCTTAATTAATATACTTCTTATTATTTAAGAAGTATGCTCTTCAAAAGTTATTCTTTTGAAGTAAATAAAGAATCATCATCAATCCTGCCTAATAGAACCTATAGCCAATATCCAACTATCATCAACAAGGAAAACCAACTTTGATAGCAACTATTTATAATAAATTGATCAAGATGCTTAGGCTTAACTCAACCTTACAAGCCCTAGGTGTTGATGAATCCAATCTTGTTTGGATCCATCTACTACTTACTCCAGAAGCAGTGGAAACCATAGTAAAGCATAGAAACCCACAACCCTAATTATCATACTTATTCTTTATTAAAGAACATGTTCTTCAAAAGTTATTCTTTTGAAGTATATGATAATTAATCATTAACCATGCCATAGAGTGCTAAAACCAACCACTATTCATTACATGTTAGGATTATACCAAATGTTATTGTTGTGTGCTATTAATGCTATTATTATGATATATTGCAGCACATGTTTAGAATACCAAGTAATCACACCTGAATAAGAACCTTGTTTGTGAATCACTCTAAAAGTGCAACACACTCTAAACAAATCATTTCAACTCACTAATCCTAAATCATCGGGGTTAGGTCACGCACGCTTAGAGCGATTGCATCTCATATTTATGCATTATTGCATCCTTGCCAATCTTTTAAACATCGTCCTTATCGGACGATGATGCTATTTCAGAATTTGGAGTTATTACGTATCGAAGACCTTGGCTGCATAATCTTGCAGTCAAGAAAGGCAAGTTCATCGCTTGCTCATGTCATTTGAGTATTTTTACCAAATTACTTGCAAAGTACTATGTTTATCACTATTGCATAAAAAGCAAAACCACTATTTTCATAACTATGAATATGACTATGTGGTGGGCAATGGAACCATGGATTGTGTTGATATGGTGGAGGTTCCATTGCAAGGGTTTATATCCATCTAGGATTAAACAACAAATGTCGTCCAGTGATTCTTGTGCCGTAATAACCGTGTTAACCATAAGATCCGGAGTGGGACGGAGTAGTCAAAAGTGTTTCCACCTCTCGTTCATCAACGGATGCGCTTTACCGTAGTACACTTGTAATCCAAGGGCAAGCGGTGAGGCTGGGGAGTCCTAAGTCCCCACGGCATAGTCCGTAGTACACTTGTCGCCCGAAGGAGCAAGCGGTGAGGCTGGGGAGTCCTAAGTCCCCACGGTATTGCGGCTCTATGATGGGTTGCGCTACCGGCAAGGTTTATGGTAAGAGCCCAGAACGTTGTCGTGGTCGTGTTGTGGGTATACTTCATGGGTGTACCATCGACAGTGCCTAGATCCGGCAAGCCCGGGTGGCCCATAGACGGTGATGGTGGCATGTGGCCCATCGGGCGGCCCAGTTGATGTTGATCATGAAGGATGAAGTCTGGCCCAGGATCAGATAGCCGGATCCGCACCGACCTTTGGAGGAACCCGGATCCGTGGAGGCCCTTGAGGAACCCGGATCCAGACGACGTATATGGAAGGCGGATCCTTGACGTACACGCAAGATAATGTAACGTAGACTAGGCAATCTGTAATCCGGCTAGGACTCTCCGTGTAAACCCTAGATCCGTGCGCCTTTATAAGCCGGATCCCGGGAGCCCTAGAGGCACAACCACAACCATTGTAACAACGCGCAAGCGCCCCATAATTCCGCATAATCAGCAGAGGCCCCGTCATCGCAGTGTTCCGGCTGGGCAACTCGCGTACCACCGTCCCCGTGTGCACCCGCCCTATGGCCCCTACTTCTTCTCCCTCGTGAGGATCCCTCCTCCGGGGTATCGTCGATTAGGCAACGACAGCTGGCGCCACCGTGGGGCCCGAGGCGTCTCGGAGGCCGAACCGGGAGGGCTCCGCCATGGGAAGCTACGACGACTCGATCGCTGTGGGGCGCGTACTCTATGCCGGGAATTTTCCGATCGTCCGTCCGGACGAATTCTGGATTCCGGCTAGGACAAACCCCGTCAAGCTCTCCATCGTCCCAATCGGCGGCATCCACATCTTCATCGGCGAGACCGTCGATTCCGACGGAAACGCACCGGTAAGTAACGCTGACGCGTCCGCCAGCTGACGCCGTCGCGAAGATCCGATCTGAGTCGCAGGAGCTTCTGGAAGGTTCCGCCTTAGATCAGGAAAAATCAAAACCCACCCAATCCGCCCCGAGGAGGAAAACCGTGGAAGACCAATGCAGATCCGCCCGGGTCTCCTGTGTTAGAGAAGCAAAGGTGTCACTGTGCACTTCTTGGCCCATACCGCAGAGGCGCCCTCCACCAGACGAGGCCGATCTTAGGTTGAGGCACCCGGAAACAACGTAGCTCCGGATCTGCCAGAAGCAGTCGGAGACAGACGCACCGGGGCAAGAGGAAGCCGGAAACCCTGAGGAATCAATCCTCGGTAACTTGAGCCCAAATGATGCCTCCTCAATAGGCACAGAAGAATACAATCGCTTGACGAAGGAGCTCGCGATCGGGGAAGAAGATGACGGCGCTTCATCCATGAATACAGAGGAATTCAACCGCAAGCTCGAGGAACTCGGAGGCGGTGAGCAAGCTGAAGTGGAATCCGCCCAGCCGATGCAGGTTCTAGCAACCGTGGCACCGCTGGATCAGCCGGACACGGAAGACGAAGCCTCCAACTCCAGCCCAGGACCATCCAACGTGAGGCCTCCCTTAGGACCACGGCCGCACAAGGATGTCCTGTCACCAGAAGAGATAGTCGAGCAAGCGCGCATGGATCTAGTCGCGCAATCTGATATTCTCAACAAACCAATAACTCCAGAGGAGGCTGCAGACCCGGAGGCCTTAGAAGCCAAACGGAAGGAGATGCTGGCAACAGCTCAGAAGTTCGCCAGGACTGCAGCCGCAATGGCGGAAGAAAGAACCTTGGCTGCAAATTTTGTGGACTACTCCCTAAAAAAGGATCGCGAAGTCGACGAAATGATGGCTACAGCCAAGGGACTCCGAAAGGAGTGGGAGAAAAGGTTAGCCTCTCGCAGGCGGAGGCTGATAGAATCGCTCGAGAAGCCATCCCTCCCCGCAGGATTACCTTCGCAACACCCACAGAGCAGCAGCCGCTCGCAACTCCAAAGGATAACATGAAGAAGGCTGCGGAGCTCCTAAAGAAGAAGGACGAGGAGATTGACATCAACTACGTCCGAAAGCTCGTTGCCTCAGCAATGCAGCAACAGAGCAAGGCAGACACTTCGCGCAGGTTAGCATCCAATCCGGAGCAATGCATATCCACCGCGCAGAAGGACGCCATAGCAAGTCAACACCGTGATGGCGAGTCGCGCACCGGATCTACGGAGCGCAGGAGGAAAGTCAGAGATCATCCAAATCCAATCCCCATACCATCGGATTCAACTCCGAAAAACCCGGCAAAGGGAAAGGATGCGATGTATACTGGCAGAGATAAGTACCGTGTTCCATCACCGCCACCCCGAGCTTCGCGTCCTCCGCTACCCCCTCGACGTCGCAGTCCTGCTGGAAACCCCAGGCCCCATGGGCCAGGTGGAATTAACATCCGCGACAACATGCCGCCTCCTAGAGACAGGAGCAGGGAGCGTACGCCGGAACCACGCAAGACCGCGAGCCCGAGCCTCGCTTGAATCAAGAACGCGACCCCGAGCCTCGCAGGCCAAGGACGCGATCCGGAACCAAGGAGGAGCCGGAACGAGGAGTACGCACCTGAGCCACGCAGGAGCCGAACGACGGAGGCGACCACCATCAAGAGGAAAGGAGCCACCGAAGCCGGAGCCAGCCGCGGGAGCCACGCCGAGAATCTGAAGGCGGAAGAACATCTTACAGCCCCCGCAGATCTCCCTCGCCACCACCCAGTGGAGGAGGAGGTGGAGGCGGAGGCAGAGGCCGGAGATCCCGTTCCCGCCAAAATCGCCCGGTGGTGCCCCCGTGATGCCCGGGATCGCCTCAACGAGTACAGATCCGACTACATCGGTCCAAGGTGCTTTGGCCAAATGATCCGAGAGGAACCAAAGCCAAGAAGCTTGAACCTTAAGCTACCAGGAAACCTGAAGCATTATGATGGCAGCGAGAGGCCGGATACCTGGATTGAGGATTACTACAATGCAGTAACCTTCACCGGAGGAACCCCGAATATAGCCTGCCGCATGCTCCAGTTGTACCTTATTGGTCCAGCTCGTGTTTGGCTGACCTTGAGGAAAACACCATCTTTTGCTGGTTGGACCTGAAGAAGGCTTTCGAGAACCACTTCAGGGGCACCTACAAGAGACCGGCCACCACCAGCGATCTTCAAGCTTGCATCCAGAAAAAGGGTGAGACATCCAGAAGTTTCCTTACCCGATGGTTGGCAACCAGAAACGAGTGCGAGAACGTAGATAACCGCACAGCAATGCACGCCTTCATTGGTGGTTTGCAGCGTGGGGGGCTGCTGCGCCACAAGCTCACTTGCCTGGTGAATGCGAACAAGCTCACTCTTGATGAGATGATAAACATCGCCAGCGATCATACGGCGCCGATGACGACGCAGGCGGAGATCTCGCAGCTACAGCCATACCCCTGCACCAACAAAGAAAACCGTTATAACGGCGTCAAGAACAGCAATAAGCGGAAGAACCCCCGAAGACTGGGAGGGCTGAGGATCCGACATGGTAGCCATGACGTTCCAACGCGGAGGTTCAGGAGGCGGAAGAGGCCGCGGACGTGGAGGCGGAGCAGCAGGCGCAGCGCGCCGACGAGGTCACCGCAGCCGGATCCCGCGCCCCCCAAACGTACGAAGAATACAGGGATATGCCGTGCCTGGCCCATTTGGATCCGGCTACGGGCAAATCCACCCATACCAATCGCAACTGCAAGTGGGTCAACGATCCGAAGAACGACCCGGAGGCAGGGTACAAGCGAGCCCAGAAGCACCGCCCGCGCGGCAAAGGAGGCAAGGGCAAGAACAAGGACAAAGAGGAGGACAGTTCCGAGGCCATGGACGAGGATGACGCTCGCCGGAACCCAAGGAGGGTACCGCAGCCAACAAGTCCAACCCTTTTGGCAAGAAGAGTGTCGGAACTTACCACACCTTCCTCGGAACCCCAACTATCCGCGCGAAAAATCGGCGCTCCGGATCTTGAACGCCACAGTTCCGGCCAGGCCGCAGTACGTCAAGTGGTCGGAGAAAGCTCAGACTTTGACAGTCGGATCACCCGGCCGTCATCCCCAAAGAGTGCTACGCTCTGGTTGTGAGTCCCCATCGACGGGTATGACTTCTCCAAGTGTCTTATGGACGGAGGAGCTAGCCTGAACATCATGTACCTGGAGACCCGGAGAAGATGAACCTCACCAAGGAACAGCTCAAGCACAGCACCACCGAATTTCATGGTGTGGTTCCGGTAAGAAGGCAAACTCTCTGGGCAGCATCAAACTTCCCATGGCCTTCGGCAACTACCGCGAAGAGATGATCACGTTTGAAGTGGTGCCCTTCAAAAGCTCCTACCACGTGATCTTCGGCAGGCCCACCTACCACAAGTTCCACGCTAGGGCATGCTACATCTACAACAAGCTCAAGATTCCGGGTCCTAACGGTTGGATCACCGTGTCCGGAGACTACAAGAAAGCTAGGGACTGCGAGGAAGGCGAAGCCGCCTTTGCAGAATCCGTCATATCTGGAGAGGAGCTGCAAGGCTATAGAGCCGCGTGGATCCGATCGAGATGCAGACACCAAGAAGCAGATTCCCAACAAGACCTGCTCAAGGCCGCGATAGAAACCAAGAAGCACGACCTCATTGAAGGTGACAAAGCAGGTTTCAGTCGGAGCCAACATGGACCCCAAATAGGAAAGCGCGCTCGTCGAGTTCCTCAGAGCTAACATGGATATCTTCGCATGGCAACCTTCTGACATGTCCGGAGTACCAAGGGAACTCGCCGAGCACTACCTCAACATAAATCCGGGTGCAAACCCGTGAAGCAAGCTATGTGACGCTTTGGAGACAAGAAGCGCCGCGCCATAGGAATGGAATTAGCAAAGTTACTAGAGGCAGGTTTGTAGTAGAAGTTATCCATACTGATTGGGTCGCAAATCCCGTCCTTGTACCCAAAAAGAATTCTGAAATACTAAGAATGTGCATCGATTACTCCGGCGTGAATAAGCATTGTCCGAAAGATCCGTTCCCTTTGCCGCGCATTGACCAAGTCATTGATTCGACGGCAGGGCGGAGCTTCTGTGTTTTCTTGACGCATATTCCGGGTATCATCAGATCTGATGAAGGAGTCTGACCAAAAGGTGACCTCTTTCATCACACCCTTTGGCACATACTGCTATGTTACCATGCCTTTTGGCTTGAAAAACGCAGGTGCCACATACCAACGTACGATGCAGCGGTGCCCAAGGACCAAATCGGCCGGAATGTGCACGCCACGCCGACGACATCGCGGTCATGACCCGAAGGGATCCGACCTGCTGAGCGACCTCAAGGAAACCTTTGATAATCTCCGACAGTACAAGATGATGTTAAATCCGCTAAAGTGCGTCTTTGGCGTACCAGCTGGAAAACTCCTTGGCTTCATTGTTTCTCACAGGGGCATCGAAGTTAACCCGGAAAAATCAAGGCTATCCTGAATATCAAAAGGCCAACTTGTCTCAAAGATGTGCAACGATTAACGGTTGCGTTCGCAATCAGTAGATTTGTTAGCCGTCTTGGCGAGAAAGCCTTACCTCTATACAAGCTGCTGAATAAAACAGACAAATTTGTCTGGGATGAGGCAGCAGATAAAGCACTTCAGGAGTTGAAGAACATACTCTCCTCCCCACCTATATTGGCAGCTCCAGCTGAGTCAGAGCCTATGCTCCTCTACATAGCGGCTACCAACAAAGTTATCAGCCTCGTAATCATGGTGGTGCGAAAGGAAGAAGGATTTGAGCACGGAGTCCAAAGGCCTGTCTATTATATTAGCGAAGTCCTGACGGAATCCAAGCAGAGATACCCTCACTTTCAGAAGCTAGCATACGGAGTTTTCCTAGGCAGCCGGAAGCTGAGACACTACTTCCAGGAGCACCCAATGACAGTGGTGAGCAAGGCTCCCCTGGCAACAATCATCAACAACTCCGACGCAACAGGACGCGTAGCAAAATGGGGCATCGAATTATCTGCCTTTGACATCAACTACGAAGCCCGAACCGCAATCAAGTCTCAAGTTCTAGCGGATTTCATCGCGGATTGGACTGAAGCACCGGAGGGCACACCTGTGCCGGAACCTGAAGCTTGGGTCATGCACTTTGACGGATCCAAGCAACATCAAGGCTCGGGGGCTGGAGTTACCCTGAAGTCACCTACTGGAGAAGAACTGCAGTACGTTCTGCAGATTCACTTCGAAGCAACCAACAATATGGCGGAATACGAGGCTCTACTACACGGTCTACGCATCGCTAAGGAAATTGGGATCAAGCACATCATATGCTGCGGAGATTCCGACCTGGTGGCACAACAAGTAGCCGAAACCTGGAACGCCAGAAACTCCGTCATGGCGGCTTACAGAGATGAAGTTGACGAGATTGCCAAGTGCTTCCTCGGATACGAAGTCAAGTACGTCAGAGAGACGATAACACAGCAGCAGACATGCTGTCCAAGCTCGGATCCGGCAGAAACCAATTCCGCCCGAATTTTCCTTGAGCATCTCAGTACCCTCAGTGAAGGGAAACCCGGAAAATCCTGATCTGGCAGTTTCTCCGGCTAAGGAAGTGATGGCTGTCATTCCGGCCTGGACTCAGCCGTTCTTGGATTACCTCATTGATCAAAAGTTGCCGGAGGACGAGGTCCACGCACGACAGATCATCAGACGAGCAAGATCCTACACAATTGTTGATGGACAGCTCTACAAACGAAGTGCAAACGGGGTATTTCTCAAATGCGTCTCTAGTCAAGATGGCATTGAAATCCTCCGAGAGATCCATGCAGGGGATTGCGGGCATCATGCCGCCCCCATGTCCCTCTTTGCAAAAGCTTTTCGGTTAGGATTTTACTGGCTAACAGCTAAAGAAGACGCTGACAAGCTGGTGAAAACTTGCCGCGTTGTCAGTATTACGCTACTCAACCAAACGCTCCAGCCCAAGAGCTGAGGACCATCCCTATCACCTGGCCGTTCGCGGTCTGGGGGCTCGATATGGTTGGTAAGTTAAAGAAATCATCTCCTGGTGGCCATGAATACCTCCTGGTCGCTATTGACAAGTTCAGTAAGTGGATCGAGGCAAAGCCGTTGAGAAAAGCCGACGGTGCTACGCACTAAAATTTGTTTGCAGCCTCGTGACGAGATTCGGCATCCCGCACAGCATAATCACAGATAATGGCACAAACTTTGCGCAGGGAGAACTCAAGGATTACTGCGATGAAGTTGGGATCCGGCTTGACCTCGCATCTGTGGCCCATCCACAATCTAACGGTCAGGTCGAACGAGCCAATGGCCTTATACTAGCCGGAATTAAGCCTCGCCTTGAAGAACCGCTGCGCCGCGCAGCCGGAGCTTGGGCTGATGAGCTAGACTCTGTTCTGTGGAGTTTACGAACTACCCCTAACAGGTCAACAGATTTACTCCTTTCTTCCTGGTATACGGATCCGAAGCTGTGCTCCCCCCGACATCATCCATGATTCACCGCGAGTTTCCGCCTACAATGAAGAAACTGCTGACGAGGCTCGACAGCTATCTGTGGACCTGATCGAAGAAGCTCGGAATCTAGCTGACCAACGCTCCACCATTTACCAGCAGAAGCTCCGACGCTATCATAGCCGTCGAGTTCGGAACCGCTCGTTCATGGTCGGAGACTTAGTCCTCCGCCTTCGCTAGGTGAAAGATCACAAGTTGCAATCTCCATGGGAAGGACCTTTTGTCATCAGCAAAGTACTACACAACGGATCCTACTATCTCGTTGATTTCCGGGAACTAAAGGATAGACCTGCTAACTGGCATCGGAAACGAAAACGAGAAGATCCGGGTGACATATATGATGAAACAGATCGTCCCTGGAACATAGCACAGCTACGTCCTTTCCACACTTAGCGCTTTACGCATTACATACCTTGTAATATCTATGATACATGATCAATGAAATAAAGCTTTTGGTTCACTCTTAGAGTCTTTTACCTCCTTTAATTTTTCATTTCTGGATCGTGTATGTTTTTTTCCGACTAAAACCGCAGAGCTGGATCTTTCCGCCTAGGCGTGTATGAAAGTTGTGATTTCTCAAAATCGTCCTTTAGGACGTAAGCTTAAGTTTTCTGGCGGAAATTTTTCTCTGTTGCAAACTCGTGGATTCCTAGTAGCGACTTCCGGCACTCGGCTGGGGGCTTGTTTCCACGGTTATGGACGGATTGCCATTGGGCTTCGTCGCCGCAGGCGAGCGTTTCCGGCTAAAGGTTTTCCGGCTCGTGGAAGGTCAAGCGAGTAAGCCGGAAAACATAGAAATCAGCACTTGCTTTCCAACAAAACGAAACATGCAAATAATATTAAAACGGATAGCAGGATAAAAGTTTTCCGCCCGCACATAACATGTTCTCGTCCCTAGCTAACTTAAGAATTTAAGTTATTACAAACCCACTCCGGGGCCAAAATGATGCAACTGTGTTTCATTGTTCAAACAGGAACTCTACTCGGAGTCCTCTTCTTCAGATTGCTGGTAGGTGGAGCCGCCGTCGCTGTCACCAGATCCGGCTTCGGAGTCGTCACCAGAGTTTCCTCCGGAATGCTCGCCGCTAGACCCGGAGCCTTCCCCATAATACTCCGGCACTGCCTCTCCTCTCCGCATCGGAAAATCCCGAGGCGATCGTGTTGGTTGTACCAGAACGAGTGATCCACTCGCCTGACAAAGCTTCGGTTTCCGCGAGGAGGGCACCCATGTCGGAATCCTCGGGGACTCCGCGTGCAACATCCGCCAGGTTGAGCGTGGGGAAGTGAGCCTTGCAGGTGGCCAGGACTAGGGAGGCGGCTCCGCGTGCTGAAGATTTTTGCCAGTCCTTGATGAAATCCGGCACTTGTTGCATAAGTTTGGTCATCGTGTCGACGATCGTGGTTTTGGCCTTCTTCAGAGACAGAGTCTTGGCAATTCCGCGACAGGCTTCGAATAACGCGTCGATTGAAATCCGCGCTTCATCGTATGCCTCCGTCCTCTTCAGGTTTGATTCTTTTGACCATTCAAAGCCGAGGCTTGCTGTGCAAAAAGGAGGTTCAGTTCCGTTAGAAAGAAAGCTTACAAGGTAGTCGGAGCAACGACACGGAAAACGCTTACGGAAGATAAGTTTGTCAATGGCCTCCGCCTCCGCTTCCAGAACTTTGTTCTTGGATATCACGGAAATCACGCGGCCCTGGCTTTTCTCCAGTTTTTCATTCAGCTCCGCCAGGTCACGGGCATGTTTTTCGGACAGCTCTTTCCTCGCTTGATTCTCCTGGGAAGCGGATTTCTTCACAAAGTCCTTGAGGGATTCGTTCTCCGCCTCAAGCACCTGGACCTTGGCGGATAGCTCGTCAAACTTGGAGTGCTTGGCAGTCTCTTCTGAAGGTAGACAAAATTGCACATATTATGCATCCTGAACAATTATATCAGAACAAAAAAGCAAGACCCAGATCTCGTACCCTGAAGGCGGGACTCAAGCAGCCGGATAGCTTGTTGGCTATTTTCCGCGTTCTGGCGCAGCCCCTCGATCTCCGTGATCTGCTCCAGCACGTGCACGCGCAGATCTTCGTGCAATTTCCGCGTGGTCTGCAAAGCAGCAAGGAGTTAGTCAGATATTTAAAATCTTGGGGGCTAGCGAGGAATTCAAAGTCTTGGTACAAAAATTTTAAATTTCCGCCTCAGGTACATTTTGGGAAAGCATCGGCTAATACATGTTACACGGAAATATATCACCCAATGCTTGGGGGCTAGTATTACCTGCCGCACTTCCCTGTGCTTGGCGAAAAACTCCTTCAGGCTGTCCTCCAGGTCGGCGAGTTCACGCACCTCCTCGTCCGGCTTTCCCCACACTTTGTTCAGCATGTCGGAAACTTCCGCGTGACGCTGTGCGAGGGCGAGTTCCGGCACGGCGGAG